>JBBGZY010000575.1:0-600000 GCA_037952925.1 Lithobates clamitans
GCGACATGGGCACCCCACCAGGTGAGTGTCTGACACACCAGCTTACGTTAATCTATGCATGGCTGCCTTTTGTTTAATTGAATTTGTCTACTCTATTTTAGGGGATCTGGTTGTGCTTCATTCAAGCAACAGTGACACCCCCGAGGATGTGGAGGAATTAGGCTACATGGCCACCCCACCAGGTCAGTGTCTGAGACAACAGCTTTATTTCTGGTAAGGTAAACTATGTATGTTAGGGTGACCAGACGTCCCCGGTTTCCGGGGACAGTCCCCGGATCGAGGACACTGTCCCCGGACCACATCTGTCCCCGGATCTGTCCCCGGATTCAGGGGGGTACCTATACTTATTACCTAGCCCTAGCAGGACATGCAGCAATGTCAATATCATCCAGTGTGGTTTGGATTGGTGGGCAAGCCTGGAGTGTAGGGCCGCAGTGACACTGAGAGTGAGTGGAGCTGTCAAACCCAAGCTCTGATGTCGGGGATGGGAGGGGCCGATATGCGGAGCTCCGCCCCCTCTGTCAGACAGCCCGTGCATAAACAAATAGCTGGCGGTTTATGCATTGGTGGGCGGGGAGGAAGGTGGCAGGGGGCAGGACCAATTGTAACTAGTGTATATGTACCCACAGCGGTGTATAATTCAGGTTTATTATACACCACTGTGGGTACATATACACTAGTTACAATTGGTCCCGCCCCCTGCCACCTTCCTCCCCGCCCACCAATGCATAAACCGCCAGCTAATTGTCTATGCACGGGCTGTCTGACAAATGGGGCGTAGCTCCGCATATTGGCCCCGCCCATCCCGACATCAGAGGTTGGACTTGACAGCTCCATTCATTCTCACTACTCAGGCAGTCTTGGGGCGCAAATCGGAAATCTTGGGTTTTGTCTTGGATGTCTATGATCAACATCTCTGTCCAGCATCTTTCCCTGGAGAGCTCTGACCTCCCCCTACGGAGCAGCACATATAGAGAGACCAGCTGTACCCACCAATCACTGCACCCAGGCCTAACACATCCTGAGGAGAGAAGGAGGAGCAGTGCAGTCACTAGAGACACAACCTCTGAAGATAGCAGGTTTGCTCACTCTTCTATTAAAACTCCATCTCAACTATCTGCTGCTGCACAGGCCTTTTCTCCCCCCTGCAAAGTCCTCACAATCTCCGGAGCACACACAGATTGCATGCTGCATGCCTTGGCATCCCCTCCCCCTCAGACACTGTAAGTAAGACTACTCAGCTACCTACAACTTCTTTTCTTTCTGTTAACTAATGATGTACCAGAAAAGTCTTTACACAAAATCATGGCTGCACTTATGGCACCTCTCACCTTGTGTCTTTGCAGCCTTGTGTCATTACAGCCTTGTGTCTTTGCAGCCTTGTGTCGTTACAGCCTTGTGTCGTTGCAGCCTTGTGTCCTTGCAGCCTTGTGTCGTTGCAGCCTTGTGTCATTACAGCCTTGTGTCATTACAGCCTTGTGTCGTTGCAGCCTTGTGTCGTTGCAGCCTTGTGTCGTTGCAGCCTTGTGTCATTACAGCCTTGTGTCTTTGCAGCCTTGGCCAGGCAGGCTGATTATTTAAAATTGGCGCCGATCTCCGCTGATTTCTAGAGGAGAGGAGCGAGCGCTCCTCTCGCAGTCCCGCCCAGTCCCGCCCCTATGATGGACTTAACACAGGTCCAATGGCAGGACTGGGCGTGACTGTGAGTGGAGCCGAGCCTAGCCGAGTACACTCGGCTATGTGTATATCGGCGGCGCTCGCTCCTCTCCCTTCAGCGTAGCGGAGATCGGCGGGGATCAGCGTATAACACGCACCCACCCAAAAAGTGTGTGGTATACGCTGATAAATACGGTAATTGGTGTCTTTTCAGTTTAACTAATTCCTGGACCTTGCACTCCGTACAACGCACTCCTGAACCGTGCACTCTGTATGTAATGCATGCCTGAACCTTTCACTCTGTACATAGAATCCTCCTGACCACTGCACTCTGTATGTAGCATCCTCCTGAGCCCTGCACCCTGCACGTAGCATCCCCCTGAAGCCTGCACGTAGCATCCACCAGAACTCTGCACGTAGCATCCTCCTGATCCCTGCAAGTAGCATCCTCCTGAACCCAGCACGTACCACCAGCATACAGCGGGCACACTGACCACCAGCATACAGCGGGCACACTGACCACCAGCATACAGGGGGCACACTGACCACCAGCATACAGGGGGCACACTGACCACCAGCATACAGGGGGCACACTGACCACCAGCATACAGGGGGCACACTGACCACCAGCATACAGGGGGCACACTGACCACCAGCATACAGGGGGCACACTGACCACCAGCATACAGGGGGCACACTGACCACCAGCATACAGGGGGCACACTGACCACCAGCATACAGGGGGCACACTGACCACCAGCATACAGGGGCACACTGACCACCAGCATACAGCGGGCACACTGACCACCAGCATACAGCGGGCACACTGACCACCAATATGCAGGGCCAGTGGCTACCAGTATACAGAGGACATAACAAAGTAAAACCACTGCCATGCAACAAAAAAAAACCTCAAACAATAAGAGAATCTTGTTAGCTGGTTCCCTCATCTAATGTGAATCAATAAAAAGCAAAAAATGCAGCGCTGCCCTACACGTAATCTATAAAATTGTACAAATGGACTTATAAGGGCAATGGTAACACCTATAAATGAAGATCCAGTGCAAATCAACCCAATGTATTGCAATATGAGTAAAGTAATAATGGTCTTACCCCTCTGCAAAAATATTTTGAGAAATTGCAGAGCTACAATGTGCAAATCGTGGTGAAACCCCTTATATATTAACATAATAAAATGTACAATTGATGTACATATTTTACATTTTATTACTATGATTACATATAGGGGTTTTCACTATGATTTGCACATTGCAGTTCTGCAATATTTCCTACTTTTTGCAGAGATAGTGACACCATCACTACTATGTTCTAATACACTGCTTGATTTGCATCTCTGTTATTATTGTATGTAGGGGGTTTCAACATTATTTGCACATTGAAGCTCTGCAATTTCTCAAAATATTTTTGCAGAGGGGGTGACACCGTCACTACTACATTGCAATACATTGGTTGTTTTGCACTGGATATTATTTTATAGGTTTCACCATTGCACTTATAAGTCCATTTGTAGAATTGTATAAAGGAAGAGTAGAGTTGTGCTGCATGTTTTGGCTTTTTATTGGTATACAGAGGCCAGGATATACTGATCACCATTGTACGCCATGAAGAAACCTCCACTTTCTGACCGCGGCAACTTGCTGGCCACACCCACTTTTGGCCACGCCCACAGGTAGCGCACCACACTTGCACCCTCACTTTTACCTCAAGCACCGCCACAGCACCCCCAAAAAAAATTGTCTGGAGCCGCCCCTGCCCGTATTGGATTTGAATTTAGCTGCCCCATCCCTCCCCTCCCAAAAAATTCTAAGAAGTATCTTTTTTTATCTCATGAAGGAAGTGTGAGAAATAACATCTATATCATTTTTACAATCATTCCATACTCACATACCACATACACTGCATATATCATTTAGGATAATATGCGTATAAAATATTTTACCATTTGCCAGTAAAAAAAAATTTAAAAAATGTCCCCGGATTTCATTTTAAAAATTTGGTCACCTTAATGTATGTGTGCATATTTCTAAAGACATTTTTTGGTTTCATTCCACTTTAGGAACAAGAAGTGACTATTTCACCTCGGAAAGTGCCCAACGTCTAATTGGTCAAATAATGGCCTGGAATCAAGACATGGATCAAATGCGTAATAGGCTGGATCGTATGCAGCAGGAAATGAAGGACATGATTGATGTTTTGGGTCGAATCTAAATGCCCTTTTTTAAACCCCAAAACATCAATCATGTCCTTCATTTCCTGTTTTGCTGACCCCATTCTGGGCCTTCTCTTTCTTTTTTTGGCATAACATAAATGGCTGTTTAACCTAATGTCAAAAAGGAGGGCTGTCAAAAATCCACAAAAAAATAAAAATTGATTTTCTAAAAAACACCAAAAAAAAAAAAAAAAGTGATTTTAAAAACCCAAAAAAAAAAAAAAAAAAAGTGATTTTAAAAAACCCAAAAAAAAAAAAAAGTGATTTTAAAAAACCCAAAAAAAAAAAAAATTGATTTAAAAAACCAAAAAAAAATAAAAAATTGATTTTAAAACACCAAAAAATCGAATAAATAATTAATGTTAAAAAACCAAAAAAAGTAAAAAAATTGATTTTAAAACACCAAAAAAATTAAAAAAATTAATGTTAAAAAACAAAAAAAAATAAAAAATTGATTTTAAAAAACAAAAAAAAAACAAAAAAAAAACTTGCTTTTAAAAAAAAACAAAACTTGATTTTCCAAAAACAAAGCCTGTTTTTGAAAATCCAAAAGCCCAAAATATTTTTTTGTGGATTAGGTAGAAATATTTAAATATAATTATATTTTGCTACATCATTAAAGATACCATTATATTTTTGTCTATGAACATTTTATACTAAATGCAGAACTGAATGCATACCAACCATTAATAAAAACATCTCCTTTTATAGGATTTTAACAAATGTGTGGTTTGTTATTTCAAGGCTCAGTATCAGTTTGGTTATAATTGTCAAAAAGTTGTTTACAGTGGCAATGGAGCTTATTTAGACATTTTTAAAATTCTAATACAGTTGGCACTACAACTGCTCGACCATAACCTAGGAGACAGCCCAAAAGAAAGGCAAGCAATAAATATAATGCCAGATTTCAGCAATATTTTTTTTATTGTCCAAAAATTATATATCCTGGCCCATTGCAATGGCCCCCCTACCCATAAAATAATCAACATATTGCTGTCTAACCTGACGGGAACTTTGGGGGGCCAAGCCAGTACGGACAGTATCCAGGCCTGTAAGGTTGGCTTCTATTTGTCCGGCCTCAGGCCCAACTGTGCCTATATAATTGGCAGAATGCTTATTTAAAAAGTTGTGCAGAATGCAGCATGATAAAATTATAAAATTAAGTTTGTATTCCGCCAAATTAATGGCTGTTTGAAACAGGCGGAACCGGCTGGCCAGAATTCCAAACGCATTCTCAACCACTCTTCTAGCTCTGGCCAGCCGGTAATTAAAAACCCTCCTCTCCGGGGTGAGGGTTCTTTGGGGGAATGGCCTCATGAGGTGCTTGCTCAGAGCGAAGGCTTCATCGGCAATGAAGACAAAGGGGAGTCCTTCCACGTTATCCTCATCAGGTGGCAATCCCAGGCCACCACTCTGGAGACGCTGGCAGAACTCCGTCTGGGCAAATACTCCTCCATCCGACATCCGGCCATTCTTCCCCACGTCCACATATAAAAAATCATAGTGTGCCGACACCACCGCCATTAAAACAATACTGTGGAACCCCTTATAATTAAAATAATATGACCCCGAATGGGGTGGTGGCACAATGTGGACATGTTTCCCATCTATAGCCCCTCCACAATTGGGAAAGTCCCAACGGCTGGCAAAATGGGATGCCACAGTCTGCCATTCCTGTGGCGTTGAAGGAAACTGGGGAATCAAACAAGAAAACCAAAATCAATTAATTTGGAAGCTAACATTGCAAGAAAATTAGACAATTAAAAACATTATTCCCCAGCATCAGTATAACATTCACTAATTTAATTCTTCTGGAATAACTAATATGGAAAAAGGCACACTTATCAGATTGCTCACCCCCTCTGATAGAACATTGATTACATTTTAGGGGGTTGTGAAATCCCTAAAAAAAATTACTTTAACAACACGCAGGAATTTAGGGATAACAAAGGCTACAAGACTGCAGTTGTCGCACTCTGCAGGTGCAGTTGCTAACCAGCTTACAGTAAATGAGGTAATGTCAAAAGGCATTCATGTTGCAAAGAGTACACAATCACATGCAAGGGCAATTAATGAAAACACTTTGAGGCTTGCATATGATTTGATGATGTAAATCAGCAGAGCTTCTGCTCATTTACTAAAGCACTGGAACAAATGCACTTGTAGAGTGCACATGCATTTTGCAAAGTACAACATAGATTTGCTTTAGACAAATCAACACCACAGAACATTCAAGCAAATTTTAACGAGGGTGGGGGTGGGGGGGTTGTGAAATCTAGCTAATTGCTAATTAGCAGCACACTATTTGGAGTGAGTTCAGGTGGGGGGGGGGGTTGTGAAATCTAGCTAATTGCTAATTAGCAGCACACTATTTGGAGTGAGTTCAGGTGGGGGGGGGGGGGGGGTTGTGAAATCTAGCTAATTGCTAATTAGCAGCACACTATTTGGAGTGAGTTCAGGTGGGGGGGGGTTGTGAAATCTAGCTAATTGCTAATTAGCAGCACACTATTTGGAGTGAGTTCAGGTGGGGGGGGGGGGGTTGTGAAATCTAGCTAATTGCTAATTAGCAGCACACTATTTGGAGTGAGTTCAGGTGGGGGGGGGGGGTTGTGAAATCTAGCTAATTGCTAATTAGCAGCACACTATTTGGAGTGAGTTCAGGTGGGGGGGGGGGTTGTGAAATCTAGCTAATTGCTAAGTAGCAGCACACTATTTGGAGTGAGTTCAGGTGGGGGGGGGGTTGTGAAATCTAGCTAATTGCTAATTATAAGCACACTAAATACACTCCAACAAAATACATTCAAAATGAGTAGACTAGGTGGATATGTTCCCATCACTTCATGCTGGTAAGGTTATTGAAGGAAACTATACATGCATGACAAAAAATAACAGGAAAAAATCCCAGCATGTGTGAGGATAAAAAGGGGACATTCACACTATATTGCAATGATGGGAAGTAGTGTTTGAAGCAAGAAATACATTACATTATCAAAGATTACATAAAAGAACATGTGATGCTAATAAAATAAAAATAGCTTACCTTAATATAGTCCTTCTGCAGGACCTGTATGATGGCAGAACAGGTCTCTGGGATAATGATCCCCAGAGCCTGGGGGGAGATGCCTGTCGAGAACTTAAGGTCCTGCAGGCTTCTCCCTGTGGCCAAATACCGCAAGGTAGCGACCAGCCTCTGCTCCGGAGTGATGGCTTGCCTCATGCAGGTATCCTGCCTGCTGATATAGGGGGTCAGCAAAGCCACCAAACGATCAAAAACGGGGTCCGTCATCCGGAGAAAGTTCCTGAAATCCTCAGGATTATTCTCACGGATCTCACGGAGCAAAGGCATGTGACAGAACTGGTCACGCTGAAGCAACCAATTCTTGGTCCATGAACTCCTCCTCGCCCTGTTCATGGACTGGTCTTGGGCTGAAGAATAAACTACAGCACCAAGCACATACAATGCACGAGCTCTACGACGAGTACGTACAGGTAACATGGCTTCAAAACGGTCGGCTGGTCAGAACGCACTAAACAGAACGCACTGAAGAACAGCAAGGCCTGTGAAGAACGACCTGAAAATCAGGAACGAGCGGCCAATATAACAAAGATTTCTCAATGCCAACTGACCAAACGCACTGAAAAGCAGATACAAACCTCACAAGCACAGACTGAACAACAGTTAAAACGAACTGAAAAATACGAGTCTCACAAGCGCGAATCGTCTCTCACCAAACTTCTACTAACACGAGATAAACACGAGATTAGCAGGAGCCCAAAGGGTGTCGTACGGGCTATTGAACTTCCGTTTTATAGTCTCGTCGGACTTGGTGTACGTCACAGCGTACTAAGCTGGCGTACTTTTGTGTGGTCGTGTGTGGGCAAGTCCGTTCGTAAGAAAGTCTGCCCCAAGTCCGCCGAAGGTACGCCGGAAGTATGTCGGACAGGCTGTCCGACTTTTGTAGCTGCAAAGTCCGACCGTGTGTACGCGGCATAAGGTTTAGTAAGCTGCAATATATCACTCTCATATAGTACTAATATATTTTATTTGGTTTTGAATTTAGATTTATTGTCCCTTACTATCTTCTGTACTCTGGAATAGATAGGGAAAGAAATGTACAAACCACATCAACAGCCTCCTGCTTACAAATGTGATGCTCAGACTTCACGTTTCTCATTCTTCCTCTTCTCCAAATCAATACAGTTGCCACACTTTGCTGCCCTCTTAGGAGTGCTGATAGCCAAATCACATAGCACTAGAAAAGCAAGAAAGAGAGCGCACCAGCCTAGCACATTACCTTTATAAACTCTTTATTAATAGAAAGCAAAATGAAAAGCAAAGTGTCACAAATAGTCACAAAGAAAGCAAATTGTCACAAGCTCATCAAAAACAACCAACGACCTCGATCAACTGCACATGCTCCTTATCTAAGGAAGATGCCATCTGGATCCAATCAGCTTACTCATTTCGAGGGGCTTCCTCTCTTCATCAGTGCTGAAAAAGGGGAAAAATTCTTGAAACGCGTAACCCAATTGGACCCAGAGGGGATCTTCCTGAGATTACGAGTGTGTGCAGTTAATCAGGCTACTTAGTCTTTTTTTCGTTTGTGATGAGCTTGCGAGACTCAGTCGTTTGTAAGTATGCTGTACATGCATTTTGCTTTTTATTAATAAAGCGTTTATAAAGGTAATGTGCAAGGCTGGTGCACCCTCTTTCTTGCTTTTCTAGGGTAAGAAATGTGTTTCGAAAGGGGGGGGGGGTTATTGAAATCAAATATTATCTGCACACTCTTCTATCTTCAGCTCCAATAGTGCCTTACTTAATGCAATGGCTTCCATAAGTGTTTACAATGCATAGAAAATTCATGCAGGGTTCATATATATATACATATGTACATATATGTATATATATGTATATATATATATATATATATATATATATATATATTGTATCTGGAGCCTTAGGCTGATCACAAACCGAGAGATTTCCCTTGTTCAGTCTCGCAGGCTACCCGAGAGAAATCATTTGGTTCTCCCATCCATGCTAAAGAGTGTGGATGGAAGAATATCCATTGTAATCAGGAAGCTGTGGCTCCCTTGGCTGCCTGAATACCTGAACACTGACCGCTTTTGATAGGATGGCGTCACTGTTAGGCCAATCATTTTCCACCTGGCTCTGACGATTTTTAAATGGACTTTTGGCAAGCCAAGTGGTGTTTGCAGTGCAACCCGAAAACTTAAATTTTAGCCGATTCATCTAGAGCCATTTGCTTACATTTTCAGCTTCAGACTTCCATTGCTGTTAGCAATGCTTTTCTTTTAGATATCCAAGTAAAAGCACAGCTTTGTAAGTTACTAACCACTGGGAAGGAGAACAAGTGACTGTATATGCGTGTTATAAGATATCGATCAAATCAATAATTTGCCATGACAAAACAGCACATTTGGAAAACATTATGCTCAGCAGCTTGTAACTAAAGTAATTGTTATGAGACCTGGACCCCACTCAAAATAGAAAGATCCAGATGTGTGACCAATCTAACTAAACCAAATGAGCAAAGAGGTGGTGAATGCTCGGTAAACTTTCACTATGTTGAGCATATTGGTAGCAAATAATCATCAACCCAGTCATTTGCAATTCAAAGAAAATCCACACTAATAGAGATATGGGGGTTACCATGTCTGCTCTCCTTGTAAAAGTACTAGATGGCTAGCAGTGTCCAACCTCAATACTTTCTGAGACACAGACCTGAAACAACTGCACAGAAAATGAAATCTTGTTAAAGTCACTGTTCTGCAAAACAACAAAAAGAGAGGGCACATCAACCTAGTGCACACCTCCCAACTTTTTGAGATGGGAATGAGGGACACCTATCAGCAAACGTATGTAGGCATAGGACACGCCTCCTGCCACACCCCCTTAAAGGAGAATTGTACAAAAAAACAAGATTGGGTAAACCCACAAGTGCTTTTTTTACCACTACTATTCCTTTATATTTGGCTTTTGGAATTTACAAATGCAGCAATTTAGAAATCAGATGAAAGGTTTTGCGCTGGAAAACATTTTTTGATAGATAAAAAGTGCATTTTATATACATCTATATAGATCAGACCAAAATGAGGGACAAATGAGGAGGAATGAGGGACATTGCTCCAAATCAGGGACAGACAGTTGGGAGCTTTGACCTAGCTCATTACCATAATACATTTTTTATTGCATGATAAAAACAAGTATTATACTCACAAACAATTACACAGGTAAACATGTCATAACAAACAAATGAGATCACCTCCAGGTCTGCAGCAATCAACCAATGATATGGGAAGACGGAGGATCCTCTTCATCAGGTCCAAACATCGAATGTATACAATACCTTCCGAATAAGGCATCCCCCTGCAACTTCTATATAATATATGCATATATAAGAAGTCAGGAAAATTTGTGTTGACGTAAGGCTCCAAAATGATGTTCATACTCTGCCTGGAGCGCACACCGAAACATGTAGGTGGGATATGTAACTGTTATATGTTAAATGTTCTGTCCCACCTATATGTATTTTTTCAGTTGTGTTGAACTGTATCATGTTAAAATTGTTCTATGATGACATCTAGTGGTTGTTTAGGGCCTTTACAATTTGTTTACTAATGTGATTGGTAGCTCACTCTGTCCTCCCCTCCTGTTTAGTGTGCTCTGTTCTTCTCTTTAACCACTTCAATACCGAGCATTTTCACCCCCTTCCTGCCCAGACCAATTTTCAGCTTTCAGCACTGTAACATTTTGAATGACAATTGCGCAGTCATGCAACACTGAAATTTTCATCAATTTTTCATTTCCTACAAATAGAGCTTTCTTTTGGTGGTATTTGATCACCTCTGCGGTGTTTAATTTTTGCACTATAAACAAAAAAACAGCGACAATTTTGAAAAAAACACAATATTTTTTACCTTTTTCTATAATCAATATCCCAATTAAAAAAAAAAATCTTCCTTAGTTTAGGCTGATATGTATTCTTCTACATATTTTTGGTAAAAAAAATCGCAATAAGCGTATATAAGCGTATATTAATTGGTTTGCGCAAAAGTTATAGCGCCTACAAAATAGGGGATAGATTTATGGCATTTTTTTTTTACTAGAAATGGTGACGATCTGCGGGACTGCGATATTGCGGCGGACAAATTGGACACTTTTGACACATTTTTGGGACCATTGACAATTATACAGCGATCAGTGCTATAAATATGCACTGATTACTGTATAAATGTCACTGGCAGGGAAGGGGTTAACAATAGGGGGCGATCAAGGGGTTAAATGTGTTACCTAGGGAGTGATTCTAACTGAGGGGGGAGGGGACTGATTGGGGGAAGTGACCGATCGGTGTCCCTATATACAAGGAACACACGATCTGTCTCCTCTCTTCTGACAGGATGTGGATGTGTGTGTGTTTGCACACACACATTCACATCCCTGCTCTGTGACAAGCAATTGCGGGTGCCCGGCGGACATCATGGCCGCCGGGCACGCACATCGGCTCCCGAGTGACGCGGCGCCCCTAGACGGCCCTGGATGAGAGAGCCACCTTGCGACCGTCAAATGACTATACACGGGATAAGAAGTGGTTAATGTCATTTGTTCAGTCCTAGCTAGAGCCTCTAAATTTCTTCTATGTTCCCTCAATCAGTGTGAGCTTTTCGTGGAGAAAAGGCCTAGGGAAGCATCCTCTGCACTGCACTTATCTCAAGTAAAATTGCAATGGATTTCATTTCTATGTCTTATTTATTCACCAAAGCTTATATACAGTATCTCACAAAAGTGAGTACACCCCTCACATTTTTGTAAATATTTTATTATATCTTTTCATGTGACAACATTTGAAGAAACGACACTTTGCTACAATGTAAAGTAGTGAGTGTACAGCTTGTATAACAGTGTAAATTTGCTGTCCCCTCAAAATAACTCAACACACAGCCATTAATGTCTAAACTGCTGGCAACAAAAGTGAGTACACCCCTAAGTGAAAATGTCCAAATTGGGCCCAAAGTGTCAATATTTTGTGTGGCCACCATTATTTTCCAGCACTGTCTTAACCCTCTCGGGCATGAAGTGCTGACATCGCAGAGCTGGTGGATGTTAGAGACCTTGCACTCCTCCACCTTCCGTTTGAGGATGCCCCACAGATGCTCAATAGGGTTTATATCTGGAGACGTGCTGGATCAGTCCATCACCTTTACCCTCAGCTTCTTTAGCAAGGCAGTGGTCGTCTTGGAGGTGTGTTTGGGGTCGTTATGTTTTAAAACTGCCCTACAGAGCAGGCTCCGAAGAGAGGGGATCATGCTCTGCTTTGGAATGTTACATTACATGTTGGCATTCATGGTTCCCTCTGTAGCACCCTGATGTTTAGGCAGAGTTGCTCCTAAATTTACCTGCCAGGTGTAGTTACCTTGGCTCTTTGTTAGGGATCAATTGAGTTCACCCTAAGTCTGGAATTGCTGCTCTTCTCTCTTTTGCTGCTAGGTGGCCGGGTACCTGGTGACATTAGATATGACAAGGGCAAAGCAAGGACAGATTAGGAGTATATGGGATATCTCAGACAATGGGCAGGGGTTTTCTTAAATCCCTTGGCCTGCTGGAAGAACCTATATATTTTGGTGGAGGGGGGTGATCGGGGTTCTGTGCCACCTTGACGGCTTTCTAGGTGGATGTGTGTTGTCCTGTCTGGGCTGCTAGGCCGGAGTTTGGGCCTATCCCTGGCACATCTGGCTGCTAGGCTGTCTGAGGGCCTATCCAGAAGCAAGAGAGCAGCATAGGGTTGGGATTGCGGCTTGCAGTCCAACCAGAAGTGACGGTTCTATCCCATTGTGGTCAGAGGTAGAGGGGAAGCTGTCACGAATAAGGGACCAACCACCTTATTACCAGGGACCACAGTGAGTAGCTGAAGCAAGTACCGGAGCAGTATTATCACCAACCGGGGACAGTGAAGAATTGGGAAACTTCAGCAGGTATCAAACCAGGGACCCAGCCAGCGGAGGTGACGCTTGCAGAGCAGCCTTGTGTGTCAAGCCAGGGACCGAGCAGGCCAGTGGGGTGAAGCTTGAGAAGTGTCTGGATTGCCAAGCTAGGGATCCAGCAGAGAAGCAGTGGTAATGCTTGATGGAGTTACTAAAGGGAAGATTGGAAGAGCTCAAGGGATTTGGTGGTGGTGAATCAGCAAGTCTAATGAGAGAGACTGGGAGCTCAGTGGGTTGAGAACTTACAAGAAGTGATTGTATAAAAGTAAAGGAGTTCGTTTGTTGCCATAGGAGACAGCATTCCTACACATGCAGATGTGGTGTCTTGCTGGATGCCTTTCCCTGCATGGCTGTCTACCTGTAGAAGTCTCGGAGTCTGCTAATTAACATTGCAATTACCTAAGGGTATCCTGGCCCTAACCCTATCTTCCAAAGTTCTGTTCAAGAGTAATAAAATCTCTTTGCATTCAAGAAGTGTCTGGAACCCATTATTCTATCTTGCATTACACTCACTATGCCTTACAACCCACTCTATACGGAAGGATGTCAGCAAATCTTGGCCCTGAAGGTTCTCATTACACTAAACGAGGCCTGAGATTTTTCTACACCTCAATGAACTGTAGCTCCCCAGTGCCGGCAGCACTCATGCAGCCCCAGACCATGACACTCCCACCAGCATGCTTGACTGTAGGCAAGACACACTTGTCTTTGTACTCCTCACCTGGTTGCCGCCACACATGCTTGACACCATCTGAACCAAATAAGTTTATCTTGGTCTCATCAGACCACAGGACATGGTTCCAGTAATCCATGTCCTTAGTCTGCTTGTCTTCAGCAAACTGTTTGCGGGCTTTCTTGTGCATCATCTTCTTGTGCATCAGCCTTCCTTCTGGGATGACAGCCATGCAGACTAATTTTATGCAGTGCTCAGCATATGGTCTGAGCACTGACAGGCTGACCCCCCCACCCCTTCAACCTCTGCAGCAATGCTGGCAGCACTCATATGTCTATTTCCCAAAGACAACCTCTGGATATGACGCTGAGCACGTGCACTCAAATTCTTTGGTCGACCATGGCGAGGCCTGTTCTGAGTGCAGCCTGTCCTGTTAAGCCGCTGTATGGTCTTGGCCACCATGCTGCAGCTCAGTTTCAGGGTATTGGCAATCTTCTTATAGCCTAGGCCATCTTTATGTAGAGCAAAAATTCTATTTTTCAGATCCTCAGAGAGTTCTTTGCCATGAGGTGCCATGTTGAACTTCCAGTGACCAGTATGAGAGAGTGAGAGCGATAACACCAAATTTAACACACCTGCTCCCCATTCACACCTGAGACCTTGTAATACTAACGAGTCACATGACACCGGGGAGGAAAAATGGCTAATTGGGCCCAATTTGGACATTTTCACTTGAGGGTGTACTCACTTTTGTTGACAGCGGTTTAGACATTAATAAAAGGAGGAGAGAGAAGCGCCAAGCCAATCCTTTAAACAGCTTAGGAATTTATTCAGTATATAGGTATAAAACAACACTAAAAACTTGCGTGAAAAATGTTGGAGCACTTGCAGAGTGCTAGAGCGGGTGGGAGCTTCCACGTGCAGTGTCACAGGAGCACAGGAGGACCAATGGGAAGTCTGTATTGAGGGATCCACGAGCGACGTGTGTTAGCCGCAGCTGGAGCCTCGGTAAGCCTCGTGGAGACATTGGCTGTGTGTCTCTGGGTGGGAGTGGTCCAGGGCTGTCAAACTGGGGAGCCGCCCACACGCTGTCTGGCCAATCAAAACGCGTTTTGAAGGCACGTCCACACCTTCTTCATCCCCCAGAATTTTCAATCTACTTACCATTCACATAGTTGCACCTTCATGTATCAGCATGCAGATACATTCCTTTTCATTTAAATTTTAAACTTAATCTTTTTCATCAGATGGTTTAGTGCTGAACATTATACTAATATTGTGTATGTGTTTAGACTTTAATGGCTGTTTGTTGAGTTTTTCTGAGGGGCCAGCAAATTTACACTGTTATACAAGCTGTACACTCACTACTTTACATTGCAGCAAAGTGTCATTTCTTCAGTGTTGTCAAATGAAAAGATATAAAGATATAATAAAATATTTACAAAAATGTGAGGTACTGTATATAGTGCTATAGGCCTCAACAACATATATGACAATATATTTACAATTACAAATATACAATGTCAATGCCTCAGAAAAGTGCTCCGTATTGCTATAAAATATGTGGATGCAGATCCACCGTTTCCTCTTGACATCAACATATATGCCAAACTTGATGTATAGAGATTTTTGCTTTTATGCAGATCCATTGCTTCCTCTTAACACCAATAAAGTGACTGTGCACTCCCCCCAGGTGTACCCACACTCATCAGAAGGGAAGGACTCACTGTTATACAGCTAGAGAAGTCAAATGGGCATATATGGCATCATTCAACCCTGCAACTGGGCTCCAGAATAAATCCTCCTCTTTGAGTGTCCAGAATCATTCTCATTCAGTGTTAATTTGCCTTTAATTACACCTCTCTTGTTCCCCTCTAAGTGGTTAGTGGCTCCATGGAAGGCAAGGGAGTAAAGGAGGGGGATCCCACCATAGTGTAGTATGAAATTTTATTAAAAAACATTCAACATATGAAAGAGCTGTTACCCAGGACCCAGTAGCGCCGCTGCGGTGTGCGCTCCATGGGCCAGATGTTAAATCACCGGAACTATGGACTTGCCAGCGCGTTTCGCCCCACCCTTTCCTTTTTTGTTTAAGAGTTAGGCTATCTGTGGATGGTGCCAAGTCAGCAGGTGACTATAGACTGAGACCATGGAGGTATGTCAGTGCATAAAACAGCATTGGAAACAGTCAGAATTTCTGATTTTGCTACATGTTTTAGGTGTCAGAAGCATAGCGCTCCTGCTCCATCGCAGCTGCTGGTCTCATTCCAGCATCCTGGTGTTGGCTGTGATGCATTCTCCCTGTCTGCTTGTTCACCTGCAAGGTAATCGATGTAGCCAGTCTCTGGGTGAAGACCAAACCTGATTTAAGCCAGCCAAGCCTGCAGTCTCATGCTTGTGATATTGTTTTTAACACGTGCTTCAAGTTCCCTGTTTGTCAGCCATTGTTTAACTACTTCAGATCAGAACTGCCCTGAACCTAGACTGTCACTCTGCTGGTCTGCCAACCGCAAGTACCTGTTCACTGTGCTTAGTTCGCGCATGCCCCAGCGTGGTAGCCAGGCACTATAGCATTGTGTATAAGACCTGGGGGCAACCAAGTACCGGTAAGCCTGCTTGCCTTATGGGAAAAGGTTGCTACTATAGGTGAAATACACAGAAGCTAGCTATAGTAGGTGTGACATTAGGTCATAGAGTCATAAAATATCAAAGCATGACAGCCAGACAAATAGCATTTTCTCAGTCCAAGTTTTCCTTAGTAAATATGCCACCAAAACTTTCCAAAGTAGTAAGGACATAAACTGTTTAAGAGGGTTGCCGCAGAATCAGTTTTGAACCCAGTCTTTAGGATTATTTAGCATAGAAAATGTTGCTGGAAAGCTGGGTTAGTTGTGCAGAAAAAGGAAAACATTCTTCCCATAGGATGTGGGCATTGGAAAAACCTAAAAAAAACTTCTTACAATGCAACTTTAACTGCTTTCCAGCAGCAGTTTCCTCTAATTGATAAAAGGTTCCAGTAATTACTGTTAATTATATCATAAAATCCTGATGCATTCGCATTTTATAACACAGCGATCTCTTTTTCAAAGCAACAGAATTTTTGGGAGTTTAAACACACAGCATTCGTTTCCTGGATGGCTTCCAATTGGACAACTTATGTATGTAATAAAAATGCCATTTTCCCATTCATTCTTGTCTGTACTGGAACATAAAGGTATTTTGAGGTCATGTCTATATTATTGTATATATGTTTCCCATTTGGGAAAATGCAGTTTCTAAGATTTGTAACACAACAATTAAATAGGAGCTTGGTAAAAAGTATGCATAAGAAAGTTAGAGGCACACTTGCAGGAACAACTAGGGAGGTATTGCAATCCTAAAACATGGCAGCAATACTCCAAATCTCCCACTATTTGACTGTGAAAAAAGTAAAATTCAGATACTGAAACGTTGCTAGTCACCTGCGACCTGCCTGTTTTAGCTGCTGTTGCTATCTACCAGGGGACTTATTTGGAGTACTTTCTTTTCCCACCAGCAGGTGTCTCCCCTAAAGTGGTTGTAAACCTCTGACATGAAATATAAACAAAGCATACCCCTTCTACAAGCACACAGCCTGTGATTGAGAGCTCCAGCTCTGTTCCTGTGTGCTCTGTAAAGGAGGGGGTGTCCCTTCCCTCCAATCAGCTCCCAGCTCTCCTCACTGAGCTTTGCATAGTGTAACTTCAGCTCCCTGCCCCCTGCTTTCTGAAATCTCAAGCTCTATAAATTCTGAACTTTGTAAGACTGTAGAAAAGAGAAGACTGCAGATACAGAGGTACAATTTATGTTGGAGTATTTGCCTCATCTCTGTGTATCACCAGAGACCAGTCACTTCACTGAGTATATGAAGGGGTTGCAATCACTTTAAGACCTTCTTGTCTTGCATTAAAGTGTACGTCCAACTAAAACGCGTTTACCTAATTTTAGATGGAGTGGGGAAAGGTTAGAAGCAGGCTTCCCCCAACACCCAGTAAACTGCCAGCACTGATGAAATGTGAAGATGAGAACATGTAAACTAATTTATAGTTACATGTCGATTTAGTCTTGTATTTCTCCAGTGCTACTGATCTTTCTTTCCTTTTCGCCAAAAACCACAGCACCATTTATAAAAAATGCATTATGAGTGGATAGCTTCTTCTTCTTTGTTTTGTGTGTCGGCCACCTATGACCAGAAAAAAACATGCAACAATGGAAATATCACCAGAAAAAGAGTCCAAATTTATTTATTGATTTAGCCAAAAAAAACATGTTTCGGGGTGGCAGAAGAAACTTCCCCTTCATCAGTTTAGTTCAAAACTGAACTGTTTTAAAAGCTTGCTTATGCAGATGACGCTGACTAGTAACCCTCCTAGTCTAGCAATTAGCTTAGATTCACACAGGAAAACCCTATTCTGTGCCCATAAAAGGTTATTGATGTAGCACCCTCTAGTGGTACTAGGATGGGTTTTTTGTAGTGTAGGAAAATTTAAGCAGGCTTGGCAGGCAACCAAGCCTGTATTTTGATTCGGGTTGGCAGGAAGCCAGGTAGGGTTGGGTGACTCACAGGCAGCATCACTCAGACCTCCCCTCTCCTTCCAGAATGTGCTAGAATCTTCTGGAAAGGAAAGTGGAGAGAAGAGGTGGAGCTGCCTAGAGTATTCTAAGGGCCCTGGCCAATCCCCAACTAGGATTGGCAGGGGGCAGGCCCTCTCAAATGTTGAGGGTCAGCCCAGCTGGGGAGGAGTTGGTATCGGATGGAAGATGGAGATGGAATATTAGACTGTCGTGGCCTTTGAGGGAGCTCCCCAGTCTGGGGGGGGTGACCTTGGGCCTGGGGCTCAGGTGCGGACGGGACCCTCTTACAACCCACAGAGGTGTCCTGACCAGGAGGCACAGGAGGAGCAAGAGGACAGCAGGAGAACACTGCTGAGCAAGTCTCCAGGGGTTCCACAGAGGCAGCCAAGAGGGCTGGTGTTCACACAGTCAGGAGGACTGGGGAGGCACGCCTGAGACGACTGGGAGATTGCAGTCTGGGATGGGTGCAGAGCCAGTAGAGTGGACTGTGGTGGCACGGGCAGTGGAAAGAGGCAGCTGCAGCCAGGAGGGCTGGCAGGGCCTGAAGATGTGGTGCTGGGATCAGTAGCCACGTGGACAGCTAACACCAGGACAGCCAACATTTTTTCTGCACTGAAGGGGCCCGCGCTCCCTGCCTGCAAATGGCATTTGCTTTGGGCCTGGCGGAGCCATTGTCAGGCCTAAACTATAGTTCTGGCTGGTCCTGGAAGTGAGGAAGTATAACCAAGTTATGTGCTGGAGCTGGAAGTAAGGAGGTGTATATTCAAGGAGTGTATATAGTTGAAGTACCAATTCTTTATTTCTTCAATCGAGTCGGCATTTCATACTTACCCTTACCCCATCCAAGTTTAATTCCCCTCAATAAAAAAATGGAAAAAAAACAAAGTACAAGGACTTCTTGATTCCTGAGTGTCTGAAGATTGTGTGCCTGATTTCAACCAGCAGCTCCTACAGGGGGGAACCGCTACATTATTTTAACTAAATCCCTGATTAAGGGGGACATTTTTTGGCCCCCAAAACATGTTGGCGGTTTTTTTTAGTGAATATATGAATTTGAACTATTTTATTACTTGGCCTGGCACACTTTTCATCTTCCCCCCATGGACTTCAGTGGGGGTTGCTGCAAAGTTTGAAAGCTTCAAACAAGATTCACAAAACTGTTCACAAACCAAACAAATTCACTTATCCCTAGTGCCAATTATACAGGGGTAACAGGTCAGCAGTCATATGGACATGCTGACATAGGTCTGGCCTAGCTTTTAGTGTGTATCTTATACAGTATGTCCTTGCCAGATGTTAAGAGATTGACACATAGTTCTAAGTGTCTGAAACTTTTCTAACACTTGATACCATTTTATGTTGAAGTCAAGGTAAACAATTTTTACAAAGTTAGTGCAAATAAGCTTCTCTTTGAAGTTAGATGTGAGCTGTCAGACACCTGTGAACACACATAATTTTTTTTTAAGCGAGTATTAAGTATTGGAAAAGAAACTGTCAGGTTTTGATTGGTGTACACCTGTGAAAACAGATTACTTTGTCAAAAAATGTACATTAGGACACCTAACCATTGTGATAATTTTGCCTGCTTATAAAAGGAAAATTCTGGAGGCACTTGTACTCCAACTAAAATCCAATACAATAAATTGTAGATTTTTTTTCCAGATGCATATACTGTATTTGTAGTTTTTCTTTAGATAAAGGCTTGAATGTGTTGTCTAGAATGTAGTTTGTCAAATTCAACGAGATGTGTTCTATAATGCTAAAGACACACGGTAGCTTGTCCAAGCTTCTTCTTCAGTTCTGAACTTTTTTTAAAGTTTTTTCCTTTTTGAAGTTTTTTAAGTTTTTCTTTTTCTTTTTTTTGGCTTTGGCTTTGAAAAGCTACCAGATGTCTTCAACATTACAGAACAAGTCCAGTTGAATGAGACTAACTACTACTAGATAATATACCATAACCTTAAAAAATGAGAACCTTAACTTGAATGCATTGAATTTAAGCAATCTTAATTTCTAGCCAAAACTTTGGTTACAAACCCTTTTTGCTGTGTGTATTCTCACTGGGGAGATCCTCTCCCAGTGTCAAAAAAAATTGTTTATCCACTTGCCGACCGCGCTATAGCTGAATGACGGATACAGTGTGGCCAGGTAGTTCTGGGAGGCCGTCATATGATGGCCTCCCATGATCGCGCCCGCCACGCCCCCGCTGTGGGGCGTGGGCGGCGTGGGCTGTGATCAGCAGTGTCCAGAGGACACTGCTGATCACAGATTGAGGCAAAGAGACAATAATCGGCTCTTTACCACGTGATCAGTTGTGTCCAATCACAGTTGATCACAGAAACCGGTTATCGGCACTCCTTTTCTCATGCTGACAGCATAAGGAGAAGAGAGACGATAACCAGCTTCTTTAAAAGGGACATGTACACTGATACCCCTCACACACCCCTCACATTTTTGTAAATATTTTATTATATCTTTTCATGTGACAACACTGAAGAAATTACACTTTGTACACAATGTAAAGTAGTGACTGTATAGCTTGTATAACAGTGTAAATTTGTTGCCCCCTCAAAATAACTCAACACACAGCCATTAATGTCTAAACTGCTGGCAACAAAAGTGAGTACACCCCTAAGTGAAAATGTCCAAATTAGGCCCAAAAGTGTGAATATTTTGTGTGGCCACCATTATTTTCCAGCACTGTCTTAACCCTCTTGGGCATGAAGTTCATCAGAGCTTCACAGGTTGGCCACTGGAGTCCTCTTCCACTCCTCCATGAAGACATCACGGAGCTGGTGGATGTTTGAGATCTTGCGCTCCTCCACCTTCCATTTGAGGATGCCCCACAGATGCTCATTAGGGTTTAGGTCTGGAGACATGCTTGGCCAGTCCATCACCTTTACCCTCAGCTCCCTTAGCAAGGCAGAGGTCGTCTTGGTGGTGTGTTTGGGGTCATTATCATGTTGGAAGGAATACTGCCCTGCGGCCCAGTCTCCAAAGGGAGAGGATCATGCTCTGCTTCAGCATGTCACAGTACATGTTGGCATTCATGGATCCTTCAATGAACTGTAGTTCCCCAGTGCCGGCAGCACTCATGCAGCCCCAAACCATGACACTCCCACAACCATGCTTGACTGTAGGCAAGACGCACGTCTTTGTACTCTTCACCTGGTTGCCGCCACACATGCTTGAAACCATCTGAACCATATAAGTTTATCATGTTCGCATCAGAACACAGGGCATGGTTCCAGTAATCCATGTACTTAGTCTGCTTCTCTTCAGAAAACTGTTTGCAGGCTTTCTTGTGCATCATCTTTAGACAAGGCTTCCTTCTGGGATGACAGCCATGCAGACCAATTTGATGCAGTGTGTGGCGCATGGTCTGAGCACTGACAGGCTGACCCCCCACCCCTTCAACCTCTGCAGCATTGCTGCAGAACTCATACGTCTATTTCCGAAAGACAACCTCTGGATATGACACTGAGCATGTGCACTCAACTTCTTTGGTCGACCATGGCGAGGCCTATTCTGAGTGGAACCCGTCCTGTCCTGTTAAACCGCTGTATGGTCTTGGCCACCGTGCTGCAGCTCAATTTCAAGGTCTTGGCATGTCTTATGTAGAGCAACAGTTCTTTTTTTCAGATCCTCAGAGTTCTTTGCCATGAGGTGCCATGTTGAACTTCCAGTGACCAGTATGAGAGAGTGAGAGTGATATCACCAAATTTAACACACCTGCTCCCCATTCACACCTGAGACCTTGTAACACTAATGAGTCGCATGACAGCGGGGAGGGACTTTTGTTGCCAGCGGTTTAGACATTAATGGCAGTGTGTTGAGTTATTTTGAGGGGACAGCAAATGTACACTGTTATACAAGCTGTACACTCACTACTTTACATTGTAGCAAAGTGTCATTTCTTCAGTGTTGTTACATGAAAAGATATAATAAAATATTTACAAAAATGTGAGGGGTGTACTCACTTTTGTGAGATATTGTATATGAAACATACAGTGTGAGGATGGAAATTAAAGGGCTAATGTACAGGATAATTGAGGGGAAGGTGTTATGGCACAGATCCCATGGAAACAGGATGACAATGAGATATAAAGTAAGGAGGAGGGATGAAAGGGTTAAAAATGATCCCACAATAACATTTTTTGTCCCCCCCCCCTCTGCCCACCATGTTGAATCCACTGCTCCTCACCTTCCTAGGATCCCTTCATTCACGTATATATCCTTCATCCCCTTTTTCCATTGTGAGAGGAAGGGATGGGCTCTCAAATCTAAACAGTAGTACTGTTTCCTTTTTACGATTGCTGCGATTAGCCATCAAAGCAATCACAAGGCACAGAGCCTTTCTGATTGGCAGTGCACATAGCTCCCAACTGTCCCTGATTTCGAGGAACTGTGATTTGCAGCAATGTCCCTCTGTCCCTCATTCCTCCTCATTTGTCCTTCTTTTTGGTCTGATCTATATAGTTGTAAATAAAATGCACTTTTTTATATTTCAAAAAGTGTTTCCCAGTGCTAAACCTTTCATCCAAATATTAAATTGCTGCATTTGTACATTTTAAAAGCCAATATAAATGAATAGTAGTGATAAAAAAAAGCCCTTGTGGATTTAATTAACCTTTTGTTTTTGGTTAATTCTCCTTTAAGGGGGTGTGGCAGGGGGCGTGTCCTATGAATACATACATTTGCTAGTAGGTGTCACTCATTCCCATCTTAAAATGTTGGGAGGTATGCGTGCATATACACGGGTGGTAAACAGAGCGTTGTTTAAAAATGGTTCACCTGTCAAACCAGAAGTGATATTGTGTGTAGACTTGTGCAAAATCATTTCTTATTGCATCTGTGTTAGCTCTGACAGTGTGTGCATTGGCTGTGTTCTAACAGTACTTGTATGTAGCGCATCCACTGTAGGAGCCGCTGGTGAATAGGGATCCTCCGCCCTGCACAGCCAGGCACACTGAATTTCCACAGGCACACTTGAGACAGGAAACAGTCCAGCAACTTTGTTTTTGTGTTTTATTTAGGGGTTAATAAACTTGGATGCGGATGGGATGATTAATGGATGCCCGCTTGACTGGAACAAAACTTCTTTATGGACGCTTTAACCATATACACAGTCCATATACACTCCTTGTCTTACTCCTGCACAATCTAGCTTGCAGATCCTCAGTGGTGCCACCCTAAGGAAAAGTCTTTAGCAATGGCCCTTTACAGGGAGGGACTGCGGGCCCCTATACTTGAGAACGAAGGGGTGACGCCACTAGCACTTTCACTGCACTTTCTCCCGTGGTTCCTGATCCCAGCACCAACTCTTCAGGCTCTGCCAGCCCACCTGGCTGCAGGAGTTTCTTTCACAAGCCTTCCTGGCTACATCCCACTGTCCTCCCAGACTGGCTCCCGCTGTCCTCACTTTAGCTCCCATGCCTCTGGACAGCACTCCTCTGTGTGTTGGAAGAGGATCCCTCCAGCACCCGAGCCCAAGGCCTGAGGTCACCCCCCCCCAGACTGGGGGGCACCCTCAAGGACCACCGACAGCCCCCTCAGCACTCCATCTCCAGCTTCCACCCAAACTCTCCTGCCCCTGCTAGAATAGAAGGTGCCCTCCCTATGCCAGCCCATTTGGCTGGGGATTGGCTCATCAATACTCCAGGCAGCTCATCCTAACCTCCCTTCCATTCTTATGGAAGCTTCTCCAAGGTTCCACAAGTAGGGAGGCACTAGAGGTGCTGCCTAATGGGTCATTTAGCCTCCCTGAGTCACTCACCCTGAGCCGGATTCAATCCAGCCTGGCTCTTAGCCAAGCTAAATTTTCCTACACTACAAAACTATCTACATTTCCATTCTAGCACATTAGTGGGTGCTGCATGTATATACTGTTCTCTGGCTGTCTATTTGGTTTATGCTCTAGTCTTGCAATAACAGTCTAGAGGAGGAACGCAAAGAGGTAAGTGGTACATGAGTTTGGGAAGTATAAAGCTGATTGTGCAGGGATCCTTTGGTACTGATGAAAGGGAGCAGAGAGTGTTCTATTGCAAAGGAAAGCTGGGGTAGTATAACACTAAGGAATAGAGCGGTGAAGGAAATGTATCCCTGTATTCTGTTATGCACCAGTATATACATTATAAAAGTTGAGTTTTCATATTATTGAAAGTTATGTGAGCACGAACCCAAGTTTAATTTCTAGCACCACATCCCAAGAAAAATTGTGTTTAGAACCAAAAGGAGTGGGGATTTTTAAGGTGCAAGTTGAATAAGTATCAAATATTTTTGTATAAAAAGACTTTTACTTTATTAAGAAAATACAATAAAATATTTTCCACATCAAAATATAAAAAGGAGATTTATATACGGAAGTGCCACATGTATTTAATTGCAGATGCAGTAACACAACATAAACAATGTACTTCCCAACATGTTTCGCCCATTTGTCGGGCTTCCTCAGGGGATGCTGTCCACATGCAGAGTACACTGCCTTCTAGCGAAAAACATATGACAATGGTTGTATATTAGAACACAACATAAATACAGCGAATATGAATTCATTTGCTTAAATTACATGCATGTGCATCTCAGCTGTCATAATGCGATTGCCTACCTGTATCTCAGAGATACAGGTAGGCAATCGCATTATGACAGCTAAGATGCACATGCATGTAATTTAAGCAAATGAATTCATATTCGCTGTATTTATGTTGTGTTCTAATATACAACCATTGTCATATGTTTTTCGCTAGAAGGCAGTGTACTCTGCATGTGACCAGCATCCCCTGAGGAAGCCCGACGGATGGGCGAAACATGTTGGGAAGTACATCATTTATGCTGTGTTACTGCATCTGCAATTAAATACATGTGGCACTTCCGTACATAAATCTCCTTTTTATATTTTGATGTGGAAAATATTTTATTGTATTTTCTTAATAAAGTAAAAGTCTTTTTATACAAAAAAATTTGATACTTATTCAACTTGCACCTTAAAAATCTCCACTCCTTTTGGTTCTAAACACAATTTTCATATTATTGGGTTAAATTTTTTTTTTTAAATAGTCTTATATATAATGAGAGCACTATGAGCACTATGCGGAGAACACTGATTGTACTATCCTTTTTTGAGCTTCCTGCACACTTTCATGGGGAGATTCTGGAGGACAGAGATGGATTGAGATTGCCTGTGGGAAGTGAAGGAGAGCATCATCCCTGGCACAGTAAACCTGGCCTAAAGGGAAAAAGCACATTAGACCTAATGAGTATTGGGTCTAACTATAAGGTGAGAGTTTTGACATGGTGGTGATGGGCACAGCACAATAAGTGGGAACATATATATTACCAATATATATATTATATATGGGAACAGTTATTACCAAAAGTATTGGGACCTTGCTTTGTGCAGTGGTCCAAATCATTTAATGGAGGTGGGGTTATGGTGTGGGGTTGTTTTATCATGGGTTGGGCTTGGCCCCTTAGTTCCAGTGAAGGAAACTCTTCGTCAGCATACCAAGAAATTTTGGAAAATCAATTTCATGCCCCCAACTTTGTGAGAACAGTTTGGGTTTGGCCCCATCCTGTTCCAACATGACTGCACATCAGTGCACAAACAAGAACTGTAAAGACATGGATGGACGAGTTTGGGGTGGAGGAACATGACTGGCCTGCACAGAGTCAAAGCCAGGCCTTCTTGTCCTGCACGAGTCCTGACCTCAACCTGGTTGAACACTTTTGGGATGAATTAGAGCGAAGACTGCGAGCCAGGCCTTCTTGACCAGCATCAGTGCCTGACCTCACAAATGCGCTTTTGGAAAAATGGTCAAACATTCCCATAGACACACTCCTAATCCTTGTGGACAGCCTTCCCAGAAGAGTTGAAGCTGTTATAGCTGCAAAGGGTGGGCCAACTCAGTATTGAACCCTACAGACTAATGCCCCGTACACACGGTCGGATTTTCCGATGGAAAATGTCCGATCAGAGCGTGTTGTCGGAAATTCCGACCGTGTGTGGGCTCCATCGGACATTTTCCATCGGATTTTCCGACACACAAAGTTGGAGAGCAGGAGATAAAATTTTCCGACAACAAAATCCGTTGTCGGAAATTCCGATCGTGTGTACACAAATCTGACGGACAAAGTGCCACGCATGCTCAGAATAAATAAAGAGATGAAAGCTATTGGCCACTGCCCCGTTTATAGTCCCGACGTACGTGTTTTACGTCACCGCGTTTAGAACGATCGGATTTTCCGACAACTTTGTGCGACCGTGTGTAGACAAAACAAGTTTGAGCCAACATCCGTCGGAAAAAATCCTAGGATTTTGTTGTCGGAATGTCCGAACAAAGTCCGACCGTGTGTACGCCCTATAAGACTGGGATGCCATTAAAGTTTATGTGTGTGTAAAGGCAGGCGTCACAATACTTTTGGTAATATAGTGTATATGTTTAAGGCTGCCTTCACACTGGGGCAGCTCCGCGTTGACGATAAAGTGCCGCTTGTTTTAAGGGTGCTTTACTGTCGTTCTAGTGGCGCTTTTTAGGGAATCTAAAAGAAGATCACAACATTTTTTCATCACAAATGAATAGAAAATAATAATGCCCATGCATTGTTATTATTGAGAGACTTTTTATTTTTTAGATGCACATGATTGTGGACTATTATCACTTCTTCATATTTTTCACACATATTTTGTATATGATAAAATATTTTTAATAGATGCATACACAGTGGGTATAGAAAAGAATCATGGCAAAAATTGGATGGGGAATCTGCGCAACGGAATTAAATAAAAACAAAGTGTTGGACTGCTGCCCTCACACACGCAATCTCCACCAAAGTGGAGTGAGCGAAGAGTAAATGTGAAATAAAGAGTGAGTATGGCGCCGTCCTAAAATATTATTATCAAAGAAAAAACCTCCTTAGTGATTAACTGTGAACAAGGAGAAAGTATTAAAGTGACTTGTGCTATGTATCATAGAAGATAAAAAATAAAACAGAATAAATAATCAAAAGGATAACAAATGTAATAACACGTGACATGCAGCTGTGATGATAGTTGCATAAATCTTAAAATAGTGTTATAGTAATCACACATAAATAATGTACTGGGTGATAATTAAACAATCTTAATAAATAGTGTTTTTGTGATCACTCTTTAATAATATGTTGGTTGAGCCAGCCGTGATTCGTGCTCAGTGCACCATAGGTGAAGATCAACAGTCTATGTGAATTTCCTTGGTGTTTCCCTTTAAGACAAGGCAGGCATATTCAACTTGTATCTGCTACTACTTTATGGTGACCGGGTGCTTGTGTCTCGCGCTGTGATCGCGCAGACACTCACCAGCTTCCTTAGCCCCTACAGGGGTAACGTGCAGTCACAGTGTGTGCCACTGTGCAGCAGTCCTTGGCAGGTTCAGGATCGGGATACCATTTGAACATGAAGGGAAGAGGAGAATCCCATAGTGTAAAACCATTAACACTTTTATTTATATTAGATGACAAGCGGTACTCACATTGTAGTGGTTTCAAACAAGCAATGAAATGTCATCCGAGAAACGTCAGGTTCAAAGTCTGTGTTCGCTGGGAGATGGTGCAAGGCGTCAGAGTTAGGCCACGCTTTATTTTTTATCTTCTATGATACATAGCACAAGTCACTTTAATACTTTCTCCTTGTTCACAGTTAATCACTAAGGAGGTTTTTCTTTGATAATAATATTTTAGGACGGCGCCATACTCATTCTTTATTTCACATTTATAGAAAAGAATCAGCACCCTTCAAAATAATCACATTTTGTTGCTTTGCAGCCTGAAATGAAGAAAGACACAGTGTTTGTTTTATCCAGTTGTATTTACATGCAAGTGAAAGATATAACACCAACATGTCAGAAATGTTTTGTTTTTTTTTTAATTCAAAAACAGAATCACTGAGTTAGAAAAAGGATTACACCTTTCCTAAAAATGACATGTAAACTCAATCAGGTGTAGCTAATCACCTTCTCAATGGCACACAAAGCCATTTGGCTTTCAACTGTGATCAGCTGTGGTCATTTTAATTAGCTCAGCATGAAAAGAGCTTTCCTGGAGCATTTCAGTCCCTGATAGTGCACCTGAAGCAAACAATCAACTGTCAAAAGATCTCCGGGATAAAATTGTGGACGGGCACCAGTCAGGAGATAGATAAAAACAAATTTCAAAGGTTTTATCAAGAAGTGGAAGGTATTTGCTACAACACAGACCCTCCCTGGATCAGGACGTTGCTCCAAACTGGATGAAAGAGCCAGGAGGAAACTGGTCAGAGAGGCTACCAAGAGGCCTACAACAACTCTGAAGCAGTTGCAGGAATTTATGACAAAGAGTAGTCACTATGCGCATGTGGCAACAATACCACAAATTCTACACAAATGTGCCTTTTATGGGAGTGTTGGAAGAAAAAAGCCACTCCTCAAGAAAGGCCACATGCAGTCACAACTGAGCTTTGCCAAAACGCATTTTGAAGATTTTAAGGCTACATGGAAAAAGGTGTTATGGTCAGATGAGACTACAATTAAATTTTTTGGCCTCAACACCAAACGATGTTTGGCGGAAATCCAATACAGCTCACCATCCAAATAACACCATTCCTACAATAAAGCATGGAGGTGGTATTATCCTGTTATTGGGGTGTTTCTCTGCAGCAGGGACTGGAGCACTTGTCAGGATGTCGTCTGCCAGAAGATTGTCAATGGGAAAAAGGTTTCCCTTCCAACATGACCCAAACCACACAGCAAAAATGACTACACAGTGGTTGAAGTAGAAAAAGGTGAATGTCCTTGCATGGCCTAGTCAGTGCCCAGACTTAAACCCCATTGAAAATCTGTGGAATGACTTGAAGACTGCAGTCCACAAACGGTCACCATCAAATTTAACTGAACTCGAGCAGTTCTGCAAAGAAGAGTGGGCAAATATTACAGAGTCTAGATGTACAAAGTTAGTAAAGACATATCCCAACAGACTAAAGGCTGGAATTAAAGCAAAATGTGGTCCAACAAAATACTGACACTGGGGGGGTGATCCTTTTTCCAACTTAGTGATTCTGTTTTTGAATTTTTTTTTTTAATTCTGACATGATGGTGTTCTATCATTCGGATTCTTTTCTATACCCACTGTACATTTGGAGAGATTGTTGGTTTAAAATGTAATCTTACATTTTTCGGCACTATGGAACATTGAATTATTTACTGGGTACATGTGGGAACACATAGGGTGTCTGCAGCAGTAGGTTCTTAACTAGATATATACAAACACTTCACATACATTTTTTGCAGATTTTTGTATTGTTTCAAGTCATGAGTTGTGGTGGGTAAGGGTTTATATAGGTAGTATTTTTATTTTTTGGTAACAGTGTAATCACACTTGAATGGTTGCATTCAGGACTCTTTTACTAGTTTTTAGTGAAGGAGATGGAGCATGCTTACTGAGGGTGTAAAGCTCTCCTATTCCGATGACAGGAGATAAACTGATCTGTTTTTTTTTTTCTGTAGTATTCTTTTATTGTGTTACAGCGGCAAATCAGGTACAACAGTTCAAAGGTGCTCTACTGCAGTGGCGGCTGGTGCTCAAAATTTTTGGGGGGGCGCAAACAAACTGAAAAATTCTGAAAACCTCAATTGCAGCCTCACTGTGCCCATCAAACGCAGCCACTGTGCCCATCAATTGCAGCCACTGTGCCCATCGAACGCAGCCACTGTGCCCATCAATTGCAGCCACTGTGCCCATCAATTGCAGCCACTGTGCCCATCAAATGCCGCTACTGTGCCCATCAATCACAGCCACTGTGCCATCAGTTGCAGCCACTGTGCCATCAAACGCAGCCACTGCGCCATCAAACGCAGGCACTGTGCCCATCATTTGCAGCCACTGTGCCCATCAATTGCAGCCACTGTGCCCATCAAACGCTGTCACTGTGCCATCAAATGCAGCCACTGTGCCATTAAACGCAGCCACTGCGCCATCAAAAGCAGTCATTGTGCCCATCATTTGCAGCCACTGTGCCCATCAATTGCAGCCACTGTGCCCATCAAACGCTGTCACTGTGCCATCAAATGCAGCCACTGTGCCATCAAACGCAGCCACTGTGCCCATCAATTGCAGCCACTGTGCCCATCAAATGCCACCACTGTGCCCATCAATCGCAGCCACTGTGCCCATGAAACGCAGCCATTGTGCCCATCAAATTCTGCCACTGTGCCATCAAACGCTGCCACTGTGCCATCAAACGCAGCCACTGTGCTCATCAAATCTGCCACTGTGCCCATCGAATGCCACCACTGTGCCATCAAATGCTGCCACTGTGCCATCAAATGCCGCCACTGTGCCATCAAATGCCGCCACTGTAACCCTCCCGCCTGCTCGCGTCTGCCCGGCATTTTCCCTGTCCCTGTGGGGCAGCGGGTGACGGCGGCGAGTGGTTTCCTCCATGTGTCTCCTCCCGTCCTCTCCTCCTGATAGGTGTCCGATCACAGCGCCTGTCATTTCAGCCAATCAGGTGACAGGTAACAGACCTGAGCACCTGATTGGCAGAGAGGCGGTTCAGTGTTAGGAAAGCGAATATATGCATGGCACTTGCAATTCACATATTTTGACGTCTAATAGAGCCGCTGTAATTCAGGCGGCCGGTGCTGGTATGCATGAATTTATCCATTGGTCATAGAGGGGGTGGCTGGAGAGAGGGGGCGGCTCCCGTGCGCCCTTATGGATGCACCACCACTCTACTGTTATATTCACCTGACATTCAGCCATGTTGGGGAGATTTAAACTAGTTCTTTCCTTCGTGACACAGATTAATTTGAGGGATCCATTTCATATAGCAGTTCAATTGAATGGTATGGTAGAGTCAAGTATAATTTCCACAGGTGGGCTGCTGTCTGTCCAAAATGAATTTTGAGACATTCATGCTATGCGGAAACGATAATTGTGTAGATTTATATAAAAAAAATCCTGCCATGCTTGCATAGCAAGGACCTGATTCCGTAGACTGCAGAGCAAAATCTGCCAGGTCAGTCCTGAAAGATTGAACTCATTTCAGGATATCATGTTCACAGAGCTGACAGTCACATCTACTATTATTTGCAGATCTTTCACAGTTAAATTTTAAAGCAAACTTTAGCCTTTTTTATTTTTTTTCTTTTTATTTGTGTAGAAGATGTCTGCCTAATGTAAAGAAAAAAAAAAGATCAATGTGTGTATTGGCACCAGTGTTTTTTTAACCATTTTGTGACTAGAGATAATTGATGCCTAGATGCAAAGGCCAAAACTAGCAGCATCAGCATGTACCGGTTAACAATAACTCTATGAATAGTTTGCATACCTAAAGAATACATTTTTTAAAGTGAAACATAAAGTGATTTTAAAGGTAATTTTTTGATAAAAAAACAAAAACAAACATGCCTATACGTACCTGATCTGTGCAATGGAATTGCACAGAGGGGCCGCAGACCTCCTCTTCTCGGGTCCCCCGCCAGCACTTCTGGCCCTCCTCTCTGTCCAGTGCCCCCATGGGAAGCGGCTTCCTATGGGGGCACTCGTGCATGCTTGCACCCAAGCCCTGCTGCTGTGTCCATTGACACAGACAGCGGGACTTGGCCCCGCCCCTGATCCCTCGTCACTGGCTTTGATTGACAGCACTGGGAGCCAATGGCTTCCGGTGCCCCAGCAAAGCCAGTGAGACCCGGGAGTGAGGGGAGAGAAGAGCTGCAAACATGCACGAGCTGGATTGAATGAGGGCTCAGGTAAGTAAAAGGGGAGGGTTAGGGGGGTGCTGACACCTAAACATTTTTTACCTCAATGCAAGGAATGAATTAAGGCAGGCATGTCCAAAGTCCGGGACATGGGCCAATTGCGGCCCGCGTTTTGGTTTACCACACTGGTAATTTGGATATATATATCTTTTGTGGCCCCCAATGAATCAGCGCTTGGGGATTCATTGGGGGGCCACAAAAGGTATATACCGTATTTATAGTTCTTGCAGCCTTGGAGGGGACAAGTGCCGTCAGATTACATACAGGAGAATCTCTTGTTTACTCGGCAGCCTCTGTAATAGGAAGTCCCATCTCCTGGGCTGGCATTGGACGACTGTTTTGTCTATCATAGGGGGCGGGACTTTGTATTAAAGAGGCCGCCGAGTAAACAGGAGATTCTCCTGTATGTAATCTGTTGGCGTTCATCCTGCCCCCCTCCCTGTCCCCTCCGAGGCTGCAGATGGGCATCGATCAGGCTGCACTGATGGTAATGGAGAGGCTGCATTCATGGCAATGGTGAGACTGCATTCTTGGCAATGGTGAAGCTGCATTCATAGCAATGGTAAAGCTGCATTCATGGCAATGGTGAGGCTGCATTCATGGCAATGGTGAGGCTGAATTCAGAGGCTGTATTCATGTCAAAGGTAAGGCTGCATTCATGGCAATGGTGAGGCTGCTTCACTGCAAAGGTGAGGCTGCATTCAGAGACTGTATTCATGGCAATGGTGAGTCTGCATTCAGAGGCTGCATTCATGTCAATGGTAAGGCTGCAATCCTGGCAATGGTGAGGCTACATTCATGGCAATGGTGAGGCTGCATTCAGAGGCTGCATTCATGGCAATGGTGAGGCTGCATTCATGGCAATGGTGAGGCTGCATTCATGGCAGTGGTGAGGTCGCAGATGGGCACTGATTAGGCTGCATTGATGGGCACTGACCCTTATTTTGCTTCACAGTTCTTTATTTAAAATTTAATTTTTTTCCTGAAACTTCCCTCTTAAAGTGAAAGTGCGTGTTATACGCCGATAAATACGGTATATCCAAATAACACACCCGAGCTCATCCTTAAACTCTTCACCACACACAGTCACAAAGGCAAGAGAATTCTTGTTGGGCAGTGTATTAGTTAATTTTAGTGGTTGAAAGAATGTCAGGCAAAATGGTCGGCCCTCACGAATTTTCACTTTATCAAATCTAGCCCCTGCATCACCCCTGCATTAAGGTAAAAAAAATGTAGGCTTTACAACAACTTTAACCCTAAACTAAGTGTCACATTACCTTGCCTCCTCCCTCTCTCACAATTGGATATCATTTTCTTTTGTTTTTTATTTAAAGCGGAGTTCCACTCAAAAGTGGAGCTTCCGCTTTAAGGAGTCCTAACCCCCTGATTTGCCACATTTGGCATGTCGTTTTTTTTTTGGGGGGGGGGTACCTAGTTTTGACAGGTACCCAGCTCCCACTTCCGCCGCGCCACCTAGGCGACTCCTCCTCTCCCTCTCCCTCCCTGCAATCTTCTGGGACACATCACAGGTCCCAGAAGATTGCCCGGCCAATCAGGACAGCGCAGCATGATTGGCGCTTGCGCAGTGCATACCTGGCTGTGAAGCTGCAAGCTGTCACAGCCAGGTGCCCACACTAGTGATGCCGGCGCCGCGGAAAAGAGAGGGAGAGGAGTGAGGCTTCAGGCGGCCGCATCGCTGGACCGTGGGACAGGTGACTGTGTGTTTATTAAATTCAATTTAATCATTTATCATTTACATTTAATAAACTGAAAAAAAAGTGCAACTCCGCTTTAAGTTTTTCTTCGTGCTGCAAAGGACCACATTTCTCATCTAGGTGAGAATGATGTTTGTGTCCCCACAGCAGTTCCTGCCGTTGAGAAGCTCTGTTCCAGGCTGGTTAACCACTTCAATACCAGGCACTTAGACACCTTCCCGCCCAGCCCAATTTTCACCTTTCAGCGCTGTTGCAATTTGAATGACAATTGCGCGGTTATGCTACACTGTACCCAAACAAATTTTTTATCATTTTGTTCCCACAAATAGAGCTTTCTTTTGGTGGTATTTGATCACCTCTGCGGTTTTTATTTTTTGCGTAACAAATAAAAAAAGACCGAAAATTTCGAAAAAAACCACGTTTTTCTTTGTTTCTGTTAAATTTTTTTGTAAATAAGTACGCTTTCTCCTTCAATAATGGGCACTGATATGGCTGCACTGATGGGCACTGATACGGCGGCACTGATGGGCACCGATGAGGTGGCACCAATGAGGTGGCACTGATGAGGTGGCACTAACGGGCACTGATGATGGGCACTGATAGGCGGCACTGATGGGCACTGATAGGTGGCACTGATGGGCACTGATAGGTGGCACTGGTATGCGGCACTGATGGGCACTCATAGGTGGCACCGATGGGCACACATAGGCGGCACTGATGGGCACTTGTAGGTGGCATTTATTGGTATATATGGGTGGCACTGATGGGTACTTATGTGTGGCACTGATGTGTGGCACTGATGGGCACTGATAGGTGGGCACTGATGGGCACAGATGGGCACTGACAGGTGGCACCGATGGGCAATGACAGTTGGCACAGATGGGCAATGACAGGTGGCACTGATAAAGCATTGCTGGGCAGATCTGGGCATTGCTGGGCAGATCATGGACATAATAGTGCCAATCAGTGCCCATTTGTGGGCACTTATTGGCACAGATTGGGCACATGTGGATGGCCATGGGGTACATACCTGGCCATCCACGTTGCCCCTTCCCTGGTGGTCCTAGTGGCATCCCTGGTAGTCCAGTGGGGTGATCTGAGGGGGGGCTGTGCTGATAAACAATCAGCGCAGACCCCCCCTGCCAGGAGAGCCGCCGATCGGCTCTCCTCTACTTGCGTCTGTCAGACGCGAGTGAGGAAGAGCCGATCAACGGCTCTTCCTATTGACAGCGCGATCAGCCGTGATTGGACACGGCTGATCACGTGGTAAAGAGCCTCCGCCGGAGGCTTTTTACCAAGATCAGTGTAGCGGTGTGTCAGAGTCGCATGTACTGGCCATCTGGACTACCGGGAGTTTCCCGGTGGACCGATGGCTCAGTGGGCCAGCCTCACGTTCACAGGGGCCTTGCGGCCCTCTAATTTGCCTATTGCATTGTTTCTCAACTGGGGTTTCCAAGTTCTGCAGTGAATTCCCCCCGGAGGTCCATGGCGATCTACCCGTCAATCACAGACAGCTGACGAATGACGGGTAGATCGAGATTCAGTCAGCATGCAGAGTAGCGCAGGAAACATCTGTAATAAGTTCTCTCTTCTGCCGTGCTGCTCCCCGCCAGTCTCTCCTCTCTTCTGTCCATTCCAATTTGCTTGTGACATCACCTGGGATGGATGAGAAGAGAGGAGGGGCAGGCGGGGAGCAGCACGACATGAGAGTGAACTTATTACAGATGCTTCCTGTGCTACTCTGCATTTGAAGAAAACGGCTAGTAAACACTGTGCTCTGATGTGCCATGTGCCCTGATGTACCCTGTGCCCTAATGGGCTTTGTGCCCCGATGTGCTGTGTCCTGTGCCCTGATGTGCCATGTGCCCTGTGACCCTATGTGCCATGTGCCTTGATGTGCCATGTGCCCTGATGTGCCATGTGCCCTGATGTGCCCTGTACCCCGAAGTACTGTGCCCCAATGTGCTGTGCCCCGATGTCCTGTACCCTGATGTGCTGTTCTCTGTGCCTTGATGTGCTGTGCCCTGATTTCCTGTACCCTGATGTGCCCTGTGCCCTGATGTGCTGTGCCCTGGTGTGCTGTGTGCTGTGTCCTGCGCCCTGATGTGCTGTTCCCTGATGTTCTGTGCCCTGATGTCCTGTGCCCTGATGTGCTGTGTCCTGATGTGCTGTGCCCTAATGTGCTGTGTCCTGTACCCTGATGTGCTGTGTCCTGATGTGCTGTGTCCTGTGCCCTGATGTGCTGCGGCCTGTACCCTGATGTGTTGTGCCCTGTGCCCTGATGTGCTATGCCCTGATTTGCTGTGCCCTGATGTGCTGTGCCCTAAAGTGCCGTGTACCCTGATGTGCTATGCCCTGTCCCCTGATGTCCTGTGCTCTGATATGCTGTGCCCTGTACCCTGATGTGCTGTGCCCTGATGTGATGTCCCCTGTACCCTGATGTGCTGTGCCCTGTACCCTGATGTGCTGTGCCCTGATGTGATGTCCCCTGTACCCTGTACCCTGATGTGCTGTGCCCTGTACCCTGATGTGCTGTACCCTGATGTGCCCTGTACCCTGATGTGCTGTGCTCTGTACCCTGATGTATTAGGAAATTGTTTTTTTAAAATCATTCTTGCAACTGTATTTTGAACTATTAAATATTTGGAACTGCAGATGAACTGAAGGTGCCAGTGTTCATCTTCAGGCTTTTGTTTTTGTCAATGGACCCTTCAGTCTTCACGTGATCACTATGTCACTAGATCACTATGTCATCGCTGACAGCCTCATTGTGCTTCTAATTAGGTGATCCTTTTATCTTACTGCAAGTCTACCAGACAGGGAGCATGTGACGCAAACAATAGATGCTCTATAGTTTCTAATGACAGTAAACATCCACAGCATTCTTGATAAACCATGTAAGGTATAGCTAAGATTTAGTTCACAAGGTAGCTATTTTCTATTTATTCCAAGCAAGAGGTATTTACTTGTTTACTTAAAAAATACATTTATTATTAATAATAATAATAACTATTATTTTTTTTACAGTATTTTTAACAAGGAAGATTTGATTCTAAAAAGCTAAAACCAAATTGGTTCAGTGATAAACCCCTTTAAGATTGTTCAGTAAGCAGTGCAAGGGGCAGAACAAGTCCTGTAATCAATAGCAACCAAGCAAACTCCCTCTTGTGCTGGTCTGACTTCAATAAAATTGACAATAGACCAGTAGAATGTTTCCTGAAAATGTGTGTTGTCAAAATGCTTGTTTGATTTTGATGGTTAGTGGGGTCGATTCAATGTTTTTTTTTAGACCGTAATGATGATAACATTCAAAGGAGCAGGATGAAAAATGTTTCTTCAATGAACGCAAAACTGTCAAGGTGACTTTCGTGTTGGAAAAATCATTACATATTCTAATGAAACCTGTTTAATATGTATGGGATTTCATTCAAATTTCACTTTGGCATAGTGAGGGCTTGCAAATAAAATTAGTTGACTCAATGATGGCAAGAAAGAATGTTTTGAGGAACAGTTTTTCAGAATTTCTGTATGAAGGTTTGAACTTGAATTCCCTATGCCTGCTATGGGTATAAAAATTGAAAGCCCATTTTTCATTGAGAGAACGTACCAACCAACTCCCTTCTTATACACAACAGAGGCTCGGTAACCCAACGCCAACACTGGTCAAGCTGACTTTGTCCTCCAAATGTGTTTTAGATTGGACCTTGTGAGAAAGGTAATGGGTGGCCTAATGTTCTTCTATGCAGCCAACTTAAAAGTATTCTATACCTCTTTTGTTAAATTTACATTTATTAGAAATGTTTGACAGGGTCCCTCACCCTGGCTCTGTCTGTGGGCACTGGAAGGGAAGAAGCATGTAGGACCATGGAGGTTTTTGTGTGATTATGTAATTTTCAGTTTTTTTTAAAAACAACCAAGTATTGCAAATTAGGAAGACTCCACTTTGCTGTTGATACCCTAAGCAAAGCAAAAAAGCTTTCTTTAGCCGCCTTCTTTTTTTAAAACAAAGTGGTATAAACCATAAAATGACACAAATGCATCTCCAACTGCCTAGAATTATCTGAAAATAGAAAGAAAGGTCTTACGAGCCACAACGGATCAATGCCTATAAATTGAAATGACGGTGATATCCAGCTGCAGACGCAGATCACGTTTCATAACCGTGCAATAGTGAATAAATAAATATGTGCGTTGCGCTAGGACAACATATATATATAAATATCTAAAGTGAGTACTTGTATGTAAGAATTCAAAACAAATAATACATAAAAAAAAAATTAAAAATATTAATACATATTACAAATCAGTAATAATAAATTCCTAAGTGACAATCCGTGATATTAATTAAAGTGCAATCTGCATATATAATACCGCTGAAACCAAAGTGCATACATAAATGTAGAAGTACACAGTAATTCTACATATACATCAAAAAATATAGAATTGAAAGCTCATAAGTGATGAGTGTAAAAAATCAAAAATATAAAACAGTGTCCATCAGTGGTATCGCCAGCATGCTCATCCAATATGTGTTGCTGCCAAATCATGCTCCGGTGCACTTCTGTGACACCCCAAAAGCTTATGCGATCACCTCAGAGCGTGTGACACAGTGGCTAACTACGTCCAAACACGCTTTGGAGCCACTCCTGGGCTCAATAATGAAGTGCAGGTGTCACTCTCCAGCTGGTTCAGTCAGTACCGCTCCAAGCCATAAATAAGAAAAAACTCGATAGTGTAATAACATAAGGATTTATTAAAAAACATACACTCCCCACACCGGGGTACTCACATTTAACAGGTGTGTAAGTACACCACTCTGTATCAGGCTTGCAAAGGATATAAAACCGCCAATATGGCGTGCAGTATGGTATGCTCTTCTCCTCGATAACTCAGTGCTGTCAGCTCCGTCCTGGCCCCTCCCCTACGCGTGTTCGACACAGGGATCACGTGTCTTCATCAGATCCCCCTGAATTCTGTGTTTTTCTGTCAATATGGGGTGCTGTGTGTACATTAATGAGGAAAAAAATGAACTTAAAAGAGTGAAAAATTTAAGGGGGTCTGAATACTTTCCGTCCCCACTGTAATACTGTGGACTGTGGGCTCATTTCATACTAGGGACGCCAAGGAGTTAACTTAGTAAAGGCAAATAGGCTGTTCACTTTTAAATTTTTACTTTAGCTTAGTGAATGTGGATAAAATGTACTTTGAAAAGAATGCCCAGTCATGGACATGAAAAAAAAAGAGCATTTTTGCTTCCACATGATTGGATGAGGGAAATCATCATCTTCCTATTTACATCAAATCATTCAATATTGGGACTTCCATTCACTAAGCTAAAGGAAAATTCTGTTGCAAAGCGAACAGCTTATATTTCCCCAATAAGAGCACTATGCATACAAAAATGTGCAAATCATCAATTCCTAATCTTAATATATAGATATAATAAAGTGCCCCGTGCATCAAAAGAAATAAATAGGAATGTCCACTTTGAAAGTTACTAGTGTCTTATATAGAGCTGTTCTCCAATACGCCACACTTCTCTTGTGCCATCACCATCATATGGGAAAACTCACCAGATAACTATGACCCTTTTATGATATGTGGGTCAATAAGCGCCTTTTCCCTTTTAAGGGAGAGGATATCCCAGGACCACTGCTGCTCTCTCCTTTTAGAAAACTCCATGCATGGGTACAACTAGGGTAATAGGGTATAAGAAGTGTTGAGGTAACAAACGCTTTAAGTTTATTATGATTAGGAATTGATAGTTTGCACGTTTTTGTATGCATAGCAGTGAGGAAATACTTGTTGGTACACAACTGCACTAAGTTGGATACAGCAGCTTTGCACTTAAAGTGCTTGCAAAGGCAGAAGGTTTTTTATCTTAATGCATTCTATGCCTGGGACTCCACTCCTCATTGGCTGAGACAGCAGTATGGCACCATTGGCTTCCACTGCTGTTAATCAAAGTCAGTGAGCCAATGAGGAGAGAAATAGGGTGGGACCAGGCCGCAGCTCCATGTCTGTATGGACACAGGGAGCTGTGGCTTTGCTCGGTTACCCCCATAGCAAGCTGCTTTCTGTGGGGGCACTCATCAGGAGGGAGGGGCCAAGAGTGCCAAAGAGGGATCCGAGAAGAGGAGGATCGGGGCTGCTCTGTGCAAAACCATTACACAGAGCAGGTAAGTATAACATGTTTGCTATTTTTAACTTTAAAAAAACTGAGGCTTTAGTATCACTTTAATTATTTAGAATTTACATAATTTGTGGAGCTGGTTTTGGTTTTTCATTAAAGTGAACAGCTCATTTGCCTTTAGTAAATCAACCCCATATCTTTCCAAAGGTGAAGGCTTGTGTGTGGGGGGGGGCAACAGATATTGAGAAATAGTTGCATTGCACATAATAATCCAATCATTTTCTGATATGTATAGTCAACTTTACAGCTTAGTGAATTGGGAAAGTATTGGGCAGAAATGATAGAAAATAGGGATAATAATAACGTTTCTCGCGAATGAATAAAATATGTTGCATCGCACATGGGGGCTTGGTAAGTTTGCGGTACTTGTAGCCCATTATGAAAGGCAACTTGTAGCAATCTATTCCAACCAATAAGAATGTATCTTTCAGTAGTCCGGTTTTAGTAATATCAGATCTGCTTTATTTCTAATACATTTACACATTTTCACTGCTCTTTACCTTGTTTCAGTTAACTTGGATGGTAAAATCATACTAGTGAATTCTTTTCATACTGTGTTAATTGGTTCATGTTGTCTATGCACTTACTGTTTATGGAATGGGCTCAAAAGAACGCGAAGCTCATGATTTCACATCTCTGGCCTTGACCTCCTTCATCCCATTTTCCCAAGAGGGCTTTCTGAGTGTGCTGACATACCGCAAGTCAGAGGTTAAGTTGTGGCTAGTGAAGTGTTAACAATGTGACCACCAACAAAGCATGGCACACACAAGTTTACAGCCAAGACATAAGAACACTTTGATGTGCCTTTTGAGGTTTCCATCCAAATATCACAGTCTGCGTAGTTAGAGAGAAATACTCTTTGCATCTAAATTAATGATATAACAAAATCCCAAATTCAGAAAAATAATAACCAAAAAATTGACCTATTTGATATCCATGGCTCTACGTTCACATCTGCACTTTTTCTGTGCAATTTGTTAAAAACAAGTCCTGCATGCTGCATCTTTGAGTTGCTTTTATCAAAATTCACGTTCTATAGTGTTCAATAGTAGTATGCTTAAAACGCATGTAAAATATGCTGGAAATGCAATGTGCAAAAAATGCACGGCACAGATGTAAACCGACTTAAAAGTCATAAATGTGGTAGAATGTAAAAATAGGTACCTGAATGTGGTCAACCTTCCTCATCAGAGATAACTGAATAATACAAAATCCATTCCACTGGTGATTTAATGGAGTGGAGCCCATAATTTACATGTAGACTGTGCAGTAGCTCCCATAACAAACATCCAAAAAATCCAATGGGGATCCCACTTTTAAGGACTTAGTATATTACCTTATTAGGTGTTATCCTAATATGTCCCGTGTATAACATCACTGCACTAATAATAGGAAAGTACTTTACCTCCCTATTACTGCTTGATTGGATCTAATAATAATGTACATTATCATACATCTTTATTAGGTTGCTGATATTATTATTATACAGGATTTATATAGCGCCAACAGTTTGCGCAGTGCTTTACAACATGAGGGCAGACAGTACAATTACAATACAAATCAATACAGGAGGGATCAGAGGGATATCACAAGTATTGAGGATTTTGTAACCCCCCCCTGAGGCAATAAAGTGAACCTGTGCTTTGTCCATACAGGACAAAGTAATATGTTTACTTTGTGCAAGCCTGCCCAGCAGCTTAAACTTAACATTCTTTAGCTTCCTGACACTCTTTTCAGTCACTGGGATAGAATTAGTTGAAAAAAAAAAAAAAACAGATTATGAGTGGCCGCCTTCTAAGGAGTACACACTTTTTCTTTGGGATTGTGCTGCATGCTCTGCATATGCCAGAAGCTGATTGATAAATGGTTCATTGGACTACTTTAAATTCATGTTAAAAGGTAAACTTTTTAAATATTAAGGATAAAATAAAAACGAATTTATACTTACTTGTTTTGTGTAATGATATTGCAGAGTGGTCCCTTACCTCCTGTTTGGCAGTTTCCCACTTGCGCTGTCCACTCATTCTTCCTCCAGGTGCCCCCTGAGCAATACCTGTGGTATAGGGGGCACCTGTTCTTGTGCAGTCCTGGGTTGCACTATGGGCATCCATAGACACACACATCTCTGGTAAATCATGCCCCTGCTTCCTTCCCCCAGGAGTTTGACTGACATCAGCAGGAGCCTTTGGCTCTGGCTGCCCTCAGTTTCTCCTGTGAGACCAGAAAGAGAGGAGGACAATGCTGGATCGGTGAGAGGAGGCAGGTACGTGTTTAGGGGTTAGGAAAGATAAGGGGGCGTTTTTTTACTTTAATTCAGTGAATGCATTGAAGTGGCTCTAGTTTTTTTTATCTTCATGCATTCTTTGCACAGGGCCGGTGCTACCAATAGGCAAACTAGGCAGCCTCCATTTCGTTCGCACATAGTATCAGAGGTACAGCGGCGGAGGATTGTGTTTGTGTCCCAAATGAATGGAAGCAAGCAAACATTCATTGATGGGCGCTGGTGAGGCTGCATTTGATGGGCGCTGGTGAGGCTGCCATTGATGGGTGCTGGTGAGGCTGCATTTAATGGGCGCTGGTGAGGCTGCATTTAATGGGCGCTGGTAAGGCTGCATTTATGGGCGCCGTGAGGCTGCATTTAATGGGCGCCGGTGAGGCTGCATTTAATGGGTGCTGGTGAGGCTGCAATTGATAGGCGCTGGTGAGGCTGCATTGATGGGTGCTGGTGAGGCTGCATTTGATGGGCGCTGGTGAGGCTGCATTTGATGGGCTCCGGTGTGGCTGCATTTGATGGGCGCTGGTGAGACTGTTATTAATGGGCGCTGGTGAGGCTGCGTTGATGGGCGCTAGTGAGGCTGCATTGATGGGTGCTGGTGAGGCTGCATCTAATGGGCGCCGGTGAGGCTGCATTTAATGGGCGCCGGTGAGGCTGCATTTATTGGGCACCGGTGAGGCTGCATTTAATGGGCATCGGTGAGGCTGCATTTAATGGGCGCTGGTGAGGCTGCAATTGATGGGCGCTGGTGAGGCTGCATTGATGGGCGCTGGTGAGGCTGCATTGATGGGTGCTGGTAGGCTACATTTGATGGGCGCTTCATTAAAAAGTGGGGTATACATGGGCAGGGCAAAGTGTGTGGAGCCAGGGGGGAGGCAAAATGAGGTTTCGCCTAGGGTGTCAAAAATCCTTGCACCAGTCCTGTCAATGCATGAAGGTAAAAAACCTTCTTTGTGCAGCAGCCCCCCCACCTGAGCCCAATCTTCCTCCAGAGCCTCGGCTCTCCGGGGACTCTCTCTCTTCGGGGCTGCTCTGTGCAAAACCACTGCAAAAAAGATCACACAGCATTGTCATCACCTGGCAAAGCCAATGTGTCTATGTATAAATGTAGTGAAAGAAAGACAGGAAATAAAATTGAAATAAAAACGCATTTGTAACTTCAAATCCAGTATCACATTTTACTCTCTGAAAATGTGAAAAAAAGGTATTGTTCGGTCATCAGTTTTTCACTATGCAGTTTTTTAAAACATTTTCCAAGGTCCTCTGGAATTTAGCTGGTTAGTAAGGCACACTTTACACCTCGCCCAAAGGGGTTACATGTATGATTTTGTATTACGGTTTGTTCTTCAGGAAGTAGCTCAACCCTCACTGGTTTTCCAGGACAGCTAAGGAAACAAGAGTAGGGCTAAACCAGTCATTTCACTCAGCTGTCAATTCCTTTTACAACCCAAGGGAGCAATGTCAGGCAACATCTCTGTGATTGACAGGTCTGCTTTCCAAGAGATTCCATAGCATATGTGACCCTTACACCAAGTCCCAGAATGTACTTACATACATACGTAGCCTAAATGTTTGTATTTTTTCAATTTTTTTATAATTCTTTTTTTTTTTTTAATTTCCTTGTACAGAATTTGCCTTAAATTTCTGTACATAGAAGGTGCCCATTTGTACGTCCTAATGCCGCGTACACACGATCAGACTTCTCGTCGGAAAAAGATATGACGGCTTTTCCAACGGAATTCCGCTCAAGTTTGCCTTGCATACACACGGTCACGCAAAAGTTTGCTGAACTTACAACTGTCAAGAACGCGGTGACGTACAACACTACGACGAGCCGAGAAAATGAAGTTCAATGCTTCCGAGCATGTGTCGAATTGTTTCCGAGCATGCGTAGGAATTTTGCGCATCGGAATTGCCACAGATGATTTTCGGATAGGAACTTTTTCCGACTGAAAAATTGAGAACATGCTCTCAATCTTTTGCTGGCTGGAATTCTGCCAGCAAAAGTCCGATGGAGCATACACACGGTCAAATTTTCCAACGAAAAAATCTCATCTGTCTTTTGCGAGCCGAAATTCCGATCGTGTGTACGCGGCATAAGAGGTGTTTACACACTGACCTTGTTTATGGAGTCTGTGGACCTATGGAGTCCTACGGGGGCCAAAGAAGAAGGTGACCAACAATAAGTTGGATGGATACAGTCACAGAAATTGTGAAAATACTGCGATAATTTATGTGTCTATTTATAAATGTTTTCACACAACTTTTAATTGGAGCAATGTGTGAATCCTGGGTAAACTCTGTGTGAATCTTGTTTGAAGACATTTAAAAAATGGCCCCTTAAAGTGTATGTAAATCCTATTTATTCTTTTTTGGTCTGCTAAATATACCATTGAAGGAATTTTGTTGTGACTGTTTTAGGCTCGGTTCACACTACTGTGATGCAATTTTGATGCGATTTTCAGGGCGAACATGTAGTGCAAGGTTGGTGGCATTTTGAATGTGGTTTGCATATTCTATGGAGCCAAAGCACACTGAAAAATTGCACCAAAGTAGCACAGGGATCTTTTCCAAAATCTGAGTCACTTTGATGTGAATGGGCACCATTGAAAATAATGTGAGGAGAAGGGGGGGGGGGGGTATAGTGGCACTTGGAGATAGGTAAAGGTGGTTATGATAATAAAATCCAGTAGTTAGGGTCGGCTTGGACCCTGAAAAAGTTCAGTTTAGGCTTGAATGGGTTAAGAACAAGTTTGATGGGTTAACCACTTCAGCCCCGGAAGAATGACCGGACCATTTTTTGCGATTCTGCACTGCGTCGCTTTAACTGATAATTGCACGGTCGTGCTACGCTGCACCCAAACGTAATTGACGCCCTTTTTTTTCCACAAATAGAGCTTTCTTTTGGTGGTATTTGATCGCCTCTGCGTTTTTTTTTTTTTTGCGCTATAAACAAAAAAAGAGTGACAATTTTGAAATATTTTATATACAATATTTTGTACTTTTTGCTATAATAAATATCCCCATTTTTTTTTTTTATAAAAAACAATTTTTTTCTCAGTTTAGGCCGATATATATTCTTCTACATACTTTTGGTAAAAAAAATTGCAATAAGCGTATATTGCGCAAAAATTATAGCATCTACAAAATAGGGGATAGATTTATGGCATTTTTATTATTATTTTTTTTTTTTTTACTAGTAATGGCAGCGATCTGTGATTTTTATTGTGACTGCGACATTATGGCGGACACATCGGACAATTTTGACACATTTTTGGGACCATTGTCATTTATACAGCAATCAGTGCTATAAAAATGCATTGATTACTGTATAAATGTCGTTGGCAGTGATGGGGTTAACACTAGGGGGCGATCAAGGGGTTAACTATGTTCCCTGGGAGGTGATTCTAACTGAAGGGGGAGGGGACTGACTAGAGGAAGTGACAGATCGTGGTTGCTAGCTAATAGGAACACACGATCTGTCACTCCTGTCGGAACAGAACAGGGAAGTGTGTGTTTACACACACTCCTGTTCTGTGTCTCCTGCTCACGATCGCTCGTGGTCATCGCGACCATCGACCACGAGCATCGGCACCTCGGCTGTGCAGCTGGCGCGCGCCTGCTATCCCTATCCCACGAAGCTTCGTATAGCTACAACGGTTTGCGGGATCGCGCCGATCTGCCGCAGTATAATGATGGCGGCTGGTCGGCAAGCAGTTAAAAATGTGTATAGCGCTCTAGAGGGGCAGCCAGCTGTGGAAGAGGAAGCAGTTCTGTAGATATATAATGTGGAGAAGAGCGGCGCTCATCTGAGTGCAGTATATTAAAACGATTAATGATAAATTTATTAAGATAAAAAATTTAAATAAGAATGAACTCACAGGGTAAGGGTTAGAAAGGCTAGTCACAAGGGGGGGGGGGGGCTCGCTGTGTAGTCCTGATCCAGCTAACCAGCGATGTGAGGTGCTGCTGCTGCTCATTAGCTGCAGGGGTTTCCAAGGCTCCGAGTCAAGCTGGCAGTCGTCTCCCCGTCGGCTGTGACGTCACTGGATGTAGGACAGCAGCAGCACCCCACACCGCCGCCTATCTGGATCAGGACTACACAGTGAGCCCCCCTCCTTGTGACTAGCCTTTCTAACCCTTACCCTGTGAGTTCATTCTTATTTTAATTTTTTATCTTAATAAATTCATCATTAATCGTTTTAATATGCTGCACTCAGAGGAGCGCCGCTGTTCTCCACATGATTGAAAATAATGTGATTTCCCTTTTCATGCGATCCTGAGGGGCTCAAGTCTTGTCAAAGAAGGAGGTAGGATCACACTGTATTTCTGGCACATATATAGCTATTTTTCTGTACTTGCACTGTGTTTAAAGGGATAAAACATGGAAAGTGTGCAAATATTGCAAATATGTACAAAATATCTTTTAGTTATTTAATTAATTTTGCCTTGACATGTATTTTAAGACACACACAGAACACACATCATTCTGGAGAAACATTATCCATGTGGTTGCCATTCTACATTTACTGGCTGTCACTTTATAATTAATATAAGGAAAAATGGTGCCCAACTCTAGGAATATCCATATTTCATCCTTCAAAGTGACCCCCCCCCCCCCCCACCCAGCACTGCAAGGGTTATATTTGTTAAGTCTAGAGGGCACAGTGCAAGCTCTATAACAGGGGTCTCCAAACTTTCTAAAGTAAGGGCCAGTTTACTGTGCTCTGGGGGGGGGGGGGGGGGTCGGACTCTGCCCAGTAGGAGTAAACGATGACCCATCATTGGTATTGGGAGAGAAACAGTGCACCATTGTTGGTATCAGTGGGAGCAATAGTGCCCTATCATTGGTGTTGTTGTGGGGGAAAACTGCCCCATCATTGGTGTCAGTGGGAGTAATAGTGCCCCATCATTAGTGTCAGTGCCCCATTGTTGGTGTCAGTCGAAGAAATAGTGCCCCATCATTGATGCCAGTGGGAGGAATAGTGCGCCATCATTGATGTCAGTGAGTGGAATAGTGCCTCGTCATTGATGTCAGTGGGAGTAAGAGTGCCCCATCATTGGTGTCAGTGGAAGGAATAGTGCCCCATCATTTGTGTCAGTGGGAGGAATAGTGCCCCATCGCTGGTGTCAGTGGGAGAAATAGTGCCCCATCATTGGTGTGAATGCTAGGAATGGTGCCCCATGGTTGGTGTCGGTGGGAGGAATGGTGCCCCATTCATGGTGTCGGTGGGAGGGATAGCCCCCCATCGTTGCTGTCAGTGGAAAGAATAGTGCCCCATTGCTGGTGTCAGTAGCAGGAATAATGCCGTAAGGGCCAGATAAAGGCAAGCACCTGGGCCGCAGTTTGGAGACCACTGTTCTATAACTTACCTGTCTCCCCACTCCAGCCAACTCTGGTGCTCTCCTCCTCTGCCCAAAGAACCTGCCTATGGCGGAGCCTCAGCCTCATCACGTACAATACGGACAGGGACAATAATCCTGTATTGTACATTGAGGAAGCTGAAGTGCAACTGTGGCCGGTCTCCGTTCAACTGCTGGGTGGCACAGTGGTGTAGTGAGTAGCACTCTCGCCTAGCAGTAAAAAGGGTCGCTGGTTCAAATCCCAACCACGACACTACCTACCTGGAGTTTGCATGTTCTCCCTGTGCCTGCATGGGTTTCCTTTGGGTACTTTGGTTTCCTTCCACACTCCAAAGACATGCTGGTAGGTAAATTGGCCCCAGTAAATGAATGTGAGTTAGGAACCTTGTAAGCTCCTTGAGAGTAGGGACTGGTGTGAATGTACAATGTATATGTAAAGCGCTGTGTAAATTGATGGTGCTATATAAGTACCTTAAATAATAACAACTGCGAGGGAACCTTCACAATGCTTTAGGGATCCTGCTGGAGGTAGGAATACGGTAAGTACTTCTTCATATTTCCCTACCCCTAGACATAATGATCATTTAACCCTCGCAGTCCGAGAGGGGGTACTGAAAGGTTTTTATACTTTAAAGTTTTGAAGTTGGGCTTTAATGAAGTCCGATGAATGAAGATTCTGAATTCCTTAAATTCTGTTTTGAAGTAGAGTGAGGGTCTACCTATCATCTTATTGTGGAGTCTATCTTGTCTATGTGCCCCCAAGACTGCTCTGATCTCTCTAAATATATCCATATTACTTGGTCTCTGTCTGTGTCCTACCAGCCTTTAAGTGATAACTTAATCTTTGGAACATGTTATATGTCACACCTGTATTTAAGGTGTAACATGTAACATGTTCAAGCTCCTGGCCCTTTCCCCTGTGACAGTGGGCAGAAGATCTTCTTCCCCACAGCCGCTGTCACATTTTAAATTCATCATGGCTGTGTGGGCCAAATCAAATCTGTCACTGTGGCAGACAGCTTTTAGTTCTTGCTCCCCAACTCTCCTTTGGTTCCTTCCGCTCTTCTTTTCCACTCCCAACCATGAATTTCGCCTGCCAGTTTGGTACTTTTCTTGTGCCCAAAACTTGCTGACCTGACCAAACCTTGACTCCATCTCTACCTGCTGTATTGGTACTGTTTCACCTGACTGTTGCTGACCTTGGTTCATTCCTGCACCAGGCGATTCCGCCCGCGATCCAAACCGCTCAGGTCTGAACGGAGCCTTATGGTTTAAATATGTTATAAAGGTGCAGCCATTCTTAAAAGCCCACTTTTTCAATAAGGTAAATCTGTGTAAAGTATAACTAAAGGCAAAACTTCTTTTTTTTTTTTAGTTTCGGATAAAGAGGGGAGAGGGAATAGAATGCTTGTCCATTTTTATTGATGTCTGTGTCCGAGATTTACACGCTCTATTTGTGCCATTTGCCATTATCGTTGAAAGTGAAGTGTTTGGCTATGAGACAGGAAGTGAAGGTAAATCTCCGCAATGGGACACAGATGGCAAAAAAAAAAAATCTGACAGGGGTTATCACTTTTCCTTACTCTATCCAAAATAGAGTGCCTATAGTTCTACTTGAATAGTTAAGCTCAGTGGCGTCTCCAGCTTTCATATTTAGGGGGGGGCACATGGGGGGACAGGGACAAAAGTAGGGGGCAACTATAAAATGCAATTTTATATATATATATATATATATATATATATATATATATATATCCTGGGGCCCTTTACTACGATCCCACAATGGCCCTTTCACATGTTCTGCAGTGAGCTCCCTTCCTACTGTATTGGGCCCCCCCCCCCAGGGTGGCAGAAAACAAGAGATATATGTCACCAGCATACCAAGAAAATATAAGGGTCCAAAGCAGTGGGAGAACTATCAGGGTTGCAAAGGTTGTCTTGCCACCGGGCCCTGGTGTTCTGCCACTGTGGGGTTCCCCAGCCTCCTCTTGCTGTCCTGCCCCTGCTATTGACAGCGCTGGTCTGGCATCTCTTGGAATTTACAGTCTGTTTTTTCAGTAAATGAGAGTCCCGGTGGAGTCCTTCCTGCAACTCGCTCTTCTCCCTGCCAATGAGGATGCAGGGGAAGGAGCAGATCGGGCGGCCGTGGTTGTGTGAGCGCTCGCATTATGCAGTGTCAGCGAGCAGAGGGAGGGGGGAGGAATCACCTGCAGGAGCTGACTGGGGACGCTCTCCCTCTTAGACATTGCCTTTTTGTAAAAAAAAAAATGTTTTTTTTTTTTACTTGGGGGGGCACATGGTGGGGCACAGCATAATGTTGGGGGGGGGGGGGTCAGGGCCCCCTCTGGCCCCCCTAGGGACGCCATTGGTTAAGCTCATGTTATAAAGCAAGAAGGTAGGGGGCGCAGGCTTAAAAAGAAGTTCTTGACTAGCAAATTGATGTTAATACGGGGCTGAAAAACCATCTGAGAATGGCTGATAATCCGGTGGAAATAATATTGGCGCACTAGTGGAAAATATTCAGTGGAGGTGATGCCGAATTTTTTTTTACACATTTAATCCGCAGATGAAGCACCTATCTATTACTTCCCCTGAAAGTCACCTGCTCACAAAACCATTGCTTTTTTTGATCCAATTACCAACCACCCTACATGACTGCTGAAAAGGGTATGCCTTACCATTGCATAACAAAATTAGTGCCCAATAATGACCCAAAAACACATTGAAGCACCTTACGTTTAAAAAGGCCAAGGCCAGCACTTTATTTACTGTAGTACAGATTACCTGTCATTATAAACATAATATGACTGTCAGTGATGCTGCTCTCACTCTGCTTGATGTTGCTGAATGCATTAGGTTCTCCCTTCTGAAATGTGTAAAGGGCTTCCTTCTTTAAATTGTGATTCATAGATTACAGTCTCAGCAACAGCCACTGTAAATCAGATATACTGAGAAAAGGGCATTCATTGGCATTTCTGCTCTCTAATTTGCCCATTTGTTAGGGATAGCAAAAAAAAAAAAAAAAAACAGAATGTAAACTCTTCTATATCATTAATTTGGCCTTGATTTATAGCTAATGCAATAATATTTAATGACCTAGCCTGGAGCTCTTCAAACAAGCATGTCAGCTGCTATGACAGGTGAAGAAAATATATGTTATTAAATACAATGATGGCTTGTGGCCCATACAGTTATACTTTTAATTCAGCCGTAATGACTAGACAAAATTAGTAAAGCTTCCGCTACCCCATCCACATACAATTAGCAGTCTTTGTAATTTATCAGGGCAGAAAATTGCACACAAGGCCTTATAGTGGGTTCTCTTTTCTACCTTCCCTTCAGAGAAAGCAATGGTCTCTGTGTTCTTGGCCAATTTTCAAAGGGTTCACACACAATTTCAAAAATCACAATTCCCATTGTCATGCGTTATTCCAAGAAGACATGTCGCTCTTGTGAAGTTTAATTACTCGCCTTCAAAGATGTGAAATGCTAATGAGGATTCCGCTTTATCCCTTTCATGCTATTCTTAGAGGGGCTTTTTTTTGTAGGAAAGATGTAAGATTTACACTACTTTCCTTTTACTGTAGGCTTGTTCCACCAATTGTGTGTTCGGCCACCCGAAACTGCAAAGCAGGCAAAAGCTTTGAGTACTAAAAGCGTTTCATAGTTTGATCTAACTGGGACAGCCTGTGGTTTAATGCAAAGCAAATTTGTACATGCCTTTAAATTATATTTTCCACCAGGATTTAATCATGTTTTCAAGTAGTTTTGTATTTTTTTTTTTTTTTAGCGTTGCCTGTTCTTTTGTGTTCATTGAAAACTTATGGGTGAAATATTCAAAGCCGACACTAACACTTTACAGTTTTATTCTCAAATGCTGTCTTCAAGACAGTTTTATTTAGATTCTGCACTGTTATACATTTCAGTTTCACTGTACCATCCAATTTACCAGCCTTTTGAACTTTTGCTTTAGTTTTTTCTTTAAACATTATTAAAGGGACAGTCTACCCACTCTGTTTATGAGATCTCTAAGTTCCAAGAGTTAAAACTATATATATTAGTTCGTAGGGTTCAATATTGGGTTGGCCCACCCTTTGCAGCTATAACAGCTTCAACTCTTCTGGGAAGGCTGTCCACAAGGTTTAGGAGTGTGTCTATGGTAATTTTTGACCATTCTTCCAGAAGCGCATTTGTGAGGTCAGGCACTGATGTTGGACAAGAAGGCCTGGCTTGTAGTCTCCACTCTAATTCATTCCAAAGGCTTTCTATGGGGTCAAGATCAGTCAAGTTTCTCCACCCCAAACTTGCTCATCCATGTCTTTATGGACCTTGCTTTGTGCACTGGTCCAAATCATTTGGTGGAAGGGGGATTATGGTGTGGGGTTGCTTTTCAGGTTAGCTCCAGTGAAGGGAACTCTTAAGGCGTCAGCGTACCAAGACATTTTGGATAACTTCATGTTCCCAACTTTGATAGCCCCTTCCTGTTCCTACATGACTGCGCACCAGTGCACAAAGCAAGGTCCATAAAGACATGGATGAGCAAGTTTGAGGTGGAGGAACTTGACTGGCATGCACAGAGTCCTGACCTCAACCCGATAGAAAACCCTTGGGATGAACTAGAGGGGAGACTGCGAGCCAGGCTTTCTCGTCCACATCAGTGCCTGACCTCACAAATGCGCTTCTGGAGGAATGGTCAAACATTCCCATAGACACACTCCTAAACCTAGTGGACAGCCTTCCTAGAAGAGTTGAAGCAGTTATAGCTGCAAAGGGTGGGCCAACTCAATATTGAACCTCAAACTAAGACTGGGGTTCCATTAAAGGTCATGTGCATGCAAAAGCAGGTGTCCCAAAACTTTTGGTAATGAAACGTCCCACACTCCGCTTGAATGCTTTCAACATATAACGCTTCCTCCAGTCTGAATATAGATTAGATATTACAGCTCATATGTTGTAACTAAGAACCAGGCGAGACTAGCTCACTTACACAGCTTGAACATGGAACTGTTTATTTGAACACAGGTACATAGAGATACACTCAGGGGACAAGCCCCCCTCCTTTGCATAATGAAACAGGGCGGGGTAGACTTTACCTCCACCAGTAGCATGACACAGGTGTGTTCAAACTTCTCATCAGTAGACTGTCTTTGGGAGGGGCTGCTGGAGAAATCCCCCCCCTCACAGCTAATCCACAGAGACATATACATCCCATAATAGGTTTCTCCCATTTCTCCCAAGGCAGACAGACACAATAGAACAATGGAATACAGCCATACCCCAAACGACCCAACAGAGAGCACACCATAGTATGAGACAATATACATTATATATATATATATATATATATACATACATACAACATTACAGTGTGGTTGTACAGTGAGTCCGAGTAGTACAGATCAGACTGGGGTTCTTGGTCACCCTGTGCCCCTATTAGACACAGGGTAATTTACACATAGGAGGTGCACAGGGAGCTGAAACAAGGGTTTTCCAACCTCCCCAAGGGATTTTGGGTTCCACGGGCCCCCTGCCCAAATTGACTTCCTTCCCAATAATATATATATATATATACATACAGACACTCTACTGTGCAAAAGTTTTAGGTTGGGCAGGTGTGAAAAAATGCTGTAAATTAAGAAAGCTTTCAGAATTATTATTTTTTTTATCAATTAACAAAATGGAAAGTAAATGAACAGAAGAGAAATCTACATCAAATCAATATGTAATGTGACCACCCTTTGCCTTCAAAAGAGCATCCATTCTTCTAGGTACACTTGCACACAGTTTTTGAAGGAACTTGGCAAGTAGGTTGTTTCCATCATCTTGGAAAACTAATCACAGATCTTATGTGGATGTAGCCTGCCTCATATTCTTCTGTCTCTTCATGTAATCCCAGACAGACTCGATGATGTGTGGATCAGGGCTCTGTGGGGGCTAAGCTATCACTTCCAGGACTCCTTGTTCTTCTTTACGCTGGAGATAGTTCTTAATAACTTTGGCTGTATGTTTGGGGGTTATTGTCCTATTGTAGAATACATTTGGGGCCAATAACAGGCTTCCTTGGTGGTATGGCATGAAGGATAAGTATCTGCCTGTATTTCTAAGCATTGCAGAAACCATTAAACCTGACCAAATCTCCAATTCCATTTGCAGAAATGCAGCTCTTAAACTTGCAAGGTACCTCCACCATACTTAACTGTTGCCTGCATACACTCATTATTGTACTGCCCTCCAGCCCTTCAGCGAACAAACTGCCTCCTGCTACAGCCAAATATTTCCAATTTTGACTCATCAGTCCAGAGCACCTGCTGCCATTTTCTGCACCCTAGTTCCTATGTTTTCATGCATAGTTGAGTTGCTTAGCCTTGTGTCCACGTCGGAGGTATGGCTTTATGGCCGCAATTCTTCCATTAAAATCACTTCTGGCCAGACTTCTCCGAACAGTAGATGGGTATACCTGGGTCCCACTGATTTCCACCAGTTCTGTGCTGGTGGCACTGCTGGACATCTGCTACATTCGATGTCCTTGGCTGACCACTGTGTTTACGGTCCACAATATTGCCTGTTTCTTTGTGCTTCTTCAAAAGAGCTTGAACAGCTCCATATCTTGAAACCCCAGTCTGCTTTGAAATCTTTGCCAGGGAGAGACCTCGCTAAAGCAGTATCCTGTGTCTTGTTGCTGTGCTCAGTCTTGCCATGGTGTATGACCAGTGACATAAAAACTGTCTTCCACACCTGAGCAGCAGAGTCTGGCTGTTCCTCACCCAATTTTAAGCCTCCTACATGGCTGTTGCTGTTTCAGGTAATGACTGTGTTTCAACCTATATATATGAAATTGATATAATTGGTTAATCATACAGCTGACTTTAATCCTACATAATTCCTGACTTTTTACAAGTGAACAAAATGTGCAAGTGTAAGAACTGATGCCACTTTGAAGCCAAAGGGTAGTCACACCAGATATTGATTTGATTTAGATTTGAATTCTGTTACCTCACTTTGCATTTTGTAAATTGATAAAAATAAACAATTAAAATATATATTTTTGAAAGCATTCTTACGTTACAGCATTTCTTTACACCTGCCTAAAACTTATGCATGGTACTTTATGTATATACTGTGTGTATATATCTATATCGATATCTATATCTATATCTATATCTATAGATATAAATATATATATATACACACACACACACACACACACACACACACACACACACACACACACACACACACTGGGCTTGATGTACTAAAGGCAATTAGGCAGTTCACTTTGCTTTGTAGGATTGAGAAAATTGAGTGCTGTCCGTGATACTATTTTTATTTGCACTAACATACAATTTTTCAGGACAAGCTTTCGGGGTATGTCCCCTTCTTCAAGGTCCAAGCAGTACTCTTTGTAAGATTAAAACACACGTTGCAAAGAATGCCTAATCACAAGCAAGAAAAATAATTAAAACAGTATTTTTAGATGACTCCACGACTTTTACATGATGGAAGTAAGCAGAACTTCGCCTTTTTCACTAAGCTAAGGGAAAAATCCCTTACATTGTTAAAATTCCCTTGCAGGTGAACAGACTATTTACCTTTAGTAACTCAAACACACTGTCATTCTTTAACAGCTGAGTCCAGCAATCCTTTCTGCTTAGAAGACCAGTGACATCTTTGCCCACCCAGGATTGGTATCTACTTCCTACAAAGATGCTAACCCTAAGAGACAGCCATGTAAATCCTGGCTTCTGTACAATATTTATCCCTTTCATGACTAAGCCTATTTTTGAAATTTGGTGTTTACAAGTTAAAATCCATATTTTTTGCTAGAAAATTACTTAGAACCCCCAAACATTATATTTATATTTTTATATATTATATTAACATTATATATATATATTTTTTTAGCAGAGAATCTAGAGAATAAAATGGAGATTGTTGCAATATTTTATATCACACGGTATTTGGGCAGCGGTGTTTTAAACGCAAATTTTTGGAAAAGGGACACTTCCATGAATTTTAAAAAATCCAAACAGTAAAGTTACCCCAATTTTTTTGTATAATATGAAAGATGATGTTACGCCGAGTAAATAAATATCAAACATGTCACGCTTTATAATTGCACGCACTCATGGAATGGCGACAAACTATGGTAGCTATGAATTTCCATAGGCGATGATTTAAATTTTTTTTACGGTTACCAGGTTAGAGTTATAGAGTAGTTCTAGTGCTAGAATTATTGCTCTCGCTCTGACGATCGCGGCGATACCTCACGTGTGATTTGAACACCGTTTACATATGCGGGCGCGACTTCTGTATGCGCTTTCTTCGCTGCGCGAGCTCGCGGGGACGAGGGCACTTTAAAAAAAATTTTTTTTTTAAATTTATTTTATTTATTTTTAGATTTATAAATTGTGTTTTTAAAAAAAATGTTTTTTTTTTTTTACTTTTATTGCTGTCACAAGGAATGTAAACATCCCTTGTGACAGTAATAAGTGGTGACAGGTACTCCTTATGGAGGGATCGGGGGTCTAAAAGACCCCCGATCCCTCCTCTGCACTTCAAAGTATTCAGATCGCCGAAAACGGCGATTCTGAATACTGTATATTTTTTTAAATTCAGCGCCATTGGCAGCCGAGTAAACGGGAAGTGACGTCATGACGTCGCTTTCGCGTTTACATTGAGAAGGCTGGAACGAAGCCGCCCACGGCTTCGTTCCAGTCCGCCCACAGCCGCCGGAGACAGACGATTGGACACCGGGCCTCCCGATCGCACGGGAGGCCCGGTAAGAGTGGCGGGAGGCGGCGGGAGGGGGGGGGATGTCCCCTCCCGCTCCTCCGGTATAACAGCCGAGCGGTTTTTAGCCGCATTGGTTGTTATATACGGGTAGCCGATCGCCCGCTCTAAACAACGGTACCGTGATGATGCCTGCAGCTGCGGGCATCATCCCGGTATAACCCCGGAAAGTAGAGTACGCATATCTGTGTACGGTCGGCGGGAAGGGGTTAAATCTATTTGTACACATGTTGTATTTCCCAGATCTGTTCCATGTTGCTGCTTCTGACAGCGACTCACCACAAAGTTTCAATAGTACCAGTGAGCAATAACTAAGGGAGGGAAGACTGAAAAAATGCTTCCCCCTACCTGAAAAATGATACTATTTCTGTAAAGTATGACTCTTCAATTTGCAGACTTAAATTACTGCTCAATCTACTTAAAAAAGGCTTTCCATGTCTATATTTTACTTAAAATATTAGATAAACTTTACAACTACATAACACGTGTACACATTACAGATTCTAGCTATTGAAAGCACCCAAAGAATGTGTAGCTATATTTCATGTGTGTCATGTACAGAATAAGGCATGAAGAGCAGAATTTCCTTACTTCTGGCAAGTAAATATGACCAATAATATACTGTCGGTCTAAATAAAAGTTTGAGAAGAGTGGATAACATTTTTGCTGGGGGGTATGAGTGGGTCATATATCAAAATCTTCAGCGGTAATTCAAACAACCAAATGCACCACGTCAGCCTAAAAAAAACAAATTCTAATTACATAATTAAAATACGTCAATCTTAATATATCAGAATTTGTACTATACTTTAAAATTGGTGTCCTGTGGTTTTACTAATTCTGCTTACATTTTTGGGACTCTCAGAATATTTATTGGTTTTTGGTTACATTTCCTACTTATAGATGAACAATATAGTAGATATATTTTTATGTCGCGTACACACGGTCGGACTTTTCGGCTACAAAAGTCCGACAGCCCGTCCGACAGACTTTCGACGGACTTTTGACGGACTTGCGGCGGACTTGCGGCAGACTTTCTAACGAACGGACTTGCCTACATACGATCACAAAAAAGTCCGACGGATTCGTACGTGATGACGTACACCGGACTAAAGTAAGGAAGTTGATAGCCAGTAGCCAATAGCTGCCCTAGCATGGTTTTTTGTCCGTTGGACTAACATACAGACGAGCGGATTTCTGGGTCCGGCGTAGTTACGACATATAGATTTGAAGCATGTTTCAAATCTAAAGTCCGTCAGATTTGCAGCTGGAATAGTCCGCTGAAAGTCCGGGGAAGCCCACACACGATCGGATTGTCAGCCGGCTTTGGTCCGTCGGCGTCCGTTGGACTTTTGCAGACAAGAAGTCCGACCGTGTGTGCGCGGCATTAGCTTCCAAAGTGGCCTCCGATCCTTAAAACAAGCACATCTGGATTCCTGTATCCCTAAAGAAACTTACAAAACTTGGGCACAAATAGACAAAGTTTTCAATTCATGCTTCTGGCTGACTTCGTATTTGGCAAGAGAAGTGACGACGAGCCTCACTGTCCAATTAGCTGTGGTCACTATTTGTGCTCTAGGTTTTGGGGATTCCAGGACGCAGTGATGATCATTAAGGTTGCCTAAAGTAGATCTAGAAATAATCTCCACCCCACAACACACCCTGGCCATCGCACATAAACTTTAAGTTTAACTAAAGGCATAGCTTTTTATTTTAGTTTTTGATAGAGTGTAGAGGGATTAGAACATTGTCAGTTTTTATTGTTGTCTGTGCCCTCATTGGGGAAATTTTCCCTCTCTATTTTTCTTGTTTACATTATCGAAAGCAAAAGTATAAGAAACTCCCAAATTTTGTGTTGCCTTCAGGACAGTAACAGAGGAGAAATCTTCCAATGGGGACACTAGTTCTGTGGACCCTAGTGGCAACCTGGGATTTCCTCACTTTGGAGAGATTTCCTCCCACTTCCTGTTTAGCTATGGGCCAGGAAGTGAAGGGAACTTTTCTCTATGGGACACAGATAGAAAAAAAAAACTGACAGAGATTATAACCCTTCTTTACGCTAGGTTATAACCCTTCCTTACTCTAGGCCTCAGGGGCCTTACATTCAAGAAGAGTCCAACAGTCATTAGTTATGCCAAAACTTATATGCTTCTTCTTCAGCAGATCTATATGATCTATACTCTGTAAGTTGGGGTATGTTGATGGCTGCGGAAATGGTTCACAGTACCCTGAAATGCTCCTAACTGTTACACATGCGTGTGCTTACTGTACAGAATGTTTTAGCTTATACCATTTCTCCAAAATACAGGTATGTATCAAGTGGAATTGCAGCCAAAACCTTTTTTTTGGGAGAGTGGTAAAAGGTTAGAACCTACCTTAGGTTGTTTGCCTCCCTTGGGTAGATTCTCACTTCATGTTACATAAGAACAGACAGAAATCTAAGCTTGTCTTTGGTTCTTAACCATCTTCATTCCACCCAAAGCAACATTTTTGTTGGAGTTTTGTTGTCAAGGGCATGTAGAGATAAGATGGGAGTTCAGTCTGCTGAGCAGTCACTTTGATGGCAACAGTTGGTGCATAAGCATTCATGTTACTTTTATTAGCCACTCATGTGTGTTGGCCTTGGAGGAACAATAGAAATTGCTCTAGAAGATCTAACCGGCTTGAACAATTCTTCCTTGAGGATTGCTCAGTCAGGGGTTAAACCCTAAACCCACATCCAATTCCTCCAACAGGGAAAAGTTCCTTCCTGACCCCGTAAGATGACCATAGATAGACAAGGCCAGCCAATCAAGCAAGAAAATCTGACTGCCCGCAGGCAGGTATATTAGGCAGCAGTGGTCTATACAGCTGTGCAGAGCAGATGGAGAAGGAAGCAGACAGATAACTCCTGCCATCACAATCTCAGGGCAGCAGGGAAAACAGTAAACCCTGTTTCAATTTTGTATATCTAATAGATTCAACATAAATATTTTTTAGTTGACAAATTATTTAACCCCCTCTATCTAACAGTTTGACAAAATTTTCCCTTCATCCTGCCAAACAGAATAATAAGATATTGTCATCTCAAGTATTTGGTCATATTTAAAGTGGAACTTCACCCAAAAGGGGAAGTTGCACTCTTCCTCCTCTTCCCTCCACCTCTGTCACATTTGGAATACATTTATTTTGTTTTTGACAGGTATCCACTCCCACTTCCAGGTTGGAGTGCCGAGGTGGATCTACCAGAAGCCCCCCCCCCCCCCCCCGCAGCCTTCTGTAATTTCACAAACTGCAGCATGGCAGTGGAAAGCCGGCTCTGAAGTCACAAGGAGTCACAACCGGCTGCCCATGGTTGACGTGCAGGCCCTGGGGGACCAAAAGACCAGTGAAGACCTGGCCTGGGTGTTAAAAATCAGCAACTTCAGTTTTTTTACCTACCGACTTTAAATTTTTCCAGAACTGACTGAAACTCTTCTTTAAGCACCTCTAATGTTTAGCCCATTACTATTCTTTCTGACAAGTGGCTTCTTTAGCAATGTCTATTGTGCAGTTTTGATAAAGGATTAACACGTAGTTAACCTGTCTGTAAAGCTCTTCAGTGTATCAGCGGCACTAGTTGTATTTTGACTGGTGTCCTGGAAACATAGGGATGAATTTTATCATAGCATTTTCTTTTTGCATATCTATCGGTTTGATGATGTCACATTGAGCATACTTTTTCTCAGACTATGTGAACTTTCTGGTAGAGTTAAAAGTAGTTACAAGTACCTGTTATCTATACAACTATGGGTTTTACTGAGATGTAATTGCTTCCACAGTAAGGACTTGTCAGGATGTCAGCGTACATCCTGGTTTTTCAGTTGACTTGTCTAGATTCGTTTACACAGGTCTTAAGATTTCATTCTTATTCTTTTATATATTAGCATTAAACCAACAGTTTTGCTTTTACAGACAGTTCATGCACTACAGTGTTTTCTTAACATCCAAAATGCTGAGATAACGAAACATAAACTCTGCAAAGCAAATGTATATACAGTAGAGAGGTAGGTGCGTTACAGTCTTCACAATAAATTACTATTTAATACGGTATTGCCTATATCTGTCTCTCTCTTCCCATTATTTGAAGCATTTTGTGCTGTAAAGTAGATCTGTGGCCGTGCTATGGGCATTTGCATATCTGCATATTATTTACAAGCAGTAATTCTGCTTTAAAACAAATTTGACTGACCTCAGTAGTTACAGTCACTATGGAGCAATTCATGCTCAAAGTTTAGGAGTTTACAGTTTACTGTAAAGTTATTAAACTCCAGTCTAGGCACCCTGCTATCTCTCCTATTCCTGTGCCAATTCAATGCTGATGAGGGGCTGAGCTGAAGAGAAAGTGAATGTAAAGCAGAAGCATCAGCTGCAAACTTTGAGGATGGTGCTATTCTTTGCATTCGTTGCATTTAATAAACTAAGTGAAAATTCACTTTGCTAAGTGGACAGCCTAAACTCCTTTAATAAATCAGCCCCGAAGTGTTAATTTAACTCAAGTCTGTTTTACTTTGAAAATTATCAAAGTGTGTTCACCTTTATATAGATCTGACTTTCATTTTGCAGCATGCTTGACTTGCAATGTCCATAAAAGATTTCACCATTTGTGAGTATTCTTTGAAGTTCAATGTGGGGTACACATAAGTGGTGAGGTCTGGGAAATGATATATGCACACAGAAGCAGTGTAGTGGCTGGATGGAAGATGGACAGGCAGGTGTGGCCAGAAGGTGGAGTAACAATAAATACATGACTGAGCAAATGAGCTCATTCAGAAATTGGTTAACTTCAGTTGAATTGTTTTTGACCTCTTCAGTTATATATATATTTTTTAAATATAATCTTTATTTAGTATAAAATCACGTCATAACAAACATTTTGTAAGTTAGTAGAACATGAGCTTATAAACAACATGTATATGTGAGATATTCAGCAAAAAGGAATAAAACACAGATGTAACACAGAAGTTGAGCACAGATACGTCTTGCATAGCTCTGGAGTTCACCCTTTTTTTAAACTTGGGGCAACTTCTGCAACATTATCACTGATGAGCATAACTATGCATTCACAGCTAGAGAGCATTTCACCGGTCCCAGGTAAGCCCAGTCCAATGAGAGAACGGCTTGACTGCAACATGGCTCCCCCCCAGGTCATATGTCAGGGGAAGGGGGTTATAATCGCCTCCAACTAACCTCCTCCAACACTACACCCAGGTCAGAACCACAGCAAAGCACACTTGCAACACAAAGGGGAGAAAAAAGAGTGTGATCCTCACAATAGATGACCTCCCCTATGGCAGCAAAACAGCAGTATTATTAGTTGGTTTCAATCATTCATGAGAAAACATAACCAAAGTTCAAAATATAAGAAAATATAGTAAAAGAACAGAATTAGTAAAAAGAAAAAAGAGGAAGAAAAATCGGGATCGTATCTTAAATCTCGCAAGTCATCACCCGTGTCAAGCCCACCAGCTCTAATTACAGTTGGATTTATCTAGAGTAAGGGTCACCACTTCTATCCCTTATAAATAAGTCCAGGCTCACTACTCCTGGGGTTTGACATGCTGTCTAAGAGACGGCTCCACCAGTTCCAGTAGCGCCAAGTCCAAACTGGAAGATACGTGGGCTGAGTCCCGAGTATGTTCTAACCATGGTGCCCAAGTGCTGGTGAAGCGATCTCAGGTACCTTTACAAGTCGCAATCCATTCCTCCGCTTCTCTGATCTCATTGACCCTACTCTCCCAATCGTCCCGAAAAGGAATTTGCGTTTGCTTCCAATAGATTGGTAGCAATCATTTGGCTGCGTTCAGCAAGTGGGGCAGCACACTGTTCTTATACTGACTAATCAGTACAGGAGGGGTGTGCAGGGGAAAATGGACAGGGGAGTAGGGAATATCCATGCCTAGGATTTCTCTAATCTGAGCTCTAAAATCTGTCCAAAACGGGAAAATCTCAGGGCACTCCCACCACAGAAGTAGGAGAGTACCCTGCCCCCCGCATCCCCTCCAGCACAGCCCAGAGGTAGAAGGGTATATCTGGGCCAGGTCAGCAGGCACCCAATACCAGCACGACAGAAGGTTTTAATTGGTCTCCTGCATTTTAGGGTCAACAGAGCTTGTGTCGGTGAGCTGGTATAGGTGTGTCAGTTGAGCAGTGGAAAACTCGGTCCTTATTTCCCTTTCCCAGATATATGAGGGCTTAGCAGCCGAGGTGACAGACCCCAACGGTAGGTAAAGTTCAGAGACCATATGCGACATAGGCTCCTCAGCTATAAAAGGTTTTCAAATGGCGTATAAGAAGTAATATCTCTTACAGAACTGCCATGAACCTCAAAGAAGTGATGCAATTTTCTGTATTTCCAGAAATTCATTTGAGAACACCCAGGTCGGGCTTTCAAGGTCTCAAAGGGCAACATTTTACCATTTCTCATAAGTTTACCACATTCAGTTGTCATTTCATATGTTTTCAGAATATTAATTTTTGGTCAAATTAACTGATTATTGGGGAAACTGAGTTTACGCTAGCTGTGGAGATGGGGGTATAGGATTGATGTGAATCATAGACAACTCGGAGAAGGGCATAACAAAAAGACTGGGAGAACCCCCTTCTACTAGTATGGCACCTCTGCCAGGTCCACTAGCAAAAATGTTTATATTTACTTTAGTGTGTTGTTCCATCATAGCCTAGTATGTTTGAACTACACACACACACACACACACACACACACACACACACACACACAATAACTCTTATGATGGGCTTGATAACATGTTTGGAATTGGGTAAACTGCCAATCAATATTATGTAATAGAAGAGGTTAGGCATAGAGTTTTCATTAGTGAGGGTTCTAGGTTCTGGTTTCCCATAGAAGTCACTCTGCAGGTGCAATAAATGCATGCAAAAGTGTTAATCGGTTATAGCCAGGGATTTCTACAGATCCTCATATTAGAACTCACACAGTAATAAATTGTATTTAAAGTCTCTCCTATGTGGAGGCGCATGCGCGGATGCCTGAGAGGTTAGATATGCCTGCTTAGAGCTCCGCTCCAGGGCCGTTTTCGCCGGAGGACTACAGGTCCCAGAGACGCCGAAAAGCATCAAAACCACCTGGCACTTACCTGTAAAGCACTCAGGTACTATAAGAATGGTTTTGAAAGGCACCAAATCTAAAATTAAGTCTGGTAGCATTAAGGAAACACCGGCCCGTCAGTTATCCAAGATGGCGGCGGCAGTTACCTCACAGCCCAGCACCTCACATACTGCTAAGCCACTGAAACTCAATACAAGCACCATAGATTTTTCTGGAGAGTCTGATACAGACATAGGAGACACACAAACAGCATTACAAACGGATTTATTTAAAAAATTTGAGCGAATATTACAAAAAGCCCTGAAACAGACGTCAGACCACATAACAGATAAATTAACAAGGGAAATTAGAGACCTGGGGCAAAGAACAGCTGAGTTAGAAATAAGGATGGATGATTTGGAAAGTCAAACACAGCAACATGAATCAGAATTTATGAACCTGAAAGAAGAAAATGCTGTATTACAGTCACGTTTAGAAGACCAGGAGAATAGGGATCGTAGGGCTAACTTGCGGATTAGAGGTATCCCTGAGAATGTTCTTGATGTTCAAGCCACTATTACTGCACTATTTCAAGAACTACAACCTGGTATTCCAATTGAGAGATTAGAAATGGATAGAGTGCATAGAGCTTTAGCTCAACGTAGAATAAATGGCCCTCCTAGGGACATAATTGCTAAAATGCATTATTATCGCACTAAAGAACAATTGCTTGCAGCAGCCAGAGGAAAGGAGTCTCTCACTTTTCAGGGCCACGTATATCAGCTTTTTGCAGACCTTTCTCCTATTACAGTGGCAAAAAGACGTGCACTTAAACCCCAGTTACAAGTACTTCAACGTCATCAAATTACTTATCATTGGGGTTTTCCTTTTTCGCTCAGATTTACACATTTAGAAACTAAATATATATGTCGCTCTTCAGAGGAATTGCAGTCAGCCTTGATTGAGTTGGGCCTAAGGGACCAGGATTCATCTAAAGATTTACCACGCAGAAGGTCAGCCTCAGGATCACCTCAGCAAAATGAAACAGGAGTACATAACTCTTCCACCTCTTCGCGTCAACATCTACATAAGCGAGGCCGTTTTGACAACTCTTCCCCTAATAATGAAGACTCAATGGACTGATATATATGTTTTTTTTTCATATATATATCTGTTAAAGAATGTTTTCTATTTGACTCTTCAGTAATATATTACAACCTATTTCAGTGAACCCACTATTCACTATACCAAGGTTTCAGGTTTTTGGACTTCCAGTCTAAATCTTGTTTTTAAGGTCTATGCCATCCATAACTTTTTTGTGTGAAAATATATATTTTTTTTTTTTTTTTTTTTTTTTTTTTTTTTTTTTTTTTTTTACAAGCTTTTTAGTAATAATTTTTTTTTTGATTACACTTTGGTACTTGGATATGACCAGCACTTAATATCCTATCTGTCAATAAAGTGTATGCGTATGTTCATATATGCATGTATACATAAGTGTATGGATGTATATATGTTTGCATATATATATTTTTATTTTTTTTTTTATTTATTTATTTTTTTTTTTTTTAATATTTTTATTTTTTATTTTTTTTTTATTATATATATATGTATGTATAAATATATATATATATTATTTTTTTTTTATTTATTTATCTATTTATCTATTTTTATTTATTTATTTATTTATTTTAATTTATTTACTTTGTATATGTGTATGTATGTGTATGTATTTGTGTGTATGAGCACGTGTATGTATATGTGTAATTATGTGTAAGTGTATGTATGTATGTACGTATATGCGTATGTATATGTATATGTATATATATATGTATATGTATGTGTGTATGTATGTGTGTATTTATAATATATATATAAATTTATCTATTTATGTATTTATTTATTTATTTAAATTTTTTTTTTTTTTTTTTTTTTTTTTTTTTTTTTTTTATTTATTTATTTATTAATTTTTTAGTATTATATGTATATTTTTTTTTTTTTTTCTTTTTTTTTTTTTTTTTTTTACTAATTTATTTATTTTTTTATTTCTTGCCACGATTATTATAGAAATTAATAATCTTAAGGCCGGTAGCGATTTAAATAATTTAGTTTGCCTAAGATTGCGTCTAATATTATAAGTTATAGTAGTATATTTTAATGGAACTGTGGTTCTCCGGCGAAGTTCGTCCTTTCGGAATTTCTTGTTGCCCCCCTCTCCATCCTCAGATTCTCGCTGCTATTATGTGGGAGTCTGCGGATGGTTTTGGAGCCACTTGGAGTCTTTTGATTACACCTCCAAGTTGCTCCCTTACCCTAGCATTTTGCTTTTCTTTATACTTAATATGTTATCATATTGGGGTTACTCGATTGCTAATTATTCTCTCCTATTCTGTCCTTTCTTTTCCTTTTCTTTCTCTCGGGGTGGTGTCCTCGACTCTAGTTATTAATTGTATTTCATATGGTGTGATAGTCATCTTTGTTCTATTATGGCCCCGATAAATATTCTATCCTTGAATGTTCAAGGATTTAATATTCCGCATAAACGCACAAAAGCAATGAGATCTTTCTCAGCCAAGAAGGCACACATTATTTGTCTGCAGGAAACTCACTTTACAGATAAAGCTACTCCTAAATTTCTTTCCCCCTCTTATCCACAATTTTATACCGCCTCAACCACAGTTAAACAACGAGGGACTCTTATCGGATTTCATCGTTCTATGCCATTTACCCTTTTAACTCAACTAAAAGATCCGGAGGGAAGATACTTACTTCTCGCAGGATACATATTGGATATGGCTGTCACAATAGTATCATATTATGCACCCAATAAGAAACCAGAATCCTTTTTGTCCCATCTTTTCCAAATTGTAGAAACCCACAAATTTGGCACTGTAATTTTATGTGGAGACTCAAATACAACAGTTTTCCCCTTCTTAGATAAGTCTCCGCCGGCACCCATCAATAGGTCTACTAATGTAACCCTTCAACATCTACTTACTAAACATGGTTTGGTGGATACATGGCGAGAGCTTAACCCTACTAGTAGACGTTTTACACATTATTCCTACCCACATAAATCATTCTCACGCATTGACCATATCCTAATCCCTTATAGCATGACCCCTGAAATTTTATCTTCAAACATCCTACCCTTTACATGGACAGATCATTGTGCGATATGCACATCCATTGCATCTACTATACCCAGATCCCACGATACTAATTGGTGTATTAATGACTCCACATTAACTCACCCTTCCCGTCGTAGTGAAATTGAAATTGCGCTAAAGGATTATTTTTCCTCCAATGATACCGGAGATACTTCTGACACCACGTTGTGGGAAGCTCACAAAGTGGTTATTCGTGGTAGACTAATACAACAAGCTACAAACCTCAAAAGAGAACGTAAACTTTTGTTTGCAAAGTTGGAAGATAACTTTAACTCTTGTCATTCCGCCTTTCAATCATACCCGAATGCCATTAATAATACTAAATTAGACAAAGCGCGTCTTGATCTAGATTTATTTTTAACTGACTCAGCTGACAAACTTATACGTAAACGACAACACATTCAATACCTTAATGCCAACAAACCCACCACCTCCTTGGCAAGAAATTTGAAATCAATAGATCAAATACGGACCCCTATACGACTGAAAACGTCAAGTGATGCGTACACTAGCAATCCAATTAAAATATTAGAAATATTTCGATCTAATTTAGCTAAAGTATATTCCTATACTCATGATTTTAATCAAACCAATGCAGATACTCTTTTCTCCAATATCAAACTCCCTACTCTAGCTATTGAACAACGAGAGAGACTCGAGTGTCCTATCACAAATATTGAAGTTCAGAATGCTATAAAAAGTTTGAAACTTCATAAAAGACCGGGCCCCGACGGGTTTTCGGCATCATATTATAAAAATTTTGAACACATCCTAACTCCAGTCTTGACTAGAGCCTTCAATTCTATCTTAGCGGGACACTTATTTCAATCTGAGACATTAAAATCTATTATAGTTATGATTCCCAAACCCCGTTCAGATACTACCTCTTGGACTAATCATCGCCCTATATCTCTACTCAATTTAGATATTAAGTTGCTTGCTAAGATATTGGCATCTAGATTGAATAATATTATAGGTCAACTCATACACAGGGACCAAACGGGTTTTATGCCCAAGAGACAAGCAGGAGATAATATAAGAAGATCCCTTTTACTCATCCATGCAGCTAAATCCAGACGCATCCCAACCTGCCTCTTATCTTTAGACATCAAAAAAGCATTTGATTCAGTCACCTGGCCTTATATGCAGTATATGCTTCAAAAATGGGGTTTCGGAATACATTTTCTGACTTGGGTTTCCTCTCTTTATAACAATCCGAGGGCTTATATTAAATATGCCGGATACAAATCGACAGTGTTCGATATTAGAAGAGGCACGAGACAAGGCTGCCCCCTTTCCCCGTTGCTTTTCGCTCTGCTTATAGAACCTTTAGCACAACTAATCAGATCTAATCCAGACATCAAAGGTATTGAATTGGGTGGTTATCAACATAAGCTTTGTCTTTTTGCTGACGATATTCTTATTTTTTTATCACATCCCCATATTTCCGCCCCTAATCTTCTTAACGTACTTGATAAATTTGCACATATTTCCGGGCTCTTTGTAAACCCCGTTAAGTCAAATGCGCTAAATATATCTTTACCACTATCAGAGCTTCAACAGGCTCAAATTTCCTTACCATTTAATTGGGTCTCTCATAAATTACCATACTTAGGAGTATACCTCACATCCTCACTTTCTGATCTTTTTGCAGTTAATTATCTACCCCTATTGAAACAAACCACAGGCCTCATGAAACAATGGTCCTCTCTCCCATTGTCATGGTTGGGACGGATAAATACTATAAAGATGACGTTATTACCGAAATTTTTATACCTATTTAGGGTACTTCCGATTTCTATACCATCATATTTCTTTAGAATTACACAAAGTAAAGTGTTGTCGTTCATCTGGGGTAACATTAAACCTCGTATATCTAAATCCACTCTGTACCTTAGCAAAACATGTGGGGGCCTGGGGTTACCAAACTTTTCCTCTTATTACCATGCTGCACAAATTTCAATTTTAACTAAATACCATTCTAGGGAAGAAATACCCCTTTGGGTAGCTATTGAATCTATTGATAGCGACCCCATATCTGTAGCCAATTTGTTATGGATGCAACCTAGAGATAGATCTCATCTATTTAATCCCATTACAAAACATTCATTAACTATTTGGGATAAGTTTAGTAAAATCCATATGCTTCAATCTATGCACAATCCCCTTCTTTCTTTTCTAGGGAACCCAGCTTTTTATCCTGCTTGGAAATTTCCAAAGTCATTTTCAGCTTGGTCCTCTACAAACTTGGTCAGATTATATAAGCTAGTCTCTAACGATAAATTTCAAACATTCTCTACTTTATGTGATAACAATGAATTACCTTGTAATGAAATATTTCGTTATTTACAAATCAAAAATTTTTATACGCCTTTGCTTAGGACCGGTACCATGCTTAATCAATTGTCTCAATTTGAGCATATTTGTATGAGTGACCCACATGTTAGAGGGATTATTTCACTCATTTATCAAAATCTCATTAATACTCCTAATGATATACTTCCGCCTTATACTGCTAAATGGGCAACTGATTTAGGACGGACGTTCACCATCAATGACTGGTCTAACATATGGATGGCTACCAAATCCTCATCCCCTAATTGCTTTGCTCTTGAAACTAACTTCAAAGTTTTGGCGCGTTGGTATCTAGTACCAGCTAGGATTGCTAAATTTACTCCTTCATATCCTAATAATTGCTTCCGAGGTTGTTCCTCACCAGGTACCCACGTGCACATATGGTGGCAATGCCCAATTGCGCAAAAATTCTGGAAAAAAGTATTTGCCATGGCATCTAAAGCTTTAGAAATTCCTATAACATTAGATCCAGCCATTGCACTCCTCAATCTTAAACCAGACAACATAACCTGTAATCAATTCAAATTGCTTATTCAAATCAATACTGCAGCTAAACAAACTATAGCCAAAGCATGGAAGTCTAATACACTGATTGTGGCAGAAGTCAAACATAGAACTAACAAGGCCCTCATTTTCGCAAAAATGACAGCTATCAAAGACAATAATATTAATAAATTTAGTAGGATTTGGCAGCCTTGGGTTAAGCACTTCTTTTCTTCCGATTTCGACCAGTCATTGATGTTACCCTATTAAAATTCCTGAAATATTGATGTATTATTGCTTATCTATGTCGGGAGCCGGGACACCACTCCGGGGGATTCTTTCTTTTCTTCTTTTTTCCTTTTACCTTACTACCTTTTTCTCTTAAGATCGCTTTAATTTCTAGGGCAAACCTATGTAATTTTATTTAATATTCAGCGCTATGATTAAAATGCCCGTATAAATCTCATATTCTTTTCTCTTCCTTCTCTACTATCTTTTCCTTTATCATTTATTAAGCGATTGATATTTATGGGATATTTTTACAATTTACCTAAGTGACTCATATCTCATTATCAATGAGTAATGTCTTTCTGCATATTAGACTTTCATAATTTTTCTCCTCCGATAGTTAAATATAGTCAATAATTTGTAATGAGAGTATCACTCCTTTTTTCCGTTCTTCATTTAAATTTTTTTCATCCTCTCTCAGGTGTACTATATGGATTAATTGCTATTTGTAATATTAATTTCATTTTTGATTATCCATGCCCCCATCTATCCACAGTTTGAGCCCAAGCGGGGTGGATAGGTGGTCTGGAGGCATACTTTATATATTTCATATATAAATAGAGATTCATATTTTGATTCACAATTTATTGACTAATTTAAAATTTTATTTACCTCTGATTTCACCTCGCCTGTGAGATTTGTTTTTGTAAAAGCCATATAGATATGTCTCTATTGTTCATATATATATCCCTTGATACAATATATGATATACTTTGTTTTTTCTTATGCAAAATTTCAATAAAAATATTGAACAAGAAAGTCTCTCCTATGTGGAGAGAATGTATTCTTTTATTGCATGCACTTTCTGCCCTGGTAATTTTTAAATTGCTTTTCCAATACCTTGGCTCTGTATAAGATTATAAGAAGGGTTTATTGCACAGAAACCGAATCTATGCAGTCCATGCATTGTCATCATTTACATTTTATTAGAAACAATAGAACAGCAATTAATTTCAAATCAAAATGTTGCCAATATTAACATACATTTATTGATGTTCTGTTTCTGTTTTAAATAATTTTAATATTATGAACAGTCAACGAAACTCTTGCAAAGTCAGTGTGATTTTTCCATATGGAAGGCAATATGCTATTAGGATTATTAGGAGAATTCTGTCTTAATTTAATAAAGCAGTGGGCCATAGCAGCCAATCAAAAATCAACTTTCATTATTCTGACAACAGAAAACTTCTAAAAACTAATTAGCACAATTTTTATGTGTTGATACACCTGTTAACCTCCCTGGCGGTATGATTATGTCAGATTTTTGCGTCTCAAAGCGGTACAATTATTTTGCATAGAAATTTGGCGTTTTATATTGTAGGCCTGTAATTCTTAGCAATAACACACTTAAATCTGTCCAAACAAGAGTTTAGTAGATATCCCAGGTATGATAAAGTTTGAAACACAAAATCATAAATTATAATAAATAAATAAATATATATAATTATAAAAAATAATAATATAATAATAATAAAATGAATTTCCCCACGATTCACTATCGCTCAATTCTGCTGTGTTCTAATTTACTATCGCTGTTTTCTAGCTGGTCTAAAACCCCTTTTGACGTAAAGGGACAGTTTTTGGTTGCTATGGACAATCTCCAGTTTCCAGGCAGAAAGAACAGTATATATCATATATAACTGCATGCAGGGCATTGGACAAACCACTAGGGACAAAATGGATGTGAAATAATTTCATACAGTAATGTAATCTGTAAGATTACAGTGTACTGAATGTATTATGATTTTTACATTTTTTTGAATTTGCTGCCGGGCTCCGCCCCTGTGCGTCGTGACGCTCGCAGGGAACGGAGCCCGGCACACAGAGGCTTCGGGTGGGGGACACAGCCCGCAGACACAGCGGGGGGACATCGCAGGATACTGGGGAAAGGTAAGTATACCGCACCAAGATCCTGCAATGCATCCAGAGTGTGGCTCGGGGTTACCGCTAATGGTACTGAAATTTAACCCCCGAGCCACACTCGGGAAAACCGCCAGGGAGGTTAATTATCAATTAATTTTTTTTAGTAAACACTGTATTACCTTTTAACCACTGCAATCTGCAGGCTCCAGCTGCCATAGTACTTCTCTGTGTGAGGCATTGGGGTTGATTTTCTAAAGGCAAATAGACTGTGCACTTTTCGAAAGTGCAGTTGCTCCTGAGCTTAGTAAATTAGGTAAAGCTTCACTTTGCAAAGAATACCCAATTGTGTGCAAGGCAAATAAAAAAACAGCATTTTTGCTTGCACGTGTTTGGATGATGGAAGTCAGCAGTGCTTCTGCTCATTTACTAAGCTCTGGAGAAATTGCTCTTACAGAGTGCAACATCACTTTGCAAAGTGCACAGTCTATTCGCCTTTACTAAATCAACCCGTGACAGTATGAGTTGGTAGGTTTGTTTGTTAACAAACCCGTGTAATCACCATGTCATAGCTGTCATGTTGTCTGGTCAGGGAACCATGCTGATCAGTTCCCAATCTTTCGGGGGCGACCTGCAGCTCTCACTTAAAGAGGAGTTCCCATTTAAAAAAAAATTAAAATTAAAAGTCAGCAGCTACAAATACTGCAGCTGCTGACTTTTAATTGGACACTTACCTGTCCCAGGGTCCAGCGTTGCGGGGGGTCGAAGCCCCGCTCGTCTCCCCCTCTGTTTGGCAGCGCCGGCATTGCAACTGTGGGCGCCGGGCTGTGGCTTCACAGCCGGGCACCCACTGCGCATGCGCGAGCGGCGCCGTGATTGGCCGCTCAGTCGTCTGGGACCTGTAATGGGTCCCAGATGATTGACAGGAGGGAGGGAGCAGAGCTGAGCCCTTGCTGTGCCGAGGGGAAGTGATGTCACCAGCCCAGACACTGAAAGAGGCAGACTATGAGGGACCCCCTAGCAACAGGCATTTAGAGGCGAGTAAAAAAAATCAATTTCCAAATGTTTTTTTTTAGTTTTTTTTAGGCACATTCATGTATTTTTTTCTTTTTTTTGGTGGAACACCACTTTAACAGCAAGATTCGACAACCAGGGATGTGCATGGATGCGTGCTCCTAGTTCCCACCTTATATGTAAAAGTAGATATGAACCCCAGCTGAATGATATTTAGTTTGCTAATGTACAGCCTAATGAGAGTGCAAAACAAAGGTCTGAGAGTCCAAAATCCTATAATAATAATATCAATAATACAAAACAAAATGACATAAAACAGCCAACACTTTTCGGTGGTCCAACAAACTCCCCCTTTTTTAGGGCTACAAAACAAAACAAAAAATATGTGTACATTATTAAAATATAAATTCCTGTATTGGTCCAATCAAACATATATACTTTTCCAAACACAAAAATCATAACAAAATTCACTACAAACAGAAAACATATTAAAAACATATTTAAATCAGGCTGATCATACCATCTTTTCGTAAAAAATAATAAACAGGGTGATCATAAAAAGTATTGGAAATAATAAAAAAAAGATTTTGGACCTTTTTATGGCCCTCCTGTTAGACTAAACATACTGTGTGTAAATTCTCAATTCTTGGTCACCTAAGTGGTATCCCATTCTGTGTAAATGAGCTGCACAGAAGCCACCGTGCTCTGCTATAATCTGACTGATTTACCTAAAATTCATATCTGTAGCCTCATTGCCACTTATATTTAGCAGCGCTTACCCCCAAAGGAGCTGTTTGATGAGGTGGGTCTTCTGTTCCTGTGCCCAGGACTCTGGAAATAGCACCACACACCTGACTGGGTGGGGAATATTTATTGCAGATGTATATGTAGTACCCCGGTAGCAAAGAGATATGGCACAACATCATTGATACAACAAACAATTAAAGTATAGCAAGAAATATATTGCAAGTAGGTGAATAGTAGAACAAAATATGCTGTAAAAAAAAAAGCGTAGGGAGCAGCTTTTCTAAACCCTATACTGGGGTAATCCTAACTAAGGAGAATTATGCCACACTAACAGTTCAGCAGTCTGTAATATACTTTCTTCTGCTGGCCAGCTCGTTGGGGCCTGCTATGTTGGAGCGCTTATGTCTCTTTAAGCACTGATGATGACACTTACTCTAGTCCCTTTTAAGCACATAGTCACTGGCTCTGGTTTCATTAAGCACTGATAATGTCACTGGCTCTGTGATATTCAACACTGTCCCTTTTTTGTCAAGGTGTAAAGTGGATTTGGCCAGCGGCCTCTCATCATCAACTTCTTGTGTTCACAGGTGGTCTTCTTCTGTATACTAGGTGAAACACAGCTGGTCTGTGTCTGCAGCATCTTCCCCCCTTTGATCAGATGGGCTCCACCAACATCTGTGGCTCTCTCTCCAATGTTCTCAGATGTCTGTAGCATTGCCTCTCTCCCTCTCAGGTGCAGCGGTGAGCAGTCTGCCAGCAGCCCAATGTGCACATAGTCCTCTCAGAAATAGCCTCCACACTTCTTCTCCTTAGCCTGGGAAAACAGCAGAGAACAACCTCTCTCCTTTGCCCCAGTGCCCTGTTGGGTTTGCAGTTTACTTTTGCTCAGTCCATAAAGCAGCTCAGTCTGTCAGAACTACACCTTCCAAAATCCTTGCAGTCCACATCCTGTGTGCCTTTCTGTTGGGTAGAGGGCAGTCGCAACACAGGTGATACACAGCTCCACAATAGCAATCTCCTCCCAAGCTGTGTCTTTGTAAAAGTCTCCTGTGAACACAAGTAAGGGCAGCAGCAGACACAGTGAAACTGCAGCTGCTCCTCTCTGCCAGCATTGCAGATCAGCAGGGCAGCTGATAAGGCAGAACAGTCAGCCCTCCTGTACTGGGCCCGGGCCTCATCAGTTCAAAAGGGGGGCCCAGGCAGCTGCTTAGTAGGAGGGCTGGCTGTACTGTCTTATTGAAGACACCGATCCTCTTCTATCTCCTACTGCAGCGCTGCTGACTTCTCCTCCCCCTCCCTCTGGCTGCACTGCAGGGGGATTGGTTCTAGCACATGCGGTCCTTCCAGCTGCTGTCGGGGGCCCCGCATGTGCCCCTTTTCCCCACAGTGCTTCCGGCTTCCCTCCTCTCCCACCAGGAGCTGCTGTGGGCACACTGGGATGTTTCAGGATGCAGAACAGGGGAAGGGACTGGTAAATATGTAATTTACTCGCCCCTTCCTTTCCTGAATGAACACAGTGAGCGATCGGTATCAATCACTCTTGTGTCAATTCATCACTGAAGCATAGTGAACTGTTTTTTTACTATGCTTCAGCTTGTGAACGAGCAGGAAGCCTCGGAAATGTCTCCTATTCATTCTTCTGTGCAGCTGAGGCCACAGGTAAAGGGACTGATAAATCTATATCCTTAGTCGCTTTCATTCGGGGTGGGTGGGGGGTTCTTGTCAGGTAGGCTGTATGGGGCTCTGTGATTTCTAACAGCAGCCCTGCAGACCAGGGCTACAATTTATTTTGCTTAAAATGTAAGTTCACCTTTTTAGAAAAAAATTAAAAGGTAGACTAACACTCTACACCCTCCACACTCCTTGCTGTATTTACATCTGTGGCTGATGAGCTGTCAGTGCCCACGCAGCCGGTGTAACATTCTAGGAATTTAAAATCTCTAGTCTTCTCTCTCTTCATTCTGCAGGGCTTCTGGGACAAATAAAAGTGATTCTGATTGGTCGGCATCAGCACCGAGATTCACTCTAATCCATCCTGGAAGCCCTGCAGAAAGAAGAGGGAGAAGAGCGGGCTGCGTGGCCAGTGACAGCTCATCACTCATGGTGGTAGGTACAGCAGGGACTAGGGAGGAAGGGTGTAGGGTTTTGGTTCACCTTTTCACTGTGTGTCATAAACATTTGTCTTTTTTATTCTTTGTTGCATCTCAGCGCTACTGATCTCTCTCATGCTCTTTGCAGCCTGGACTCCAGTGATGCCTCGCTGGCATTTGCATTTTCAGGGCTTACTGATGGTGCCAGCAGTAGACCATGATTGACATGGAAGAGCCTACATGAGACTTTAGTGCATATATATATATATATCTATATATATATATATATATATATATCTATATATAGATATATATATCTATATATAGATATATATATACAGTGGGGACGGAAAGTATTCAGACCCCCTTAAATTTTTCACTCTTTGTTATATTGCAGCCATTTGCTAAAATCATTTAAGTTCATTTTTTTCCTCATTAATGTACACACAGCACCCCATATTGACAGAAAAACACAGAATTTTGACATTTTTGCAGATTTATTAAAAAAGAAAAACTGAAATATCACATGGTCCTAAGTATTCAGACCCTTTGCTCAGTATTTAGTAGAAGCACCCTTTTGATCTAATACAGCCATAATTCTTTTTGGGAAAGATGCAACAAGTTTTTCACACCTGGATTTGGGTATCCTCTGCCATTCCTCCTTGCAGATCCTCTCCAGTTCTCTCAGGTTGGATGGTAAACGTTGGTGGACGGCCATTTTTAGGTCTCTCCAGAGATGCTCAATTGGGTTTAAGTCAGGGCTCTGGCTGGGCCATTCAAAAACAGTCACGGGTTGTTGTGAAGCCATTCCTTCATTATTTTAGCTGTGTGCTTAGGGTCATTGTCTTGTTGGAAGGTAAACCTTTGGCCCAGTCTGAAGTCCTGAGCACTCTGGAGAAGGTTTTCGTCCAGGATATCCCTGTAGTTGGCAGCATTAATCTTTCCCTCAATTGCAACCAGTCGTCCTGTCCCTGCAGCTGAAAAACACCCCCACAGCATGATGCTGCCACCACCATGCTTCACTGTTGGGACTGTATTGGACAGGTGATGAGCAGTGCCTGGTTTTCTCCACACATACCGCTTAGAATTAAGGCCAAAAAGTTCTATCTTGGTCTCATCAGACCAGAGAATCTTATTTCTCACCATCTTGGAGTCCTTCATGTGTTTTTTAGCAAACTCCATGCGGGCTTTTATGTGTCTTGCACTGAGGAGAGGCTTCCGTCGGGCCACTCTGCCATAAAGCCCCAACTGGTGGAGGGCTGCAGTGATGGTTGACTTTCTACAACTTTCTCCCATCTCCCGACTGCATCTCTGGAGCTCAGCCACAGTGATCTTTGGGTTCTTCTTTACCGCTCTCACCAAGGCTCTTCTCCCCCGATAGCTCAGTTTGGCCGGATGGACAGTTCTAGGAAGGGTTCTGGTTGTCCCAAACGTCTTTCATTTAAGGATTATGGAGGCCACTGTGCTCTTAGGATCCTTAAGTTCAGTAGAATTTTTTTTTAACCTTGGCCAGATCTGTGCCTTGCCACAATTCTGTCTCTGAGCTCTTCAGGCAGTTCCTTTGACCTCATGATTCTCATTTGCTCTGACATGCACTGTGAGCTGTAAGGTCTTATATAGACAGGCGTGTGACTTTCCTAATCAAGTCCAATCAGTATAATCAAACACAGCTGGACTCAAATGAAGGTATAGAACCATCTCAAGGATGATCAGAAGAAATGGACAGCACCTGAGTTAAATATACGAGTGTCACAGCAAAGGGTCTGTATACTTAGGACCATGTGATATTTCAGTTTTTCTTTTTTAATAAATCTGCAAAAATGTCAACAATTCTGTGTTTTTCTGTCAACATGTAAAGTGTAAAGTGTTAAGTGTAAACCCAATATATATATATATATATATATATATATATATATATATATATATATATATATATATATATATATATATATATATATATATATATATATATATATATATATATATATATATTGGGTTTACACTTTGAGAGAGATGAACAGAAGATGTGTTAATCAGTTTTTTGTTTTTTTTTTGAAGACCATAGAAGTCCATTATGCACATAGTACTGTGCAATGCAGTCTTCCAAATAAATATCTTAAGAGCACAGATACTGTATCTAAAGTGAACCTGTTAACTAAGACATGCCTATCTCGAAGTACAAAAGGTTAAGGGTCTTTAAGAATTTGTCCTTATCGCTTTTTCTTTAAGTTTAGAGTGCCCTGGCCTGCTTTTGTTTTCTTGTGATCTGTTAAACTGGTTACTGTTTAGTTTCAGATGTACAGTACAAAAACCTTATTATCTCCCGGCATCTGTAAACAGTCTCCATGCTTGTTCTTCCAATGTGGAAAAAGTCAGTTCAACCAAAACTGATATTTCCATTTTGGGTAGATGGTGGTCTTTTGGCCATCCACCTTCTTGTGATCATTCATAAGGACTATATTTGTAATATTTTTTTTCTTGTGTGTTTTGGGACCAGTTTTGAAATCTGACCCGACTCCGATGGGGCCACTAACAGAATAATTTACCAATTGACCTGTACTGTTGTATATTGGCAGTGTTGGACAGAGTGACATCCTGCCCAATGCTGTTTGCATAGTCCAGGCTCAACATCATTCATTAAATTACTTGAAAGTGGGAGGCGACATTGCGGAACCTCTGCACTACTGAACTCCAAAGTTATGGGGGCATAAAAAACATTACACCAATGTTATGTGGGCACACATACTAGTGAACACCAGCATTTAAGGGGGGAAAGCACTACTGATCACAGGAGTGTAAACTTCGTATACTATGCTTCAGTTTGTGAATGAACAGGATTAAAGGGATGACGGAATGTAAGTCCCCTTCTCAGGGGGCTATTTAGACCCCTGCTATTTCAACGAAGCCCCCTCCAACACCCCAACAACATTGTGAAAAAATAAATAAATAAATAAAAAGAATTACAAAATTGTAAAATCAAATTTTCAATGCTGTGTGATGTCCTTCACACTGGGCCCTATCATATTACGGGTGGGTGGGGCAGCAAAATGCACATTCACCTTTGTAGACAAAAATCCTTGCAGTGGCCTTGATCCCTGGTTGTCACCAAGGTCACTGGAACTAGTGTCCCCATTGGAAGATTTCCCCTCTATTCCCATTCTGATGACATCCCAAAATTTGGGATTTACTTTTTTTTTTGGTGATAATGGTAAACAGTAGAAGCAAAGAGTGCAACTCTCTCTAACTGGGGCAAAACCAGCGGGCAGTTCATATTGCAAATAAGATATGACAGCCCTGAAGAAGGAGAAGGCCTTTCCCCTGAAAGTTGGTGGCTGTATTTGATGCTCTTAACTATTAAACACTTCATAAAGACCTTTAAGTGATATGAACTTTTATACTAGATGCTCCTTAATATCCACCCCAAAGTTTATTATTTGCTGAAGGCTGGTTTTGACACGATCAGAGAGGTAGCAGCTTAGGACCAGAACAAGGTCCACAAATACTATACCTTCATAAAAGAACAGCTTCTTTGAAGGAAGATGCACATTGTTTATCCATCTGTAGCCTGGGTCTGACAGTGAGGCACATGCTGCAGCAGCTCACACACAGCCAGTCACGGCTTCGCTGTGGAGGCGGGTGCAGAGGAGGTAGCTCTATGGGTGACGTCACTACCTATTAATTTCACAGCCGTTGTTGGCTGTGTCCTCTGCAGAGTTTCCTCCGCTGAAGACCAGAACAGCTTCAAAAAAAGGTATGTATACTGATTTTTTCTTTACAGGGCTAGATAGGTTAGTGTTAGGTCGTGGATGTCTGTAGATGTAGCGATTTTAGTGTTAGATCAGTGACGGTGCGTCCATTAGGGGCGCTTGGGCGCCGCCCCCTCTCCAGCCACCCCCTCTATGTACTATTGATAGATTGATGCATTGCATAAATCTATCCACGGCCAATGTAGCCACCCCCATTCAGGCGCCCAGGCCCTTTTCGGCGCCTGAATTACAGTGGCGGGGTTTTTTTTTAAGCACCTGATTAGTGCCATGGTCTCTAATAGGCTTCAAAAAAGGTGCACTGCAAGCGCAAATCATTGCATTCGCAGTGCACCCAGGTGTGTTAGCAAAACAAATGAATATTTGCTTTGCTAACACAGAACCGCCTCTCAGCCAATCAGGAGGCCTGGATGTAAAACAGGGCACCTGATTGGCTGCTTAGTTTCAAACCATTTTTATAAATGTTTTCTTGTTTGTATTTTCTGTTAATCTTTTATGATTTTCTTTTTATTTATTTTTTTTCCCTATTACCACTAATCTATGTATAATATGCAATTAACAGGATTATTAGAACTATAATATTCTATTTAGAAGTACTCTATTATACCCTTGAGCAAATCTGTTACTACAATGATATTTGTTTCTTTGTATTTACTAATTATTCCTATGCATACTACCGTATATACTCGAGTATAAGTCATTCCGAGTATAAGTCGAGGCCCTAATTTACCACAAAAAAAAAAAAAAAAAAAATTGATTGACCCGAGTATAAGATGAGGGTGAGAAATGCACAACTACTGTAAGTGGAAAAGAGGGTCAACAATGCCCATTTGCATGCCTCACTGTGCCCATTTGCATGCCTCACTGTGCCCATTTGCAGCCATAGGTCCCCTGAACTTCAAACTCGGTAGTTAAGGGTTCCTAGATGCCCCCTAGATGCAGCCAAAATTTGGGGTCTCTCAACCCAAAGGGTCCCGAAATGACATTGCTGCAGATGGACACAGTTGACCGAATTTGGGGCCCCGTATCTCAGGCCCACTTAGTGCTAAGAACCCCAAATTTGGTGTGCAAACCCAGTGGAACTAGCACGATAAAATTTCCAAAGCTGGGGTTTCTAGCCCCAAAAATCAGTTCAGAAAATGTCAAGCACTTTTTTGCAGCAGAGAATGACATTTTCCGAACCGGTTTTGGGGCCCCGTATCTCAGGGCCACTTAGTGCTAGGAACCCCAGCTTTGGTTATGTTATGGTACCAGTTCCACTGGGCTTGCACACCAAATTTGGGGTTCCTAGCACTAAGTGGCCCTGAGATACGGGGCCCCAAAATCGGTTCAGAAAATGAATTTTTTTGCTGCAGAAAAGTGCTTGACTCGAGTATAAGTCGAGGGGGGCACTTTCAGCGCAAAAAAATGTGCTGAAAATTCGACTTATACTCGAGTATATACAGTATATTGTTTTTATATTATTTCATTTTATCGTACTTCAATGTGTTGACATGTGGCCTATGAGTATGTTTGTTTATATCCATCTTCGTAGGTTTCCCTTTTCTTTATTTTACTTTTTTTTTTTTTCATTTCCGGTCCTCCAGTGGCCGCTACTTCCTGTTCTGTACGGGATGTAATCTGGTTCCTGGCACAGAGACTTCACTTCCTGTGTAAATGTGGGTTTTGGCCACATATTGTGGTTTTCTCCGCCTTCTTGATTTGTTATATTTTATGATGTTCCCTCTGTGCCTTACTGGTTAATTTTTGGCGCCAATAAGGTCTGCCACACCCCCTCCCCTCCCCCAAAACACACTATATAGCAGTTTCTCACTCTCTTTCAACCCAGGAACATCTCTGTATCCTCCTGGGGATTTACATCTAATTCTACCTTAAGTGAGTACTTTATCCTCTGCTACGATGTTACTATATTCATTTTATTGAAGCATAAATGGACCCCAAACTTACTGTGGGTTTTTTTTTCTCTCTCCCTGTTATGTTTTACCATAGGCTCTCCCAGTGCATTTGCACGGTTCCACATGGACCATTGAGCAGATACGGTCGATGCCCTCCTATGGTTGCTGCAGTACTATTATTTATTATTGGCTATTTATTGGCTTTTTCCTCATTGGAACTGAACCCCGAGGTTGATTGTAAGGCTCGCTGCCTGACCTGCTGCCTGACCCACCACCACGATGGGGTAAGGGCCGGGCAGACAGTGGGCAGGCGGGGGGGGGGTCTCAAAGGCTGCAATTGATGGAGCACAGTTGGCTGCATTTGATGAGCACAGAGACTGCATATAATGGACACAGAGGCTGCATTAGATGGGCACAGTTAGCTGCATATGATGGGCACAGTTAGCTGCATTTGCTTGGCACAGTGGCTGCATATGATGGGCACAGTTGGCTGCATATGATGGGCGCAGTTGGCTGCATATGATGGACGCAGTTGGCTGCATATGATGGGCACAGTTGGTCTTATATGATGGGCACAGTGGCTGCATATTATGGGCACAGTTGGCTGCATATGATGGGCACAGTTGGCTTTATATGATGGGCACAGTTAGTTGCATATTATAGGCACAGTTGGCTGCATATGATGGGCACAGTGGCTGCATATGATGGGCAGAGTGGCTGCATATGATGAGCAGAGTGGCTGCATATTATGGGCACAGTGGCTGCAACTGATGTTTTTGTTTCAGTATTTTTCTAAATTTTTCAGTTCGTTTGCACCCCCCCCCAAAAAAAATTTTGAGCACCAGCCGCCACTGTGTTAGACTTGACTCCACCTTTAAATGTAAACAAAAAAATTGAACCCTTATTTAGGACCTCCATTATTATAGGGCTTAGGTGTAGAGACATTGGTTCACCAGCTAGTTTTCAGAATTTTGCATTATTGGTGCTTATTATTGTGTATTTGTTTATTGTTCTTTCATTTGGTTATTCATTTACTATATGCTGCATAAATAGATATTCCCTTTTCAGCTTTGGTGTGCCAGGGGGTGTAGCACTGCGGGAAGAGTTTTTGTCATTCGGCATCAGGGGACCCAAACATCACAGGATCCTTTAGGGGTAAGCAATACATATCAGAACCAAGTATCACTTCTGTTGTTCCAGTACTATCACACAAACATCTAACAGGGGGGCACGCACAGCAGTATAAACCTGACAGATGTTCTAATCCCTATCCACTCCATCAAAACTAAAAGAAAATATAAGTTTTGCTTTTAGTTATATTTTAACAGCCCTTTTAGATATGGCATTTTAGTGGAGGTCTTCTTAATACCTGGCTTAAATGATACCATTACTCCAGAATTCCCTGAAATCTGTTTTCATATATCCACATACATTTCTTTATAGACAGTAACTATTCCCCATTTTCTGCAAAGCTGGGCTCCATTCATCTCCTCACTGTCAGTAATAAAACCTTCCAGTGTGATAATAGGTAAGCAAAACAAATTCCCCCCCCAGCAAGCTGGAGACCTAATGGTGCATTATTCCTTTTGCCTCTCTAAGACTGGGGCTTTGTACTTAGACTTATGATCTATTGCTTTCATATTTGACAGGCAAAGTGAGATAATATGACTGGTTTCATAGGGGATGATAATTGTTTCAAGATGGCTGGGTGTAGATTAAAAAAAGTGTGTTTTTACCACAATTATTGGAAACAGGACCCCAAAACTTCAGAAATAAGAGCTCTAATGAGACAGAAACATTTTTCAAATGCCATCAGTGCAAATTTATTCTGATTCAATATCACAGGATAACAAGTTTCTATTTCAAACTGTACAATAAATATGACTGTGATCGAAGCTCCAAAACGCTCAATATCAAATCCTATGGTTTTTATAATGTTTTTTTTATATCTATAAATAAATGTTTTGCCTTTTGTTTCAATTTTAAACTGAATGGGCTGTTTTACCCTGTTTCCCCGAAAATAAGACCTAGCGTGATTGTCGGTGATGGCTGCAATTTAAGCCCTACCCCCCAAATAAGCCCTACCTTGTTTCCCCGAAAATAAGCCCTACCCTGAAAATAAGACCTACAAGGACTTTAACTGGGGCTAATTTGGGGGGTAGGGCTTGTATTGCAGTCATCACCGACAATCACGCTAGGCCTTTTTTTCGGGGAAACAGGGTACAAGGTGATCATTTACAATCACTTTAAGTTCTTCTTTAACGGCTTGACGGCCAGCCGCCGTCATTATACGGTGGTAGGTCGGCTCTCCTGCGCAAACCGCCATAGCTGTACGGCGGTGCGCGCTTGCGCTCACAGCTTGCTCCAGGAGCATGCCAGCGGGGCGGGCAAACTTGATGTCCGCCGGAGGCACGTGATCGCCTATTACAGAGGCAAAATGGCCATTCTGACAGGGGACATGTCAGAGCTCTACTGTTCCCAGTGATCTCTGTTATGTCCCTGTGAGCCCATCCCCCCAAGTTAGAAAACACCTAGGGAACACATTTAACCCCTTTGATCGCCCCTTAGTGTTAACCCCTTCCCTGCCAGTGACATTTATACAGTAATCAGTGGCTATTTATAGCACTGATCACTGTATAAATGTCAATGGCCCCAAAAAAGTGTCAAAAGTGTCCGATCTGTCCTGCTAAAAATCGCAGATCACTGCCATTGCTAGAAAAAAAAAATAATAATAAAAATGCCATAAATTTTATATTTTTTACCAAAAATATGTAGAAGATTATATATCAACCTAAATTGATGAATAAATTAGTTTTTTTTTTTTTTTTTTTGGATGTGTATTATAGCAAAAAGTAAAAAAAATCAATACATTTTTTTTTAAATTGTCGCTATTTGTTTGTTTATAGCGCAAAAAATAAAAACCGCAGAGTTAATCAAATACCACCAAAAGAAAGCTCTATTTGTGGGAAAAAAAGGACGTCAATTTTGTTTGGGTACAGCGTCGCACGACCGCGCAATTGTCAGGTAAAGCAACGCAGTGCCGTAACGCAGAAAATGGCCTGGTCATTAAGGGGGCAAATCCTTACGGGGCTGAAGTGGTTAAAAGACACTAAATAGTCCAGGGTCCCTCCGTTGTTCTACATTAGAGGCCACATCTGTGGAATTCCCCATACTAAGCTGATTATGACAGTTCATGCACAATTCATCTTGGATTTATTCTAGCGGAATAAACAATGTAATCTAAAATCGACGGGGAAAAAAATAATTACATTAATTTTCGGTTGACAATGCAAACATTCTCTTTTTCATCCCTTCCATTAGGCAGGGCATGGGATTTTTGCTATTATATCGAATAATACTTTGTATAATAATAATAAGACTCTGACATCATCTATTTGTTTTCTGCAGTCAGGTGTGGATCTATAGGAAAAGCTCTCTGTCATGCTATAGGTGAACGGGTTAAAGGCGCAGACCTGCCAACCCTCCCCCCTACAGGTTCCAGCATGACCCAGGTGGAAGTGTAAGGTGAGCACTATCAGATTTACCTGTAATTCTTCTGTAAATACAACTTCAAAAGAGATAAGGAAATCTTCTCTAGTGCACTCAAGAAAAATAATGCGGTCAATATCTCAAAATGTTTATCTTACATAAAAGACTGTCATCTTTCTTCCTTCCTTTAATTGGATTGAGAAGAACAATACATTTCTGATCTCAAAGTACAGAAGAAGTGTTTGATGGTAGAACACTCTTCATGGAAGGAGAAGGTGTATACAACTCATAAAGTGTACCAATCATCCATTAATTTGTATTGAACCAGATAAAGCAAATTACTCTGAACTAAACATTGACAGTACATTCTATGACATCAACTCTTTGTAGCTTAAAGGCATAGTTGTGAACTGTACATGGATTGCAGAGACAGAGTCCTAGGTTTTGAAGTTTTCTCTCATGGTTCTTGTCTTCTGTGTGCTTTTTATACTATTAAATATTAAAGTTGAACAACTCAAGGCAAACAGCTAAATACACACATGAAATACAGTACATACACTCACCGGACATTTTATTGGGTACACCTTACTAGTACAGGGTTGGACTCCCTTTTGCCTTCAAAACTGCCTAATTATTCGTAGCATAGATAGGAAACATTCCTCAGAGATTTTGGTCCATAGTGGCATGATGGCATCACACAGTTTCAGCAGATTTGTCGCCTGCACATCCATGATGCAAATCTCCCTTTCCACCACATTTCAAAGGTGCTCTATTGGATTTAGATCTGGTGACTGTGGAGGCCATTGGAGTACAGTGACCTCATTGTCATGTTCAAGAAACCAGTTTGAGATGATTTGAGTTTTGTGACATGGTGCATTATCCTGCTGGAAGGAGCCATCAGAAGATGGGTACACTGTAGTCATAAAAGGATGGACATGGTCAACAACAATACTCTTAGGCCATGGCATATAAACAATCCTCAATAGGTTCTAATGCTGCGTACACACGACCGGACTTTCCGGCAGACTAGGTCCGACGATCTTTCCGACGGACTTTCGCCGAAGTTCCGACGGACTTTCCGAACGAACGGACTTGCCCACACACATCCAGACTTGCCAGCAGACTAGGTCCGACGGTCTTCCGTCGGACCTGATGAGGTACGACGGGACTAGAAAAGGAAGTCAATCTTGCCGCTTTTAGCGCAAAGCATACCAGGCCCTTAGGTCTGGTATGGATTTTAAGGGGAACCCCCTACGCCGGAAAAACGGCGTGGGGGTCCCCCCAAAATCCATACCAGACCCTTATCTGAGCACGCAGCCCAGCCGGTCAGGAAAGGGGGTGGGGAAGAGCGATTGCCCCCCTCCTGAACCGTACCAGGCCACATGCCCTCAACATGTGGGTGGGTGCTTTGGGGAAGGGGGGCGTCCTGCGGCCCCCCACCCCAAAGCACCTTGTCCCCATGTTGATGAGGACAAGGGCCTCTTCCCGACAACCCTGGGCGTTGGTTGTCGGGGTCTGCGGGCGGGGGGCTTATCGCAATCCGGGAGCCCCCTTTATTAATTGGGCCCCCAGATCCCGGGCCCCCCACCCTATGTGAATGAGTATGGGGTACATTATACCCCTACCCATTCACCTGGGGAAAAAAAGTGTCAATAAAAAAACACCCTACAAGTAATTTATTAGGCAGCTCCGGGGGTCTTCTTCCGACTTCGGGGGTCTCTTCCGACTTCTCCGCTCTCTCCGGCCTCTTCTCCCGGTGTCCGGTTCTTATCCCACTCTCCAGTTCTTCTCCCGCTCTCCGGTTCTTCTGCCGGGCTCCTCCGCTATCTTCTACTCTTTTGCTGCTCTCTTGCTAGCGTTGGCCCGGTCTTTTCCGTCGTCTTCTTCCCTCTTCTCTTCTTCCGATGTTGACACGACGCTCTCTCCCGCTGTAATGCTGTGTGCACAACAACTTATATAGGCATGGGGCGTGGTCACCGGGTGATATCACCCAGTGACCCCGCCCCTTATGATGGCACAGTCCCAGCATGCCAACATCAGAAGAAGAGAAGAGGGAAGAAGACGACGGAAAAGACCGGGCCAATGCTAGCAAGAGAGCGGCAAAAGAGCAGAAGATAGCGGAGGAGCCCGGCAGAAGAACCAGAGAGCGGGAGAAGAACCGGACACTGGGAGAAGAGGCTGGATAGTGGGAGAAGAGGCCGGAGAGAGCGGAGAAGTCGGAAGAGGCTCCCGAAGTCGAAGGAAGACCCCTGGAGCTGCCTAATAAATTACTTTAAAAACCTGTGTAGTGTGTTTTTTTATTTACACTTTTTTTTCCCAGGTGAATGGGTAGGGGTACGATGTACCCCATACTCATTCACATAGGGTGGGGATCCGGGATCTGGGGGCCCCCTTACACTGTTCTCTACTGCAACACAATTGGCGGGTGCCTTCTACTGCCTCTCCTTCTCCCTGTCCCCTGGCTGTACAGGGGTTTACAAAAGGCAGATACCAAATCAAAATAAGGCAGCCCACAGTTTTCATTTGTTTCTTGGCCTTGTTAGCATTTGTTTGCTGTGTTGCACATCCCTCAGGGAGAGAGCTGCACAGAGGTTTTTTACCTTAATGAAGAGAATGGATTAAAGCGGAGTTCCACGAAAAAGTGGAACTTCCGCTTTTCGGAATCCTCCCCCCCTCCGTTGTCACATTTGCCACTTTTCAGGGGGGAGGGGGGAGCAGATACCTGTCTAATCCAGGTATTTGCTCCCATATCCGGGCATAGATAGTCGCAGTATCCGCAGATATATATGGCATATCCGGTGCCTCCTCCTCCCCCCCCGCTGTCTTCTGGGGGACACACAGGTCCCAGAAGACCAGTGGGATCACACATGCGCAGTAGGGAACCAGGCTGTGAAGCCCCCGAGAGCCGAGGGACAGATCGGCTTCGGGTGCCGACATCGTGCACACCCTGGACAGGTAAGTGTCCATATTTTAAAAGTCAGCAGCTGCAGTATTTGTAGCTGCTGACTTAAAAAAAATGTAAAAGAATTGGTGGAATTCCGCTTTAAGGTAAAAAAAAACTTTTACCTTTACAATCATTTTAGAGACTTCCTGTGTCCCTCAAGGTATGAGAAAGAAAATAGGATTTTGTATTCACAATATGGTCCTTTTTTGGAGTCCATTGAGGGGGAAAGGTAATACCTCTTTGTGTTTATGATCATTCTTTCAGTACTGCTTTTCTACAAAATTGAGGCATGCTGTTAGTCAGAGTGGTTATCCTGGGATGGCCTACTGTTTTGTGTTTGCCAGTGCCCAATGTTCCTGTAGGTAAAATTCAAAGAATTCTTGTGTCCTTCAATGGATTCCAATAAAAGATTTTACGATGAGTACAAAAATCCAGTTTTACAGACCATATCGAACAAAGACATTTATCCTGTTTGTTTTGTTCTGGATGGGCAAAGCATGGGTATTCATTAAGTGGGCAAGACAAGAAGTAAGACTATAGTGATGATAGTATCTGTGTAGCTTCTTTTCATTAGTGTTTTGTTATCCTGGGTTGTATTTCATTATCACAGTCACAAGATGAGTGCTTGGAGGTGACCAAGTTTATTTGTTTATCTAAAGTAGAGAATAGGAAGTCACGAAAATGGCTATCAGGGCTGTGAAAATGACAGTACTGGCTGAATAAAATGACATATTCTCTGGCAAGTAAAGGATCTCCTATATATTATATGTTTTCAACATGTATTTATTTAGCTGTTAGCCTAGAGATTAACTTTATGCCCCTTTCACACGGATGATCCGATCATTTCTGCCTGTCATTTTTTCAGGGGGACCTAATCAAAAGGTCCATGCATCCCTATAGACAGGCGAGTGTAAAGTGACTTGTGTCCGTTTACACCCGCCTACCTTCAAATCCGATCCGGTCTGTTAAAAAAAAACCTGTGGGGACCCCTCCTTTTATGTTTAGGCGGATCAGTGGGCACTCAGGGGCAAAATGGACAGCAGGGTCTGTTTACTCCTGGCCACCCATAGAGCAGAGCAGGCTTGGTCCGTGTCTGCAATGCAGAAACTGAGCAGACGTGGACTTGTCATCTGCCTGCTTTGTTCCGATCAGCAGGGGATCTGTGAGCTGATCCCCTGCTGATCGGAACGGAATCTGCCCCATGTGAAAGAGGCTTTAAAGAGGAAAGATCCTTCCTAAACAGGACCTTCAGTCTTTTTTTTTACACTTTATTTACTTTGACTACCCCCTTTCTTCTACTTTTTTTTCTGCCATGATGTGTCCCAGCAGCACATCATTAAGGGCCTAAACCCAAGGTAGACCAGGGTATATAGATTTTATTGGATTGTATGATGTAATGCTTAGTGTTGAGGCCACAGAAACTAGGTTGGACTTGATAGACTTGCGTCTTTTTTTCAACCTCACCTACTATGTAAGAAACTCACAATGACGTTGTTATGCACGGAGAAGACTTCATATTTCTGCACAAACCAATGCTTGTTGACAGCTAACGGTGCACAGAACGTGCTTTTGCTGACAGGCACTGTTTTATTAAATAAACCTCAATATGCTTTAAATAAGGGATGAGCAATAAGATATTTTTCAAGTCCTTCAACCAACAAAGACATCATTTTTCGGACATCAGTGTAGCTTAAATCATAGAATCTGCCATCAGATATTTCAGATGAGGAACAGAGCAACACGTTTTCACTTTCAAAACACAGGAATGAATCATTCATAAAATGTGCCTTTCCACTTTATAAACACGTATGTGTGGGCTATTAATCAAAAGATCAGTGGCAATGGGTGGGAAATGCACAGATAAGCCAATTCTATACTGCAGCTCATCAGTTAATTCACTTGGCAGAGCTTTAGAGGGGAGAAAACCACCAAATTTATTGTTACGCCCTTTCTTTTATCATATCAATGAGTTGTGCAATGAGTATAATCTCGCCAAGGGATCTAGGATTTAAAACATCAGCTCTCGGAAAGCTTGCAACCTATGATATATGTGACCTGATAAGCAGAACTTAATCACTCAAATAGCAAAGTAGAGTCATGTTTTTAGAGTCATGTCAGTGCCTTTGAGAACTGTTTTCAGGCTACTGATATACCGTATGTGTAACTGAATATGAATAGAGCATTGCTAGAATGTAGAACATCAAGCTGAATTTTCTATGGCAACATGTGAAAAAATAGAATATTCAAAGGGCAAGGGTCTTGTAGTCCATACACATGGTGGATAAGACCACCTAGCTTATTGCTGGTGTCTTTAAAGTTAAATTCCAGTACAACAGCTAAAAACACAGTTGAAATACCTATAATGAATGATTTTTTACTTACCAAGGAGATCTTGATTTTTTTTATGCTGAAGCTAAGGTTCTAAAGGCTCAAGGTCTTTTACTTTCATGTATTCAATGCATGAAGGTAAAAACCCTTCTCTGTACAGCAGCCCCCCAGGTCCCCTTAATACTTACCTGAGCCGCATAACAATCCAGCGATGTGCACGAGAGTTTCCGCTCTCCAGGGACTCTGCCTCCTCATTGGCTCCCGCTGCTGTTAATCACAGCCAGTGAGCCAGTGAGGAGAGAGAGAATGGAGGGAAGATCAGGGCTGCTCTGTGCAAAACCACTGCACAGAGTGGGTAAGTATGACATGTTTGTTGTGTTTTTTTTTTTAAAGAATTGCTTATAATGTCACTAGAATAACACTTACAGGTCAAGACCTGTAAGTGTTACTTAAGTGATATTATAGGCAATTCTCCTGCCTCTGATTGGACAGCAAAAAAGCAGCATCACACTGATGAGATCATATCTCTGTCACTCTAATCTTCTCCTCCTATTCAGTGACCTGTATTCACTATGCCCTGTTGATAGCCACTGCTGTATCATGCATTTCACAAAGCCTGCCTTCTGAACTACAGAGGTACTGAGAGGAGGAGGATAAGGGGTGGAGTCAGCACAGGAATCATTGCTTGGAGGCAGCAAGGTACCATGGGATATGTAGTTCTTAGAAAATGAAAGTAAACAGCAGAGGAGATGCTGCAAAGCATGCAGGGAATCCAGGAAGTTGTGGAAAGAGACTGGTCAGTAGACACACGCATGCAGAACTCACAGCATGAAAGGAGATTTTTCACGTAAGCTTGTACTGGATTCGCAAATATAACTATTGTTTGTATTGTTATTACAATGCAGATGTTATAAAATGAAATCATATCCTGTAACCATAGATTTCCTTTAAGGTAAAAAACTCCCCAATACCTTTCCAACTCCCTCATTCCCAAACACTTACTTTCTGGCCCTTGTTACCACCAACGGTTTTTTCATGATCTGTGCCATTCCCTGAATGTTCAGGTTGTAGAGATAGTGAGATAGTGACAGTAAGGGGCACATTTTAAAAGACCAATACATATTAGTCTGGACGTTCTCGGCTGAAATTAAAAAGTAGGGTTTATTATCACTTTAAGTTGTACAAGCATGTTGGTGGGTAAAAACTGTTCCCATGTGTCTAGAGTTCATAAATCATTGGCAGACTTGACCACCTACTGTGGTTGTTAAGCTGTGCTGCTATGGTTATTTTAGTTATTCTTACAGCAGACATATAAGTAAAAGCTGGGTGTTCCCTATTCGTATGATGATGAACTTGTTGGACTGGTCCATTAAGCTCAGGACAGGAAATTATATTAGACAATAGACAATGGGTGCAGTGCTTATTGAATGAGTCCATTGAACATTAGTCCATGGTTGATATTGAAAACAGCACACTTAATAGGGTAGTCACTGAATACGAACAGGAGAGAAAACCACCACCGGCACCCGATCACACCTCCACTTACCCTCCTCTTTGAACCCTCATAACAAAGGTCAAATGGGCATTGGATGTTATATGAAGACCCCTCAATCTCAACATCTCATGACCAAACAGGCAAAGGGAGATAGATACAGGCACCCCGGTCTCAGCACTTCACTCCTGGTGATCTGGCCATTAGCGCCACACCACCATTATGCCCATGGAACACAAGGAAACAGACCTCATGGTGCAGTAATCCTCAATCACCTTCAATTAGGTAAAAGATTTTACACTCACAATTTCCAGGTAAAAAACACGCTAGTTTCTTTGTGGAAAACTTCCAGCGTTCCCCACCAGCAAGATGGCCGCCGCATCCCGGCATACACTCGCGTCACGTCAAAAGCTCCTCCCTGTGTGTTTAATCATAGGATGACGTAGTCAGGGGCGTGGTTATATGGGCATTCGAATGATAGTAACAGCCATGACCTTACAATCTGCCAACAAGAGCAACGTGTGTAACAGTGCAGGGATTTGCATATAAGAAAAAAAAAAACAAGAAGTATAAAATAAAAATAAATAAATAAAAAAATGAATTTTTGTAGGCAGATCAGGAAACATTAGCCCTACAAGTGCTGAATGTAGGAACACTGATAATAGTAGCCAGTGATGCACATGCAAGGACGCGTCACAGACAATATATTGCTACAAAATAAATATTTCATATTCATTTGATTATAAAAAAAAATATTGTTTTGTGTATTCTAAATGCTTAACTTCATAAATAAATGTTTAAAACACAATGAATTTCCTAGATAAGCCTACTTTGTTTTTCTGCTATAAATAAAGCAAAGCTTCCTTACTGATTTTGCTCAGAAGGAAGTCCGGGTGTTCAATAATAAAACAAAATATGCAACTACGCAATATTTAGGTAGTGATTTATGCTGGTACATTGCAGTCTAATCCCCGTCTTTGTTTGGAATCTATTTTCTGGTCCTACAATCCATATTCAATTCCAAAAATGTATCACTTTAATCACGTTTGGATTTTTTCAGCCTGCATTTATATTTTTACTATGTCTAGTATTTATTTTTTACATGCATGTTGGCTTCTGTGTAGCTACATATGCTTTTACTATAGAGATACACATTTTAAAGATATGAAATACTATAAATATCTCCCAAATGGATAATCTGGGAGCCAGACTTTCAAAACCGAGCAATCCTTCATTTTATTCTTTACATATTTATTTTGGACTGCTTGTATTACATAAATGCTATTTAATATATAGAAACACAGACAATAAATTTGTTGGTACCCTTACAGTTCATTCTTCATTCCTCCAGTAAAGTGAAAAAATTAAAAGCAATTGTCTCATGAATACCCGAATGCCTTTAGTATGTCCTGGACTAAAGCAAAGAAAGTGTGAAAAAATATAAATTATTCTACAAAGATATTTTAAAATGCCCTGGACAGATTTGTTGATACTCCTAGAGAAGATTATACATAATTGGATCAGTACCAAAACTATCTTCAAATTGGGTGAAATGTGCAGCGCTTATGTGATCATATAAACCATAACAAATAATATGAGTACAAAAAACGCGAATAATAAATGATGTGCTCAAAAATACTCCAAGCAGTCCTCTATTATGACATGTGATGTCTATAAACAGAGGAACTTGAACATGTGATATCCAAAAAAGAAAAAAGTCAGTGACAAGCTTCAATCGTGTGTGATGATAATCCTCAACCACATGTGGATATAATATAGTGACAGTCTTTAACTTCAAATATGTATGATGTAATAACAGTTAATAGGTCCACCACCAAAGACACCAGAAGCTGCTTTCCAGAGGGATTGAACTCAAATAGGTGTACACCTAGTGAGTCAATCAAGCTTTGTGGTATAATATACCAAGGGGATCAGATGCTCTATGCTCTATTCAGATATGACCTCCAGATGGACCTCCAAACAGGTGTAAGGTATGGATGGACTCAGTAGATATAGGCAGTCAGCCCCATCATTAAAAGAAAGAGGATGGCATATAGTGTAACTCCGTATGGAAATTTTAATACATAAAAAGCAAAGGAAATACACTCATGTGTTTTGCAGTAAAATCAATCGCTTGTATAAAAGAAGACAGTGGTCTCAGCATATCCCCCAACGCGTTTCGACTTAGAAGTCACCATCTGGGGTGCTGGACCACTGTACTGGCTGATTATTTATAGATACTGGTTACCCCCATAACAAGTGGCAGCTCCGTCTGATTGAAAGTGTCTTATTTTATACAAGCGCTTGATTCTATTGCTAAACACGTGAGTGTATTTCCTTTGCTTTTTATGTATTAAAATTTCCATACGGAGTTACACTATATGCCTTGCTCTTTCTTTTAATGATGGGGCTGACTGCCTATATCTACAGAGTCCATCCATACCTTACACCTATTCGGAGGTCCATCTGGAGGTCATATCTGGATAGAGCATCTGATCCCCTTGGTATATTATACCACAAAGGTTGATTGACTCACTAGGTGTACACCTATTTGAGTTCAATCCTTCTGGTGAGCAGCTTCTGGTGTCTTTGGTGGTGGATCTACTATCAACTGTTATTACATCATATATATTTGAAGTTAAAGACTGTCACTATATTATATCAAAATGTGGTTGAGGATTATCATCACACATGATTGAAGCTTGTCACTGACTTTTTTTTCTTTTTTGGACATCCCACGTCCAAGTTCCTCTGTTTATAGACATCACATGTCATAATAGAGGACTGCTTGGAGTATTTTTGAGCACATCACTTATTATTCACATTTTTTGTACTCATATTATTTGTTATGGTTTATATGATCACATAAGCGCTGTACATTTCACCCAATTTGTTATTTTTGCAACTTTATCCACTGCTGTGCTGGCTGCTTTAGTTTTTTTTTGAGACAGCGCGGTATATATTTGTTTATAATTTCCAAAACTATCTTCAATCCTGTGATCAGACAGTCAGCCTTTATAAATAAGGAAAAATAGTCACTGTTCGGTATTAACATGTACAGTGCACTGAACATGGACCAGAGAAAGCACAGGAGAGAGTTGCCTAAGGGCTCAAAAGGAATATTATAGACCAGCATGTCAAAGGTAAAAGCTATAAGACTATGAGATCATATCCACGTAGCTTAATGTTCCTGTGACTAGAGTCAAAAATATTAAGAAGTTTAAGATTCATGGAAGTGTGACCAACTGCCCTGGAAGTAGCTGCAAAGGAAAATCGAGCCCAGAATGAACAGAAGGATAGTGCGAATAGTAGACAAAGAGCCAAGGAAAACTTCCAAAGAGATACAAGCTGAAGTCCAAGGTCAAGGTACATCACTTTAATTAATTAACAATTTCCTGCGCTGATGGAAATGCAAAACCCACTACTTCAATATAATTGGTCATACACTGATGAGAACAGCTGCCAGGCACTACACCGTGTTAACCCCTTCTTATTTCTTATGGGGTGACCAATGATCTAGAAAACAATATATATATGTACACAATATATATATATATATATATATATATATATATATATATATATATATATATATATATATATATATATATATATGTATATGTGTGTGTGTGCATATATATATATATATGTGTGTGTATATATATATATATATATATATATATATATATATATATATGTGTGTGTGTGTATATATTATATATATATATATATATATATATATATATATATATATATATATATATATATATATATATATATATGTTGTGCCGCAGTCATGTACATATCAACCAAAATAATATCAAAATAAATATCATACCAACATATCAAAATAAACATAAACAATTATATCACCATAAGGTCTCCCATAGTGAATACTCCTTTAAATGTTACTGTAGGTACTGTGCTGTGATAAAGTTCAAAAAGGTGTGACAAACAAATGTGATAAAAAGTCTCTACTTTCTTCTAGTGCTGTTTACTATATTTCTCCTCAGTGTCCAAAACTACAATACACCTCCATCCATGAACAGCTCCGTGCTGGAACAGTCCTCGCCAACCATATGTGAAAGTCAGCTTCTCTTCTTGCTGGTGTCACATACTGTGTTTCTCCCCAATAACCATGTACAATAAAACACGTTTGTGCTCACCACTGGGTTACACACACATACTCAGTTCCACTCCCCTGAAATAGGATGTGTAAGGATTGGCTCCTATATTGTATTCCATTTATTTATTTTTATTTTTTTATATAATCCCCTAGAGGGCGCTGATATCAGGACCCCATATATGTATTTAATATTTTTTTTATTATTTTACCTATGTTTTATAAAACTGCCACAAGATGGTGCACTTTTGTGCATGCGCATATTGAGGGGTTTTGGGTTGATTCTCTGTGCTCCTCCCTTGCTAATGATGTTGTCAATATTACCAAAAGTATTGGGACGCCTGCCTTTACACGCTCATGAACTTTAATAGCATCCCAGTCTTAGTCCGTAGGGTTCAATATTGAGTCGCTCATCCATGTTTTTATGGACCTTGATTTGTGCACTGGTCTAAATCATTTGATAGAGGGGAGATTATGGTGTGGGGTTGTTTTTCAGGGGTTGGGCTTGGCCCCTTATTTCCAGTGAAGTGAACTCTTAAGGCGTCAGCATACCAAGACATTTTGGACAATTTCATGCTCCCAAGTTTGTTGGAACAGTTTGGAGATGGCCCCTTCTTGTTCCAACATAACTACACACCAATGTACGAAGCAAGGTCCATAAAGACATGGATGAGTGAGTTTGGGGTGGAGGAACCTGACTGGCCTGCACAGAGTCCTGACCTCAACCAAATAGAACACCTTTGGGATTAATTAGAGCAGAGACTGCGAGCCAGGCCTTCTCGTCCAACATCAGTGCCTGACCTCACAAATGTGCTTCTGGAAGAATGGTCAAACATTCCCATAGACACATGTCTAAACCTTGTGGACAGCCTTCCCAGAAGAGTTGAAGCTGTTATAGCTGCAATGGGTTGGCCAACTCAATATTGAACCCTATGGACTAAGACTAGGATGCCATTAAAGTTCATTTGCATGTAAAGGCTGGTGTCCCAATACTTTTGGTAATATAATGAATATAGGTATGATGAGTCATGCCTTTTCCACGCCCCTGATGGCATCAATTTTGAGAAAACGTACATAAGGGTGGAACCGGAAGTTGTGACATTCACCACGCATGCTTGATTCTAAATTGCATTGTGGGATATGGAGTTAGTGAATGCCATGTGTATGGTTTTTAGTGCTTTTTAACTGCAAATAAAGGACCTTACTAAGGATTTTACACTATGGGAGCCTGTTGCTCTGTTTTTTTTTTACATTTCCGGAGATCTAGAGCAGTGGAGAACCTGTGACTGGAAGTCTGATGGTGGATCACGGATCACGGCAGTGACATCTTATATGCACAAGCGCTTTCTGACTTCTCATTAATAGAGAGTCACACATGCTCTGGTAGGCCTTTTTGTATACCAAGAAGCGAGAGAACGGGTTGGGACTTTATATGAGGCAATACAAGGGTAGGGCCATATACCACCATCCCCATATATTAATAAAAAGAGAGAAAAAATGGGACTTTATATGAAGCATGCAAAAAAGTCAGATTTATTGGATGAAAAACTAGTGTATTGAATGATAATTTTAATAATATAAACCATAAATAATAATAATATAAATCATAAATAATAATAAAAATCTAATACAGCCCATGATAAATTGAAACATGGCATATGTCAGCTCTACGCGTTTCATGGAGGTTACATCCACTCTTCAGGAGCATGCATGTGACTTGCATCTGTAATAGAATAAAGAAATTGCTATATGGTCTAAACATATCGAAAAAAGGTAGGGGAAAAAAAAATAATACATTAAAAAAATTAAAAATAAGATAAAAATTGGAAACTAATAAAGCCCCACTCTCTGAGATACTTACAAACAAAGCTGTATGTTGAATGTGGCACTAGAAACCAGAAGCACCCAAAGGACATCTCTACCTGGAGCTGAGGTGGAGAGAACGGCCCATAGAACCAACGAGGGTCACATCCAGGGGGGACAATGTCCAGCATTAAAGATAGCTATGACCATAGTGTTAAATACATCATAGGAAGACATCTCGTGCTTCATATAAAGTCCCACTTTTCCTCTCTTTTTATTCTTTTTATATACCAGGTGGCGAGGACATGTGGTGGTGTTTCTAAGAAGTTTAACCGTGAACTCGGAGATCTTGGAGGATATATTGGTGTTAGACTTTTAGTCATGCATGGACTCTGCATTTCTGCAATATAATGTGATTAGATTTTTTTGTTCTTCTATGTACACTTATTATTGTATACGCATATTTATATATTCATTCCCTTTGTATTTATAGCGCGGCATTTTATCTATAGATGTATTAGCTTCCATCATCCAATGATGTGCAAGCAAAAATGCTGGTTTTTTATTTTTCTTGCATGTGATTGGGGTATTCTTTGCAAAGTGAATCTTTACCTCATTTACTAAGCTCTGAAGCAACTGCATTTGCAGAGTGCAACTTTGCAAAATGTCTATTTGCCTTTAGTAAATCAACACCTAGATGTAAAAAAAATGGATCAAAAAGACAAATTGATAAGTTACATTTTTCCAGTAACTTTATGTCTGTTTTGTTTTTGTTTTTTTCAGAAGAACAAAACTTTTGTGCATGAATAATGAATAATTCAAATAATTTTCCTGACGACCTGTGTAGTAGAATGACTTCCTGTTGAAGGTAACCCCTGCCCTGATCAAAGTGATAACTTCAGGGGTTTGTGCTGAAAAGATGGATGGAGGTGGTGAAAGACACATTTACTAATAGTAGTAAAATAGTAGTAAATAGTAAATGTCAACTATAGGGCAAGAAATAATAGAAGGCAGTACTTGAAATCCTTTAACCTCCCTGGCGGTATGATTCTTTCGGATTTTAGGTGCTAAAAGCGGTACAATTATTTTGCATGGAAATTTGGCGTTTTATATTGTAGGTCTGTAATTCTTAACAATAACACACTTAAATCTGTCCAAACAAGAGTCTAGTAGATATCCCAGGTATGATAAAGTTTGAAACACAAAAACATAAATTATAATATAATAAATAAAAATAAATAATTAAAAAAATAATAATAATGATAAAATAAATTTCCCCACGATTCACTATCGCTCAATTCTGCAAGTGTTCTAATTTACTATCGCTGTTTTCTAGCTGGTCTAAAGCCACTTTTGACGGGACACTTTTTGGTTGCTATGGACAATCTCAAGTTTCCAGGCAGAAAGAACAGTATATATAACATAAAACTGCATGCAGGGCATGGGCCATGGGCCCAAAGCACTGGGGACAAAAGGGATGTGAAATCATTTCATACAGTACTGTAATCTGTAAGATTACAGTATTGTATGTGTTATGATTTTTACAATTTTTTGAATTTGCCGCAAGGCTCCGCCCCCGTGCGTTGCGACGCTCGCAGGGAACCGAGCTTGGCAAGGAGAGGCTTCGGAGGAGGACAGAGCCCACGGACACTGCGGGGGACATCGCAGGATCCCGGGGACAAGGTAAGTAAAGCCACACCAGGATCCTGCGATGTAATCCCGAGTGTAACTCGGGGTTACCACTAATGGGACTGACATTTTAACCCCAAGCCGCACTCGGGAAAACCGCCAGGGAGGCTAAGTGAAATATATAGGTGAATCTAGAAAGACACTGTAAACAGAAAGAAAAGAAAGAAAAAATGTTACCGTAGAAAGACTGATAGATAGACATGATAGATAGAATAATAGATGGCATTTAATAGCAAGCTGCACTCAGAACTATATACTACCTATATTTGGTGCAGCGTGTCCCAGACTACTGAGGTTCTGGACTGTGATCTCAATCTTCTAAATGTTATGTGTGACCATTCTTGGAATCACTAGGACTTGAGCATATCTACTCACTTTATTTTGTTTTCTCTTTTTGTATTATTATATGTTTATTCGCAATGTGACCATCAATGTGATGAGCTGTTATGTTGGAATGAATATTAATAAAAATCCTTTGTACAAGAATAATAGATAGCAAACCAGTGATTAACCAGAGAACTTCTGTTTCCTCAAACTCTTTGACGTGCTTGTGATCTATAGACACTTTGCAATTTTTGTGATATTCGGAATATTTTAGCGCTTCAGCCTTGGCTGCATTCCAGGGGGCCAGGTGCCTTTGTGAGATTAAATTTGAGTAGCCTTAGGCCACCTACAGAGACTTCATGTAGAATCTGGATTCTGTTCACCTCAATATGCCGCTGTGTAGATGAATTTCAGCTACCTGTGAAGCATTTCCAGATGGCTGGTGCTTCCGCAGATAATATTACATCGCATCTCTTCATTCCCCTAATGGGAGGTTTGTTTGAAAGATATGACATGGAACTGGCACAACAAACTGTGACTGTCTGATATTATTTGTACATCAAGGTATTTAGTGCTAGGAAGTGACCATGGGACGTGAGACTACAAAATTGGTCAAGTGACTTTGAAAGTGGAACTCCTAGTCATCTTAAATTAGGGTGGGCATGCACACTTTGGTGGACCTATCTACCATTGGAGATAAAGATGGCAGGTAGGCAGGTTCCTTGATATTTTTTCATCATGTATTTGAAATATTTTAGAAGGGAGATATGAAGCTTACTCTCCCATAATTGTTAACCAATTGCCCTCCGGAAGGTTTTGCCCCTTCATAACCAGGGCATTTTTTTGCTATTCAGCACTGTGCTAATTTAACTGGCAATTGCGCAGTCATGCAACACTGTATGCAAATTAAATTCATATAATTATTTTTCACACAAATAGAGCTTTCTTTGATCACTGCTGGGTTTTTATTTTTTATTATATAAACGAAAAAAGACTAAAATTGAAAAAAATATATATATATATTTTATAAAACATTTTATAAAACATATATAATAAAATTAAATTTCCTCGTGAATTTAGGCCAAAATTTTTTCTGCTACATGTTTTTAGTAAAAAATCCCAATAAGTGTAAATTTAGTGGTTTGTATGAAAGTTATAGCGTCTTCAAGCTATGGAATACATATATATATTTGAGAATTGATCAATCCTAATGTACTGACAGCCTATCTCATTTCTTGAGGTCCTTAACCACTTCAATACTGGGCACTTTCGCCCCCCTTCCTTCCCAGACCAATTTTCAGCTTTCAGCGCTCTCACAATTTCAATGACAATTGCGCGGTCATACAATGCTGTACCCAAATGAAATTTTTATCATTTTGTTCATACAAATAGAGCTTTCTTTTGGTGGTATTTATTCATGACTCCGTTTTTTATTTTTTGCGATATAAGCGAAAAAAAGAGCGTAAATTTGGAAAAAAAACAATATTTTCTTCTTTCTATTTTAATAAAAATCCAATAAAATCTAATTTTGTCATAAATTTAAGCTAAAATATATTCTACTACATGTTTTTGTTTAAAAAAATCCCGTTAAGTGTATAATAATTGGTTCGTGTGATCACGGGCACATGTGCGCAAATGATCATGTACAGATGTGCGCAGGTGATCACGGACATATGTGTGCAGATAATCATTGGGACATGTGATTTTACTGGGACATATATGGGGGACAGGTGTTTTTACTATGTGGGGACATGTGTTGTGGGGACATGTGTTTTGGGGACATGTGTTTTGGGGACATGTATTTTGGGGACGTGTTTTGGGGACATTGTGTGTTTACTTTGTGTTTTTTTTACATTGTGGGGACACTAGACTGGTGATCAGTGAGTAAAAAGCTGTAAAAAACATCTCATACTCACTGATCACCAGCCGACTGCAGCGATCCGCTCTCCTCTCCTCACTGACAACTTCCGTGTGAGGAGAGGAGAGCAGATTGCCTAGCAACTGGCTCTGTGTTTACATCACATGACGGCTGTGATTTGACACGGCCGTCATGTGATCAGGAGGGCCAATCGCAGAGCCCTCCTACGGATCGGAGATGTGCCGTGTCCGGGTGACACGAGCGCATCGGGATCGCGCCGCTGCACGGGCACGCGCGCGCGTGATCCCGCTCCTTCTGAGGGACGTTCCTGAACATCCACTCAGAAGGAGAGATAGCCCACCTGGCCGTTTTTGTGCAGTGGCCGGGTGGGAAGTGGTTAAAATACCAGGATAGTACACATACTCTCAAAATGACCTTTTTGGAAAGTAAACACTCCAAGGTATTTAGTAAGAGGCATGGTAAGTTTTTTGAAGTTGTAGTTTTTTTGTCACAATATTTTGGAAAATGAAGACATTTACATACTGTCACCAGTGCAGTACAGCATCAACATATGACTGGTGTGGCAATAAACAGGGATACTGACTGAAGACAATATGTAAACAAAAATAAATAAATAAATCTATTTAATTTTTTTAAACTTTTTTCTTTTTTAACATTTTTTTACAATTTTTTTTTACATTCTGTCATCAGAGTAGCTCAGTGTTATCATTGTGACACTGTACTACTCTGAAGGAAGTGATCAGGGATTTTTTATTTTGCACTGTTATTGCTTACACAGTGATGATAGTTTTAGTGGTCATGAATGGGTTTCCCATTTATGAACAACATGCTTATGGTTGTGATCTGTGATTGGCTACAGCTAATCACATTATATAGGTAGCCATGTACCATGTGATTGCTCTGTGCCAATCCCAGATCACAACAGTATACAAGCTGTTCATGAATAGAAAGCCATTCTTGAAAAGTTGTTTACATTGTTATCATGTGATCCCTATGTCCAATCATGGCGATCACATGATACCCGGTTACCGATCACCGGTAACAGTAATCCGCTGTGTCCACTATTGCACGCTCCTAACCCGAAAGAGGCAGAATCAAGTATATATACATGGCTGAGCCTGCAGCTGCCACCCTGCCACAGTAAATGTACTGTGGTGGGGTGGCAAGTGGTCAAACTGTATTTTTACTTTTGAAGCAAAATCGGGATAACACCTACTTTATATTTGTTACATGTACCCATTAACATAGCATAGCTTTAAAAAAAAAAATGCTCTATTTTGGACCTTCCAGAAGGGAAACAATTCTAGGTGGTTCTCTTTGTTTATAAGGGGACAGGGCAGTTGTGTTTGCCATAATTAACCCTGTCTGTACTGTGCAGGCAGATCTTCATTATCATAGTAATCGGGTGGAACACTGTCCTAAAAAGGGTTAAAGGTGTAGTGGCTGGGCTTCTTGCATTGTATGTTAATGAGGACAATCTTGAGACACTCTAACATTGTTCAAAAAACCTTGCAGTCAGTCACACCTACCCTGAGCGGAAAAAAGTAAAACGTTTTTTTTTCTTTAAAGTATGCTGTGTGAATTGGAACACATAACAAACATGAAGTGGGGGTTTCTTAAATTCGACTGCAAAAGTGGACATTAGACATGTGCAATTTGTCTCAGTCCGAATCTAAATTCAGACATATTTTTGATCATTCGGAGATTCAGATGTATCTGAATCTCCAAATGACAATAGTAATGAATATCATTGAAATTCGTTAAGTTTTGCTTGATTTATTTGTTGTCAACAAATTACAAATTTTCGAATAATTTTAATTCGGATCGGTCGAAAAATGATCCACCGATCCAAATTCTGTGTGAAGAATAGCTTCTGGTTCAGGAGCGGGCCAGGAAGTCCTTAGCAGCAGATAACACATCAACTGTGAGCAGGTTTCCTCGCTGACAGCTGAAATGCAAACATAAGAATGCTGGCAGTGAAAAATGCAGAAAAATGCAGAAATGCAGAAAAAATGCAGAAATATAACAGCGTGGGGGTCCCCCCCTATCTACACCAGGCCCTTTTGGTCTGTTATGGGTTTTAAAGGAAACCCCACATCAAAATTTTTAAAAAATGGCATGGGGTCCCCCCAAAATCCATACCAGACCCTTATCCGAACAGGTCAGGCCAAAAACGGGGGGGGCAAGCAAGTGCCCCTTCCTCCTGAACCATACCAGGCCACATGCCCTCAACATGAAGAGGTAGACATGTAGGTGGGGTCACCTGGTTACATAACCGGATAACCCCCACCCCTATGTTCATCTGTCATTTGGCTGTGTCCCTAGACAGGAGCAGTTGAAATTTCGGCGGGTGATGTTTTTCCGTTCAGATTGGTGTTGTGTATTTAACTTAACTACCCCATACTGATTCACATGGCGGGGATCTTGGGGGCCCCTTTGTTAAATCACCGGGCCAGGGTTGTGGGGAAGAGGCCCTTGTCTCAAACAACATGGGGACAAGGAGTTTTCGAGGGAGGGAGCCCCCCTGGCCCAAACTCTTTCACTTCACACTCATATTACCATGCTGGTTAAATTCAGTATCTTACTGCTAAGGCTGAGCTTTAGGAAAACAACTAAATATAAAGCATATATTTGTGAACTATCTTGCCTGATAAAAGATATGTAATTCTGTTCAGCTAGTCTTGTCATCCTGGCACCCCTGTTAGACAGCATAACCAGGTCCTGGGCCTCTACTACAGTTAGAATTCACCTATTGCATGAAAAAACACAATAAATGTTAACACAAAAAACAGATATTTACCTATACCTGAAGTAGCTTAAAACTACAAACTAAGCCTCCATCTTCTGGACAAGCCAGGACTTACACACACTTCCACTGTATTAATGAGGTAGCACCCTGCTAGTTGTTAGGTAACTTTAGTTGGCTCCTCTGCAGGCAGAGGAGCAGGGATAATTTGTGTTTAGGAGACTGGACAGTGCTTCATAGGCTGTGACTTTGTTACCTCCCCTGCCTTCTGGAACTTTTTGGGGGACAGAGGTTGCAGCCTGAATATTCATGAAGCATCCATCAATGCCTGGGAAGGTGGGCCTTGAAGGCCTAGAAGGTGGGAAAGCAGCCCATAAATATCTTGAAGCCTGGCAGTCTGGGAGCAGAGCCCAGAGTCCAGTCATCAGGAGGTGACTCCTGTGCTAGGGACTCTACTCCTTGGGCAGAACAGAAGTTGCAAGAGCAGAGGGAAGAGAGAGAAACCTCCAAGACATCACTCAGCTACAGCCTCAGCTAGGCCTAGCCAAGCCGGAAGCAGCCTGTTCAGCAGATGGCCAGTACAGCAATCTGCTGGATTCTAGAAGCTACTTAAAGGGACTGAGTGAATACAAACCAGCCATCACACCCAAAGGAAGAAGAGGACAATGAAGTGCAACACCTCACATGTCTGGGACCAGGAGCAAGACAGCCAGGAGCACCCCAACATCTCTAAATTTGGGCCTAAAGGAGCCAGGTGCCATGCAATACAGCCAGGTGCTGTGTCTTCAACATTACTTCTTGGGATTCTTATCCCCTGTTTCAGCTGCACCATTACTCCCATTGTTGTGCAGCAAAGTTCAGTTTGGATTATAGCAGCCAGAGACTTTAACAGGTCCTCAACTGTTTGCTTGGGGTTCATAATTTCTTCAGTTCTGGGCGTCCCAAGTACCCCAAACCCCATCCAAGTTCAACTCTATCCAAAATAAACACTAAAAACCAAAACTCTTGATCCATCGGAGAGAGAGTGCAGAAAATTCCTTTTGCCTGGCTGTGGGTGATGTGAGGGGGAAATAGGCCCAAAGTTCAGCAGCTTCTTTGGGAGTATCACTACACATAATTCAATGAGAGATCCCTGCATTCTGGGATACAGGAGGCATGCACGCGTTTAAATTTACATACAGACTCAGTAGTTTGGAAGGTAGGTATTGTATTACATTTTAATCTTTGAAATGATTGGATGAGTTGGAGAGCAGATCACAAGAAATCATGGCTCTCACTGTATGTATGTGTGTGGTTTACTGAGTATCTATTATATGAGCCAAACACGAAAACCACATATATTTGGGGGCTTTTTAGGTACTGTGCACACTAACACAATCAATAATATTGGACAAGGTGGAAAGGTTGAATAGTGACGTCACGTTCTCCACCTCTTCCAATCAGAGGATGCTTTGCATTCTTTCAAAAAAAGCGAATAATCTTCTGAATGGTAACCGTGCTGAGCGGTCAAACTCCCATGGTCATAATGCATCAGACTAGCTGCGTGGCCCTGGACCTGGAAGCAAGTGGAGATTACTGAAGTAGCCATGTCTACTTCAGTGATTTCCAGCTTCCTTTGGCATTGGCCAGATATGGCATTTACATAAGTCCAGGCAGGATCAATGTAACTATGTAAAAATATATCATGCCTGGAATTATACTTTAACCAGTTTCAGACCACCCACCGCACATTTACCTGTACATTTTTCTTGACTTCCGGGTCTGTTGTGCGGCCGCCGGACCCGCTGATTGGCTCCCGCTGTGGCCACGGTGGCCATTGGCCACTTGTGATCATTCAAAGGAATGATAGAATGGTGGTCTGCCTATGTAAACAAAGCAGACCATCGTTCTTTCACAGAGGAAGAGAGAGATCTGTGATTCCTACTAATCTGGAACACCAATCTCTCTCTTCCTCTAGTCAGTCCATCCCTCCCACAGTTAGAAAGCATTCCCTAAGAGCACACTTAACCCTTTGATTGCCCCTGATGTTAACCCCTTCCCTGCTAGTGTCATTTATACAGTGACAGTGCATGTTTTTAGCACTGATCACTGTATTGGTGTCACTGGTCCACAAAAAAAGTCACTTAGTGTACAATTTGTCCACTGCAATGTCGCAGTCCTGCTAAAAATTGCTGATCGCCACCATTACTAGTAAAAATAAAAATGTAGAAAAAAAGAAAAGAAACTGCGCTAAGGTAAGTGTAACCACAAAAACAACTGTCAAAAATGGAAGCAGCGATTCTCCTGTGTAACATCAAACATATACCTGTTTGTTTACACTTAGTTTTGGACTTGCACAGCACTGTGCTCAAGTTCATTCGGATGTGTTCAGATTTAGCGCGGTTCTATATTTTTCCCCTAAAAAAAAAAATACGATAAATCTATCCCATAGTTTGCAGACGCGATAATTTTTGCGCAAACCAATCAATATACGCTAATTGGGATTTTTTTTTACCATAAACATGTAGCAGAATACATTTTGGCCTAAAATGATGAAGACATTTTTTACATATTTTTATTGGGTATGTTTTATAGCAGAAAGTAAAAAATATTGATTCCTTTTCAAAATTGTCTCTCTTTTTTTGTTTATAGTGAAAAAATAAAAACCGCAGAGGTGATCAAATACCACCAAAATAAAGCTCTATTTGTGGGGAAAAAGAACAGCAATATTGTTTGGGAACAGCGTCTCACAACTGGGCAATTGTCAGTTAAAATAACGCAGTGCCGTATAGCAAAAAATAGCCTGGTCATTAAGGGGGTAAAACCGGGCTGAAGTGGTTAACTAAATTCTACTGGTGTATGGCAAGCTATAGTGATGCTGAAAGTTTTGTAGCCAGAAACAGCAAAGGCAAGTAGCATCTTCAGAAAGAGGTCAGTGACAGTAGCCTCCATTTATTTTAAATGAGTACAGCCTTTAGCGTGTTAGCTTTTGTCTGCCCTGACTTATTTGCATTTATTAATACACTTCCAAACTGTGTTATTGTGGCAGTTAAAATAACGGCTCCCACCCACAAGTCTATTCACACATTTACAGTATGCTGTGTTCAGTATTCTAGCACCTGCTCTTAATTATGAAGCGATAATAGCAGTCAGCGAGCTGATTATACAAAGTACAGTGAGTTCTTATATGCGTCTTATAATTAAAAGCAAATGCCAAATTCTAATAACACTTAAGTTTCAATTAGAAAAAAAGGATGTAGCTTGTATGCAATGATTCTTATTATCTTCAAATATTTATTCTGGCTTCCTAAGCCAACTGTACATTTTCCACCCTGAAAAATTAAAGTGCGGCTTTACTTTTGTAGAAATGTTAGACTATATGGTCACTGTACGTAATCTATGCACAATACAATACTATTTGCACGTACAGTGTAATACACCAATAGTTTGATTAAAAATGGTCAACTAGGGGTTAGCATTGAGTGTTTCCTTTATAGGGGCTTATTGCATGCAGTGCACTTAGTGAGCTGATAACTGGTCCTTTGTCAATTATATACAGTACCAGTTTACTAATACAATGGATGAATCAAATATTTGCAGGGAGAGTAATTTTACAGTAATACTCTGCACTGAAGAAAAACACGTTAAGGAACCAATAGCTTTCAACACTAAGAGACTTTTAAGGCTCCATACCAGAGGCAAAAAAAACATCATTAATATTGTTAATGAGTTTGGATAGTTATATTGGAATGTGGCACTGTACATACATTTTCTCCCCACGAAATGGTTGGTTATTCTATCGCCAATGCATGAAATCACTAGCAGAGCAGATTTTCCCGTGCCGCCATATCCCATAGAAATCAATGTGTAGACTCCAGTGCACATACAGTACATTGCCTTCTATGTGCTACATGTCTCCCAATACTCACAATCCTCTTATGCCGTGTACACACGGGCGGACTTTTCGACCGGACTGGTCCGACGGGACGAATCCGTCAGACAATCGGACCGTGCGTGGAATTCATCTTACCTGCAGCCAAATTTTTCAGGCGAAAATCAGACGGACTTTATGCCCGGGGCAGCACCACACACATCCACCCAGACAGCCGTCCAGGTGGTACATAAAAAATCCAAAAAGAAAGCGCCTCTTCAGTATAAAGGATTTATTCAGATAATAAAAGCATTATAAACACTTACATGAAAGTAGACAATTGGCAGCTTCCATGGAGAACTAGTCCCGGTGTATGTCACGAGGATCCCAGTGGTAGGAGGGCTAGATGGATGCCGTGCGGGTGGCCGCGGACCTCCGCTCGGAAGCACCGTCTGTGTTAGCGGTATAGTGAGGGAATCACTTCCGCATTCCAACAGGTCACGTGGGAGATGACGTCACTCGGGTAGTTCAGATTAGCTTGGGACCACTACACGTTTCTGAGCATGCGCGAAGCTCGTAACGGGCATGCGCGCTCCTTTTTCAAGTGTGTTTTCGATAGAGCAAACCAGGAAGCTAAATAGCTCTGAGATACTGATAGGAGCCAATCAAAAAAAAGCCAATCGAAAAAAACGGGGGGGGGGGGGAGCAATCGAAAAAAAGGGCCAATTGAAAGGGAGAGGGGAGGGGAAAGTATCTGAAAGGTGACAATGATAGGAACTAATTCACTATAGATTGCAAAGTGATAATAAACAGTGATAATTTGAATCAATTGATGATACTGATAGAGTTATATAAAAATATATACATATATAAAAATATATATATAAAAACAAGGGACTAAATAATATGTGATAATATAAAGTTGGGATAATTTGGTAATGTATATAATACAATATTTAAATAGTGATTAAGAATGGACTGAATATATGAATTTAATAATACTATTAAAATAAAAAAAAAAAAGAAAAAAAAAAAAGAAGAAATGTTTGATCGAGCGTAGGAGAATAAAAGTGTGAAAAGGTATAAATACTGAACCTAGGAATTTAGTATAACAATTCATGTTACATGGAGAAATATGTATATAGCCATATATAAAATCAATATATCGTTGGTAATATAAACAAATTATTAGAAAAATATAAACTTCATATATAAAGTATAAATAATATATGAAATGAGGTTTAGTTGGGGGGGGAGAAAAAAAAAGGGGGGGGGGATTATATATGTATATGTATAGGGACCTCAATATATTCATGAAGTGATAACAATAAAAATAATAAAAATAATGATAATATAATACTGATAAATAAAAATTATTTTGAAAATTTTTTAATGAATTATGTGATTGGCAGAGCATCCTAAATTCTTTCTAAGTTATTATAAATTAGACGGGATGATAAGAGGAGTAAATAAGTAGATACATGCTATAAGATGGTATTAACCTCTAATTCCTCATTTAACCCATTGGGCGCTAAGGTGTCTAAAATAAAAATCCAAAAAGTTTCAAGCTCACACAGTTTGGAAAAGCGTTCGGCCTCAGATAATTTGCGTGGGATGGACTCAATTATCCAAACCTGTAGGCCGGCAGTGGATTGGTGGTGATGTTCAAGGAAATGTCTAGGAACGCTGTGTTCATCACAGCCTTTTTCAATAAAACGGCGATGTTTGCCGAATCGTTGGCGCAAAGGACAAATAGTGCGACCAACGTACAGTAATTTACAAGGGCACGTGAGACAGTACACAACGTAATCTGTAGAACAGTTATAAAAGCCTTCCAATTGGTATGTTTTATCCTTATGTTTGAAACTTTGTTGGCCGTGTCTGACGAAAGCACAGGTTTTACATAAAGTTTTGTTGCATCTGTACATGCCCGTGAGTGGAGTAAGGCAGAGGGAGCTCTCTGGTTGGATGGTTTTGAATCTGCTCGGTGCTAATTTGTTTTTTAGTGTCGGGGCCCTTCTATAGGTGACCTTCGGTTTGTCACCGAGGTCATTAAGGAGAAAAGGATCCTGTTTAAGGATACCCCAATGTTTTTGGAATATAGATTCCATTCTTCTGTGTTTGTTGTGGTATCTTGTGATGAAGCGAACCGTGCCTTGATCAATCTGTTTAGAGGTTTTGGGTTTTTTTCCAGGGAGATAGGTGGCATAGGCTTGGTCGACCAGTTTTTCAGGAAACCCCTTTTCTAGGAATTTGTTTTTAAGGTGGATACTCTGTGCAATGTAGTCAGAATCCCTAGTGCAGTTTTGCCTTAATCTGCAAAATTGACCCTTAGGTATGTTATTTATCCACTGTGGGTGATGACAACTTTTATAATGTAGATATGAGTTTCCTGATGTTGGTTTGGTGTAATTATGAGAAAAGATAGAGTTGGAATCGTGAAATAATTCTAGATCAAGAAAAGGAAGGCTCTCCTTATTATGTTCAGATGTAAATGATAGACGGAAATCGTTGGCATTACAGTGAGAAACAAAACTTTCTACAGAGGACAATGGACCATCCCAGATGATAATAATGTCATCTATGAATCTACCAAAAAATATAATGTATCGGGCAAAAGGATTATTGTTCCATATATGTTTGTCCTCCCACAGACCCATGGTCAGGTTGGCGTAAGAAGGGGCAAAATCAGTGCCCATAGCTGTACCATGGGTCTGTAGGTAGAAGTCACCATTAAAATGAAAATAATTATGACTTAAAAAAAAATAAAGTGGCTTCAGAAATAAATCCAGCCTGTTTGCCATTGATACTACAATCTAGGGAAAGGAAATGTTGTACCGCCATTAGGCCTGTCTGGTGGGGGATGGACGTATATAGAGAATTTACGTCCAGAGAAAGCCAAGAATAGCTGTCTTGCCATCTGTAAGGTGTCAACAGTTCCATGAGATGTATAGAATCTCGGATATACGATGGGAGGTTTTGTGCTAAGGGCTGTAGAAATGAATCTACATATTGAGAGAAGCCACTGGTGATGCTGTCCATGGAGGCGACGATAGGTCTGCCGGGGGGGTTAGACGAGTTTTTATGTATTTTTGGTAAATAATAAAAATAAGGTGTATTATAAAAATCTTTTCTAAGGAAGGAAGCTTCAAGTTTAGTGATAACACCATCCATTAGGGCAGAATGAACCAAAGTTTCTGCTTCAACTTTGAACTGGGGCAAGGGGTCAGAGGAAAGTTTCTTGTATGTAATTCAATCAGACAATAATCTGGATGCTTCTGCAGTGTAGGATGTTCGGTCTATGATCACGATTCCACCTCCCTTGTCAGCTGATTTGATGATAATCTCAGGGTTATTGGAGAGAGAGTGGAGTGCAGCCTTTTCTCCAGGGGTGAGATTGTGGGGACGATATTTCTGTGTATTATCAGAGTGTTCACATAATTTCTGTAGGTCCGAGTATACAACTCTATAGAAGGTCTCAATATAGGGTCCCTTGGATCTCATAGGGTAGAATACAGATTTAGGTTTAAAGCTAGTATGTTTAACTGGAGGTGAATGATCAAGATGTTGGGTAAGTAATTCTGGATCTATATCAATGGCCGAGGGGTCTAGTTCTGGGTCTGAATCGTAGATACTGATGGAACTATCGGACGTATCACAAATATTCTCACCAGAGGTGACTGCAAGTGTAGTAGTATGAAAGGTATTTTCAACAGGTCTGTTCTTAGTGGATTGAATATTAAAGTAACTTTTTAGGGTAAGGTTCCTAACAAATTTATTAAGATCTTTGAACAGAAGAAAGGAATTGGGTGGTATGGTGGGTGAAAAAGTGAGCCCTTTACTGAGTAGGGAAATTTCATCCAGGGATAATGTATGTGACGATAAGTTGAATAATTTTATCGTTTCTGTAGTTTTGTGTGAGATTTTGGATTTGTTACGTCCTCCTTTACATCCTCGTCTGTGTGTTTTCTTTTTTGCCGTTGTTTGTGGTGTGGACCTTTCTCTAAAAAAGGAGTAGAGAAAGTAAGGGCCTTGGAATGCAAGGCTATCTCACCACTCTGGAAATCTCCTAATAGGAGACTAGGTTTATTGGGATGAGTAGTATGAGTATCAGAGGTGGAAGATGTGGGTACATGATTAATACTGGAAGAGGGTGGGGTAACTATCTCGGTAATAGATGATGTGGGCCCAGAACACTTTACTGGGTTTTGGCTCTCTATAGATGTAATAATTGGAGCCAGAGTTGAAGCAGTCAGAGGTATTGAAGGCTGAGAAGTGATAAGCGAAATATTTGTTTTATCTGTTAATAATTTGTTCACCTGAATAGTATCGTGTTTTGGTGATGTAAGGGGTTTGAGTGAATGGGACCGAGGTTCGGGGTCACGTATAGGAGCTCCATAAGAAGTGGAAGGTTTATTATTTTTGATTGGTGTGTTGTTATTACTTGTAGGTCTGCGTGAACTGGGTATTTTTTTATTATTATTATCGTTATTGTTACTGTAGTGTGTACCTCTAATAGGGGCGGCCTTATGAGGTGGGTAGGAGTCCATGTCGCCCTTAATGTTGGGAAACAATTTAGTTGGGTGAGGTGTCTCTAAACAGATTGATCAAGGCACGGTTCGCTTCATCACAAGATACCACAACAAACACAGAAGAATGGAATCTATATTCCAAAAACATTGGGGTATCCTTAAACAGGATCCTTTTCTCCTTAATGACCTCGGTGACAAACCGAAGGTCACCTATAGAAGGGCCCCGACACTAAAAAACAAATTAGCACCGAGCAGATTCAAAACGATCCAACCAGAGAGCTCCCTCTGCCTTACTCCACTCACGGGCATGTACAGATGCAACAAAACTTTATGTAAAACCTGTGCTTTCGTCAGACACGGCCAACAAAGTTTCAAACATAAGGATAAAACATACCAATTGGAAGGCTTTTATAACTGTTCTACAGATTACGTTGTGTACTGTCTCACGTGCCCTTGTAAATTACTGTACGTTGGTCGCACTATTTGTCCTTTGCGCCAACGATTCGGCAAACATCGCCGTTTTATTGAAAAAGGCTGTGATGAACACAGCGTTCCTAGACATTTCCTTGAACATCACCACCAATCCACTGCCGGCCTACAGGTTTGGATAATTGAGTCCATCCCACGCAAATTATCTGAGGCCGAACGCTTTTCCAAACTGTGTGAGCGTGAAACTTTTTGGATTTTTATTTTAGACACCTTAGGGCCCAATGGGTTAAATGAGGAATTAGAGGTTAATACCATCTTATAGCATGTATCTACTTATTTACTCCTCTTATCATCCCGTCTAATTTATAATAACTTCGAAAGAATTTAGGATGCTTTGCCAATCACATAATTCATTAAAAAATTTTCAAAATAATTTTTATTTATCAGTATTATATTATCATTATTTTTATTATTTTTATTGTTATCACTTCATGAATATATTGAGGTCCCTATACATATACATATATAATCCCCCCCCCCTTTTTTTTTTCTCCCCCCCAACTAAACCTCATTTCATATATTATTTATACTTTATATATATGGAGTTTAATATATTAATTTAACAATTTCTCCAATTTTGTGTGTATATATGGAAAAATAGTATTTCTCGTGCATTTCGTTCTTATATATTTTTCTAATAATTTGTTTATATTACCAACAATATATTGATTTTATATATGGCTATATACATATTTCTCCATGTAACATGAATTGTTATACTAAATTCCTAGGTTCAGTATTCATACCTTTTCACACTTTTATTCTCCTACGCTCGATCAAACATTTCTTCTTTTTTTTTTTTATTTTAATAGTATTATTAAATTCATATATTCAGTCCATTCCTAATCACTATTTAAATATTGTATTATATACATTACCAAATTATCCCAACTTTATATTATCACATATTATTTAGTCCCTTGTTTTTATATATATATTTTTATATATGTATATATTTTTATACAACTCTATCAGTATCATCAACTGATTCAAATTATCACTGTTTATTATCACTTTGCAATCTATAGTGAATTCGTTCCTATCATTGTCACCTTTCAGATACTTTCCCCTCCCCTCTCCCTTTCGATTGGCCCTTTTTTTCGATTGCTCCCCCCCCCCCCGTTTTTTTTGATTGGCTTTTTTTTGATTGGCTCCTATCAGTATCTCAGAGCTATTTAGCTTCCTGGTTTGCTCTATCGAAAACACACTTGAAAAAGGAGCGCGCATGCCCGTTACGAGCTTCACGCATGCTCAGAAACGCGTAGTGGTCCCAAGCTAATCTGAACTACCCGAGTGACGTCATCTCCCACGTGACCTGTTGGAATGCGGAAGTGATTCCCTCACTATACCGCTAACACAGACGGTGCTTCCGAGCGGAGGTCCGCGGCCACCCGCACGGCATCCATCTAGCCCTCCTACCACTGGGATCCTCGTGACATACACCGGGACTAGTTCTCTATGGAAGCTGCCAATTGTCTACTTTCATGTAAGTGTTTATAATGCTTTTATAATCTAAATAAATCCTTTATACTGAAGAGGCGCTTTCTTTTTGGATTTTTTATGTACACATGGAGAATTGACTTCACTCAACAGGAAGCTGCCCTTGGTATCCTGGTTTTACAGATTTCCCTGGCTCCCTTATCCCCATCACGAATGGTCTACATACTATTGACTTTATTTTGGACTAATCTATGGACCACGTTTTAATACTTTTTTACTGTTATATCCATGGACTTTTAGCGCTGTCACATTATACATTTTGTCCAGGTGGTACAGAACCCCGATCACCTGACCTCACCCAAATAAATAGGTTCTCCCAGCAGGCCAAGGGACCTAAGAAAATCCCTACCCATTGGCTGAGACACCCCATTCATTCTTAATCTGTCCTTGCAATGCCCTTGTCTTATCTAATGCCACCAGATACCCAACCATCTAGTGACAGAAGAGAGAAGCGCAGCAATTCCAGAATTAGGGTGAAATCAATTGACCTCCTATCAATTGGCCAAGGCAACTATGACTTGACAAATACATTTACTAGCAACCCTGCCTAAACATCAGGGTGCTACATCTAGGTATACACAAAACCAAGCCATGTGGTGATTCGTCTTCTGGGTGCTGAATGACCAGAGTGGATGGCGTTGCTCCTCAGAAACAATTTCTCCTCCATGTGCCGATGTATTGCTTTGAAGACTTTATGCAATCACTATCAATATGCTATGTGAGGTTTCAAGGCTTTGGTTACATTTGCCGGATGAATGGGACCCAGGGTGACCCTGAAACAGTGCATAGCATATTGATTGTGATTGAATGGTGTCTAGGAAAGGATATTTTGGAGCATGAGGTTTATTGTCTTGTTTCAGTTCCCAACCAGGAAGCTCATTCATCTCAGGGTAGTGTTGGCTTTCTGCCGTCTAAATGGCCTTTGGAAACCCAAACTTTGTAGGGGTAATGTAATGAGTAGTATACAATACTTCCTTGTTAGGTAAGTGATGTCACAAGCAAGGCTTGCTGAAAAATCTTCCTTTATAGGGGGCTTACCGCATGCTGTGTACTTAGTGAACTGGCCCTTCTATATTTTACCACCAAGTGAATCAAATATATGATAGTAGAGTAAATAATAGTCTCCAATGTATGAAGTCACTGGCAAAGCAAACTTCGCATTAGGCAGTCATTAGTCTTGGACTTGACTACCATATCCCATAGAGATCAATGTGTAGTCTCCAGCGCATATCCAAATGCATTCACCTTTATGTGCTCATTGTTCCCCCATTAATTAAAGCTTAATTCTAGGTAAGCATTTTATTGTTACAAATAAATAATGTTTACCAACCACCCTACCTCCACAAGTCAATTGCTTCATTTAAAGTCCCACATCCCCCCTTTTTTGGTTACGTACTCATACTCGGGATGGAGGTACATAATGTGCCTCATTTGAAGTCCCAACCCCCCCCCCCCCCCTTTTGATATAAGCATTTTATTGTATAGTTACATTGGTCCAGCATGAACACATAGGCTAACATGGAGGGGCATTTAGAGGCAGGAAAAAAACTCAGACACCCCTAGCAGCAGCTGTAAAAACATCCAGTGTGCATGAGTGGAAGAGTGGCAAGAAGAAGAGTGGCAAGAAGAAAGCCATTGTTGAAACACAGAAGAAATCAGTTTGCAGTTTGGGAGAAGCCATGTGGGGGACACAGCAAACATGTGGAAGAAGGTGCTCAGGTCAGATGAGACCAAAATTGAATTTTTTGGCCTAAAAGCAAAACGCTATGTGTGGTGGAAAACTAACACTACACATCACCCTGAACACACCATCCCCACTGTGAAATGTGGTGGTAGCAGCATCATGTTGTGGGGATACTTTTAATCAGCAGGGACAGGGAAGTTGGTCAGAGTTGATGGGAAGATGGATGGAGCCAAATGCAGGGCAATCATAGAAGAAACCTGTTAGAGTCTGCAAAAGGCTATAGACTGGGGTGGAGGTTCACCTTCCAGCAGGACAACGACCCTAAACATACAGCCAGAACTACAAAGGAATGGTTTAGATCAAAGCATATTCATGTGTTAGAATGGCCCAGTCTGAGTCAAGAACTAAATCCAATTGAGAATCTGTGGCAAGACTTGAAAATTGCTGTTCACAGACACTCTCCATCCAATCTGCTATTGTGCAAAGAAGAATGGGCAAAAATGTCACTCCTCGATGTGCATAGCTGGTAGAGACATCCCCAAAAAGACTTGCAGCTGTAATTGCAGTGAAAGGCGGTTCTACAAAATATTGACTCAGGGGGGCTGAATACAAATGGGTGCCACACTTTTAACATATTTATTTGTAAAAAATTTGGAAAACCTTTAATCATTTTCCTTCCACTTCACAATTATGTACCAGTCTGTGTTAGTCTATCACATAAAATCCCAATAAATTACATTTACGTTTTTGGTTGTAACATGACAAAATGTGGAAAATTTCAAGGGGTATGAATACTTTTTCAATGCACTGTATATACCCTAACGTTGGTCAACACTACGGCCTGCCTTTTACAACCCCTTCATAATACAGCCCCTAGAACAGAGCTGGATGCAGCCCTTACATACACTTTGTACTTAGACCTAGCTACGTGTAGAGCCATCCCGGCATCCAACCCAGCAGGAAAACAGAACATATTGGGCAGTAATTGTGGCTTTCTTCTGAGCCTGCCCTGAGGTCAGTGAGAACACGGCTCAGGCTGTCAGAAGTCACTTTACACTTTGATCACTGCAGAGTCACTGTGGTCTGATAGAAGGTACACATAATCCTTACTGAAATGCATTGATTGATTGATCACATCTTTAAAGTGAGGAATGCCAGCTTATGGTGCTTTTTGCCCTTGGCAAAATAAAATTGTTAATCTCTGCTTTTATTTTTCCATGTATCCACTACCTTGTATCGGCAATGCAATGTACAGTGTGCAGGGCTGGAATTCTACATGGCAAACGCATTATGGTCTAGGGCAGCAGGACTGCCAGGGAGGCATCAGGTTCCTGCTCTTAATACTTCTGATACCGTTTTTGCTTATGGGATACTAAGGCCAGTCATAGAGTATGGGCCTATCCACACTAGAACGTGGTGCAGGAAACCTACATTCTGTATGTATTTCCTACACTTGAGTTGCAATCTGCAGCGGGTGTCAATGTTAAGTTAATGACACCCAGGGCATTTTTTCTTGGAGAATAGGTGCAGGAACTTCCCCCTTATAAGACCCCTTTCAAATCTGCCCCTACCCACCTCTGAGCACTGTCTCTTGGCTCCACCCTCTACCCACCGAGTACAGAACCAAGTATCATTTTGTACTACTAGTAATTTGTATGGAATTTGATAGACCCCACCTCAGCAACAATAGACCCCGCCCCCCAGCAACAGACCCCACCACAGCAACAATAGATCCCCCACCCAACAACAGACCGCCCCCCAACAACAATGGACCCCCCGCAACAAAATACCACCCCAGAAACAATAGACCCCCAGCAGCAACAACAGATCTCCCACAAACCAGCATCAATAGACCCTCCAGCAGCCAGCAACAGTACACCTCTCCCTCAACAGTAGATACCTCCCAGCAACAATTGACCCCCTAGCAGCATAAGACCCCCCCAGCCAACAACATTAGACCTACCCAGCAACAATAAACCCCCACAAATAATATACCCCCACCAGCAACAATAGATCCCCCAGCAGCCAGAATCAATAGATCCTCCAGCAGCCAGAATCAATAGATCCTACCGCAGCTAACAACAGTACACCTCTCCCTCAACAGTAGATACCTCCAAGCAACAACTGACCCCCTAGCAGTATAAGACCCCCCCCCCCAGCCAACAACAATAGCCCTACCCAGCAACAATAGACCCCCACAAATAATATGTCCCCACCAGCAACAATAGATCCCCCAGCAGCCAGCATCAATAGACCCTCCAGCACACCTTGCCATATAATACATTCAGTATAGGAGGTGCTGAAACTGCGTCCCCCTGCGTTCCCGCTGAAAAAAAAGCCCCGATGACACCCCAAATGCAGTGCACTTGCCCACACTGGATCTCATGGTACAGGAGTACCGTGCAATCCAGCTGCAGTGAGTTTCCAAATGTAGTGCATGCGATGTGGTGTGATTTTGTCCCATTCAAAATAAATGGGTTGAATGCGCACTGCACAGAACTGCATGTAAATCGCACAGGAACGTCCCTAAGACTAGGTGCACACTATGTATCACTCAGGAATATGCAGCACATTCTTATATGCGATTCAGTGCAGTGCAATTTGAGCCCAATCATTTTGAATAGGCTCAAATCGCACTGCATTGCACCAAAGTAGTGCATGCACTACTTTTGGAAATGCACGGCAACCGGACCACATGGCACTTTTTTACTATGTGATCTGGTGCAGGCAAACACACTATGTTTTCGACCAGCGGTTGGGGTGTCTATAACATTGCACTGACACCCGCTGCAGACCGCAAGGGCAGTTTGTTTTGAATGCAATGTGAGAAACGAGCATGGGTCATGGGTTTCCCATGCCGTGTTCTAGTGTCAACCAGGGCTTAGATGGCATTTGGAGGATCTGTCCATGTTAAACAATGCTGTGTAGGGTGACAAATGAATAAACTTACACTAATGTTTCAGCTGAGCTTGCATGTTTATTCAAGTAGCAGACAAACCTGCAGCCAGGCTTAAAGCCAAACTCCAGCCAAAATTGTATTTTAGAAATAGCAGGAAAGGGTTGGGGCCCTCTTACACTTGTGCATTGTGGTACTGCGACAGTACATGGCCACACACCTGCTATGGGTACTGTATTGCAGTACCATGCATTGTGGATGGCACCCCAACACATTGTACAGTAGAGCCCACCATACACCGCAGCACACTACAACACGTACAGTATACCATGTGTTGTGGTGTGCTACACTTTCACAAAAGGTTCATGTACTGTACATTATTGCATCATTGTGGTGCATTGGTATCCAGTTCATAATGACTAGGCTACCTTAAAGAATATGTAAACCCAACATTTCATATTCCTGATATGTGCCTGCTGTACCATGTACTCATGTTAAAAACTATCCTGTTCTCTTTGTATTGCTTCCTTAATGTGAAATCCCTGGTGATCTTGCCAGTCCCACTGCTTTCCTATTTCAAACTGACCACGCTAGGCATAATAGAACATCCTTCACAGCAGTGGCGGCTGAAGGTAATTTTTTTTGCGGGGGGGGGGGGGCGGCAAACAGTGTACCCGCCACACCCCCACGCCCACCCCCCCACGGTCAGGACGGGTCGGGTTTGTCAGTCGGTACACTTACCCCATCCATGGCGGGCAATCACGGGTGGCTTCCCCGGTTCTCCTCCGCGGCATCACGAGCAGCTTCTCCTTCCCCTGCTCAACAGCTTCTGTCTCCTCCCTCCTCCTCAGCGATCAAGAATGCTTCACCTTTTGGCCAATTGGGGAAACGTGTCTCAGACCCACGCTTCCTGATTGGCGGAGAGGCGATTCGGTGTGAGAATAGTGAATATTCATTTGCTATTCTAACACACCTGGGTGGGCTCAGAGCGCAATGCTCTGCGCCTGGAATCCACCCTATTTTGAAGCCTATTAGAGCCTCTGGCTCTAATCGGTGCTTTAAGAAAACTCCTCCGCCCCTGTAATACATGCACCCGGCATCCTGAAAGGGGCCAGACGCATGGATAGAGGGTAGCGGCGGCTTGGATAGGGGAGGCGGAGCCCGTGTGCCCTTCATGGATGGGCCGCCCCTGCTTCACAGCATGGTCAGTTTTCTGACTGTGCTGGAAGAACAGCCTTTCTATCCTGCAATGATCAGACTTGTGCTTACACGCACCCCCTGCACCGCCATTCACTGGGAAGATTAGTGTACAGTTGTTTCTCCACACCCAGCTCTCTAAGCCCTTTATGCAGCTGAGAAAAGAGTTTATGTGGTCATTGCACACATGTCCTGCCTTTTATTTCTATTTTAAACTGAATGGGTTGTTTTACAAGGTGAGGGTTCACATACTTTATTGCAGTGTGCCATAATGCTGGTTACCGCATGCATTACCGTACCACAGCAAAACCCCCTAAAGCAGTAGTAAAGCCTTTGTTATTTTTACCTACAGGTAAGCCTATAATAAGTGTACACTGCATTTTAAGTGTATCACTACCATTGGTATTCATTTCACCTTTTAATATTGTGTGTGCGTTCTCCTGCTTAGTGTGGTCAGTTTTTAATAGGAAAGCAGAGGGACTGATAGGATCACCAGGGATTTCACACAATGCGAACAGGAGACTTTTTCATACAAGTACATGGTACAGCAGGCACATATCAGGAATATGAAATGTTGGGTTTACATATTCTTTCAGTTTGTATTATTAATTGGTCTGGTGCTTGTGTTCTTTACCCACTTCAATACCGGGTACTTTTATCCCCTTCCTGCCTAGGCCAACTTTCAATTAAATAAATGATAACACTGTACCCATATGAGGTATTTATCATTTTTTTCACACAAATTGAGCTTTCTTTTGGCGGTATTTAGTCACCACTGGGTTTTTAATTTTTTATTAAACAAAAAAAAAAAGACCGAAAATTTAGAAAAAAAATGCATTTTTCTTTGTTTCTGTGATTTTGCTAGAAATTATCTTTCTTCATAAATTTAGGCCAAAATGTATTTTTCTAAAAAAATTTTGGTGAAAATAACCTAAATCACTGTTTTTTATTTAGTCTGCAGGAAAGATATAGAGTCCACTAACTATGGTATATATAGATATATCTATCTATATATAGATCGATATATAGATAGATATATCTATCTATATATCGATCTATATATAGATAGATATATCTATATATAGATATATCTGTATATATCTATATCTATATAGATATCTCTCTCTCTCTCTCTCTCTCTCTCTTATATATATATATATATATATATATACATACAGGTAAAAGCCAGTAAATTAGAATATTTTGAAAAACTTGATTTATTTCAGTAATTGCATTCAAAAGGTGTAACTTGTACATTATATTTATTCATTGCACACAGACTGATGCATTCAAATGTTTATTTCATTTAATTTTGATGATTTGAAGTGGCAACAAATGAAAATCCAAAATTCCGTGTGTCACAAAATTAGAATATTACTTAAGGCTAATACAAAAAAGGGATTTTTTAGAAATGTTGGCCAACTGAAAAGTATGAAAATGAAAAATATGAGCATGTACAATACTCAATACTTGGTTGGAGCTCCTTTTGCCTCAATTACTGCATTAATGCGGCGTGGCATGGAGTCGATGAGTTTCTGGCACTGCTCAGGTGTTATGAGAGCCCAGGTTGCTCTGATAGTGGCCTTCAACTCTTCTGCGTTGTTGGGTCTGGCATTCTGCATCTTCCTTTTGACAATACCCCACAGATTTTCTATGGGGCTAAGGTCAGGGGAGTTGGCTGGCCAATTTAGAACAGAAATACCATGGTCCGTAAACCATTCACGGGTAGATTTTGCGCTGTGTGCAGGCGCCAAGTCCTGTTGGAACCTGAAATCTCCATCTCCATAGAGCAGGTCAGCAGCAGGAAGCATGAAGTGCTCTAAAACTTGCTGGTAGACGGCTGCGTTGACCCTGGATCTCAGGAAACAGAGTGGACCGACACCAGCAGATGACATGGCACCCCAAACCATCACTGATGGTGGAAACTTTACACTAGACTTCAGGCAATGTGAATCCTGTGCCTCTCCTGTCTTCCTCCAGACTCTGGGACCTCGATTTCCAAAGGAAATGCAAAATTTGCTTTCGTCAGAAAACATGACTTTGGACCGCTCAGCAGCAGTCCAGCTCTTTTTTTCCTTAGCCCAGGTGAGACGCTTTTCGCGCTGTTTCTTGGTCAACAGTGGCTTGACACGAGGTATGCGGCAGTTGAAACCCATGTCTTTCAAGCGTCTCTTGGTGGTGGATCTTGAAGCACTGACTCCAGCAGCTGTCCACTCCTTGTGAATCTCCCCCACATTTTTGAATGGGTTTTTTTTCACAATCTTGACTAGGGCGCGGTGATCCCTATCGCTTGTACACTTTTTCTGACCACAGTTTTTCCTTCCCTTTGCCTCTCTATTAATGTGTTTGGACACAGAGCTCTGAGAACAGCCAGCCTCTTCAGCAATAACCTTTTGTGTCTTTCCCTCCTTGTGCAATGTGTCGATGGTCGCCTTTTGGACAGCTGTCAAATCTGAAGTCTTCCCCATGTTTGTGTAGGCTTCAGAACTGGACTGAGAGACCATTTAAAGCCCTTTGCAGGTGTTTTGAGTTAATCAGCTGATTAGTTTGTGGCACCAGGTGTCTTCAAAATTTAACCCTTACACAATATTCTAATTTTGTGACACACGGAATTTTGGATTTTCATTTGTTGCCACTTCAAATCATCAAAATTAAATGAAATAAACATTTGAATGCATCAGTCTGTGTGCAATGAATAAATATAATGTACAAGTTACACCTTTTGAATGCAATTACTGAAATAAATCAAGTTTTTCAAAATATTCTAATTTACTGGCTTTTACCTGTATAGATATATATATATAGATATATCTCTATAGATATATATCGATAGATAGATAGATAGATAGATAGATAGATAGATAGATAGATAGATAGATAGATAGATAGATAGATAGATAGATAGATATGGAAATAGATCAATCCTGATTGGAAGTTGTAATTTTTTGTCACAATTTTTTGGAACATTAAGAAATCCTTTTTTTTTTACATAATGTCACCAGTGCAGTACAGTGTTATCATACAATAACGGGTGTGGCAGTGATCAGGGACACTGACGTGACAGTTTTTAAGAAAAAAATGTTAATAATTTTTTTAAATTTTTTTTCTACTTTATTACATTTTTTTAGGATTCTTTTTTAACACACTGTGACCAGAGCAATACAGTGTTACCATAGTAACACTGTACTACCCTGGTGAAGTGCTCGGAATTTTTTTTTTTTTACACATTATGAATGTTTATACCAGTGTATTTGAGTGTACTGAATGAAACTGATTGATTGAATGTGGGTTTTTTTTGTAACTATCTATGATTGGCCACAGCTAATCACTTAGTAGAGATGGACTGTGATTGACTATCTGTACCATGTGATCACTGTGAATAATCACAGCTAGCAACACAATTGTATACAGTGGATGGCATAAAAGGAAGCCATCCATTGTTTACAATTGTCATTGGATCTGCTGTGATTGGTCACAGCGATCACATGGTACCGGCAGCAGGCTGGTTCACTGATCAGACATTTAAATACCCGCATGTAGGCAGGTGCAGTCTGTATTGTACATTGCAGGTGGTGCTCGACCATAGCGGCAATACGGGTGTGGAGAGGACATTAAGAGGAACTTGGTTCCTCTATAATTTCCTCTGTCACAGGGAGGCAACAATCAGATTCGATGCTGATGCCCCATCTGACTCTGGCAGCCATCTTGGGCAGGCAGAGTCTATTTAAGACTCCAGCTCCTGGGATTGGCATGCTTCTTGTGAGTGGCTAGCGTAGGGAAAGGGACCCTGCCTTTCAGGGACAGTACTAGAGATAGGGACAGGTTCCAGAGGAGTAGGGACAGTGCAGCGACTATAGCTACCTTTCAGGAAAGCTTTCCCTTTTGGGTGTGGACTGGCCAGGCTGCATAATGCTCCTCCATGGCACACACTGTTGGCATCTTCCATTCTGAATCTGGTGGGTCCACCGCTGTCTCAGTTGTAAGTGGATGTGCTCCCCACTGGGCCTGTTATTCTTGATGAACTGTTCTACAATACACTATTCCTGCCAAAATCTGCCCCCCCACCTAACACTGCACCCAACCCACACACACTAATAAAATAGGCTGCCACTGAATATTTCTTTCTGAAAATGCTAGCTGACTGGCTGTGTCTGGCTTCATTGGTTTCTGAGTTACTGATCGTTAGTAGTGATGCAGATTAGTAAAGTCGGAAGCTCAGCTAATCTTAATCTTGGTACTTGTTCTCAATCAGTAACTCAGAAACAACCGAAACCCATCGAAACAACGTAACAGCCCGAGAACCAGAGGTCCACCATTGGCAGAAGCTTCTATCCTTATGGCTTTCCTTTAATATTTTTAAACCAGAAAAAAAAAAAAACAGTCAGTGTCATAAGTCAGTAAACCAATTCTAAATTTGAATTGTAAAACCCCTGTAGACGTGGCCAGGGTGTGACACATACACGGACATGTGTCCTTTCTGGAAGAAGAAGAGTTTTTTGTACCCGTCACAATTTGCACAAGGTGCTTAGCCTTGGCTGGCAGAGGTTCAGCGTACAGAGCCAGTGGTCCCAGTTATGCAAATAAATGTATAATTATCTCCTGGCAAATTCATACAAGTGTATTTCCCTTTGCTGCGGGCATGTATTTTGCATACATAGAATTTAGGAACACATAAACGGCTGTCTTCTCACCACAGGCTAGACGTGGGTAGAACAGATTTGGACAAATAAGAGGCTTCACCACCAACATAACCAGTCAACGTCTTAGTTACTTGTGCCAGCTCTTGGACCATGCCAGTCATCCAATAGTGAGTCAGCTGCTCTGGAATGAAGAAATGTAATATTTCCAGTGTCATCCATGGAGTCTGCCTCTCTGATCTGCGCTACGTACTCTCTAGCTTGCAGGTGATTGGCTTAAAGTAGAACTAAAAGCAATTTCTAAAATATCATATACTTTTTAACTTGTTAACATAATTCCAATTGTTTATAGTCTTTTTCTATCTGCAGCTTTCATTATAATAATAACTGGTGATCCTGCTGTGAAGGTCAATGTTTAGGCATTTCCTATTATGGGGTGACAACGGTCTCCAAATTGTGCTTTGTCAACCTATTGGACCTGCCCTTGGTGGAGTCTACAATGAGGTGTTGTGCTGATACACATTGTGCAGGCATGGTTCACTGTGGTCACTATTAGTAAGCTTGTCCTGACTAAAGCAGGCTATAAATTATACAGTATGCTTTCCTGCAACCACGGGTTGCAGGAAAGAAAATAGCTTGATTCCCCCCATCAACACAGTCAGTGTTGATGGGAGAATCCCTCCTGCAGTGCTATTGTGTTCTGCTGGGGGGGAGCTTTCCATAGCTATAGCCGCCAGCAGTGATCGAAAGAAAAAAACCTGACAGGCTGGTTGTACTGCAGTTGATTGATGGATTGACTTCAGTACAACCAGCCTGCCCATAGATGGATCAAGCTAGCAGGCACTGGCCGAGATCCAGATGTTATTTTTTTGGCTATAGCCATTGATCAAGCAAAGTTTTCAAACATTTTGTTTAGACAGAAGTTGATTAACCACTTCAATACCAGGCACTTTCCCTCCTTCCTGCCTGTCAGGGCTGGGCTCAGCCCTTCCTTCTCAAAGCTGGCCGCTCAGCTGTCGGCTAATTGCCAGCTCCTATCTCTCCACAGTGACTCACCTGTTGATGATATCCTGTTCGTCAGTCCTGCCTACTTAAGCCGTCCAGCCCAGATGATCTCTGCCTTTGCCTTAGTCACATCTCTAGAGACGCTCTCCTGTGTTCCTGTTAAAGACTTGCTTGGCTGACATTCCTTATGGCTCCAGATCCTGCTTGCTGTTTTACTACGCTGTTCTCTGGTTCCCTGACGTTTTGGCTTGTCTGACTATCCGTTCCGGTGCCTGAACTCTGGCTTGTTTTGACTACGTTTACTTTGTTTACCTTTTTATTATTATTAAACAAGTGTGATTTAACTGCACTTCTGTCTCAATCTGATTCATGATTTCTGACACTGCCCAAGCCAATTTTCAGCTTTCAGTGCTGTCGCTGTTTAAATGACAATTGCGTGGTCATGCAACACTGTACCCAAACAAAATTTTTATAATCTTTTTTCCCACATATAGAGCCTTCTTTTGGTGGTATTTGATTACCTCTGGGATCATTATTTTTTGGTAAACAAAATTAAAAAAGACCAAAAATTTTGAAAAAAAAAGTTTTTCTTTGTTTCTGTTATAAAATTTTGTAAATAAGTAAGTTTTCTTCTTCACTGATGGGCATTGATGAGGCTGCACTGATGGGCACTGATAAGGCAGCACTGATGGGCATTGATGAGGAGGTACTGATGAGGTGGCAATGATGGGCACTGATGATGGGCAGGGATATGCAGCACCGATGGGTACTCATAGGCAGCACAGATGGGCACTCATAGGCGGCACAGATGGGCACTGATAGGCGACACTGATGGGCACTGTAAGGCTGCACTGATGGGTGCTTATGGGTGGCACTGATGGGCACTGATAGGCGGCACTGATGGGCATGGATGGGCACTGATGGACACTGATAGATGGCACTGATTGGCATCACTGGTAAGGGGGCACTGGCAGGCATTGCTGATAGGCACTGATTGGCATCATATACAGGCACTAATTGGCATTATTTGTGGACACTAATTGGCATCCCTGGTGGCATAACTGGTGGGTATCAGTGGTGGGCATCCCTGGTGGTCCAGGGTGGGCATCCTCGGGGACGATGCACTGATAATTAATCAGCGCAGACCCCCCTGTCAGGAGAGCAGCCAAACAGCTCTCCTCTACTCGCGTCTGTCAGACGTTAGTGAGGAAAAGCCGATAGACGGCTCTTCCTGTTTACATCGTGATCAGCTGTGATTGGACACAGCTGATCACGTGGTAAAGAGTCTCTATCAGAGACCCTTTACCGAGATCAGTGTTGCCGTGTGTCCGACTGACATGCCGCACTGCCGATCGCCGCGCTGCGCGCCCCAGCGTGCTGGCTTGTTATCCTGATCACGTCATATGACGTCCGGTTAGGATAACAGAACCACTTTCCCGACGTCATATTGCTATATGGCTGGTGGGAAGTTGGTAAACAATCAACTTCTGTTAAGCAGGGATGGCTACACGCGGATCGGGGTTCGGCCGGTCACTGCTGAGCCAGACAAATTTTTTTTTTTTTTTATATTTTGTTATAAAATTTTTAAAAAAAGGTAATTTTTCTCCTTCATTGATATACGCTGATGAGGCGGCACTGATGGGCACCGATAGGTGGCAGTGATGGGCACTGATGGGTGGCAATAATGGGCACTGATCTGGTACACTGATAGGCAGCACTGCTAGGTGGCACTGATTGGCACCACTGGTGGGCATTGATAGCACTTGTAGGCATTGATAGGTGGCACTCATGGGCATTGATAGGTGGCACTGGTGGGCACTGTCAGGTGGCAATGTCAGGTGGCACTGGCAGGGGGTACTAGTGGCACAATTGAGGCAGAATTGCCTATTCCTCTTCGGGACCGATGTTCCTTGCTGATGAGCCAGTGATCAGCTTTTTTTTCTCCTCGCGCTGTCAGCGTGAGGAGAAAAAAAAAACAATCACAGAGCTTTCGTTTTGATCATGTGCTCAGCTGTCATTGAGATCGGTGATCACCCGAGTCTCAGTGACTCGGTGATCACAGCGCGCAGGGCGCGTGCACAGGGGAGGCCGTCATATGACGGCCTCCCGGGAATTCAGGTCCGCGCTGTAGCCATCATTCGGCTATAGCATGGATGTCAACTGGTTAAAGGGGTTGTAAACCCTTGTGTTTTTTCACCTTAATGCCACGTACACACGATCGGAATTTCCATCAAGAAAAACTTGGATGGTTTTTCCGACGGAATTCCGCTCAAGCTTGCCTTGCATACACACGGTCACACAAAAGTTCTCTGAAATTTCGACCGTCAAGAACGCGGTGACGTACAACACTACGACGAGTGGAGAAAATGAAGTTCAATGCTTCTGAGCATGCGTCAAATTGTTTTTGAGCATGCATGATTTCTTGCACGTCCGAATTGCATACAGACAAACGCATTTTCAGATAGGAACTTTTCCCGACCGAAAAATAGAGAACATGTTCTCAATCTTTTGCTGGTTGGAATTCTGCCAGCAAAAGACCGATGGAGCATACCCACGGTCGCATTTTCCGACATAAAGCTCTCATCTGAGTTTTGCTGGCAGCATTTCTGATCGTGTGTACGCGGCATAATGCATCCTATGCATTAAGGTAAAAAAACTTTTGTCACTGAGCAGCCCCCCAGCCCCCCGTTTTACTCACCTGAGCCAATTCGTTCCCCCGCCAGAGATGCATTCTTCCTCTCTGCCCGGGGTTCTCAGCTCTTGATTGGATAGATTGATAGCAGCACAGCCATTGGCTCACGCTGCTGTCAATCAAATCCAATGATGCGGGTGTCGGGCCGATTCCGGCATTCTGTGTCTATGGACGCAAATGCTGGACTCGGGGGCATGCCAGCACGATAACCCCCAGGGAGGTACGTGAATTTCTTTGTTGTGTTTGTCGCACATAGTGCAGCCCATAGAAATGAATGAGCTGCCCTATCCTTGTAGCATGAGGATGCACCAAAAAAAGCATGCAAAAATGCTTGGTAATGAAATGCTAGGTAAGAGTATTTATACTGTATATGAATATCTATATATATATATATCTATATATATATATATATATATATATATATATATATATATATATATATATATATATATATATATATCTCTATCTATCTATCTATCTATCTATATATACTGAGTATAAATATATACATATATATATATATATATATATATATATATATATATATATATATATATACATATATATATATATATATATATATATATATATATATATATATATACATAGAACTATATATATATATATAGAACTATATATATATATATATATAGATATAGATAGATAGATAGATAGATAGATAGATAGATAGATAGATAGATAGATAGATAGATAGATAGATAGATAGATAGATAGATACTGTATATTTATATTTATATATATATATATATATATATATATATATATATATATATATATATATATATAAATATAAATATACAGTATCTATCTATCTATATGTATATATATATATATACATTTTTGTAAATATTTTATTATATTTTTTCATGTGATAACTTCCAGAACTTCCAGTGACCAGTATGAAAGAGTGAGAGCGATAACACCAAATTGAACACACCTGCTCCCCATTCACACCTGAGACCTTGTAACCCTAATGAGTCACATAACACCGGGGAGGAAAATGGCTAATTGGGCCCAATTTGGACATTTTCACTTAGGGGTGTACTCACTTTTGTTGCCAGTGGTTTAGACATTAATGGCTGTGTGTTGAGTTATTTTGAGGGGACAGCAAATTGACACTGTTATACAAGCTGTACACTCACTACTTTACATTGTAGCAAAGTGTCATTTCTTCAGTGTTGTCACATGAAAAGATATAATAAAATATTTTCAAAAATGTGAGGGGTGTACTCACTTTTGTGAGATACTGTACAAACACTATATTACAGGCGGTACCCGAGTTACAAATATCCAACTTACAAACGGAGGGAGACAACAGGAAGTGAGAGGAAATCTACCCCATAGGAAGGGAAATTCTCTCCTGTAAAGCCCCATACACACTATCAGATTTTCTGCAGATTTTTGTCTTCAGATTTACCAAAACCATGTAGTGCAAGGACCTGCCTGATTGCATACAGATTGAAGTTCCTAAGGTTTGACCTCATATTATATGGTTTTGGTACATCTGAACGAAAAAATCAGCAGAAAATCTGATAGTGTGTATGGAGCTTAAGAGTTCTCATGGGAAAAAGGTGTCTCCACAGATGCTGCAATCACCAATCCTTCTTTCCACAACAACTCAAGATTTTCTAAATCCAATTGTCATTGGAACAGAAAGTGAGGTGAAATCTTCTGAACAGGGGGACAGACAGCAAAATAAATGTTACAAGGGTGACAACCCTTCCCTATGCTATACTACATGCTACACTTAAAATATATACCTGTTCCGACTTACAAACAAATTCCACTTAAGAACAAACCTACAGACCCTATCGTGTTTGTAACCCGGGGACCGCCTGTAGTATATTACCAAAAGAATTGGGACACCTGCCTTTACATGCGCATGAACTTTGCATCCCAGTCTTAGTCTGTAGGGTTCAATACTGAGTTGGCCGACCCTTTGCAGCTATAACAGCTTCAACTCTTCTGGGAAGGCCGTCCAGAAGGTTTAGGAGTGTGTATGGGAATGTTTGACCATTCTTCCAGAAGTGCATGTGTAAGGTCAGGCACTGATGTGGATGAGAAGGCCTGGCTCACAGTCTCAATTCTTATTCATCCCAAAAGTGTTCTTTGGGGTTGAGGTCAGGACTCTGTTCAGGCCAGTCAAATTCCTCCACCTCAAACTCACTCATCCATGTCTTTATGGACCTTGCTTTGTGCACTGGTCGAAATCATTAGGTGGAGGGGGAGCGGGGCTTATGGTGTGGGGTTGTTTTTCAGGGGTTGGGCTTGTCCCCTTAGCAGGGGCGTTGCTAGGTCTACAAAAGATCTGAGGCTAGAGCCCATAGCAGCGTAGTAAGGAAAGTCATATGCTTGGGCGGGCATACACATGTATATACAGTAATATCCGTGTGTGTATATCCCCAGAGAGCCCCCCCTTACATCAGGATCCCCAGAGAGCCCCCCCTTACATCAGGGTCCCCAGAGAGCCCCCCCTACATCAGGATCCCCAGAGAGCCCCCCCCCTTACATCAGGTTCCCCAGAGAGCCCCCCCCCTTACATCAGGGTCCCCAGAGAGCCTCCCCCTTGCATCAGGGTCCCCAGAGAGCCTCCCCCTTGCATCAGAGTCCCCAGAGAGCCTCCCTTCCCCTTGGGGACCCCTGCTGAGACTCGGGGCTATGGGCCCAAGATTCGGGGCTATAGCCCCAAAAGCCACCCCCTAGGGACGCCACTGCCCCTTAGTACCACTGAAGGGAACTCTTATGCACACACGGGCGGACTTTGACGGATTCGTACGTGATGACGTACACCGGACTAAAATAAGGAAGTTCACAGCCATTCACAAATAGCTGCCCTAGCGTCGGTTTTAGTCCGTCGGACTAGCATACAGACGAGCGGACTTTTTGACCGGACTCGAGTCCGTTGGAAAGATTTGAAACATGTTTGATTTTTAGGTCCATCGGACTTTGAGGGAAAAAAGTCTGCTGGAGCCCACACACGATTGAATGGTCCAACGGAATCTGGTCTGCCGGACCCAGTCTGTCGAAAAGTCTGCTTGTGTGTACGCGGCATTATGGTGTCAGCTTACCAAGACATTTTGGTCAATTTTATGCTCCCAACTTTGTGAGAACAGTTTGGGGACGGCCCCTTCCTGTTCACACATGACTGCCCACCAGTGTACAAAGCAAGGTTCATAAAGACATGGATGATTAAGTTTGGGGTGGAGGAACGTGACTGGCCTGACCTCAACCTGATTGAACACCTTTAGGATGAATTAGAGCGGAGACTGTGAGCCAGGCCTTCTTGTCCACATCAGTGCCTGACCTCACAAATGCACTTCTGGAAGAACGGTCAAACATTCCCATAGACACACTCCTAAACCTTGTGGACAGCCTTCCTAGAAGAGTTGAAGCTGTTATAATTGCAAAGGGTGGGCCAACTCATAGGTGTGCACAGCCTATTGCATTAGGGTGTGCACCCCAAAGCTTAAACATGTGTGTGTGTGGATGTGTTTATATACTGACGCTGTCTGTAGAGCGGTGATCAGTAGGGTAGAGATCTGTGACAGTAGAGCAATGGACGTGGTCATATTTTTTAGTTTTAATGTTTTATTTTTAATTTTTTTCTTTATTATTTTTTAATAGGGGGAATCTGCACACACACAGAGTGATTAGGGTGTGCCCAGGCACACCTGGCACACCCTGTGCGCACGCCTATGGGCCAACTCAATATTGAACCCTACGGACAAAAGCCTCGTAACACAATCTGATTGTTGGCAGGGGATTGTGTGATATGAAAATCTGACAACAGACCGTTGTCCGCCGAAAATTTACTAGCCTGCCATCCAACATTTGTTGGCCAAAAGTTGGAAAACAATTGTCTGAAGGTGCGTACTAACGGTCAGATTTTAGGCAAACAGTCTGTCATCACACAATTCCCTGCCAACAATCAGATCGTGTTTAAGAGGCTTTAGATGCCATTAAAGTTCATGTGCATGTAAAGGTAGGCCTCCCAATACTATTGGTAATATAGTATATATATATATATATATATATATATATATATATATATATATATATAAAAATATACATAAAATCCAAAAACAGGGGATTGCTGCACAAACGGTATTTATTTTGAAATTTTCAAAAGGACATCCGCATGACATCCATAAAATCAGGCATATATGATATAAACCGTTTTCGGGCTATTATAGATAACGCCCTTCCTCAGTAGATCATGCCTATCTAATGAACCTACATATGGTAATATATATTCACAATGAACAATCAATTAGTGAGCTAATCATCTGGAATCAATCAAGCAATCATTTATGTTTAACCAAATCTGTTGTCAAATACATATGCAATTTTCATCATCAAATCCAAATACAATTTTATTACAATTTATGAATCTAAGTCACAGGCGGGAGGAAGATTTTACACTTTATGGAATATGGACACAGGACTCCTGAAATTAAACGGACAAAAAATAAAAAAATTGAAATATCACATCTGTGAAAATATGTATTTAAATGTGCAGGTTTAACTTTTATTGTATGATCTTCAGTGGATACCTATGTCTTATATGTAAACCTGTGCACAATCTCTATACTTCTTCACCAGACAGTGCACATTCAATCCCTGTACTAGACCATACACACCACAACTAGCACCAATCTGATTGCACGGAATACCGATAAATGTGAAAAAATAAAAAAAAGATAATTGTAATAATATAAATAATGCCAATAACATTAATGACATTGACAGCCTTTCCAAAAACTATTTCAAATAACTCTAGAATGTAAACAAAAAATAATATATATATATATGCTATAAAAATAAATACAAATCAAAATCAGCGTTTAACCCTTTCAGCTGGAGCGTATCCAGCCGATGGATCCAACCAACTTCTTTCTTTTTTAGAGACTTTTCTCTGTCTCCACCACGTCTATTTATGGTGACACCATCTATGATATCCCTGTTTCCCCGAAAATAAGACCTAGCGTGATTGTCGGTGATGGCTGCAATATAAGCCCTACCCCCAAATAAGCCCTAGTTAAAGTCCTTGTAGGCCTTATTTGGGGGGTAGGGCTTATATTGCAGCCATCACTGACAATCATGCTAGGTCTTATTTTCGGGGAAACAGGGTATATTTTATATCATGTTTTGTTTAAATTCTAGAGTTATTTGAAATAGTTTTTGGAGAGGCTGTCAATGTCATTAATGTTATTGGCGTTATTTATATTATTACAATTATCATTTTTTTATTTTTTCACATTTATCGGTATTCTGTGCAATCAGATTGGTGCTAGTTGTGGTGTGTATGGTCTAGTACAGGGATTGAATGTGCACTGTCTGGTGAAGAAGTATATAGATTGTGCACAGGTTTACATATAAGACATAGGTATCCACTGAAGATCATACAATAAAAGTTAAATCTGCACATTTAAATACAAATTTTCACAGATGTGATATTTCAATTTTTTATTTTTTTTTATTTTTTGTCCGTTTAATTTCAGGAGTCCTGTGTCCATATTCCATAAACTGTGAAATCTTCCTCCCGCCTGTGACTTAGATTCATAAATTGTAATAAAATTGTATTTGGATTTGATGATGAAAATTGCATATGTATTTGACAACAGATTTGGTTAAACATAAATGATTGCTTGATTGATTCCAGATGATTAGCTCACTAATAGATTGTTCATTGTGAATACATATTACCATATGTAGGTTCATTAGATAGGCATGATCTACTGAGGAAGGACGTGATCTAAAATAGCCCGAAAACGGTTTATATCATATATGCCTGATTTTATGGCTGTCATGCGGATGTCCTTTTGAAAATTTCAAAATAAATACGGTTTGTGCAGCAATCCCCTGTTTTTGGATTTTTTTTTTCTATGTCGAAGCCTGTAGGAGGGCTTGATTGCTAAGCATGAACATCTGAGACTAGTGCACCTCACCCTTCTGATTTTTCTTATATATGTATATAGCGCCTGCTATCCCGCTTAAAGGAGCCGTACAGCTACGACAGCTTGCAGGATCGTGCTGACCTGCCGCAGTATAATGATGGTGGCTGATTGGCAAGCGGTTAATGGCTGTGTGTTGTGTTATTTTGAGGGGACAGCAAATTTACACTGTTATACAAGCTGTACACTCACTACTTCAGCAGAGAATGACATTTTCTGAACCGATTTTGGGGCCCCGTATCTCGGGGTCACTTGAAGCTAGGAACTTTATCTTTGGATATGTTGTGGTACCAGTTCCACTGGGTTTGGAAAATGAAATTTTTTGCTGCAGAAAAGTGCTTGACTCAAGTATAAGTCGAGGGGGGCACTTTCAGCACAAAAAAATGTGCTGAAAAATTCGACTTATACTCGAGTATATACGGTAAGTAGTGCAACCAGGGGCGGACTGATAACTCATGGGGCCCCCGGGCAATAGGAGATTATGGGGCCCCCAGGCAATCAGAGATTATGGGGCCACACAGTATACACACACACACAGTATACACATACATGTACACACAGTATACACATACATATACACATACATGTACACGCAGTATACACAGACAGATGTGAAAAAAACACAGATTTATACATACTGTCCCTGGTTTTACTGAGGCTGGCAACCCTGATGGGGCCCTCTAGTGGCCCAGGGCCCTCGGGCAATGCCCGAGTGGCTCAATGGTCAGTCCGCCCCTGAGTGCAACTTGAATGCTACTTTGAAGTGGTTTGCATATTCCGTGGGTCCAAAATTGCACTGGAATCACACTAAAGTAGTACAAGAATCTTTTCCAAAATTGTGCCGTGTTGCATTGATGTGAACTCACACCATTGAAAACAATGTGATTTCCATTGTCATGGGATTCTGTGCGACTCAAGTCGCATCTGAAACTGCACTAGTGTGAATAGAGCCTAAGGGTTTACTTTTCCACTGATCATGAATGTAAGGGGGTATTTTTTTTATTGACTACTAACATAAGGTGCCCTACACTGACTACCAATAAAAAGGGACACTACACTGACTACCAATATAAAGGGACACTACACTGACCACCAATATAAAGGGACACTACACTAACTACCAATATAAAGGGACACTACACTGACTACCAATATAAAGGGACACTACACTGACTACCAATATAAAGGGACACTACACTGACTACCAATATAAAGGGACACTACACTGACCAGCAAGGTAAGAGGATATTTTTTTAATGGTGGTCAATGTTGAGCCCCTTATATTGATGGTCAGTGAAGATATACCCCCTTGCATTCATGGTCAGTGTAAGACCCCCTTATATTTGTGGTTAGAATATGTGCCCCTTTATATTGACTCTCATTGGAAAACGACCCCTTTATATTTGTGGTCAGTACAGTGCCCTCTTGTATTGGTGGTCATTGAAGAAATACCCTCTTGCCTGGGTGGTCAGTGTTGGGCCCCCTAAACTAGCAATGAATGACCTTTGGGAGTTGCACAGGGAATAGAGTTGCCACCTCATCCCTTTAAATCCGAACACCTTTGAATTACACAGGTTCTGAGACCAATTTAATGCAGATAAGGCACCAAGCGAGTTTAATTACCACCTTAATCAGCCACAGAGCCTGTGTAATGAATATGTGTTCGGGTTTAAAGGGATGAGGTGGCAACCATAACAGGGAAACAAGGCATTCTATGGAGCTTGGTAACAAATGTAATCACTTGGTCCATATCTACCAATCAGATGCCATGCTGCTGAGGTCAAACTAATGAAAAATTAGTCTGGATTGGTCAGATTTTTTTTTTCAACTGTGCTCAATTCTTTGTGCCCCATTAAAAAAGTCATGACCACCAATGTGAGGAGCCACTATACTTACTACCAAAATAAGAGAGCCCCACACTCACCACCAAGGCAAGAGGGTATTTCTTCAATGACCACCAATAAAAGGAGGCACTATACTGACCACCAATATAAAGGGATCATTTTCCAAGGACCATCAATATAAAGGGGCACATATACTAACCACCAATATGAGGGGGCCCTACACTGACCATGAATGTAGGTGAGTATATCTCCACTGACTATCAATATAAGGGGGCCCTGCATTGGCCACCAATGTATAGGGGCATTTCTCCACTAAGCAACAATGTGAAGGGACACTACACGTCTTTCTGCTTAATATTTGTTTCATTTTATGATTATTACTGTAAACCATTTTGTCTTATAAATTAGGATCAAGGGGGAGGTCAAATTGATAAGCCTTGGAAGTCTATTACTCTAGGAGTTGCCATATTCTTTAGACTCTTTGCACATGGGGCCATCTAGGAGCAGTGCCTTCCTTCTGGGGATTTTGTGCACACATATGAATTACACAGGTTCTGCGGCTAATTAAATGCAGATAAGGAACCAAGTGAGTTTAATTACCACTTTAATCAGCCACAGAACCTGTGTAATTCATATGTGTTCGGGTTTAAAGGGATGAGGTGGCAACCATAGACGGGGTGAAGTTCACCCCGTCTATGGTTGCCACCTCATCCCTTTAAACCCGAACACATATGAATTACACAGGTTCTGTGGCTGATTAAAGTGACCCGGTGAACACTATACCAAGTGGTACCCTCACCCCTGAATGCACTAGTCAGGACCACTAGACACAGCATTCGGCCCAGTCCAGCTGTAGCCTTCCATAGACTTTACCAGGCTGCCTGTAGCAGGCCTGGATGTTCCACCTGCACTACAACACTGGAAGGGATGAACTGCAGCTGGATGGCCCCGTGTGCAAGGGTTCTTGTTCTTCTGTTCATTATTATCTAATGATCGATTCATTGTACCTGTGAGCTGAGAGCTCTAGAGAAACATTTTAATATGGGCTTCCTGAGACCTGGATTTAAGGTTCCTCCAGGATAAAAGGTTAAGAATTGCCTCTTTATCTGCAAGTAAAGTTTGTTTACTGACATTTCTGGCACAAATTTGTTGAGTGGTGGAAATAGCATTCAGCGGACTGCTGATCCCTTGTCTTACACACTACATGTGGGCAATAATCCTTTCTTGGCTTAATGACAATGTTGCTATATTTAACTATGGGAAAATTGATGGTCTCTTAATAAAGTTCTCAATTTCTTTGTATTTATATGTGCTGTTTAGTTTCTCATTTTCTTATCTTGCTTTGTATAAATAATAATAATTTGTAGGCTATTTCCTCCTCCCCACATCTAGCTAATCTGTTCAAATATTTAAAAAACAAACTCTCAGAAACCCATAAAAACATTCCAGAATCTGCTGTTGCATGATTTCCGAGGGACTTCATCCAGTAGATCTTATTGGACATGGCTGAAAATAACCGTCACTTCTTTTTAAATATAGATTCATATGTTGGTGTGGATGTGACTAGTAGTTTCACTTTTGGTTGGCATGGAAAGTAAGAGAATCGGCAACTATAAGTAAAGCCAATTAATTAAATCTAATAGCCTAAACTAGCAATGGATGGCTTTGGGGGCTGCATGGGGAAGCAAAGTCATTGTACAGAGCATTGCATCTATTGTAACCACCATATCAACCAATCAGATTCCATGTTGCTGCAGTCAAACAAATGGAAAATTAGTCGGGATTGGTCAGACTTTCTTTCCAACTGTGTTCAATTCTCTGTACCCCATTAGATAAGTATTGACTGGAAGGGCATTCTGCTGTTTTCCGACACCCTCATTCAATACCCTTGCCCAAAACTCTGTGACCACTGACGACACTGCATAATGGTATAGGCCAACATAGATAAAAAGGAACCAACTACAGGACTTTTTTATACTTTTAAATAGATAAGAGAGGGATATTCAGATTTTTGCATAAACCCAGTTGTGACCGTTCTCTTTAAAGGGGTGCCAGACTTTGGAGGAGGTGACAAGACTTTTCTTGCATTAGAGCCGGAGTCTCCAAACCATCTAAACAAAGAACTAGTTTACTGTCCTTTAGACTTTAGGTGGGCTGGACAGGGACCAGTGCCCCATTGTTGGTGTCATTTAGAGGAATAATGCACCATTGTTGGTGTAATTTGGAGGAATAGTGCCCCATTGTTGGTGCCAATAGGGGGGAAAAGTGTTTGATCATTGGTGTCAGTTGGAGAATTTATGCTCCATCACTGATGTCAGTGGGAGAAATAGCGCCCCATTGTTGGTGTCAGTGGGGGGAATAGTGTTTGATCATTGGTGTCAGTTGGAGAATTTATGCTCCATTACTGGTTTCAGTGGGAAGAATAGTGCCCAATCATTGGTGTCAGTGAGAGGAATAGTGCCCAATCGTTGGTGTCAGTGAGAGGAATAGTGCCCAATCGTTGGTGTCAGTGAGAGGAATAGTGCCCAATCGTTGGTGTCAGTGAGAGGAGTAGTGCCCAATCGTTGGTGTCAGTGAGAGGAATAGTGCCCAATCGTTGGTGTCAGTGAGAGGAATAGTGCCCCATCACAGGTGTTGGTTGGAGAAATTATGCTCCGTTGTTGTCAGTGGGAGGAATAGTACCCCATTGTTGGTGTTGGAGGAAGGAATAGTGCCCCATCATTGGTGTCAGTTGGTGAATTTATGCCCCATCTCTGGTGCCAGTGGGAGGAATAGTGCCCCATCGTTTGTATTCCTTGGAAGGTATAGTGCCCCATCATTGGTGCCAGTTAGAGAAATTATGCCCGATCGTTGGTGTCAGTGGGAGGAATAGTACCCCATTGTGTGTGTCAATGGAAGGAATAGTGTGCCAATGGCTGAATAAAGCCAAACAAAGGCCCATAGGTCACAGATTGGAGACCGTTCCTCTAGAGCATCCTATTGAGTGCATTTAAAATGGCAAATTGCTATAATCCTTAAGCAATCCGATCGTTTGGTATTTGTTACTGGGCATTGCCGTATTAAATTATATCCTTTTCTTTAACTGTTATGATGGATCCCAAAATAATTGATATGATCATTTAATACGACTTATCTGATCAAATCAAACCAAAAATTGCAAACCAAAAATCCTTCACTCAATTTCAATTAAGAAAGTATTCAATCTGTTTTGACTCTGCAATATTGATTGGCTGTGGCGGAGTGTGTTAATCACTTTAGATTGCGCAAAAAAAAAAAAATCAGCATGTTTGCCCAAGAGCTGATTTTATTACAGATCAATCAATCATTTTTGTCAACCATTTACATTTATGACTAAGTAATCTTATTTTAATCAATATTCACAGTTGTTTACAAAGTGTGGAAGAATACTGTACATGTTGTTTAGATTGATATTTTAATCAAAGATAAAATGTTTGTTTGCGATCGCTCATACATGGTCACACATTGATATGTTCGTTACATTGGTATTACCAGTTCTTTACTGGTTATAGAAACGTCCAGGTAATATGAAAATCTTTAATATAGTTGAGATCTCTCCAGGTACAGTAGTACTAATGCTCTGGCAAATGATAATGTATGGACAGCTTCCCAGCATGCAGGGGCTATAGAGTGATACTGTGACATTTTACATAAAAAGAGAAATATAATATGCATGCCTTACCAAAGAAGTAGTACTACATATGAACTATATGTTCACTGTATATTGTTAGCCTTTTAGAATTGGTAACCAAAAGATAAAATAACTCACTATACATATGAAAACACCAGGACTATCTTGCAAAAAAGCAGAACACTATGCAGGAAGAAGGGCTGGGTCAGGTTTCCGGTGAATGAGAGGAATTAAAAGGGCTTTGTACATTATGCATGGAGTCCAGGTGAGAGGGCTGAAAAGTCAGGTGACTCCTGTTAATTTAGAGTGAATTGGCAAGGCAGAGTTGGTTTGTTCCCTCATTGTCTACATTTATTTCTATTGACCACCAATGTATGGGACATTAATCCCACTGACCACCAATGTAAAGAACATTCCTCCCATTGATCACAAACGCAAGGGACATTTATCCCACTGACCACCTATTTAATGGGCATTCTTCCCACTGACCACCAATGTAGGGGACATTCTTCTCATGGACCAACCACCAATTTAAGGAATGTGCATCCCACTGACCACCTATTTAATGGGCATTCTTCCCACTGACCACCAATGTAGGGGACATTCTTCTCATGGACCAACCACCAATTTAAGGGATGTGCTTCCAACTGACCAACAATGTAAGGGACATTCTTTCCAGTGACCACCAATTTAAGGGACATTCTTTCCACTGACCACCAATATGAGGGACATTCTTTCCATTGACCCTGATTAGTTTTAGTAGGAGTTTCCTGAGAAATTATTTCCAGAGTTCCTCTGGGGTAAAAAAAGTTGAGAAAAGCTGGGATAGACTTTTGGTAGCTCATCCACTTTTAATAACCATTTCATCAGCTCTACATTCTCCATGACCCAGAACTCCGGCAAGGCCCATGTACTGGCTAATAGAGAGTACTGTACATATTCTAGTCAGCGACTCTAGCTGATGTTTGAAGATTCCATATTTACAATGGTTTTCTTCCCTGAAGTCCTGACAGAGACAGAAACCAAACCTGCCTGTTGAGCTGGCCATACATGGATTGAAATCAGTCCAGTTTACCAGGGAGTGGTCAAGATTTGTATGGACAAGTAGAGTATGGACAGGTAGATTATACCCAAGTCGATCCATCGATCAACTTGGGTACAACCAGCTTGTTGGATTTTTTACATATGATTACTACTGGTGGCTATAGCCGCTAGCAGTTACCACTGTATTCTTCTGGCTGTGAATACTCTGCCCAGAATACAATAGTGGGAACAAAATACAACAGCAGGAGTCAATCCCCCATCAACACTGACTGTGTTGATGGGGGAATCGAGCGTTTTGAAGGGAAAAAAAAATCAAATAATCCATGTGCTGCTTTAGTTTAATCTCACAGTTACCTCATCTCTTGCTATCTAATCTTTTACCAAATATCTTAAAGTGAATTTATAATTTTCCCAGGGCAAAGTAACAGGTTCCCCAAAAGTCAGATTTGCTTTAAGCAACTCCTGTGTATAAAAATAGTTATCTTACAATTATCTGCACCTGACAGCTGCATCTAACTTCAATGTAACATTTCTTATTACATTTTAACCAGCACTGACACTGCATTTATAACGATCAGTGTGAAAAAACAAACAAAAAACAGCTGACAGCAGATCTGCTATACCATGACCTCAGCTGTCAAACTGACAAAGTGTCTCAGAACTTACTGTACACCTGTGGAAGTGGGTACACTGGGAAACAAAATTCTAGGATGTATGAAGAACATTCTATGTTCCATACTGGTTTAGGAATGTCCAGGTAAAGTGAAAATCTTTAATATGGTTGGGATCTCTCCAGGTAAAGTACTAATACCCAGAGCTCCAGGGTTTTGCCAGGGGTCAGAGATCTGAAATATGTTTTCACTGCTGCCACCTGCTGGTAAAATCAAGTATCGCAGTGCAGCTTTTAAAATGTGTATGGACCTTAAAGCTCTGTTCACACCACGCATGCATAATGGAGTGAAAACTCTTTCTGCGCGTCATGTGTAGGGAAACCTGGTAATTTCAATGGGCTGCCCTATGTGTGAGAAATGTGCAAAAGAAGTCCCTGAGCTTTTTTCAAAATCGCAGCGCCATGAACCGCTATATACACTTATACACTTGGGGTGTCTCTGCTGACCACACACTGGTTCCATTTGGGACCTAATCCTCTTTACCATTGTTCACTGGATCTGACTACAACCTAGTGCTGTGCAAGAATTGAGGTCAAGGGTGCGATGACCCCGGGCATTCTTTGGGTGAGGGGGGCATCCAGGGACAGGACAGACACAGACAGCCGATAGGGAGCCTCCTAGCCATTCTACTGGAGCCACTCACTGGTAATTTATCTCTAGTGGCCGACCGCCAGGTGGCCCACCATTTGACACACTGACATCAACATGTGAAGAATCTGAATGGAACAGGACCATCATTTCCACATTGAGTAAGGGCAATACATGGATTGGACATGGACAGACATGGACAGAGTCTGGAAAAGACTCTGCCCAGAAATTATATACACTTGGCGCTGTGGTTTAGAAATGAAACTACAGCCTTGAACTGTATCAGGGCTGAATACACCAACAAAAAGGCATAAAATCTTGAAAGAGATCGAGCATCATGGGGCCGGGGTGGTCTTCCTACAGGAGACACACCTGTCCCATGAAACTAATGTGAGGTTGTATTCTCATCAGCTCCCAACTTGATACTATGGCGACTCAATGACAAATAAGGCAAAAGGGGTTGCAATTAGAATAGGTAGGGGAGTTCGGTTCTCCTTGGAGGACAGATTAACTGACCAAGAGGGAAGATTTCTCTTCTTAAGGGGGAAGCTGTTGGGATTGGAATGCACATTGGCTAATATTTATTGCCCTAATAAAGGTCCAACCGTATATTTGGGGGAGCCCTTGAAAAATTATCGGAATTTAAAAAAGGGAAAGTGTTTATGGCAGGGGACCTGAATTCATGTATGGATCCAAAACAAGATAGTATGTCAGATGTACAGGGGACGAGGAACGTCTAATTGAAGGCGATAAAACAGAAATTACACCATTACCAGATAGTAGATATATGGAGAATACAACATCCTAGGACACAAGATTATACGTTCTACTCCCCTGTACACGGGACATACACTACGATCGATTATTGGCTGATAGAACATAGACTGCTAGACTTGGTAGTATCCACCAATATAGAAATAACTACACTATCTGACCAATGCGCCAATGACTATGAAAATAAAGATCGCAGAAACTCAGAAACAAGCGTATACATGGAGGCTAAATTAAGATCTTCTAGATAAACAAGGGGAGGAGATAATAAAAAAATAATTGAAGCAATATTTTAGCTTAAATGGAACCAGTGAGATTGCGGACGATACCCTGTGAGAGGCTCATAAAGCCTACATAAGGGGAATCCTGATCTCAATGGGAACTAGGAGTAAGTAAACAATAAAAAAGAGGGCAAAATTGATAGAAGAAATATACTTATTGGAGCAAAGACACAAAAAAGGGAGAGGGCAAGATCAGGAACTGTCACAAGAACTAGTAATAAAAAGAGATGAATTAAAAGAACTATTAAAACAAGAAATAAGGGAAACCTTCAATAAAATCTCAAAGGAAAGATATCAATGGGGGAATAAAAATAGTAAGTGTCTAGCAAGGATGTTAAGAAAAAAAAATCAATGAATTTCATAGAAAAAATACAAAATAAAAAAGGGGAAATGATCTATATTACAAAGGACATAGCGATGGTTCTCCGAGACTTTTGTGAAGAACTATACTCAGTAAACCAGAAAGGATAACGGGATGAGGGGAAAAAAGAAAGAATATCTAAAAAAAGTTAGGCTCCCCCAGATCACAGAGGAAAGAGCAATATCCTTAGAAATACCAATAATGGTAGAGGAGATTAATCGGGCGTTAAAAGAATCAGCACCAGTAAAAAGTCCAGGGCCAGATGGGTATACGACCTTACACTTAAAAAGGTTTAAAGAAATCCTGACCCAAAAACTGTGCACATATATGAATGGATTGGGAAGGAGGTACAAGATGAGTAAAGAGGCCCTATTGGCATCAATTACCATTATAGCATTAGCAAAAGAAGGCAAAGATAGTACTAAGTTTTCAAACTATAGACCTATATCATTGTTAAACGCAGACACAAAATTGTTCGCGAAAATATTAGCAACAAGGATGAAAGATTTAATGACGGAGCTGGTCCATCTCAAACAAGTGGGCTTTGTACTAGGAAGAGAGGGGAGGGACAACGGTGTAAGAACACTTCTGTTACTTCAAAAAATAAAAGAAAGGGGGTCCCCGGTCTATGTCGATAGATGCCGAAAAAGGCATTCGACAGGGTAGACTGGGGATTTATTCCTAGAGAGCATGGGGATAGGCCCAAGGATGATGCAGTGGATACAAGCATTATTTAAAGGTCCTACAGCCATGGTGAAAGTAAATGGAACATTGTCATCCCCCTTTAGAATAAATAACGGGACGAGACAGGGATGTCCCCTGTCTCCGCTCCTGTTTGTGCTGGTGCTGGAACCTTTTCTGGCGACAGTGCGGGGGGGATGCAGACATAGGGGGCTTCAAAGTCGGAGAAGAGGAGCATAAATGACCCGCATTTGCAGATTATATATTATTCTATATATCAAACCCTCAAATTACAATGCCCAATCTTATGAAAGCACTAAGGGAATACGGAGATCGATCTAATTTTAAGATCAACCCAAGTAAATCCAAAATATTAAATATAAATATGAAATTGAAAGAGGAACAGAGTTTACAACAAGAGTTTTCATTCACTTGGAGGAGGACAGAAATAAAATATATAGGGATTAAATTAACGGCATCGCCAGAAGAAATATATCAAACAAACTATATCCCATTATTAGAGAAGATAAAAATAGAAATAAAAAGGATAGCAGCATGCCCCCTATCAGGGATGGGCCAGATTAAAGTGGGGTTCCACCCAAATTTTGAACATTATCTCTATGCATTCTCTTCCTTGCCTAGATGCTGACATGCTGTGTAAAAAATTTAAATCGCCGTAATTACCTTTTTTTTTTTCTAATCTTCTTAGCACTTCCTGGTTTTCCTCCCATGGGAGTAGGCGTGTTTCTAGCCTCTCCCAGACCTCCCACTGTCCCCTGGGAGCTAGTCTCAGGCTTCCCAGCATGCATTGTGCAACAGCATCATCACAACATCTCGGTGAATGCTGGGAGCACAGCATTCACCGCATCCAGGAAATACATGCTTGTGGGCTTCAAATGCCCACAATGAAGATGGAAACCGCCTTCAGTGAATTTTATAAGTTATTCTTTACAACGAAATCAGACACAGGCGGACTTATTACACAGAACATGTAAGTAGATAATCATGAGAAGAAAAGTTTGTGAATGAACTCCAAAAAAAAAAAACGATAGATAGGTGGACCCCCGCTTTAACACCCTAAAGATGATAATACTTCCGAAGATCATGTACAAGTTTCAGATGCTCCCCATATATATACCCCCAGCATATTTTAGAACTTTAAGAATTTTAATCACTAAATTAATATGGCACAATAAGAAACCTAGAATTTCTATGGCAATTCTGAAGAAAGTAAAAAGCCAAGGGGGATTAAAGGTACCTGACTTTCAAAAATATTACGAGGCGGTTTTGTTAACACGAGTGGTGGAATGGGCTAAATCAAACAATAAGAAAAGGTGGGTTAATGTAGAACACATAATGGCTAATACACAATTAGGAAGGAATATATGGATACCACCACATAATAGGACATTGGGAGGAAATACAGACACATTGACACGGATGGTATTAAAAATTTGGGATGCACTACACAAGAAAAATAAATGGAAATATAATTCACCATTGATGGCACTAAAGGAAAATACTTTATTTGCACCGGGGAAAAGTTTGATAGGGGGGGACTGGATTAAAAAAGAAAACGCACAACTCCGTGATATAACACAAGGGGGAAAAATTTACACTTTACAAGAATTAAAAATAAAAAAAGATATACTGGAGATTAATGAATGGAGGTATTTTCATCTCAAACACTTCATAGCAGCACTTCCTCACCCAATAAGAGAAGGAGAAGCACTTACATTGATAGAGCGATTATGTATCATTGAAAAAACAAGTGGGAATATATCTAGGATATATAAAACTTTGATAGAAGGGGAAGATCTGGAAATTCCAACATTTATAAAAAATTGGGAGAAGGAATTGGAGAAACGAGGAAAGAACCAAGAAGTAGGAAAAATTCTGAAACTGGTACATGGTTCATCAGTAAATAATGGGATGGTGGAAATGAATTAAAAGTGCGTAACCCAATGGTATAGAACCCCAGAAATACTAGGGAAATATCAAATAGGACAAACAACGGAGTGTTGGCGGGGCTGTAAACAAATGGGAACCATTGCCCATATATGGTGGGGGTGTCCTACAATTAGAACATACAGGAAGGAAATACTGAGTTATATCAAGGAAATTACTGATATAGGTATGTCTATCTCATGGGGTAGATGTTCCGACAAAAGAATATAGAAATTCAATGATTGTACATATGATGAACGCTGCAAAAAGCTTGATACCGAGGAAATGGAAAGAAGTAGAGAGTCCAAAAATCAGAGAGTGGTTTGATAAAATAGAAGAAATATATAACATGGAATTTCTAAGACATAGCCACGAGGATACTAGAGAGGGATTCATTAAGAGATGGGAAAAGTGGAAAAAGTTTAAATTAACAAAGAAATACAGTGAGATTAAGATTATTTAGAGAGGAGGAGAAAGAAGGGTCTGAAAAGGGGGTGGGGGGGTAGATAAAGGTTTGGAAACAAAATTTGTTAATGTATATCCCTATTGAGTAGGGAAAATGTTTTACTTTTTTGTGTATAATAAATCTTGATAAAATAAAGAATAAAAAAAAAAGAAATGAAACTACAGCCTTGAACTGTATCAGGTCTGACTGACATCAACATATCGAGAACAGGACCTTCAATTTCACACAATGAGTAAGGGCAAAACTTATAAACCAGGTAAAGTCTGGAAATCTTAGACACTTGGCATCACACAGGTTATAAATGAAAGTGCATGGGCTCCCATGGCTTCCAATACCATTTCTATGCTGATGTCACGCAAATCTATCTTTCCACTCCTCAGCTCACTCCATCAGTCTTTGCACGCATCACTAATTTACTTATAGGCAGTGGCGTCGCTAGGGGGTGGCTCAAGTCTCTGCATGGGTCCCCAAGGGAAGGGGAGGTTCTCTGGGGACCCTGATGTAAGTGGGGGGCTCTCTGGGGACCCTGATGCAAGGGAAAGGCTCTCTGGGGACCCTGATTTTAGGGCAGAGGCTCTCTGGGGACCCTGATTTTAAGGCAGAGGCTCTCTGGGGACCCTGATGCAAGGGGGAGGCTCTCTGGGGACCTTGGTGTAAGTGGGGGGCTCTCTGGGGATATATACACACACACACATGTATATTACTGTACATGCATGTGTATGCCTGCCCAAGCGTATGACTTTCTTTACTATGCTGCTATGGGCTCTAGCCCCAGATCTTTTGTAGACCTAGCAACTCCCCTGCTTATAGACATATCTATATGGATGTCACACCACTTCCTCAAACTCAATCTATCCAGAATTGAGCTCATAATATTTCTCCCCCAATGTGCCCCTTCCCCTGACTTCTCTGTTGAGATTGATGGCACAACTATCAGTCTACCCCACATGCCAGGGTGCTAGGTATAACCCTGGACTCTGAACTCTGAACTGTGATTTGTGATGCAGTGCATGTCTTCCATTTTCTGCACTGCAGAGACATAAATTAAGGATTATCACGTGAAATCTTAACCACTTGACCACCGGAAGATTTCCCCTCCCCCCTTCATGGCCAGGCCATGTTTTGCTATACTTAAAGTATGACAATTGTGCGGTCCTTTTTTCCCCACAAATAGAGATTTTTTTTGGTGATATTTGATCACCACTGGGTTTTTAATTTTTTGCATTAAAAACAAAAAAACAACAATTTTAAAAATAAAAACAATATTTTTTACTTTCTACTATAAAACACATCCAATAAAAAAAATATAAAAAATCTAATTTCTTCATAAATTTATGCCAATATGTATTCTGCTACATATTTTTTGTTAAAAAAAATCCCAATAAGCGTATATTGATTGGTTGGCGCAAAAGTTATAGCGTCTACAAACTTCGGGATATACTGTATACTGGAATTTTTTTTTTTTATACTAGTAATGGCGGCGATTAACGACTTATAGCGGGACTGTGATATTGCGGTGGACAATCTGACACTAACTTCCACTTGTGACACTTTGTGGGAACCAGTGACACCAATACAGTGTTCAGTGCTTAAAATATGCAAATAATAATATACACTGTCACTTTTTTTTCCAGACGATCAGCAGGTGCCAGCGGTGATCTATTGGCCGGAGTTCTATCGATATGTGCCCTCCGTCGAATAGTGCCCACGCATGCGCAGGACGGAGCCGCACTCCAGCTGATTTGGCGATCAGCTGGAGTGGCGTGACCATGGCGCACATTGATAGAACACTGTCACCTGCTGATCGGCATCTATTGTGTTTAAACATAGCAAGTCTGGGTCGCTGGCAGCGCACGCCTCCTATCCAGAAGTGCTGGATCACATACCTAGTACATGATCTGGTGCAGCAGGACCGCCTTTCTGCCATATATCTAAGTGATACTGTCAACAAGCGGTTAAATAAAGTGTTAAAAAAGAAAAAGTGAACAGTGGAATGTGCTGGGATCAGTGCACTGGCACCATTTCCTCCCAGTGCATACCAGTGATTGATCGTTCTGTGTGGTTCAGCTTTTGGTGTGAACAAGCCCTTATAGATATTTCCTCCAATTGTCTGTTGTATCTCTAGGAGGGAAATAAAGGGTAATCACCTTAATGGTATAGAGACAGCAAACTAAATGAAAAATCTGATACATTAATAACCTTTCCTTAATCTGACCAATGATGCCGAGCAGCCAGGACACAATGGGCTTAATATACTAAAGGCAAATAAATAGACTGTGCACTTTGCAAGTGCAGAACGAAGAATTCCCAATCACATGCAAGGAAAATAATAAAACAGCATATTTACTTGCATATGATTGGGTGATGGAAGTCAGCAGAGCTTCCCTTCATTTACTAAGCTCTGGAGCAATTGCATTTGCCTTTACTAAATGAATCCCCCTAGCTTCATTCGTTGCTGTGGTACTAGTCGCCGTCCCAACAGCATCATGGAAATGATTTACATTGATCCAGGGTGGCAGCATTCAGAAGAACCAGCCGACCTGCTCCACCTCCCACCATGTAGCATGCTGCCTGTTAGGTGAGGATTATATTTGTAAGGTAGGATGGGGGACTGAGGATTCTGATGTGAGGGGGGCTCTATTGTGGAGGGGGCTTTGATGTGAAAGGGGGGCTCTGATGTTGGGGGGTTGGGCTCTGATGTGAAGGGGACTCTGATGTTGGGGGGTTGGGCTTTGATGTGAAAAGGGGGCTCTGATGTTGGGGGTTTGGCTCTGATGTGAAGGGGACTCTGATGTTGGGGGGTTGGGCTCTGATGTGAAGGGGACTCTGATGTTGGGGGGTTGGGTTCTAATGTGAAGGGGACTCTGATGTTGGGGGATTAGGCTCTGATGTGAAGGGAACTCTGATGTTGGGGGGTTGGGCTCTGATGTGAAGGGGACTCTGATGTTGGGGGGTTGAGCTCTAATGTGAAGGGGACTCTGATGTTGGGGGGTTGGGCTCTGATGTGAAGGGGACTCTGATGTTGGGGGGTTAGGCTCTGATGTGAAGGGAACTCTGATGTTGGGGGGTTGGGCTCTGATGTGAAGGGGGCTCTGATGTTGGGGAGATTGGGCTCTGATGTGAAGGGGACTCTGATGTTGGGGGGTTGGGCTCTGATGTGAAGGGGACTCTGATGTTGGGGGATTGGGCTCTGATGTGAAGGGGACTCTGATGTTGGGGGGTTGGCCTCTGATGTGAAGGGGACTCTGATGTTGGGGGGTTGGGCTCTGATGTGAAGGGGACTCTGATGTTGGGGGATTGGGCTCTGATGTGAAGGGGACTCTGATGTTGGGGGGTTGAGCTCTAATGTGAAGGGGACTCTGATGTTGGGGGGTTGGGCTCTGATGTGAAGGGGACTCTGATGTTGGGGGGGTTGGGCTCTGATTTGAAGGGGACTCTGATGTTGGGGGGGTTGGGCTCTGATGTTGGGGATGGGCTCTGATGTGAATGGGGTGCTCTGATGTTAGGGGGGGTGGGCTCTGGTGTAAAGGGGTAAATTTGATGTGAAAGAATGGCTCTGTTGTGAATGGAGGGGCTCTGGTGTAAAAGGAGGGCTTCTGACGTGAGAGTGAACTCTGATGTGTAGGGGGGTAGGTTCTGGTGTGATAGGGAGCTTATGATGTGAAGGGGGAACTATGATACAAAATGGAGCTCTGATGTAAAGATATAATCTAATATAATGGGGGGGCTGTTTATAAGAGAGACTATGTTGTGAATGGGGGACTTCTGATGTGATGGAGGATGTCTAAATTGATGGGGGGGGGGGGGGGGTCTGATATGAAGGAGAGCCTATGATGTGAAAGGAGGGACTCCTGATGGAATCTGGGGTTTCAGATAGGGGGGCTTCTGATGTAATTGGGGATGGGGTTCGGATGTTAAATGGGGGCTCTGATGTGAAGAGGGACTCTGCTATAATGGGGGGCTTCTGATATGAAGGAGAGACTATGATGTAAAGTGAGGGACTTCTGATGTAATCAGGGTTTCTGATGGAGGGGGGCTTCTGATGTGACGGGGGGTTTCGAATGTGAAATAGGGGCTCTGATGTGAAGAGGAATTTCTGATATGATGGGGGCTTCTTATATGAAGAAAAAAATATGATGTGAAAGGGGGGAATCTGATGGAATTGGGTGTTTCTGATGGGGGGGGCTTCTGATGTGAAGGGGGGTTGCAGATGTGAAATGGGGGCTTTGATGTGAAGAGGGGCTCTGATATGACAGGGGGCTTCTTATATGAAGGAGATACTATAATGTGAAAGAAGAGTTCTCTGATGGAGACTATAAAAGGGGGGTTCTCTGATGGAATTGGGGGTTTTGGAAGGATGGGGGGGGGGGGTTCTGATGTGATGGCAGGTTTTCAGGTGTGAAATGGGGGCTCTGATGTGAAGAGGGGCTCTGCTATAATGGGGGGCTTCTTATATGAAGGAGAGACTATGAAGTAAAGTGAGGGACTTCTGATGCAATCAGGGTTTCTGATGGGGGGGCTTCTAATATGACGGGGGGTTTCGGATGGGAAATAGGAGCTCTGATGTGAAGAGGAATTTCAGATACGATGGGGGGCTTCTTATATGAAGGAGAGAATATAATGTGAAAGGGGGGAATCTGATGGAATTAGGGGTTTCTGATAGGGGGGGGGGGGCTTCTGATGTGAAGGGGGGTTGCGGATGTGAAATGGGGGCTTTGATGTGAAGAGGGGCTCTGATATGACAGGGGGCTTCTTATATGAAGGAGATACTAGAATGTGAAAGAAGAGTTCTCTGATGGAATTGGGGGTTTTGGATGGATGGGGGGGTTCTGATGTGATGGCAGGTTTTCAGATGTGAAATGGGGGCTCTGATTGGATAGAGGGGCTTCTGATATGAAGGAGAGAGACGATGTGAAAGGGGGGACTTCTGATGTAATGAGGGGGCTTCTAATGTGAAATTATTTCTTGGATTCATTCATTTAAATATTGTTCATTTATTTTTAAATCTGTTTCTTCAACCTGCAAATATTTGTAAAACACACGATGTGGCTCTTGTACTAAAACACTTGGACACCGCTGCCCTAATTTTAACCAACACTAAAAAAAAAAAAAAAGTTTTGTCTTGAGTTATACTTTAATGATATTCCTGAAAATCCTCTGTTCCCGTAGTATAACACAAAATCGCTGACATCAGTCGCTCTCCAGCAACGTCCTTCGTTGCACAAATTATTTTTGGTTCTCTAAACAACTTTTAGGATCTCTGGAATTAAAAGTTACCCGAGCAGCTGAACCCAGAGAGCACAGGAGTGATAGCAGGGAGGCGTGCACAAGGGAGGGGGCAGTCAGTGAAATCCAATGCTGCCTTTAATGTGCATTGTATTGTTGGAGAATGCTGCTGCATGTTGCTGGGATGATCAGTGTGAGCCCCCAGCACTGAGTCCCACTTCCACTACCTGCCAGCATCAGCCAGCACCGGGCACCTTCCATCCACTGCATGCAGAGATGCCACCCGCCCCATCATGAAAAGGATACCCTGCCTATTGCTCTGCATGCCCCTTGGAGCGGAGTCAGGTTTGCATGCTTTGCAGAAGATGGATTACTTTGTCCTGATCATGTGGACCTTACCTGTCACTATACTCAAATGCACCTCTATGCCATTCCTGACAATCCTATGGATTGGAAGCTTAGATAAGGCAGGTCCTCTTTTGTACAGGTCACCGACCAAATTGTCCTATTCTGATCCATCACTGACCTCATCTCTTCTTGTCTTTCAGACGCTTCAACTCTACTGCTTATGCTGTGTGTCATTTGCAGCCACGTTAACTGGTAGCAGTGGGATGGGAGCGTTCAATCAAGGTGAGTGCAATCCATTTCCATTCATTTGCTGTAGCCTATACTTTGTCAGTATATAATGCTTTTAGCTTACTCCGTAAGACCCATCACACACGTTACAATCTGTCTATACAATCAAGTTTAGATGTATCAAAACTACGTAATATAGAGACCTACCTAATTGATCTAATTGATCTCTATATATTTAGGCAGGCTCTTGTATGATGTACTTGTTGGTAGATTTAAAGCTGGCCATAGATAGATAGATAGATAGATGGATCGAAATTCAGCCAGATTTCAGTCCACCTTTGGCTGTTCCCTGCTGAACTGGCTGAATTTTGATTAATGCCCTAATGATTGGCTCCTCTTGAACGGGGCTATGGGCTGGTTCAAACCAAAGCGCGGCACCACAGTTAAACATGCTTCCTTTGCAATCTGCATGTGGGTGCCCATGAATTGTTAAAGGCACCCCAAACGCAGTGCATTGCGGTTTCTATGCGGTTTCGCACAGTGCGTTCCCAAAAAAGTACTGCTTTCACCACTTTTTCCGCATCCCAGTGCACTTTGCTGCTTATTCAAATGAATGTGCTGCAGAACCGAACTGCAAAGGAACATACCGGAAACGTGCATGTTTGAACGCGGTGTGAACCAGCCCTCATGGTAAATCTTTGTTTGATCGGTGCCTTCAACCAATTGGTTGTAACTCTGATCAATGTATCCTGGCAGTGGAGGAGTCCCAGCTGTCAGAATACAATAGCACAGCTAGGAGGATTCCTCCATCTACTTAATTTTTGTGGATGGATGAATAAGTTTGTTTTCCGCCCTTTGGCTGATTCAAAAAAAAAAAAGAAAGAAAAAAAAGATGATCCATGTATGGCGAACTTAACAAAAGTTGTACAAAAGATGATCCATGTATGGCGAACTTAACAAAAGTTGTACAAAAGATGATCCATGTATGGCGAACTTAACAAAAGTTGTACAAAAGATGATCCATGTATAGCAAGCCTAACAAAAATGGTACAAAAGATGGTCCATGTATGGCCGGCTTAACTAAAATTGTACAAAAGATGGTCCATGTATGGCCGGCTTAACTAAAATTGTACAAAAGATGGTCTATGTATGGCTACCTTAACAAAAAATGTAGAAAAGATGATCCATGTATGGCAAGCCTAGCAAAAATGGTACAAAAGATGATCCATGTATGGCAAGCCTAACAAAAATGGTACAAAAGATGGTCCATGTATGGCCAGTTTAACTAAAATTGTACAAAAGATGGTCCATGTATGGCCGGCTTAACTAAAATTATGCAAAAGATGGTCCATGTATGGCTGGCTTAACTATAATTGTACAAAAGATGGTCCATGTATGGCTACCTTAACAAAAAATGTAGAAAAGACGATCCATGTATGGCCGGCTTAAGAAACATTGTACAAAAGGTGGTCCATGTATGGTTGACTTAACAAAAGTTGTACAAAAGATGATCCATGTATGGCACGCCTAACAAAAAAGGTACAAAAGATGGTCCATGTATGGCTGGATTAACTAGAATTGTACAAAAGATGGTCCATGTATGGCTGGCTTAACTATAATTGTATAAAAGATGGTCCATGTATGACCAGCTTAACAAAAATTGTACACAAGATGATCCATGTATGGCCAACTTAACAAAAGTTGTACAAAAGATGATCCATGTATGGCAAGCCTAACAAAAATGGTACAAAAGGTGGTCCATGTATGGCCGGCTTAACAAAAAATGTAGAAAAGATGATCCATGTATGGCCGGCTTAAGAAAAATTGTACAAAAGGTGGTCCATGTATGGTTGACTTAGCAAAAGTTGTACAAAAGATGATCCATGTATGGCCGGCTTAACAAAAAATTTAGAAAAGATGATCCGTGTATGGTTGACTTAACAAAAGTTTTACAGAAGATGATCCATGTATGGCCGGCTTAACAAAAATTGTAGAAAAGATGATCCATGTATGGCTGGTTTAATAAAAAATTGTACAATCAGATTGTAACATGTGTGGTGAGCCAAGGTCAGAGTATTCATCCTTTGCAATGTACAGTAGACTGCAGTAACCAATTAACTGTGAGCTTCATGTAGCCAGAGAAGTTATGAGATGATTTCTAATTAGTTGTTGGTAATAACTGCACATTGTTACTGTTACTAACGTTTGCATACAAATTATTTTTATAGAAAAATCTGCTAAACGCTCAGACCGATTTACATTTATTCGTTGTGGGAATGCACGCCTTAATGCGCACGTTACCCCAACAAACAGAAACATATAGCGCATGCATTGATGTTTTGCTGTGCCATTCATTTTGAATAGCACCTCAAAACAGTAAGGCGACGCACATGCATCACAACAACCTGCTGCAACGCATGGCAGTGCACCATAGTTCGTTGTTGCAAAGTTTAGTGATATGGTCAATTTCTGGGATAATCGGTGCTTCGAAAGACCATTGAATTCAATAGGCTACCTTATTGCAACACACGTTAACGCATGACTTACCAGCCATTGACCCACGTGCATTAACGCACCACACAATGTAAATAGGCCCTAAGTGTACTCCTAAGGGCAACCAATGCAAAATTCAACACAGAAAACATTGGGTTCCTCTGGCATTTGTAGCTGGAAAGTTTTACTAAGTACAGACTAAATTCCCAATGTTTTGTATTTAACCTGTTTCGGGGGCTTTTGTATGAGAAGGGCGCTAACAGATGAATGTCATGTCGCTTGCAGCAATTCATGAGTCACTGCTTCAAACCATAGACTTTCGGAATGACATCTGAAAGCTGATTGGTTGGGCAACATGAATTGTTCTTTGCATACTTTTCATGCATAAGCCCCTTTGGGTGGAGCGAATGTGCAAATTCACACTTGGGGGTCTATGTATAAAATAAGCACAAATTGTGCAAATTGGGCAAGAACAAATGTTCTGTAGGCTATTTTCTCCTCTGAATCTTCTTTTATTATGGGCAGTAATTAAAATTATGCATTATGACCACTAGATGGAGCTGAGAAGCATATAAAATAAATCTGTCTTTGGAAACAAGAGATGTGCTGTTACCATTGTAGAGAATGCTAGAGGGAATAAGCAAATAGGTTTAACTAAACTGTGAACTTTTATGTATGCTTCTTGTCTGTGTTATATCCTCTTCCTCATTTTTATTATTATTATTGTTATACAGAATTTATATAGCGCCAACAGTTTACGTAGTGCTTTTTTCAACATAAGGGCAGACAGTACAATTAAAATACAACTGAACCCAGTAGGAATCAGACAGCCCTGTTCCTTAGAGCTGACATTCATTTACTGTAACTGAATATCAAATGTAAGATTGAAATGCCACATCACTGGTTAATAGTCCAGACACAATTTTACCCCAGTATAGGGTCTGTTTATAAATAAAAAAGCACAATCCAACACATTTTAGGGGTCCCAAGAAACTCCCTTCATCGGGCGTGTAAGAGGTTTCAGTGTTTATGACCTGAAGTAAGGGGTTCATGTTAATTTTTAGTTAGTGAGATAGCAGGCAAATGTTTTGTCAGCAGCTCACATTACCCTTTACCCTCAATTCAGTCCATATACATTGTTTCCTATTAAAAGCCCTGAGAAAGGGGGCATCTTTGTCCCCATGGAAGACAATAGCTTTGTCTGTTTCATTTTCCCTGTGACCCTATACTGTAATAAAATTGTACCTGCTTTTTGTACTACAAACCAAGGAATCTGCCAACCTCAGTACCAAGGCAACCTATACTGACACCATTATAATACTATTAGATAGCAACACCAATAGGACAACCCCAGGGTCCAGCACTACTTGTCCTAAACCCTGCTGTTGCCTGGCATCACAGGGCTGGTCCAGGCTTCGGAAGGATCCTAAACCATATTGTTGGGATCCACCCAGCTGCCTGATTGACAGCTGGCTCTGGCTCTCAGGGCTTGGCTGAGATCCAAATCCAGCTGCACCCACCCCTTCTTCTGCCTGGCACTCTAATGAGTCTTGGAGGGGCACTGACGGTCACCTCTTTCTGCTCAGAATTGACCAAGATCTGATCGATCAGTGGTTATGTAATCACTTAGTTCTCTTGCTTATAGCTGGCATCACACTGCAGCATGGAAGTGAGTATATGTGTTTGTTTTTTTGTATTTTTTTTTATAACCCCATATTTCTCCTTTAAATGTAATGGTGGGCAGAGAGACAGAATTTTCTGGATATCAGTTCCTGAATGGCATCTTATCTGCTCTCCTAGTGCAAAGAAAGTTATATCCTGCCCAGATAGCAAGCAATAATTGTGCTGCAAGTTTGAAAATGACTTGCTAAGACTAGGCTTCCCAAGTTTGTTGCACAATTGCAGCAAGTCCTCATTGCATGACTCAACTTTCTTTGCAAACATTCTGAAAGTCTGCTGCAAGTTCTGGTTCAGTTATGTTGTGCCATAGTCATCCCACCACAGGGTGTCACTGTGGCTGAATTTTCATGCTGTAGCCTTGCAGAGCTCTTACTGTAGACTCACCACTGCAACTTTGCTTTTACTAGAGACTTGCCAAGCAAGTTTGCTACAAATTGGAAAAGTGTAAGCTAGAACTTGTGCTTCAAGTGCTCTGCAAGTCTACAAGTGGCCAGTGAAAATGTGCAGCAAGTTAACAAGAGTTACAATTCAACACTGCCACAAATTTGTGGCAAGTTACCCTTGCTATCTGGGAGTGATTTCAGTAGTCCTTATTCTAGAGCAATACCCCACTTTTGTACTAGATCAGAATTCTTTAAAAAGAATGTCCAGCCAAAAACTTTTTTTCTAGTTTTGGATAAAAGTGAAGAGAGGTTAGAACCTCTATCAGATTGTTATTGCTGTTTGGGACACCATTGGAGAAACTTCCCATTCCTGTGACAACCATGTCACCAGCACAGGAAATGAGAGAAAATCTCCAACAAGGACACGGTCAGATAAATACTTTTTAATAGCATAGCAGACGACTAGAACCTCCATCAGCACTGGAGACTCTCTTTTACTCATTACAGGTATTTATATAGCACCAACAATGTACACAGCACTTTAGCTATTTATTGTGCATTCACATCAATCCTTTCTGTCGAGGTGCTTAAAATTTAGTGGCCCTAACTCACAATACAAGAGCCAATTTAGACTGCAGCCAATGCACCTAGAAGCATGTCTTTGGGGTGTGGAAGGAAACCAGAATGCCTGGAGGAAACCCAACTGAGCAGTGGGAGAACATCCAAACTCTAGCTGCATAGAGTCATGGTTGGGATTCAAACCACCAACTCTAGTGTGGCCAGGTAGAAGTGCTAACATCTAAGCCACTGTATATTTGCACTCACTTCCTGCTAAAGACCAAATCTTGGAACAATAAACTTACTAAGGTTTAAACACTTAAGCTGGCCATAGATGGATCGTATCTCGGCTGGTTTAGCAAGGACTGGCCGAGATTTTATCCATCTATGGGCAGGCTGGTTGTACTGAAGTCGATCCATCAATAGTCTTCAGTACAACCATCCTGTTGGATTTTTTGCATCTGAGTCCAGCCGGTGGCTATAGGCACCAGCAGTAATCATTGTGTTCTGCTGGTAGAGAAGGCTTCCCACCGACAGAACACAATAGCACTGTGGAAGGGATTTCCCCATCAACACTGAATGTGTTGATGGGGGAATCAAGTGATTTTCTTTCCTTTAACCCATGGTTGAGGGAAAGAAAAGAAAGAAAATGATATAATCTATTGCCAGCCTTATACACTCTGTTTCCTCAAAAGCAACCCCCCCCCCCCCCCCCACATCATACAGGCATTTTTCTGCATTAGACCAATTTGCTTGTTTGCATGTTGGGGGATGTACAGGGGTTGGACAAAATAATGGAAACAAGTATGGTAAAAAACAAAATCGGCTAATATGGAGTTGGACCGCCTTTGGCATGAAGACGTGAATTTCTCCTGGAAATTGAGAAATATAAGTCTTGGATAGTGGATAATGGAATCTGATACCACTCTTCATGCAAAAATCTGGGTCACAATCCTGCGCAATGTCCTTTTGTCTCTTTCGGTCAGTTGACCGTGTCGACTGTATATGCTGCCATAAACTTTGATACTGTACCTCGCGACACCGCAAATAAATTGGCAACTTTAGTCAGAGAGGCACCAAAAAGTTGCCCTCTTTGAAACTCGGTAAGCTCTGACACGACTCCGTATTACTTGCAGTAAATGACGAAAGTGAGGCTTCCCACCTGTTAGGTGTCCCATCATACAGCGGAAGCAAAAGAATGTTACATCATTTCCGCTTTCAATGAGAAACATGTCATCACTTTCACACCTGCAAATCATGTAGTGTTTCCATATTCTTGTCCAGCCCCTGTACCATGCCTGGCCGATACCCCTGGACGCTGGAGATTATAGTGGATAGAGCTACTGCAGTGATCTCCACTTGGAGGAGGAGAGCAGCTGGCCTGATGCATTCTGAACACAGGAGGTTAGGTGTTCAGCATGGGCACCATTCGGAGAATGTTTTATATTTTCTGAATGAATGCAAACTGTTGTCTGATTGGACAAGGTGGTGATCGTAACGTCACACTGCTCCACCTCTCCACCTTGTCAGCAAGGGATCCAGAAGCAAGCGGAGATAACTGGAGTAGCAATGTACCTGTCTGTTTTTCTTTTTTTTTTACTGTCCGTGTCCCATTGCAAGATTTACCTCTGCTTCCGGTATCACCGGACACAAAGATAGGGTGAGTCCCCCCAACAAGCATTTTCTCCATGAATGCAAAGCATTCTCTGATTGGTTGAGGTGAAGAGCGTGACGTCACCGCCTTGCCTCTCCACCTCGTCCAGTCAGAGAATGCTTTACTTTTGATTTTCTCAATGAATATAATCTCTGAATGGCATTTGTGCCTAGCAGCCGACCTTGTACATTCACAATGCAACAGGGCAGCCACCCAGCACAGGACCCAGAAGTTAGCGGAGATCACTGAAGTAGCAGTGTCCAATTCACTGATTTCCAGTTTATAGAGCAGGGATGACAAACTGAATTTCATTGCGGGCTGCATCAGCATTATGGTCATCCTGAAAGGGCCGGTTGTATCTGTAAGACTAGATGTCCAGAGCAACCCACCCCCCTTACATCAGATGTCAAAAGCCCCCCCCCCTTACATCACAGTGTACCCCCTTGCCTTGCACTGCTCCTGGGAAGAAGCTGGGGGCAGTGCTGGTAAGCAGAAAGTGCAGGGTCTAGAGGAGGACCAGAGGAGGGCTGGAGTCAGCTTCTGGTGTCTGCTGAATGCTGAGACCAGGGGAGGCAGAGGCAAGGGGTTGGTGCGGCTGCACAGAGAGGTACAGAATCTGTAGGAGGAGTTCTGTCCTCTCTGCTGCTGACTGCTGAGATGAGGAGGGGGCAGAGACAAGCCTCTCTGTGGCTGCAGGAGTGGTGAGAGGGCCACATGAACTAGCCTGGTGGGCTGGTTTCAGTCCACAGGCCTTGTGTTTGGCACATGTGTTCTAGAGGGATCCCACAGGTATGCAGTGGCGGCTGGTGGTATATTTTTTTGGGGGGGGGCAAACAATCCACCCGTCGCCATCCAAATGCACCCATCTCCTCCTCCTGGTGCTGCACAGCAGCTTCCCCTGCGTCTCCTCCTTTCTCCTCGGCAGCCAATAGGATCACTTTTCTCCTCACAGCCAATTGGGTACCAAGTCTCAGGACCCGCTTCCTGATTGGCCGGGAGGAGAATCAGGAAAACAATAGCGAATATTAATTCGCTATTGTCACACAACTGTGTGGGCCAATCATTTTCTTAAGCCTATTAGGGCACGCTATTAGGGGGGCAGCGCCCCTGCGCTCTGCATTACGGGCTGCTACTGCAAGTATGGTATCCCTGTACATAGTAATATTGGTCTACCTGGATCAATGTAACTATGTAAAAAAATCCCATACCTGGAATTCTTCTTTAATGATGGCAAGATGGAACGCTTAGACAAATGATTTTTCAGAATTTCCATACAAACGTTCAAACAAAATTCTACTGGTGTATGCTTAGATTTATCAACTTCCATGCTTCTGTCATAACAGGTTCTCTTTAAATGTAATTTAGATAATCAATACAAAAGTGAAATTTAAGCCATAGGCGATTCCACCGGCTAGAGAGAACATGTTACACCTGTAACCCGTTCCTGGCTTGCCTAGTCATCCCTACACTGTCAGAAATAATTTACTGCCAGGTTTAATGACTGGGCCTCACGGTGGGGTTGTAAAGGCCTGCTCTCCCTGTGAAATAATGAATTAATGACAGGTTTCCTGCATGCTATGCACAGCACACAACGGTGTTGCGGAGGAATTCTCCTCTGCAGATGTTGTTTCCTGCAGAGCCGGTTTGGGGAGCTTTGCTCTTCATGAATTCACCCGAGCCTTGATTTAGTGTGAAGAACTGATCACTAGACACATATCCATGTCCTAAGATGCTACATACATAATGGCCACATGTGCCTCCCGAGCTATGTGTACTGTCACATCTGCTGCTCTTATTACTCGCAGATGACTCGTCATAGAAAAAGCAAGAGAAGGTCACAGTCAGGAAAACAGTGATTACAGGCTCGTCCCTACAAGTCTTCCAGTAGCATTTCATTGTGTCATTCCAAGACCACTGGAATCTCAAAGAGAGGACCATTCCTTGCAACCAAACACCTTCCCAAAAGATTATATTGGCATTTCATGTAATTTAGCCACCGGAAAAAAAACATTCTCTTGTAGACATCCAAAAGCCATGAGACTGCTGCTAGGCATTGCCATCTTGGATGTGATGTCAGCTGCGCCAGAAGACTCAGGGCTGTCATTTAAGTCACTTTGTAGCAGTCTTTGATAATCTTTTTTCTTTAAAGGAACCCTTATGTTTCAAGTCTTGGGGAACCTTGCTAAAACAAGTTCATTGTTAGTCAGTGGGGAACATGCCTCCTACATTGATTTCCACTGGGAAGAAGGCTCCCACTTAGGCCCCTTTCACACTGGGGCGGTGGGGGCATCGGCAGTAAAACAGCGCTATTTTTAGCGCTGTTTTACCGTCGTTTTTGCGGCTGTATTCAGCCGCTAGCGGTGCGGTTTTAACCCCCGCTGGCGGCCGAAAAAGGGATAAAACCGCTCGCATAGCGCGGCTACAGCCGCGGTATTGCTGCGGTATAGCCTCGCTGCCCCATTGATTTCAATGGGCAGGAGCGGTTTAGGAGCGGTGAATACACCGCTCCTTCACCACTCCAAAGATGCGGCCTGCAGGAGTTTTTTTCTTCTCCTGCCAGCGCATCCCTTCAGTGTGAAAGCCCTCGGGCTTTCACACTGAACAAACAGCAGCGGCTGTTTTGGGTCTGTTTGCAGGCGGTATTTTTAGCGCAATAACGCCTGCACACCGCCCCAGTGTGAAAGGGGTCTAACAGTGGTGGTCACCTGGAAGAATGCTCCCCCTTTACAGTGGTGGTCACCTGGAAGAATGCTCCCCCTTACAGTGGTGGTAAACTGTAAGAAAGCTCCCACTTATGCCCTGTACGCACGGTTGGATTTTCTGATGGAAAAATTGCGATCGGATTGTGTTGTCGGAAATTCCGATCGTGTGTGGGCTCCATCTGACTTTTTCCGTCGGAATTTCCGACACACAAAGTTTGAGAGCAGGATATAAAATTTTCCGACAACAAAATCCGATTGTTTAAATTCCGATCGTGTGTACACAAATCTGACGCACAAAGTGCCACGCATGCTCAGAATAAATTAAGAGACGAAAGCTATTGGCTACTGCCCCGTTTATAGTCCCAACGTACGTGTTTTACGTCATTGCGTTCAGAACAATCGGATTTTCCGACTACTTTGTGCGACTGTGTGTATGCAAGACAAGTTTGAGCAAACATCCGTCGGAAAAAATCTGATGGATTTTGTTCTCGGAATGTTCGATCAATGTCCAATCATGTGTACAGGGCATTACAGTGGTGGTCACCTGGAAAAATGATCCCTCTTACAGTGTTGGTCACTGGGAAGAAGGCTCCCCCTTACAGTGGTGGTCACTGGGAAGAAGGCTCCCCCTTACAGTGGTGGTCACTGGGAAGAAGGCTCCCCCTTACAGTGGTGGCCACTGGGAAGAAGGCTCCCCCTTACAGTGGTGGTCACTGGGAAGAAGGCTCCCCCTTACAATGGTGGTCACTGGGAAGAAGGCTCCCCCTTACAATGGTGGTCACTGGGAAGAAGGCTCCCCCTTACAGTGGTGGTCACTGGGAAGAAGGCTCCCCCTTACAGTGGTGGTCACTGGGAAGAAGGCTCCCCCTTACAATGGTGGTCACTGGGAAGAAGGCTCCCCCTTACAGTGGTGGTCACTGGGAAGAAGGTTCCCACTTACAGTGGTGGTCACTGGGAAGAAGGTTCCCCCTTACAGTGGTGGTCACTGGGAAGAAGGTTCCCCCTTACAGTGGTGGTCACTGGGAAGAAGGTTCCCCCTTACAGTGGTGGTCACTGGGAAGAAGGTTCCCCCTTACAGTGGTGGTCACTGGGAAGAAGGTTCCCCCTTACAGTGGTGGTCACTGGGAAGAAGGTTCCCCCTTACAGTGGTGGTTACTGGGAAGAAAGCTCCCCCTTACAGTGGTGGTCACTGGGAAGAAGGTTCCCCCTTACAGTGGTGATTACTGGGAAGAAAGCCCCCCCTTAGAGTGGTGGTCACTGGGAAGAAGGCTCCCCCTTACAGTGTTTATAAAAAGAAAGGTTCCCCTAAATGGACTTTAACGGCACTTGCAAAAGGATATTAAATAGTAGGTGCGTGTAACAAGGTATAAAGAATAAAAGAATTTTTTATTTGAAAATAACATAGATTAAAAATATTGTGTACATTAAATTCAACGGAACATATTACACAGTCAACAAGTTTAGTGGTGTTACCAAACGGTAAAGTTCTATATGGGGGCTCTTTTCACACCCAACGCGTTTCGGAATAAACAGTGTTTTTGTCCTTCAGGGGTGTAGCAGAAAAGAAAAGTTCATCTAAATAACTCTAAGTAATTAAGTAATTAAAGTAAGTCTAAGTAAAGTGTAAGATGATGAGTGAATTACCACAACACGTAGATATAAATGTATTCATCCACTTGTAGTTAGATAATCAACCACTCACTTACATAATATGTTTCGTTGGTTTATTTTAAAACTCCAAAATTAGAATAGCATTGGGCTTTGCTGTTGGTAAAGTTGCTGTCTTTGAAACATCATGGTTGTCACTGGATATTATCACTTAACAGTGGTCCCATTAATGGGGCATAGTATCTCACCTATCCCCGTCTCTCCCGGATGCATGCAGGCCAGAGTGGTATACTGAGGCAAAAAAGAGGGAACCCCTAAAAGTAAAACAGTAATTTGAGGGAATAAATAATCTTGAGTTCGTATTAATATTTGGAAAGGGTTAAGCATGAACCTGTGACTACAGTGGTAGTCACTGGAAAGAATTCTCCCCCTTACATTGCTGGTCACTGGGAATGTTTCCACTTACAGTGGTGGTTAAAATGCCACCCCTACAGACATGCTATGCCAAATGGTGTTGGGCCTAGAACAATGTGGGCATCATCAAATGGGAGGTCAGTCAGCCAGAACCTTGGTTGAGAATGGCTGCTCTATAGTAATCCTCTTCACACCCCCCCCCCCACACACACACCACCACCAGAATAGCTATAAAACTGTTTTGCAAACAGATGAGGGGAGGGGCAAAGGAGCTGAACCCGCCCATTTGCACTAGTCACATGTTAAAATGATCTGGGAGGGCTTAATCGTGCTAGCAACGCGTTTCCAAAACACATGGCAAAACACACATTTTCTGTGAGTTCTAGAAACGCCATATGTGCATGGAGTCTTAGGCCTCCTCCTCATGGGGACTCCTAAGTGCACACCCATGCGAGGGCCGTCTTTGCCCCATAGGATGCACAGGTGTTACATACAACCGTGTGCAGGCAGTCCCATTCATGGGTTTCGCAGCCTCTACTCCAATTTTAAATGGGCAGACTTGATGGACCACTTGGTCTTTGGTATTCTGTCACTTTTCTGTTTCTGTGTTTGACATCCAGATGGGTGTGTGCCCCCAAATGCAGACAGTGTGAGTTCAGGGACATGCAGCCCAATGCACCCGCATCCATGTCAGATTGGGAGCAGTGGCTGTGTCTGTGCAGCTGCGGCATCCTAATTGACATGAATGAGACTGCCTGAAAAAGGATACATGCAACACCTTGGCATCCCGTGCAGGCAAAAATTTCCCTCGCACAGGTGCACACTTAAGTACTCCTGTGTGAATGAGGCCTTAGGGCTCATGCATATGGATATAATAAAATAGTGATATCTCCGCAGGATCCTGCTGATAGAAAGCTCCTGCCTAAAATAACACATGTTATTGTCTATAAAATGCTTTCATTTACCCACATTGAGATGCATGAACTTTAGTAAAACTTCCACATCCATAAAAATTATTCTTCCATTTTAGCTCAGCTTTCAATCCCAGCATGTACACATAAACATACATCTACAGCAGGGGCCCTCTGATGTGGCCCAAGACGTCAAACCAAGGGAAGCCCATGCTCTGGGACGGCGGGTCGGCCAGCCCAGATCACGATCAACGGATTGCGACCCGCCATCCTAGAGCATCAGAGTGCATAGAGGCGGCACTGGCATCAGAGGAAGCAGGTGGCCAGGGAGGGAGCAGGAGCTGCATCAGCCAATGTTTCCTCTGTTGTGAAGTGCACTTCACCTGGGACCTTTCTAGCCGCCTGGAAAGCGATACCAGCAGAAGCTGGAAGAAGAAGTCAGTGTATTAAACATCACGTACACTGCACCCTTGCAATGGGCATATTGGCACATATAAAAAAAAAGCATTATTTGGCTGCTTTCACACTGGCACTTTTAGAAAGTGCTCCACAATCGCAAGATGTAATGGATGTCTATGGCTCAGTGCAGCTAACCCGCAGGAAAGCCCCAGGAGCACTGCGCTGCACCCGTGGTGCCGGTAAACCTCAGCGCATCAGTGAAAAAGCAACCTTCTGGAGGGCTCAGGACAGTAAGGGCTTGTTTACTGTTCTGATTTGGGGGATAGTAAAACCCCATAGTTCCATAGGCGTGCGCACAGGGTGTGCCGGGTGTGCCCAGGCACACCCTAATCACCCCGTGCACATTAGTGTTATCGCTCTGTGTAGCAGCGGAAACAGGGGAAAGATCTCCCTCCTACTGGCTCTGCCATAAGAGAAGTGTTTATGCTCTTCTCTTTCACTGAGCTGGCAGGGAGATCAATGTGCCAGGGTCATATATATGTAGACACCCGCACATGCATGTGTGTTTGAGCTTAAGGGTGCACACTCTAATGCAATAGGCTGCACACACCTATGCATAGTTCACTCTTGTTCTTCAAAAGGTTGAGCACCCCTGATCTACAGGCATAAACATTTTAATTTCTACAGAATTTTCTACTTTTATTTTTTGCTACGGAATGCAGTGCAAGATTATCGAGCACAATGCAGCTGTGAGCATGGGCCCATAATATACAATACCATACAATACCATATCTCCCATCTTTTTGAGATGAGAATGAGGGACACCTATTAGCAAATGTTTGCAGTGATAGGACACACCCCCTGCCACACCCCCTTAAAGGAGAAATATATAAAAAAAACGATTAGTTAAACCCACAAGTGCTTTTTCCTTTAAACTGGCTGTTGACATTTACAGATGCAACAATTTAGAAATTGGATGAAAGGTTTAGCACTGGGAAACACTTTTTGAAAGATAAATGGTGCATTGTATATATAACTATATAAATCAGACCAAAATGAGGGACAAATGAGGAGGACAGAGGGACTTTTTTCCAAATCAGGGACAGTCCCTCAAAATCAGGGACAGTTGGGAGCTATGCAAAATGGCTCCATTCAGATCTGTAAAAGCTATATGCTGTATAGATCTGAACTCAGCTTTTTTTTTTTTTTACGCCTGCATGCAAGAGCCCTAAAATTGTGTGTTTTGTTAATATCTGGCTGCATTTCAGCTTTAAGATAGAAAAATAGATATAGATACCTTTTGTCTACATCAGGCTTTTTCAAGCGCTTAATCCTAGAGAACCCCAAAAATAATTTTCATGTCTCGAGAAACCCTTACTAAAACCAAATCAGCAGGGCTCAATAGGATCAATGCTCCTTCTATTGGTGGTCAATAGGAAGAATGTGCCCCTTAAAGTGGTGTTCAGAATCCCCCCTTAAAGACAGCTAAAAAGATATTTGGTGTCATGCTGCTGGCTTTGCTAACTGGTGCTAAACCTTGAACTCTGTTGGCATCATGAAATAAGGGGTTCATCAGCCAACGCTCAAGGAACTCCTAGCAACCTCTGGAGGAACCCTAGGGTTCCACGGAACCCTGGTTGAGAATGGCTGGTCTACATTATAAAATAGATACGTAAAAAGACTGTTCACATTAACGTCTACAGCAAAAAATATCGAGTGGATATTGGATGTTGAGTTGGTGGTTGACTGCTGGAGAAAAAAAAAATGCAGACTCAGCATTCTTTAACCTGTAAGAGCTTCCCAGGATTACTGTGTAAGGGCCTAATATGTTTGATAGGCAGAGCATGAACAGAGCAAAACCTTTAAACTCGGCCTTAAATCATTTATTTGCTGACTCTTATTGTACCGACTGGATAATCAGCTGAACCCCTGGTGGTGACAAATGTTTGTCTGAAGGACTTTATTGTAATCACTCGCAGTTTAGTTTGACTAATCCTCTTTTTATACCAAAACATAATGACAGGATCCCTTCTTGACCTCTATTGTTTTGATTGAGTTGTCAGAAAGCAGAGTGTGCATTTAAAGAGACATTAGCATAAAAAGGCCTTTAATTGTTTAGATGGGAGTCAGAAGACTTATAATGGTTCAATACAGCTGCAAGATGTACAAGGGATTCCATATAGTCCATTTTATGGCTGTATCCTCTAGAATCTTTTCATTTTTTTTGGTAGAGATGTATTAAAAGGGAATTTCAGAGATACCATTAAAACAATACAGAATGACCACTTTACAATGATTATGTTGCTAAGTGCGTGGAACTGTAAGGAGATAAAAGATACATTAAATACCAGATCCTTATATTGTTGTCTACGTCTTTGAAGCCATCAACCTCTGCCCTGCAGTGTGAAGTGTTTTAAGCTGTTAAGCTAAACCATGACCCGTAATACAAATGTATTGCTGGTGAGTGAGAGATAACAACATTGTGAATGAGGTCTTGTTCCTGGTACATTTTAAGAACAAACACTAAAGCTGCCCACCTACCAAAGGACTATTTTGGGCAGGGAGTGATACTATGAAACCTAGATCTCTGAACCTTCATCTTTTAATAAACAAGAAGGGAATTAAAAAAAAGTCTGTGATATAAGGTATATTAACCGGACCCTTAGAAATTAGTTAACCCTTTAGAGCCATTCACATCAATGCATTGTGGTTATGCACGTTATCCAAAACATTGTGCATGCATTGGCGCATTGTGGTTACATTCAATTTCAATGGCACCTCAATGCACTAAGGTCTTGTTCACACTTGGTCAAAATATTGATGCTGAACAAACGCGCCTATAGTGTTAATGTGCGTTTTGTTTGGCGTGTTTGGCCGTATGCTCAGTTGATGCGCGTTAACCACTTGCCTACTGGGCACTTTTACCCCCTTCCTGCCCAGACCGATTTTCAGCTTTCAGCGCTATCGCACTTTGAATGACAATTGCGCGGTCATGCAACACTGTACCCAAACACAGTTTTTATCATTTTTTTTTCACAAAAATAAGGCTTTCTTTTGGTGGTATTTAATCACCACTGGATTATTTTTTTTTTGCTAATCAAAATTTTGAAAAAAAAAGCATTTTTGTTAGTTTCTGTTATAAAATTGAGCATTCAGGTAATTTTTCTCCTTCACTGATGTGCACTAAAGAGGCAGCACTGATGGGCGATTATGAGGCAGCACTGATGGGCACTGATAGGCAGCGCTGATGGGCACTAATAGGCAGCACTGATGGGCACTGATAGGCAGTACTGATAGGTGGCACCGATGGTCACTGATAGGTGGCACTGATGGCCACTGATAGGCGGCACTGATCGGCACTAATAGGCAGCACTGATGGGCACTGATAGGCAGCACTGGGCAGCGATAGGCAGCACTGATGGGCACTGATAGGCAGCACTGGGCAGCGATAGGCAGCACTGATGGGCACTGATAGGTGGCACTAATGGGCACTGATAGGTGGCACTGATTGGCAACACTGATGGGTGCTGATTGGCACTGATAGGCAACGCTGATGGGCACTGTTGGGGCTGCACTGACAATCAGGACACTGATGATCAGTGCCCTGATTATCAGTGCAGATGTCCCCTTTCACATTAGTCACTAAGGATGAGCTCAGGCGTGTTTGCAACCGAACGAAATTGTGCGCTTACCGGAACTGATGGACCTCCTCTGTGGCAAGGTCATACACACAGGCAGATATAGCCCTCTGCAGGGACCAATCTACCCCTAGGGGTAGATTTAATCTCACTTCCTGTTGTCTCCTTCCGTTTGGTGGGATCAGAGACATGCTACACTCTCTGTGTCATCACCGATTGATTCAACAACTGGTGAGGTTTTTTCAGATTGACCTGCCTGCCTTAGGTACATACCAAGATACCCTGGGATCCTGACGGTGGAGTTTGTTGGTCCCTGCAGAGGGCTATATCTGCCTGTGTGTATGACCTTGCCACAGAGGAGGTCCATCAGTTCTGGTAAGCGCATAATTTTGTTACCTGGATGCACCTGGAGTTTGGACGTTTCCTTCACATCCTGCTCTTCCCCTTCCCTCTCATGCGGGCTGAGGTGGTTGAATTTTAGATGTGGGATCCCCGTCTATTGGACTCACCTGTCTTCCTTCACTGAACTTTCTCTATGAATGGACTTTATTTTCCAAGCATTATATGAACTTTCACAATCGCTTTTTGATAATTTTGTTCACATATGATTTATCTATATAGAATAGTCATTCTATTGCAAGCGCACTTTTTATATTTATTTCTTTATGTTTACTACACTGATATTTGTGTTTTTTGTTGCAGCTGCACATTTCACTTATTACTTTGTGCTCATAGCGCGGTATTGTTTTCTTTATTGTGTTTGCAACCGCACATGCAGATCCCGCCAGGAAGTCGGCACCGCGGAGTGCTTATCACACGCATTGAGATGTTTTCCCGATCCGCGGCTGCAGAGACCGGGAAATGTCTCACTGCCTGTGATTAGCGCCTGAGCTCATACTCACTAGCCAGTTATTGGCTCTCTCCTCTGCTCACCCTGTGACAGCATGAGGAAAGGAATGCCGATAACCGGCAAGTGTGTTTACATCATGATCAGCTGTGCTGGTGATCCACCGGCCACCAAAAAGCATTTTGAAAAAATGAAAAAACAAAAAATACAAAAAAATTTAATAATAATAATAAAATACTAAAAAAAATATTAATAATAATAAAAATAAAGAACTACTGACACCATCCACTGCCCTACTGACACAATCCTGCACATAATACTCACCGCTGTACACTCCACACTCCTCACCTGCACATTCTACCCACCTACATTCACTTAGAACTCCTCTCCTGCTCATACTACTTACCTCCATATGTACACTTCAAACTCCTCTCCCTGCACATTCTACCCACCTCCATACACTCTGCACTCTGCACTTCTTAGTGGCAGGATTTGATGGGCACAGTGCCAGCATTTGATGGGCACAGTGGCAGCATTTGATGGGCACAGTGGCAGCATTTGATGGGCACAGTGGCTGTATTTGATGGGCACAGTGCCTGCTTTTGATGGGCACAGTTTCTGCAATTAATGGCACAGTGGCTGCATTTGATGGGCACAGTGTGGCTGCAATTGATGGGATTTCGTTCACTAATTTTCAGAATTTTTCAGTTTGTTTGCGCCCTCCAAAAATTTTGAGCACCAACCGCCAATGGCTACACTACTACTACTACTACTACTAGAAAGTGAGAATTAGCACTTGCTAATGTAAAGTGGAACAAGATGGCAGTTGTACAGAGAATGATGATACAAATTGTAATGGTAAACCTGGGACAATAAGAGCCGAAAAACACTTAGCGTTCACGCTATAGTCAGTGGCAGAGTGCATTTTCTTCAATTTCTTTAAATCGGAAACTATTGATTGGGATAAGTGAGGGAGGGCTGTATAGTGAATGTAAATGTTATTCTTTTTCTGACCCTCATGGACCCCTTGAAACCCAATCATTGATCACTTAGCTGTCCATGGACCCCAAAACCTAACTAAGCTTAAATCTACTGCCACCCCCCATCATAAGCCTATTCTTTTTGCCCTGTAAAAGGAGAGATGCCTATACACACCTTTTCTGAATTTGCTCTGGTCCGGTCATATGATTTCTTTAGCATCTGGCTTCGGCAAAAAGGAGAGATCACCAACAATGGCTGCAGAGCCTGGGCGATGACATCACTAATAGGCTTACTATGGGACATTGGGTTGTTGGCTAACCCTCCTCTACACTAAAGCCGTTGCTGGGCCTCTGTCATGTGATTGGACTGGAATAACTTCAGAATAGGTAAGTATAGGCATCATTCCTCATACAGAGTGGATAGAATAGGATTCAAATGGGGGTAGGAGTAGATTTAAGCTTAGTTAGGTTTTGACTTGCCTTTCACTTTAGGAAAACCCCTGCTTTAGGTGTTAAGGTCAGGATAAGAGCGACATTTCAAGAATACAATTTAAGTGTTAGCTTGCAGTTTAGGGCTTAATTGTGCTTAAGGTTAGGTTTTAAGATACAGTATCTCACAAAAGTGAGTACACCCCTCACATTTTTGTAAATATTTTATTCTATCTTTTCATATGACAATACTGAAGAAATTACACTTTTCTACAATGTAATGTAGTGAGTGTACAGCTTGTATAACAGTGTAAATTTGCTCTCCCCTCAAAATAACTCAGCACACAGCCATTAATGCCTAAAACGCTGGCAACAAAAGTGAGTACACCCCTAAGGCCCCTTTCACACGGCAAGCCCGCTCGGATCTGCCAGACCGTTTTTCAGTTGGATCCGAGCTCGCCATCCATTGACTCCTATAGGGAGATGGATGTCAGCGGAGATGTGTCCGCTGACACCCATCTGCCATCCAATTCGCTAAAATCAGACGTATGGCAATACGTTCGCCATCCGTCTGGGCAGAGCAGATGAGATCTGATAAAAACAGACATACTGTTTTTTTTTTGTCCGATCCCTCCATAAGAATCAGCAGTGCTTAGACAGGCCCCTGCCTGCTCAGTGAGCAGAAACGGACCTGTCATCTGCCGGCTCAGCAGAGATCAACGGAGAGATCTCCTGCTGAGCTGGCGGACTCTGCTGAGTGGATCCGTCTCGCGTGAATAAGACCTAAGGGAAAATGTCCAAATTGGGCCCCATTAGACATTTTTTCTCCTCGGTGTCATGTGACTCATTAGTGTTACAAGGTCTCGGGTGTGAAAAGGGAGCAGGTGTGTTAAATTTGGTGTTATCTCTCTCACTCTCTCATACTGGTTACTGGAAGTTCAACATGGAACCTCATGGCAAAGAACTCTCTGAGGATCTGAAAAAAAGAACTGTTGCTCTACATAAAGATGGCCTAGGCTATAAAAAGATTTCCAAGACCCTGAAACTGATCTGCATCATAGTGGCCAAGACCATACAGTGGTTTAATAGGACAGGTTCCACTCAGAACAGGACTCGCCATTGTTGACCAAGAAGTTGAGTGCACATGCTCAGAGCCATATCCAGAGGTTGTCCTTGGGAAATAGATGTATGAGTGCTGCCAGCATTGCTGCAGAGGTTGAAAGGGTGGGGGGGTCAGCCTGTCAGTGCTCAGACCATATGCTGCACACTGCATCAAATTGGTTTGCATGGCTGTCATCCCTGAAGGAAGCCTCTTCTAAAGATGATGCACCAGAAAGCAGTTTGCAAAAAACAGTTTGCTGAAGACAAGCAGACTGAGGACATGGATTAGTGGAACCATATCCTGTGGTCTGATGAGACCAAGATAAACTTATTTGGTTCAGATGGTGTCAAGCGTGTGTGGCAGCAACCAGGTGAGGAGTACAAAACAAGTGTGTCTTGCCTACAGTCAAGCATGGTGGTGGGAGTGTCATGGTCTGGGGCTGCATGAGTGCTGCCGGCACTGGGGAGCTACAGTTCATTGAGGGAACCATACATTCCAACATGTACTGTGACATACTGAAGCAGAGCATGATCCCCTCCCTTCGGAGACTGGGCCGCAGGGCAGTATTCCAACATGGTAACGATCCCAAACACACCTCCAAGATGACCACTGCCTTACTAAAGAAGCTGAGGGTAAAGGTGGTGGACTGGCCAAGCATGTCTTTAGACCTAAAGCCTATCGAGTATCTGTGGGGCATCCTCAAAATGAAGGTGTAGGAGCGCAAGGTCTCTAACATCCACCAGCTCTGTAATGTCATCATGGAGGAGTGAAAGAGGACTCCAGTTGCAACCTGTGAGGCTCTGGTGAACTCCATGCCCAAGGGGGTTAAGGCAGTGCTGGAATATAATGGTGGCCAAATAAAATATTGACACTTTGGGCCTAATTTGGACCTTTTCACTTAGGGCTGTACTCACTTTTGTTGCCGGGGTTTAGACATTAATGACTGTGTTTGTTTTGAGGATACAGCAAATTTACACTGTTCAACAAGCTGTACACTCACTACTTTACATTGTAGCAAAGTGTCATTTCTTTAGTGTTGTCACATGAAAAGATAGAATAAAACATTTACAAAAATGTGAGAGGTGTACTCACTTTTGTGAGATACTGTAGATCTAAAGCTTCAGTTAAGGTTATAGCTAGGGACCTCAGTTTTTCTTAACTTGTTTCAAGCACTGGAAGCCACTTTCTAGGTTCTAGGCACCGAAAAGGAACATATTCGGTTGACTGACTTCTGTTCGGGTTGGCACTATGACATATGTATATTAGATTGTGTGATATACACAATATAAATGCTAAATATCCCAATGAGGATAACAAGTCTCTGTTTTTTCATCAGATTATGTGTTTGTCACCCCTGTGGAAGTGGACTCCAGCGGAGCTTACATCTCACACGATATTTTGCACAGCACTAGGAAGAAGAGATCTACGCGAAGTTCAAAGGCTTCTTCCATGCATTACAGAATTTCAGCATTTGGACAGGAACTACACTTGGAGCTGCAGCCTTCCTCTCTGCTGTCTAGGGAGTTTGCCGTACAAGTTCTGGGTAAAGATGGATACCTAACAGATGTGGAACACAGCGTAGAGCCATGTTTCTATCAGGGATTTATCAGGGATTATGAGAACTCTTCCGTTGCTATATCGACATGTGTGGGCATGGTAAGTCATTTTAAACACCTGTAGCTTTTCTTCTGTCAAGGAGGACTTATTTCAACTACATGACCAGTTGTTAGAAGGGGTTCATTTGAAGATTCTTTTGACCATGCATTGCTTTATTTTAGTCCGTATATCCTTGCATTTAGAGGTACATGTCAAGTAAACTTAAACATTAAAACTTAAAGTGTTACTAAACCCAGGACCCTGCATTCACTCTATCTGGTCTACCACAGTACACAGAACATGGAAATGTAATCATTTTATTATATACAAACTGTTAAAAACCTTTTCCCATCAGAAGTATATAGCAGTCTTCTATCCCATCAGCAGTATATAGCAGTGACTTCTATCAGTGGCTGGTTAAAGCTTGTAGGAGGAGTTTTTATAATGCGCTGGCTGTCCTATCAGGATGCAGGACCCCTGACCCTCTGTCTGGACAGTGCTGATTGGTCCTGTGCTAATCACATGCACTCTCCGAAGAAAAGAAAAACTCTCTAGCAATATACACCAAACTGAGCATGTGCAGCCTGACTCCAGTAGCTCTGTCTTATCCGGACATGTTTTGGAGACAATACAAGAAGGGGAGGATCTGTTCATACAGAATTAAACGGCCTTATTGCACAGTTCCTAAATTTTTACACCAGTTATTGCTGTAGTGCACCAGAACACTTATTGTTGGTAACCCTGTAGTCTGAAAACCCCTGCTTGTGATACTGCAGGAGAATTCCTAAACACACCCAATGTAGTTTATTCAAAGTCTCTCCTATACAAAAACCCTGATGTTAAAAAAATGAAAAGTGTCTCCCAGCCGCCAAACAAATTTAAGCTATTATAGGCATTAAACAGCACTATGTAATGGCTGAAGAAAAAGTTGCCGAAAACTTGCATCTTCAATAAACTAAGTGGCAAGTGGGGATGACTTGACTCCCATGCATGCATAACAGAGTCATTTATTCTCACACACTGGCACCAGGATGAATGACTCAGTGTAGATTCTATAAAAGACTGCGAACAGGCATGCAAGTTTGTTCTATTGCCAAAGAGACGTACCATGTCTCTGCTGTAATAAAAAGCTGTCTGCTCAAATTAAAAAAAAAATTTAGTTCACTATAGCTTAGCCTATACAAGTTATTAAATAAGGCAATTTTTTCTGCAGTAATCAATCGCTAACATAAGACCTAACACAAGACTCTTCTTCTGTTATATCCCTCTAGGCTTTAGGAGCATTAGAGGCTTACTAAAGAAGAGGAGAGCTTTAAAGCATCTTCCCTGCCTATGTGGGCCCTTTTTTACCTATATGGTCCATTACGGTTGCCAAGGCACCTCAACAGGCCCATTATTAAACATGCAAATGCATCACGGTGCATGGGCATTAGGAAATACTGTACAGTGTGTTGGCAGTATGAATAACACTGCAGCACACCGCTAATAGAGCCTTGCTTTATTATGTGTTGCAGTAACAAGAGTGTTTTCCTGCAAAGCATAGGTGCGAATGGGCTCTCCATTATCCCGACAGTCATTCATCTCTGACCATGTTTCATGTGACTCTTACCATGTTTCATGTGGCTCTTCCATGTTTCATGTGGACTCTTACCATGTTGCATGTAGAATCTTATCACGTTACATGCTATTACCTAAATGTGGTCAGAACATGGTCAGCAAAATGGACTTAGCTTTACCTCCCCCTTCCCCAGCACAACATACTTTCCTTCCCTTGACTTCTGTACTGTTCCACTGTTAGGAGAGAAGGGAAGTTTTTTTGGGTATTGATGAGCATGTGACTTCCTTCTTTGTTTCCACATAACATCGATGGTTCTTGGCAGTTGGTCCAGCACTGTCATATATCATAGTTGAAAGAGTTATCTTTCAAAACTCAGGTTCAGAAACCAATACAAAAAAAAGAGCATCGCTTGAAGCCCCAATGTTTTCAGTCCGGTGATTCCACACACAATGACGGGTGCAGCGCCAATGGGTCCCATCTCGTCCAAATGGATAGCCAACAAGCAGAAGATAGGGGTGCCCACTGAAGCCACTCGATTCTAAGACTTCAAAACCGGCTTCAGCTTTTCCTCCACCCAGACCACGCCCCTCTTATACATATGACCCTCTTCTGGGCTTAGTCCTATCACAGGTTCAGTTTTAGGGGCAGCATGTAAAATAGACCTTGGAACTGGCCCTCTGAATGTTTGGTACTCTGTGAAGTCTACAGTCTTGGTAGCTGGTAGATTATCCAATCTTGCATTCTATGCATTAAGGTAAAAAAAAACTTCTGGGTGCAGCTCCCCCCAGCCACCTTTATTCTCACCTGAGCTCCATCTCGATCCAGTGATGTGCATGAGAGCACTGACTCTCAGGGGTCTCTCTCTCCTCATTGGCTCACACAGCAGTGGGAGCCATTGGTTATTGCTGCTGTCAGTCACAGCCAGTGAGCCAATGTTGGGAGAGCAGGGGGTGGGGCTGTAAATAAACACACAGAACAGGGCTCAGGAGCAAGCCTGTTTGAGTGCCCCCATAGCAAGAGACTTGTTATTAGGGGCACTCATCAGGAGGGGAGAGCCAGAACTGCTGCTGAGGGACCCAAAAAGGAGAGGATCGGGGCCACTGCACAGAGCAGGTAAATATAACATGTTTGTTATTATTTTTTTTATCTTTCCTTTTAGAATCACTTGATCTCCAGTCATTCCAAGTATGGATAAAATAAAAGTATATATCTACATACTGTTAACAAAAGTACTTCACTTTGTCTTGTTATCAACCTCCTGTAATCCCCTGCAAAGCAGCTTTTTAGAATGGGAGAGGTGGGACAGCACTCTGAGCGTGTTCTTTGCACAGTGCTGTTTATCTAACATATGAAGCAGACCAAGCTTCATGAAAGAAGGAAGGAGCAGATTACTGACCTCACCAGTATGCTGCTGATCCTTTACTGTCCAGTCATAGGTTGTGATTGGTCTTAGACCCAGACTATACCCAGGGTGCCTCAGGAAGTACAGGGCCTGTCTGTGCTGTTTGGTAGGGTTGTTTGGATAACCATACTGGCCATAGAGACTGCTTCAGCAGTTAGTTCCCATGCATGTCGTTCTACTGTGTATTATCTTGTTTGTCTGGAGTTCATCTGTAAATACATACAATATTTCTATGACCTGCTTAAAATTGGAGAGTGACATAAAGGACTGGTAATCGTATCCAGTTACAGGTGGCGAAAACAAGACAATGGAATGCAGATGGGAAGAATGGAGACGTTGAGGAGCCCACCTATAGCACATTTACAAAGGGTGATTGATTCTTTTGTATCTTCAAATCCAGGCTAATTCCCTCCAGACTGGAGCTCCTATGGCAAATATCACTTGAAATGCTTTGATTTTAAACCAATTCAGCTGATCCTGTTGCTTTGAAGCACATGTATAGGCATTCAAATTGTCACTGCACATCCTGAAAGCATATGTGTGATGGTACATTCTTTTGTTGAGAGCAGACTATTGTCATTAAACAGCAGCAAGGGGTACTGAAATGTAAAAACAAAGTTACTTTCAAGCGGGCACACATTTTCGTAAGTTACACACTATTTCTGATGCAGTCATGCAGCAATCTGGACACAAAATAATTGCAGTAAAAGAGCACCAATGAGCTGGACAGGCTTGTCTGGAAAAATGTGCAGTGATTTTTATGGGACTATGCAGAGGTTATTCAACGTACACTGTATTGCCCAAAGTATTGGGACGCCTGTCTTTACATGCACATGAACTTTAATGGCATCCCAGTCTTTATAGCTATAACAGCTTCCACTCTTCTGGGAAGGCTGTCCACAAGGTTTAGGAGTGTGTCTATGGGAATGTTCGACCATTTCTCCAGAAGGGCAGGCCTGGCTCGCAGTCTCCACTCTAATCCATCCCAAAGGTGTTCTATTGGGTTGAGGTCAAGACTCTGTGCAGGCCAGTCAAGTTCCTCCACCCTAAACTTGCTCCTGATCTCAACCCGATAGAACACCTTTAACCTCACAAATGCGCTTTTGGAAGAATGGTCAAACATTCCCATAGACACACTCCTAAACCTTGTGAATAGACTTCTCAGAAGAGTTGAAGCTGTTATAGCTGCAAAGGGTGGGCCAAGATTGGGATGCCATTAAAGTTCATGTGCGTGTAAAGGCAGGCATCCCAATACTTTTGGCAATATAGTATACATTGTGCAGTAGATGTGCATTGAACCTGTCACATATAGCTTAAATGTTGGGTGATTCATGCTGAACCAACTAAATTTCTGTTAGTACTTCCTGGATCAAAAAAAGTTGTCTTTTAATCAGATGAAGTTATTATTTAGTCCATAGACTTAACGAGGGAATTGTTTGTGTGTATGGTTTGATTGAGGTTTTAAATGGTAATATAATTATTAGAAGGCCCAGTGAGTTATGGTTTATTTGCGGCCTTTTCTTTTTTTTTCCAGTTTTTCATAGGCTGTGGATGAGCTAGAACATTAATCCATATTGTTTACTTCCTCTTATTTCCTGTCTCAGTGACAACTTTGTCCCCACGTCAGACACAGAGGCAAAATATCTCAAAAGGGTCTGTATTAGGTTATAGCCACTGAATGGCTGGGTAGGTGCAGCTTGGTGAGGCAGAGAACTGAAATTGTATTAATGCAGAATCCAGGAATTCACAACAAACACGGTGGGAAGACACCTGACTGGGAACACTCTCGGCATAAAACAGTAATGTGTAACAGAGCTGGTCTCAGGTGTGGGTGTTGATAGCTTCTGTCTTGAGGGACAGAATGCGGCCTGGCTGGTACGAGCCCAAATGGGAAGGTCTCCAGAAAGATGGTGTGTCCTTATCCTTTTCCTACTTGTCTGGAACCTCTACCTGCCGCTAATCACTGTTCCTGACGGGTGACCTGTCCAGGTGACCTACACTGCCCAGACGTGAAATGCACCAAGCCTGGGAGCCAGGGTCTTAAATAGGCTCTACCTGACCCAAGATGGCTGCTAGAGTCACATGGGGCAGCAGTATCTAATCAAATAGCTTCCGCTAGTGACCCTGTAAACAGGGGATATGTAATTAGCGAACCTCCAGCTGTTGCAGAACTACAAGTCCCATGTGGCATAGCAAGACTCTGACAGCCACAAGCATGTAACCCAGAGGCAGAGGCATGATGGGACTTGTAGTTTTGCAATAGCTGGAGATCCACTAATTGCATAACCCAGCTGTAAACCATAGAAGAACCATGTTCCTCTTCCCTTGCAATGTTGCTGTGGTTGTGCGCCACCTACAGTGGAGAAAGACCATGGAAGGAAGGGGGAGGAGCTATAAAGGTGAAAACATACGTCGGAGTAGGGATCCATCATTTCCGGGTCCCGTGACATCATTTCCGGGGTGGTTAATCAGAACGAGGCTTGGACCGCACACCAGCCCTGAAGAAGCCAATTTGATATCTGCACAAGCTGTACACACTAGTACCGGTGCATGGGCACTAATACATGTGAGTGCAATTCCTATTTGTTATGTTTTTAACACCAATTACAAATAAAATACTAGACTGTTACTTTTTAATTTAGCTTCCTGCGGAGTCATTTTCTCTGAGTTTTCTACTCTAATGGAGGAATGAAGTGGCACTTCTCATCAGGGGGATCCCAGCTATTTTGTGGTTTCCTGAGAATATTTTGAACTACCTGTAAAAAGGGGTCAATCACTTCTGGTGAGTGTACATCCACCATTTGAGCACTAGCAGTGAAGATTAAGAGTATCTATTTATTGAAGCAACCATTGATGTTGGGACAGTCACACTGGACTTTATCTTTTATCATTTTTTCAAATTTTTTATATTTATATGATATATTGCCTAACCACATTGCTTTTTTCATTTATGTTATTCATAAGTTTACAGGGCATGTATGTGAGCATCATCCACTATTATTTGTTTATTTTTAGGTGTTGTTTTGCACATGTTATTTATGTATGTGAGTGCAGTCTTCAAATTTTTTATTTTGCATTAAACAATAACTAGGCACTGAATATCATCCTATGCCATGCAAGTATTTAGACATATCAATATGAGATGATAAGGATACATAAATAGCGGTGGGGTGCACTTTGTCAACGCGTTTCATAGACCTTGCATTCCCTTCCTCAAGAGATATGAAGGTATTGGTCCATCATAAAAAAAAAACTGAAGTCACCTTCACAACCCAAGAAGTATACACTAGGCCAGGTAGTATGGGTACCAAGACATCAGTGTCCAAGTTACTTGCTTTCTCTCAACTTGAGGACAGGCACCTCTAGTTAGTCACAGCAGCCCCATAGATACATCCAGGTCCTTATTTCCACAATCTGAGGGCTCTGTAGCAGTTCAAGCTATTGCGAATAATAACCCATGTTTTTTAAAGTAACAAATGGATTAATATTAGTATTTTACACCCCAAATTGGTGTAAATAATTTGGTATAACTAAAATTATGCTGCTTTTTTAGATGTACAATAAGCTTAAAGGGGAGTTCCATGTCCCCACCCCATGAAAAAATGCAAAGTCAACAGCTACGAATACTGTAACTGCTGACTTATAATATCAGGGCACTTAACTGTCCAGGGTTCCCCCAATGTCAACACCTCAGCCGATTTTCGGATCGGCTCTCGGGTGCTTACCATTCATGGTAAGGAAAACCGTCAATGAAAGCTTTCGGCTTCACAGCCGGTTCCCTACTTCGCATGTGCGAAGAGTGCTGCACTTTCTAACTGGCCCAGTGGCCGAGGAAGGAGGAGGGGGGCCAAATTTCTGAAGGAGGGCGCCGTGGCGCAGTCTCTCAGAAGTGGGGAAGGGTACCTGTCAAAAACAGGAACCCCCCTTCCCCCTGAAAGGTGCCAAATGGGGCACCAGAGTGGGGGAGGAAGCAGATAAGTGGAGGTTCCACTTTTTGTCCAGATTTGTCAGAATCAGGTGACAAAAATGTTGCTATGAGCACCATAGTACTTCAGCAGACCCATCTGAGCCTTTAGTCAACAGAACTAAAAAGTGTGTTGCCGAAATTGCCAAGAGTTGCACTTGCAATACTTGCAATATAAGAATGTAGCATAGAAGTACAGCTTTTACAATCCATGTTTTCCATATGCTCTTGATTTTTTTTTTGCCTGGCCAGTTTGGACCACTTGACCATACATACAAAAGATCGATCTTGGGCCAACTATAAACAGATCAGGAGGTCTGTACAAGAAAAAGCCACACATTAATGATGTCAATGCTCTAATAAGCTTCTTCATGGCATGTACACTGACAGTCTCTGCCTGTAGCCATTGCTACTGGCGCTTTTCCCCCATGATAGGGCTTAGTTCTAGAGACTAAAGATGAATAGACTTAGCCATGAACAAACCAGCATTAACAGATTTAATAGTAAATATGTATACATCCAAATATATCTTGCATTTAAAGAGTATCTAAGCCAGGGGTGTCCAACCATTTGACTTTCTTGGGCCGCATTGGAAGTCTTGGGCCACATATAAAATACACTAACAACAAGGATAGCTGATGAGCAGAAAAAGTCAGGCAGATCACAAGTTAACGATCACTGATACACTGTAGATAATGTACAGTACCTGTCTGAGTAATAAAACTTCATTTTTGTGGTCATATTTTTTATTATAAATATAAAAAAGGACAAAAGGAACACATCAATATCTGGATGTATTAGCTCTATGAATTCTCAAAGTGTTCATCAGATATTTTGGTTCTAATTTTGTCCTTCGTGTGCTTCATCCTTGAAAATAGATGCTCATAAAAATAGGTGCTGCCAAAAACTGATGACATGAATAAGGCGTGATTGTGAAGAGTGGGATATTTTTCTTTGGGAAGATAAGCCCAGTAAAAAAAAAAAAATCTTCAGCCACATGTGTTCTCTAAGTGTAAACATATTTTTACAAAAAATTCCCCCCAAAAAAATTTTTAGTTTACAATTTTGTGTTGGTCCACATTCATAGTTGTCTTGGGCCACATGCAGCCCGTTTGCTGCAGGTTGGACACTCCTGATCTAAATCTTAATTAAAAAAATGTCTCTCATTGGCTTCGTTTTGGTCTGCTAAATATATCATCAAATGAGTTTTGTTACATCTGTTGTGAGAGTGAAAAAAATCCACAGATCTTGCCAGAAGTCTTGTAAATGGATTATTTCCTGGGCTCTCTGCCTGTGTACGAGGATGGGAGGGCGTGATAAGGAGGGAGAAGAAGTTACAAAGAGGTTACGGCGATGAGGAGGGAGGAGGATGTAAGGCGAGGCCATTTTTTATAATCTATCAGAAGTTAAGTAGGCAGGGCTGACACATGTACAAATCACAAACAAATCCCATATAGTGAACTTGGTGTTGAGTTATTCACTTTAGGTCATCACAGAGGACAATGAGGCACTCTTTACAGCTAGAGGAAAAGAGATTTCATCTCCAAATAGGGAAAGGTTTCTTCACAGTAAGAGCTGTGAAAATGTGGAATAGACTCCCTCCAAAAGTGGTTCTAGCCAGCTCCATAGATTGCTTTAAAAAAGGCCTGGCCTACATGCATTGAAGACTTGTATGGCCACTTTGGACATTTGGCCTTATTATTGAACTTTGAATCTTTTGGATCAACTGTGGGTATAGTATTGTATGTATGTATGTATGTGTATATATATCTGTATAGATAGATAGATAGATAGATAGATAGATAGATAGATAGATAGATAGATAGATAGATAGATAGATAGATAGATAGATAGATAGATAGATAGATAGATAGATATATGTGTATATATATATATAGCTATATGTGTATATATATATATATATATATATATATATACATATATATATAGATATATGTGTATATATATATATATATATATATATATATATACAAATATATATATCTATATATATATATATAGAGAGAGAGATATAGATATATATATATATATATATATATATATATATATATATATATATATATATATACGTTATATATAGATATATATCTATATATATATAGAGAGAGATATATATATATATATATATATACATATATATATATATATATATATATATATATATATATATACCGAGAGAGGGAGAGATCTATAGATATATATATAGAGAGAGAGAGAGAGAGAGAGAGTTTTCTTTCTCTCTCTCTCTCTCTCTCTCTCTCTCTCTCTCTCTCTCTCTCTCTCTCTATATATATATATATATATATATATATATATATATATATATATATATATATATAATATCTATCTATCTATCTATCTATCTATCTATCTATCTATCTATCTATCTATCTATCTATCTATCTATGTGTGTATATATATATATATATATATATATATATGAGAGAGAGAGATATTTATAGAGAGAGAGAGGGATGAATATATATTCCCTTTATTGGTTGAATTAGATGGACTTGTGTCTTTTTTCAACCAGACTAACTATGTATCTTTAGGAGGGCCAAAAGAAAATACACATGCCAAGGAAAAAAATTACACAAAGCAGGCTACTTAAGATAATTCCTGCTCCTGCTCCTGTTTGTGACCTCATAGAAACACTTACTCATGTGTCCCAATACTAATCAGTGTTTGTACCATGAGGGCACATTCACCCTTCCTCTGAGTATCTTGAGTATGTATTTTAATCTGACGTGTCTCAGTCTATTTATGACATAATCCCACTAATCTTCTCCCCAGGGTGCCCAGTGCAGATCTGCTAATTACTTAATAATCTGCTGTATCTGATTGTCCTTGCTAATTTGGATGCTGATGAAGAAAAGTAATTAAAAGCATCCGGTATTGTCACCTTGTAGTGAGTTACTTTTTTCCACTATCCAAACCCTGCCTATGGCTTAACTCCAGACGGGATAAGGGAAGCAAGGGTTAAAAGCGTCTTTTTAGCACTTGGTGAATGATCAGTACATCAGCCTATACCATCAGAGGCCAAGTTTACCCATCACACTGTCAGGCCGAACAATATCTCCGGGACTGAATAACCTCCATATCCTTTTTACACCAATTACTTTTGTCACTTGGATGCACCTCTTTCCAGCTCGCTTTGTTCGGTGCAATTAAAGTGGAAGTGGTGATTCTTTCTCTACAGTTGGCAGCTCTTATCTTTCCATTGTGGCTTTCATTAGCAGTAGCTTCACAACAATAAAACAGCGACGACCCTAGTCTTTCAAGACTCCAGTCTTCACAATGGGGACTTGGAAGAAATTGCATTTCAATAGACTGCAAGGGTCTCTTTGATCTAATTTTTGGATGACCCAAATGATTCAGTCGTTCAGTTCTCCTTTGCCTGCCAATACTTGTATTGAGGCTTGGGTGGTGAAAGAACTCATTTAGAAGGAGTTGCTAGGTTGAGTGGTTTTGAACTGACAGAGGAACCACACACAAGTACATACTCACACATATATCTAACTGTTAATCAACGGTTTGCTAAATAAAGGCTTGCTTGTTGTGTTTTTTGGGGTTTTTTTTTGGTTTTTTTTTTTACTATTGACACATTTTCAACATGGACCAGTGATGTTCAAGGTTAGCAACAAAACTCAGTTCACTCAAGAAGCTAAATACACAGTTTCAGATACATACATGGGAACTTTTTTTTTTACTTTTCAAAGGATTTGCAGTTGTGTAGGCAGTCACCTGCCAGACAGCACTGCCAAATCCTTCACCGCCATTGGTTGGTCAAGTCTACACTCCTGGTCTACTGATTGGACAATGAATAAGCAGAAGAGAAAAGATGAAGTCATCAGTCAGCTGACATTGATCTCTTCTCCTATCAGGATGTTCACCAATAGCATGTGCACATTGCAGCAGAGCCTGATTGGCTGCTAGGACCGGACCTCCCTATCCCAGTCTGAGGCTGATATAAAGACAGACTTGGGTACATACATTTTTCTGCACACAAAAATACATCTAATATTTCATAGGAATACACAAATTTAATGTAGTAATGTACAGTATGTGTTGAAAATGTATTTTTAAATGCAAATAGTCAGCAATGAAAGCTTGACAGAAGTGGTCCCCATCCTATTAATAAAGCACTTTTATTGCTTTTTCTATTCCTGTTGGAGAGATTCTCCTCATTTCTTGTCCCCGTGACACAACATGATAAAGAAGGGCTTTCCATATTGCTCAATTTACTTACATTTTAAGTTTATAAAATTGGAGAAAACAAAAATGGGAAAAAGCAGCTGAAATTTTCTGTGGGTACCAAAATGGCAGATGTTTGCAGGCCTATAAGCACTGCAGACTGGGGCTTATTCTGGCACAATAAAGCATACGCCGTAAAGCAGAACTAAATTCCCATAAGAGAATAATAGGGGGCTGATTTTGCATTTTTGCATTTGCAAATAGACTGTGCACTCTGCAAATGCAGTTGCTCCAAAACTTAGTAAATGAGGTAAAGCTTCACTTTGCAAAGAATACCCAATCACATGCAAGGAAAATGAAAAAAAAAAGCATATTTGCTTGCACGTGATTGGATGATGGAAGTCAGCCGAGCTTCTGCTCATTAACTAAGCTCTGGAGCAACTGCACTTTGCAAAGTGCACAGTCTATTTGCCTTTAGTAAATCAACCCCCTAGCCTTTTAAAGCACTCTAATGCCCCGTACACACGGTCGGACTTTGTTCGGACATTCTGACAACAAAATCCTAGGATTTTTTCCGACGAATGTTGGCTCAAACTTGTCTTGCATACACACGGTCACACAAAGTTGTCGGAAAATCCGATCGTTCTAAATGCGGTGACGTAAAACACGTAGGTCAGGACTATAAACGGGGCAGTGGCCAATAGCTTTCGTCTCTTTATTTATTCTGAGCATGCGTGGCACTTTGCCTGTCGGATTTGTGTACACACAATCGGAATTTCCGACAACGGATTTTGTTGTCGGAAAATTTTATATCCTGCTCTCAAACTTTGTGTGTCGGAAAATCCGATGGAAAATGTCCGATGGAGCCCACACACGGTCGGAATGTCCGACAACACGCTCCGATCGGACATTTTCCATCGGAAAATCTGACCGTGTGTACGGGGCATAAGTAAAACAGGCTTGTATTATTATTATTATTATTATTATTATTAATAATAATAATATATTTTGTTTTCTGGGGGAAAAAAGTTTTCTCTGTACCTTGTTCATGTTTTCTCTCCCTGTACGGTGCACAACCTGTAAATTATTTCTATGAACTTGCAATGTATGTGTGCACATACTGAATGTTCCACTTTTATTGCCGTGATTTCAATGGAATGACCAGCCCAATACTAATTGACATGGCTGCTTATGGCCTTGGGGCTGCACAGGAAAGGGTGACAACACTGCAGCTGAATTAAATGTGTGTTGTCACCTAAGAAAAGAAAGTACCTGTGCATACACCTTGCTGCTAGGCTTATCAGAAATGATTTAATCGAAAATATTTTAAAAAGAGGATTCATCTTTCCCTACATTAGAGAATGATGTGAAGCAGCGTATTTGACTTAACGTGTACCTAAAAGAAAAAAGAAATGTGGGGACTTTAAGTGAGGCAACGGCTATAAACAAGTACCGTTGTCTCCATCCCTGTTACTTGTAAAGAAAGAGGGGAATAGGGGAAAAAAGGGTGGGTTTGTGGGACTTTATATGAAACACACCACTGGAATATGATGAATCAATTAATAAATTTAACTGACATTTATTGGATACAAATGAGCATATTGGGCGATGAAAATTTCATCATAATACAATATATAATATAAACATAATTGGTAAATCATATGATAAAAATTACTAAATAATAAAGTAATAATAACTATAATGGTTAAATAATATGCATCACTGTACCCAAATAGACATAGTAAAATTATAGTAGACCCAGTTGACTACAAACATGGTTAACATGATAAAGTAAGGCCAAAGTACTGTAAAATTGATTCATGATTCTCGAAGGTAAAAATCAACGCATAGTTGCTGTGACATAACATCAATAAAAATCTTGTCACGTTTCGTGACTAGCGTCCACTCATCAGGAGCAGATGTAACCTGTGTATACCTGTAATTGAATGTAAATTTACCATAGATATAGTAATTAATAGAGCGGAAAGAGGGGTAACAAAGAATATGGTCCCAACACTCTTACCTATTGGTAGATTTGCTGTAAAAAGTGTACCTAGACCGCAAAAATAGTTGGTTCTAATCAGTACCTGTTTTACCTTTGGCTATGTCTACTGAATCCAGGGATTTTTCTCCCGTGGGCTCCTATCATTTAAATTTGGTGAGGCTATGTAGTCTTCCCATTTATACAGACATCTGTGAATAAAGAGACTGCAAATTCCATCTGTATCTGCAGCCAAGGGACTCGTAGAACTCAGTGGAGTGAGGTAACAAAGCTTGTAGACCATGGATACTTCTTCAAGCCCTACAGCTGAAGATTTGTATAGAGGCATGGACTTGCGGCTGGAGGAATGGTCAACAGGAGCCTGTGCAATGCATATGTGATCCAGTGATCACGGCTGCAGTGCTTTGCAGGCTCCACTACAAAAATAACAAATGCACTTTTTTTAATCAAAATTGGTGCATTTAATAAACTTTTTTTGAAAAAGGTGCAATGCGCTGTTAAGTATATGAGTAAAAGGTTTTTTATTACTGTTGCAAAATGTTTAATAAATGCCTACTGATCCTGTCAATTTCTTCTTCCTAAAGTCTGAAAGGGTGACAACGCTAAACAATGTTGTAGTAGGTCTTGTCATCCTCATGTACGCTATCCTGCATCTGCAGTACAGGATGGCGTCATTCTCAGCCTGTGGTTTGTGTGAAGTGCAGCATAGGAACTGTTCCATGGCACAAGGGATAGGGTGTTGCTTTATGGTGTGCATAATTAGGGGTTCAACACTGACCAACCCCAGCTTATTTTTACCTCACTAGGTCCCCTGAAGAATGGGATCCACCTGGTTTCAGCCTGGTGGACCAGGAGTACCCCAGTCTCCATCGGGAGTATTGCAGCCAGGGGAACCAGGGTCAGGGCTCTTTCCCTTTTGGAGGAGGACCATGTGCTCATTTTTTATTGCACCTCTTGTTAGCTTTGAGTGTAGGTCCCACACTGCAGAGAAATGACTTAGAATGAATAATTGATGGATTCATTCTAGCCTAAATCAAGGAACTTCTGAGTTATATATGCTTAAATCTTTGGGCTTCAATACACTTTAGCAAGAAAACTACCTATGGTTATGCCTATTACATGCCATGTTGCCCCTTTGTTGGCCACTATCCTTTCCTCCCACAGAAAGATACCTCCCAGATTTTTTTGTGAGCACATGCTCAAATTTACAACCTTGAATTATCAAATTATTATGTGTGTGTATAAAATTGTGTTCAAGTATATTACATTACTGCAAAAATGGTGATGCCCCAACCCCAGTAAATTTTTTTATAGGGTATAAAAAAGAAAGACCGTCCCTGTTTATAAGGCATACAGTATATCTAAACAAGATCTATGAACACATGAGAATCGGTCTGACTTTCCAAAGGCCAGCTGCATATAAAGTTATTTTGTGGGTGTTTTATCAAATGTGTGTTGGTGGCTGTGCACCTGTAGTAACACTTTATGGGTCATATGACAAGTAACAAGCTGGTGTCATAAGTGTTGCGAATATGGGAAAAGGACTCTAAGAAGCGCTAACAGATCTTCTACAGTCATTTTTACGAGCCGTGTGATATAAAAGGTCTTGTGAACAGCACAGATTTACGGTTTGTGCCATCAAAGAAAAGCTTTGTGTCTTTAGTCCCACTGAAATGTTACTTTTTCTCTTTTCCTCGATAGCCCAATTCACAAGCTGTAAATTATTGAATCTTTTCCTCTCTGCTAATTTCACCAAATACTTACTGATCTCCGATCAGACGACGGTACTTTCATCTGACCAATGAAAGGACATTCCCATCACTTTTTAATGTCTCCATTTTGCACGGTATAGTTTTTTTATGTGATTACCAAAGGAATCTGGCCATCAAAGAAGGATGTAAACACAGCTACTCAGCTACATTCATTTAAAGCAGAAATTAACTCTCTTAATCAACATTGACTATGTAGCAAGGTCCCAGGCCTCCTTTGGTCTGATGAGAACCTCCAGGGCCAGAGATAGCAGACATCCTTCTGAATATGGTGGGTTGTGAGGCATTGTGTGTGCAAGCTAGTTAAAGTTATTGGGCGTCAAACACTTTTTTTATTTCAGTTAACAGAACTTTTGGGAGAGAGCGTTAGGACCAGGACACCCTTAGGTAGTTGCAAGATTAATTGACAGACTCCGAGACTTCAACAGGAGGACAGCCATGCAGGGAAAGGCATCCAGCAAGACGCCACATCTGCATGTGTAGGAATGCTGTCTCCTATGGCAACAGTCTTTAACAGTTCCTACCAAACAGTGTACCAGTTCTTTCACTTCCACTACAATCACTTCTTGTAGTTCTTCAGCCCACTGAGCTCCCAGTCTCTCACTAGACTAGATGATTCACTGACACTGAATCCCTTGAGCTCCTCCAATCTTCGCGGTGGTATCTTCCTCAAGTGTCACCCCCGCCTCTTTGCTGCGGCCCTAGCATGGCACTCAAGATACCTCTCAAGCTTCACCCCACTGGCCTGCTTGGTACCTGGCTTGACACACAAGGCTGCTCTGCAAGCGTCACCTCTGGTGGCTGGGTCCCTGGCTTGATAACCACTGACGTTTCCCGATTCTTCACCGTCACCAGTTGGTGAGAAGGTTGCTCCGGTACTTGCTTTAGTTACTCACTGTGGTCCCTGGTAATAAGGTGGTTGGTCCCTTTAGTGGCAACAGGTTCCGACCTCCGACCACGACAGGTTCACCGGCCGGCAGAACCGTCACTTCTGGTTGGATTCCCAGCGGCAATCCCAACCCTGCTCTGCTCTCTTGCTTCTGGATAGGCGCTCAGACCGCCTAGCAGCCAGATGTGCCCTGGATAGGCCTAATCTCTGGCCTAGCAGCCCAGGCAGTACAACACACGTCCACCCACACAGCCGTCCAGGTGGCACAGAACACTGATCACCTGACTGCACCCAAATATATAGGTTCTCCTAGCAGGCCAAGAGATTAAAGAAAACCCCTGCCCATTGGCTGAGATACCCCATATACCCATAATCTGACTTTGCAGTGCCCTTCTCAAATCTAGTACCACCAAGTACCCAGCCACGTATCGGCAAAAGAGAGAAGTGCAGCAATTACAGACTTATGCCCTGTACACACAGTCAGACATTGATCAGACATTCCGACAACAAAATCCATGGATTTTTTCCAACGAATGTTGGCTCAAACTTGTCTTGCATACACACAGTCACACAAAGTTGTCGGAAAATCCGATCGTTCTGAACGCGGTGACGTAAAACATGTACGTCGGGACTATAGCAGTAGCCAGTAGCTTTCATCTCCTAATTTATTCCGAGCATGCGTGGCACTTTGTGCGTCGGATTTGTGTACACACGATCGGAATTTCCGGCAACAGATTTTGTTGTCGGAAAATTTTATAGCCTGCTCTCAAACTTTGTGTGTCGGAAATTCCTATGGAGAATGTGTGATGGAGCCTACACACGTTCGGAATTTCCGACAACAAGGTCCTATCACACATTTTCCATCGGAAAATCCTATGGTGTGTACAGGGCATACGAGTGAAATCAATTGATCCTCAATAATTAGCCAAGGTAGCCATACCTGGCAGGTAAATTTAGGAGCAACCCTGCCTAAACACCAGGGTGCTACATCTATTTTTAATCCTTATGCTGATAACATTAGTAAATAGATAGGAAAGTATATTTTAAAAAATTGTAAAGCGGAGTTTCCTTTTATAAAAAAAACAAAAAAAAAACGTGCAGGCAGAGAGATATAAATATGAGATTATTTTACTTTTTTACACCGATAGATGCTACAGCAAGAGTTAAAATACCTTGTGCTGCCAGCATATAGGAAAGTTGGACCACGGCTCTATTACACAATGCAGAGGCATGGCTCTCCAGCTGTCCAACACGCCCCTTAACACTGCTCTAATCAGTAGTGCTCTCCCGCCCCAAGCAGCACTGTTAATTGGAGCTTGAATTTAGAACTGCATCGTATCGAGCTGTATTGACATATATTTATTGTTGCTGTTGCCAAGCTTTTATGTTGTTTTTCTGTCCTAGTCTACTGCCTTTTGAACTGCCTTTTTTCTTTCTCTTAACAAGGCAAAGGTAATGCAGCATGAATGCATGGTAAATGCTTTTCAAAAGCAAACCAAAAACCTAAACGATATTCACAATCAAGGCTGTAGTTAACTTAAACCATCAATGCACTACAGTAGTAACGTAGGTGTTGAGGGAAGGATTTACAAGGTTCATTGTTCGAACACAATATCTGATACAACCACTGTGCCAGTGTGTAAAGACAGCTAAGATTTCCCATACCACCTGCCAGAAATGGAAGGATTGACTTTTCTTCCTTTCTTGAGTGGCTTTAGTTTTACTTTTTTTGATTAAGCTGGCCATAGATAGTTTAAATCTTGGTGGGATCAGCAAGGACTGGCAGAGATTTGAACTTGGGCTGGCTGAATGTACCCAAATCGACCCATCAATCGAGTTGGGTACAACCAGCATGTTGGATTTTTGGCATGCGATTACTGCCAACAGTTATAGCCACTAGCAATAATCACTGTTTTCCAGGCAGGGATGGCACCCCCACACCCCCGCCGGGACAGTTCAATAGCGTTGTGGGTGTAATTTCTCCATCAACACTGACTGTGTTTATAGGGGAAGCCCCGTGTTTACAAGAAAGAAAATGGCACAATCTACGGCCTGCCTTAGCAACAGGGTTTTTTAACTGGCATGGAGAATGGTTGAATGTGCATGCAGAGGAAGGCCATAGTTGCGTACGTGCTCCAGTTAAGGACAAAGGAGGAAAGAGTGGGAACCATGTGCAGACAATTCTCTCACAATGGAGATTGGGCAAAATTTCCAACCATTTCGTTCTTTTAGAATGATCATCTGGGGCAACTGTGTGTGGCACCATATGCATTGCATCATTACTCAATGTAGGCTGTCATCTATTGTCTACTGGACAAAATTGTACAAAGAAGGCACTAAGCAGCAGCATGTAAATCATATAATCCACCTTCTATGGGCAGCCTAAAGGGTATGCAAACCATACTAACGCATTTCCTATATTTGCTTCTGTTCTGTTGTATCTGTCCGATAGGTGCAAAAATATACCTGTTGATCTTGCCAGATAGCTTCCTATGCTCTCTGCGGCGGCTGTATTCTTACCAGTTACCTGATACAGGACTACAGAACCATCTATGGTATGGAGAAGAAGAAATAGGAAGGTTTCAGTAGTGTTGTCTTGTTTCTGTTGTCCTAATATAGTACAGTGAGTGTGTAGTGCTGCCCTTGGACAGGAATTGTGTTAAGCTGGCCATAAACTGTTAAAGTGTTACTAAACCCAGGACCCTGCATTCACTATATCTTGTCTCACACAGTACACAGAACATGCAAATGCAATTATTTTAGTAAATATAAAATGCTAAATACCTTTTATCACCAGCAGTATATAGCAGTCTTGTGACTTCTATCAGTGTCTGGTTAAAGCTTGTAGAAGGAATTTTTCATTCTCCTCTGACTGTCCTATGAGGCTGCATGACCCCTGACCCATGTCTGGACAGTGCTGATAGGCTCTGTATTGATCAAGAAAAAAATAAAAACTTTCTAGCAATACACACCATACTGAGCATGTGCACAGTGCCTCCTAGGGCTCTGTTCTATCAGCAGATGGACTGGGGATGGTAAAAGAAGGGGAGTGTCAGAGAAGACAGGATCAAACAGCCTTTTTACACAATGCGGAGGATTAACCCCTTAGGTTTCACATTGATTATAACAATCATGCTTTACTGCATATACAGACTGATTTTACTAGTGCGGGTTCCTCCATACACAAAGCGAGGTCAGTGGAGGAATTCTTCCCCGCTGCAGGGACATTGTGTTCTGACAGCGGGACCGGATACCCCCAGAATATATTGATCAGCGGCAACATATTACTTCAGCAGAAGTCGATCAAATGTTCGACTTGTGTTGAGCAAGGATAGTCACACCGCTGAATGGAATTTGGCCAGTCCCTGCTGAATGGGCCAAATTGCCATCAGTGTAAAGCCAGCTTACTGGCAGAATCACCAGGTTAACATGAAAGAAAAAAAGAAAAATAATGCAGTTTCCAAATCTAAGGACTAGTAAGCAGCAGTTATATTACATTTTTTGTTTTTGGATTTAGATACGCTTTAACTTCTAATTCTGCTGTGTACGCAAGACCGCAGGCTCTCCAAACACCATCTGCATAGGAAGTTCTCACTACTTTTCCTCCATGAAATAAACATTACATTGCATATAAAATCATCAGTAATGCCGCGTACACATGATCGGCATTTTGGTCGGAAAAAGATATGGCTTTTCCGACGGGATTCCACTCAAGCTTGCCTTGTATATACACTGTCACACAAAAGTTCGCTGAACTTTCAACCGTTAAGAACGCGGTGACGTACAACACTGCGACGAGCCGAGAAAATGAAGTTCAATGCATCAGAGCATGCGTCAAATTGTTTCCGAGCTTGCGTAGGAATTTTTTCACATAGGGACTTTTTCCGACCGAAAAATTAAGAAGATGCTCTCAATCTTTTGCTGGCTGAATTCGGCCAGCAAAAGTCCGATGGAGCATACACAAGGTCGCGTTTTCCAGCCAAAAGCTCTCATCGGTCTTTTGCTGCCCGAATTTCCGATCGTGTGTACGCGGCATAATACTATGAATCTGTTGGTTTCCTGCTGATTTTTACCCTGATACAACATGTGAAAAAAGTTTTTCATTCATGTTCTGTTTAGCTCTAAACAATGGTTCAATGCACATCGATACTATAAAATAAATCAAGTGTCTGCAAGACCAAAGCCCATAACGTTTTACAGCTCTGTCTGCGGGACATAAAGTTAATTGTCAATTTCTGAAATCAGAAAAATCAGAATATCTGCCTATCTTAAGTGCCTGGTTTGTGTTAACATAGTGGATCATTTCCTAAGCTATAAAAACTTTTGCCTCTGTAACGTCAGCATCTTAAATGAGCATGAAGATGCTTGTGATAAATTCGGCTTGAATGCACCTAAGCTGTAAATATGAATTTCTGTTGCTGGAGAGAGGCATGAAAAAGAGCTATAACATTCTGTTGTTATTTCTGTCTGTGTATGGTCAGGACAGAATAGTCATATGAAATCAAAACACTGCATGCGATTTAACCAATTTTAAGAATACTGCCGACGGTGAAGCCTTGTAGTGTTTTACGAAGGCTGTATCTAAAGTGGGCATAACTTTTTTTATTAACTTACATAGGTCATAGGACATAGGTCATAGGTCATTCAAATTTCACATCTTGGTAGAGTAAACTTAGATTAAAGTTCTGCCAGTCCTACAGAAACTGGCTGAATTTTGACCCATGCATGGGCAGGCTGGTTGCACAGAAGTCAATCTACCAATTGACTTCTGTACAACCAGCCTGTTGGATTTTCCCTGCTCGATCAGTGCTGGCAGCTATAGCCGGCAGTGCTGATCAGTGTATTCTGATGGTATCTGAAGTATCCCACCCATCAGAACACATTATCTCAGCGGGGAGGATTCTCTGATCTACATCCAGTGTGTGGATAGGGGAATCAAGTAACTTTTTTTTTTTTTTTGTTCAGCCCACTGGTTGCACGAAAAAAAAAGACTAATCTAATCAACATAGTCTCATCACAAGCAATGCATTTGCTCAATTGTTGAATCTAAGCCAGGTACACACTACTAGTTTTTTTTTTTCATTAAACCATAAGGCTGAACAAAAAAAACCCAAAAAAAACTGACCGCTCAGGTCAGGGCCGCTGTAGTAACTATGCGATGTTAGCAGAGCGATCTCCCCTGCTGTGCTATGGTGTTTTGACAGGGGGGATGCCCCCCCCCCCACCAGAACATTCCGGGAGCCAATCGGCAGACCTTTTTGGTCATGCCCCTTCGACAGAAGCTGGCTTCTATTGGACTGGCTGCAGTATAGGGTTGCACCGATACCAATACTAGTATCGGTATTGGTGCCGATACCAAGCATTTGCAAATGCCTGTTGTATCGGGCCAGGCATCCTCAGTGTAGCAGGGTGGCTGGGCAGCCTCACAGATGATTGGTGTGGTGGTGGGGGGAGTTACAAGCACCGATCCCCCTGTATAGCCTTTCAATAAACCAGCTGACAGCTGCTTCTCCTCCTCTCCCTCCTGCGGCTGTCAACTGCTTTATTGAAAGGCTATACAGGGGGATTGGTGCTTGTAACTGCCCCAGCCGCTGCACCGATCACCCCTGACTGTCCCTTGTGTCCTCCTCTGGCTCCCCAGGTCTTCCTCTGGCTTCCAATGTCCTCCTCCCTCTCTGCGGTGTCCTCCCGCTCCCCGGCTTCCCGGGTCCTCCTCCCTCTCTGCGGTGCCATCCCGATTCCCGGGTCCTCCTACCTCTCTGTGGTGTCCTCCTCTCGCTCCCCGGCTCCCCGTGTCCACCTCTGGTCCCCCTCTCCCGGATCTGTCAGGATGGAGAGCAGAGGAAGGAGCCGGTAAATATGTCATTTACTGGCTTCTTCCTTTTCTGAATGAGCAGAGTCCGTGATCACGGACTCTGCCCATTCATAATCTGAGCATCGTAAACTGTGTTTACGATGCTTTAGTTTATGAATGGACAGGAGCCTCTGTCAGCCATTCATTTTCAGTGCAGCTGAGGCTACAGAGAAAGGGACTGGGGAATATGTCCTTAGTCTCCTTTCTTCTCTCAAAGGGGAGATGTCAGGGATCTGTTTAAACCCCTGATATCTCACCAAAGCCAATAGGGCTGATATAATAAAGAGAATAATAAATAATGGTTAAATTGTAAAAACAATAATAATTAAAAAAAAAACACTGACACCATCCACCCCCCCCCCCCTCACACACACACACACACACACACAAAAGAAAGTATTGTAAAAATAATAATAACAAAAAATATATGAATTATGAAAAAAATAAATTGTAATAAAATTGCAAAAAAAAAAATAAAAATAAGGAAATACTGACACAGTCCACGCCTCACCAGTGCTCATCAGTGGCACCTATCAGTGCTGCATATTAGTGCCACTGTCACATGACATTAAAAAAAAGTATCGGTATAGGCGAGTACTTGAAAAAAATTATCGGTACTTGTACTCTGTCTTAGAAAAATGGTATCGGTGCAACCCTACTGCAGTACACACGTTTTCTATTGAACCGGCCAATGCCGCCCAACATTCAGCCCGTGTGTACTAGCTTAACGCTCCAATCCTCTTTGAAAAATTATTATTTATTATCCACTATTAACCTGCATGAAAAGGAAGAAGAAGAGTTCCTCCACCAACATGTAAAATTTGAACAGCTGGTGGAAGTTATTAAAAAAGTTATGCCCACTTTTACATTATTTCCAGTACAGCCCTCGTATATGATATCAGTCTGTATAGCTATTTGGAGGCACACATTGAAGAGAACCATTGATGACAGAATTAGGAGAGATGGCATTGTAATGTGCAGATTCAGGTGCTATCATTGTCATCCTTCCATCAAAATCTAGAGAGTCACTGACCTGGAACAAGTAGTCCCATTTTTTTTTTATAGACCTGGCTGCCTACTTGTTCCAGGTCGATGACTAACTAGGAAATGAAACAAGGATGAAAAAGTCTCTGGCTCCAGGGTCTGCACCTTTAAAAACGGAGCAGACACTGGCAACTCCCGTATATCTATCCTCCCATGCTTACTTTTATGCTACCCAATGAATACTGTTTTAAATCTCTTTGTGACTTAACATTGATTATTCTCTTTTGTATGATAAGATGGAAGGACAGCTTTTTAGTTCAATCTTATTTTATTAAGAAAGGAGAGGTATACAATACACGAGTATATATCGTACATTAACACGTATATAGAAACATACATTTCAGTTTTGCTACCATAATGTCACATTGTATAGAGAATTTGTTAGCTTCAACGGAATTTATTTAGTATATAAGCCTGTGTAGCCATAACATCTATTATGACATATTGAGGGTCGGTGAGCACCACTATCCACTCAACGAGCGGTGTCCACCTATTTTAAACATCCTAGGGCTTTTGTTATTGTACTAAACACAATTTCTCGTAGGGGGGAACACTATGTGGGTCACAGAGTTCCCGTCTGTCGAGACTAGAGGTTATGGTTTGGGTGTTCGTGTATCATTGCATCATGTTAAAGAGAGGAGGGGGAATGATGGAGAAAATACAGGGGTCAATGCAGTAGAGTAAGTGGATATTGAGAAGGAGACATTCCACTTAGGTCAGACAGATGTGATGTTGGGGCCCTCTGTTGCCCATGGGATAAATTCTGGGGGGTATCGAAACATGGACCATGAGGTCCAGGTCTTAGGGAATTGCTCCTCTTTACCCGATTCCTGCGCCAACATTCGTTCCAAGCTATTGATTCGGTCCACTTCAACTGCCCATTCCCCCAGGGAAGGCATGTCCGTCAACCTCCAGTGTCTGCGCAGAACCGTTCTAGCTGCTACCAGAAAGTGGCGCAGAACATCTTTTTTGACCGATTTGAGCGGTCCAGGGAGCATAGATAGCAGAACTACCTCAGGAGAGGGTGTAGGCGAGGTCGCCATGAGTCTGCAGTACAGGTCGAGGATCTTTTGCCAGAACCTCCGCACAGGGGGGCATTCCCACAAAATGTGTAGTAAAGTTCCCTTGGCTGACATGCAATGCCAGCAGGTATCCGGGAGCACCGGGTTTATCCAGTGTAAAGTCGAGGGGCATCTGTACCAGCGGGTCAACAACTTGAAACCTTTTTCTTAAACTTTGGAGGCTAATGGGGCGTACACACGGTCGGACTTTTCAGCTACAAAAGTCCGACAGCCCATCCGACAAACTTTCAACGGACTTTTGGCGGACTTGCGGCGGACTTGCTTACATACAATCACACAAAAGTCTGATGGATTCGTACGTGATGACGTACACCGGACTAAAATAAGGAAGTTGATAGCCAGTAGCCAATAGCTGCCCTAGCGTGGGTTTTTGTCCGTCGGACTAGCATACAGACGAGCGGATTTCTGGGTCCGTAAGGATTTGAAGCATGTTCCAAATCTAAAGTCCGTCAGATTTGCGACTGGAAAAGTCCGCTGAAAGTCCGGGAAAGCCCACACACGATCGGATTTGGTCCGTCGGCGCTTGTCGGACTTTTGTAGCTGAAAAGTCCGACCGTGTGTACGCCCCATAAGGATATTTTGTGAGTCAGAATGAAGCACTTTTGCCAGCCAACAGGTGTAATAGAATGGCCCAAGTCTTCCTTCCAGGCCTGTGTGTGTGTGGGGGGAGGTCGGGATTAGAAACCATATGTACGAGAGAGTAGAGTTTGGAGACCACATGTGGGGGTTCGGCCTGAAGCAGCATGTTCTCCAATTCTGTTAAATCAGTAAGTATATCAGGCAAGGATGGGAAAGTACGAATGTAGGACATCACTTGTTGCCTCTGCAGCCAATGCATCGAGGCATGGGGAGATGGGCTGGAGGGACCACCTTTCTTTAGAGAAAAGTCTGAACAAAGGACTTGGGCAAGTTGTCTGTGGTCCTCCTTACTCCAAGGTCCAAAAGTATCCCCCTGTAGTGCCGGTGGAAAGGATAGCTTTTAATGATGGTGGGAGGTGTGTATTTGAGCATATGTTAGTTCGGCATTGACATATGACCTGTGAATCCTGTGCAGGTGCATAGGTGCCACTGAGGTCCCAGGTCCCTTTATAGGTAGATGCTGCCACTGCCTTTATTGGGTCCCAGAATTTCTGTGGCCAGATAATATCCAGGGAACTTTCAGTGAAAAAAAGTACCCTGGCCAGGCTCTGGGTCTGTAGTATACCTTATAGAGGTTAAGGAATCTGCATACCCAGAAGAGTTCCTGTTTCAAGAAAAGTAACCACTGATCAACAATGAATGGGGTCCTTTTCATACTGGCACCAATTAAAAGGGGCCCCTCATCCAATGGCACCAATATACTGTTATGGAGCCTTTTCTCACAAAACGCAACACATTCATCACCAATGTAATAGGGCCATTTTTTCCCTCCTAAAGGCCTATATTAGCTATATTAGCATGTGTTACTTGCCATTACTAAGGGTATTACTATGTGTTTCGTGTAACTATATTGGTGTTCAGCTCTCATTGACCTTTATTGCTAAAAATATTGATTGTTATAGCTTAGTTGGGAGTGAGGGAGCAAACATAATTTCTGTACAGGAGCTTATTGCTTACTTTATCCACCATTGGTGGTTACCTTGGGTAGCTAAGTTTGTGTGGGAGGTGCTCTTATATACATAGGTCTTCTGAGGAAGCAGAATTGTTGAAGGGGAAGAGTGGTGGATGGAGCAAACAGAGACCTTAGAATAGCGTAAACACAGGGGCATGAAACTTATTTGAGCTAATGGTGCTTTTTCGGGAGTCTTTTGGAAAGACCAACCAGATGGGTGAGGGCGGTGTCTGCTGCTATCCTGGTAGTAGGCTCACTAAACCACAATCAACCCACCCATGTTATTAGCATACTGTAAATGGAGTTGGGGATCACATCACCAGTATTTCTGTTTCAGTTCCTACTTGAACACTAACTTCTAAGATCAGTTGCCTTAAGGGGCTTTGTCAAGGGGCATTGGGCTTGTGTTGATGGGCAAATGAAACTTGCTGTCAGGTGAGTTCATAGTTCATGACAGGTGCAGTTAAACTGCACATGCCCTCATTCTTAGCTCCATCAATCTGTTTTAAGCTGTGTTTGCTTTCCCATTGACTTTTATGGGGGAGGAAGCCATTCTGGCATGAATAAAAACCTGTTGATGCAGGCTGTTGTTTTACTGTAGACATTTGATTGATTGGGCCTTTTTCTTTGTGCCACGTGTCTGTTGCCAATTGGAAGTTGCAGTTGCAGTTTGCTGATCTTCAGTAGGGGCAATCTGTACTCGGGTTTTGTAAAGCTTTAACTTTTTGTAATTGGCTCCCAAAGAACTTGCAAAGAAGAGCAGGGAACCATGTTTACAGTTAAACCCTGGGACTCCATTATTCTTTTATTGTAAGTGCTTCAGTGCTGGTCAAATGTTGGGAATCACAACAGGTTTTGGCTGAGGGGGGCAATGATTTCAGCAAGGATGGCAGACACCAGTCACTTCTAATGAAAAGATCTGCTCATCTATATCCACTCAAAGACTTACAATATATTGCCATTTAGTGAATGGCGTTCCCAACTTCATGAAAAGTGGAAGAGGAGATATGGGGCCATTCTGCACCAACTAGGTAAGAACAGACCTTTTTTATTATTTTATTAAATAAAAATATTAGACTTTACAATCACTTTAAATTACGGACCCGCTGTATTTTTTTTAAATGACTTGCACATGTAGAAATAATTAAAGTTAATAACATCCATCTTTGAGATTTGTAGCCCTGAAGCACCGCAAGCTTTGATTCTGTCCATTCTAGGAGCTTTGGGGTTGATTTACTAAAGGCAAATAGACTATGCACTTTGCAAAGTTGCACCCTTAGTAAATGAGCAAAAGCTCTGCTGAGTTCCATCATCCAATCATGTACAAGCAAAAATGCTGTTTTTCTTATTTTCCTTGCTTGTGATTGGGTATTCTTTGCAAAGTGAAACTTTACCTAATTTGCTAAGCAACTGCACTTGCAAAGTGCACAGTCTATTTCCCTTAGTAAATCAACCCATTTGTGTGCACAGTGTTTATATAAGTTCTCTTTGATTTGGGCTGAGTTTTTGGTTCAGTGACCCAAAATCGCATTTAATATAGAGAGAGCCAGGTGACCAGCATTTTCAAAATAAGAAATGGCACCATACATTAGTTTGTCATCATTGTGCTTCCTCTAGTTCTGGGTTTCCCAGCCAGGCTCCATTCCAATTTATCTAGCAGGTGTAACAGCTCCAGCACAGTGGAATACACCTTTAAATGCGGACATTGTGCTAAAGGCACAGCAATATAGGGGGTTAACTAGCACAATCACAGATTCCTATCAAGTGCTCTTGGCAACAAAAAGAAGTGTAAAATAACACCAGTTTAAACACACTGATTTTTGACAAATGACATCAGTCATTGGCAATGACAAAAGATGATACCCTTTGAATGGCAAGAGATACAGCCTAGAGGCATAAATTAGCAACCATTTACTGGGACTGCCAACAATTAAGTGACAATCCATTTCCCAAGAGGGGATTAAAACTGTTATCTTCTAATCTTCGCTGTCAGCTTTTTTTGTATTTAGCTAAAACCATGGACAGGAAAAAAAGGAATTTTTTGGGGGGGCCCTCAGTGCCTTTATAGGCGGAGGAGTAATCTGACAATATCCTCATTACAGCCATGATGTGGTCAGGAGTTACACATTCTAATAGGCTGGCTGTATAGTTAGTTAAAGTGAACCTGTCACAAGTTTGAACAGTTTATATGGCGCACAATCAGTGGATTCAGATGTACACTATAGACAGTTTATTGTACCCTAAATAAAAAATGTAATATATTTCAGTTTACCAATCATCAGATGTGATGGCTGCATTTGTTTTGTTTTCTTGTTTTTTCTGGTGATCTGGCCAATAACTTACCTCTTTTATTAGAGTGCCCTTACTCTGGATGAAGGGTCACAGGGGGCACTTTTGGACAGCAGCATTGTCAATCTGAGGGGAGGGAAGTGTTAGATGTACATATACAGTCAGGTCCATAAATATTGGGACATCGACACAATTCTAATCTTTTTGGCTCTATACACCACCACAATGGATTTGAAATTAAACTAACAAGATGCGCTTTAACTGCAGACTTTCAGCTTTAATTTGAGGGTATTTACATCCAAATCAGGTGAACGGTGTAGGAATTACAACAGTTTGTATATGTGCCTCCCACTTTTTAAGGGACCAAAAGTAATGGGACAGATTAACAATCATCCATCAAACTTTCACTTTTTAATACTTGGTTGTAAATCCTTTGCAGTCAATTACAGCCTGAAGTCTGGAACGCATAGACATCACCAGACGCTGGGTTTCATCCCTGGTGATGCTCTGCCAGGCCTCTACTGCAACTGTCTTCAGTTCCTGCTTGTTCTTGGGGCATTTTCACTTCAGTTTTGTCTTCAGCAAGTGAAATGCATGCTCAATCGGATTCAGGTCAGGTGATTGACTTGGCCATTGCATAACATTCCACTTCTTTCCCTTAAAAAACTCTTTGGTTGCTTTCGCAGTATGCTTTGGGTCATTGTCCATCTGCACTGTGAAGCGCCGTCCAATGAGTTCTGAAGCATTTTGCTGAATATGAGCAGATAATATTGCCGGAAACACTTCAGAATTCATCCTGCTGCTTTTGTCAGCAGTCACATCATCAATAAATACAAGAGAACCAGTTCCATTGGCAGCCATACATGCCCACGCCATGACCCTACCACCACCATGCTTCACTGATGAGGTGGTAAGCTTTGGATCATGAGCAGTTCCTTTCCTTCTCCATACTCTTCTCTTCCCATCTTTCTGGTACAAGTTGATCTTGGTCTCATCTGTCCATAGGATGTTGTTCCAGAACTGTGAAGGCTTTTTTAGATGTTGTTTGGCAAACTCTAATCTGGCCTTCCTGTTTTTGAGGCTCACCAATGGTTTACATCTTATGGTGAACCCTCTGTATTCACTCTGGTGAAGTCTTCTCTTGATTGTTGACTTTGACACACATACACCCACCTCCTAGAGAGTGTTCTTCATCTGGCCAACTGTTGTGAAGGGTGTTTTCTTCACCAGGGAAAGAATTCTTCGGTCATCCACCACAGTTGTTTTCCATGGTCTTCCAGGTTTTTTGGTGTTGCCGAGCTCACTGGTGCGTTCTTTCTTTTTAAGGATGTTCCAAACAGTTGATTTGGCCACACCTAATGTTTTTGCTATCTCTCTGATGGGTTTGTTTTGTTTTTTGAGCCTAATGATGGCTTGCTTCACTGATAGTGACAGCTCTTTGGATCTCATATTGAGAGTTGACAGCAACAGATTCTAAATGCAAATAGCACACTTGAAATGAACCCTGGACCTTTTATCTGCTCCCTGTAAATGGGATAATGAGGGAATAACACACCTGGCCATGGAACAGCTGAGCAGCCAAATGTCCCTTTACTTTTGGTCCCTTAAAAAGTGGAAGACACATATACAAACTGTTGTAATTCCTACACCATTCACCTGATTTGGATGTAAATACCCTCAAATTAAAGCTGAAAGTCTGCACTTAAAGCACATCTTGTTTGTTTCATTTTAAATCCATTGTGGTGGTGTATAGAGCCAAAAAGATTAGAATTGTGTCAATGTCCCAATATTTATAGACCTGACTGTAGTTACATAGTTACATAGTCAGGTTGAAAAAAGTTCTAGCTCAACCTAAAAATTAAAAATAATAATAATAATACGATCCCATGTACAGTGGAACCTTGGATTACGAGCATAATCCATTCCAGGAGAATGCTTGTAATCCAAAACACTCACATATCAAAGTGAGTTTCCCCATAGAAGTCAATGGAAACGAAGATAATTTGTTCTGCATTGACTTCTATTGTATGCAATACTGCATGTGGCCAGAGGTTGGAGGGGGGCGGAGAGCCTCAGAAATACTCGGGGACAGCTCGGCTGAACTCGGAAAGGCTCGGAAACACTTTGGAATTGAGTATTTCCGAGTGATTCCGAGTATTTCCTAACGGCTCCGAACCGTTCCGAGTGTCACCGGTTCCCCCCACACCTCTGGCCAAATGCGGTACTGCACACCCCATTAGCTTGAACACTTGCAAACTGAGTCTCAATTTTAAAAAAAAGTTGCTCGTCTTTCAAAACGCTCATTAACCGCGTTACTCGTTAACCAAGGTTCCACTGTACACAATCCTTCACCCACTGTTGATCCAGATGAAGGCAAAATAAACCCCAGCAAAGCTTCTCCAATTTGCTACAGCAGTAGAAAGAATTCCTTCCTGATCCCCCGAGAGTCAATTGGATTTTCCCTGAATCAACTTTACCTATAAATGTTAGTACCCAATTATATTCTGTACATTTGGGAAAAAATCCAGGCCTTTTTTTTAAGCAATCTACTGAACTGGCCAGAACCACCTCTGGGGGGGAGTCTATTCCACATTTTCACAGCTCTTACTGTGAAGAAACCTTTCCATATTTGGAGATGAAATCTTTTTTTTCTAGACATAAAGAGAGCCCCCTTGTCCTCTGTGATGACCTTAAGGTGAATAACTCAACACCAAGTTCACTATATGGACCCTAGAGCTGCACAATTAATTGTCAAAAAATCATGATCTCGTTCCCCCCCCCCCCCCCACGATCTCTCCTGTAGATTTTGCCGATTCTTTCATATAACAAGTGGAGATCCTTTATCTGCTCACTCTGCTGTCAAAAGAAAGCATTTGGGCAGCCTGCCAAGTCTTTAACTTGAAACATGGTAACTAAGCTTCCTTCTTAGATTGAAGGGATAGAACTTCTGTGTAAATAATCTGGGCAGTCTGCCAAGTTTTCAACAACTTGTAAATGCAGGAAGTTTAACCACTTAAAGTCTAAATCGTTTTCTGACACTTCTTTCTTAAGTTAAAATCAATATTTTTTGCTAGAAAATTACCTGGAACCCCCAAACATTATATATATTTTAGCAGAGACCCTAGGGAATAAAATGGCAATTGCGGCAATATTCTATGTCACAACGTATTTGCCCAGCGGTCTTTAAAATGCAATTTTTGGGGAAAAAATACACTTCAATGAATAAAAAAAAAATGAAACAGTAAAGCTAGCCCAATTTTTTTTTTGTTTTAATGTGAAAGATTATGTTACGCTGCGAGAATCGTGAGAGAATTGTGATCTATTCTCTAAGCAAAAAAATTGTGATTCTCATTTTAGCCAGAATCGTGTAGCTTTAATGGACCTCTTATGTATTTTTACATGTTGATCATATCCCCCCTTAATCTCCTCTTCTCAAGAGTGAATAAATTAAGTTCCTCTAATCTTTCCTCATAGCTGAGCTCCTCCATGCCTCTTATCAGTTTGGTTGCTCTTCTCTGCACTTTCTCCAGTTCCCCGATATCCTTTTTGAGAACTGGTGCCCAAAACTGAACTGTATATTCCAGATGAGGTCTAAGGCCCCTTTCACCCTGGGGCGGTTTACAGGCGCTATTGTGCTAATAATAGCGCCTGCAAACCGACCCGAAACAGCTGCTGCTGTCTCTCCAATGTGAAAGCCCAGAGGGAGCGGTGCGCTAGCAGGACGGGGAAAAAAGTCCTGCTAGCAGCATCTTCGGAGCGGTGAAGGAGCGGTGATACACCGCTCCTTCACCGCTCCTGCCCATTGAAATCAATGGGACAGCGCGGCTATACTGCTGACAAAGCGCCTCCGCAGAGGCGTTTGCGGTGTTTTTTAACCCTTTCTCGACTGCTAGTGGGGGGTAAAACCGCTCGATATTGGGCAAATACCGAGGGTAAAGCGCCGCTTATAATAGCGGCGCTTTACCACTGACGCCTCCCCTGCCCCAGTTTGAAAGGGGCCTAATGGTTTGTACAGAGACAAAATTATATTTCTCTCTCTGGAGTCCATACCTCTCTTAATACAAGAAAGGACTTTGCTGGCTTTGGAAACTGCAGCTTGGCATTGCATGCTATTATTAAGCTTATAATCTACCAAAACCCCCAGATCCTTCTCCACCATTTACCATGTACTAGCAGATTTAGACACACAAACAAATTGAAGCCAAACTCCAGCTAATACTTTATAAGCAGCTACAGCAAACAGTTTTTTTTTTCCTTTTGGGACAAAGGTTTTACATAAATAAATAAAAAAAGGCTGATCATTGTAAGGCTGGCCATACATTATGCAATTTTCTTGTACAGTTTTCCTTTAGATTTACCAAATTATGCTGGAGAGCTTGTTCTTTTAAAAAACAGCAGCCTTACTGGCCAGATTACCTGGTGAAAAAAAAAAGAAAGCCTAAAAAACAAAAACAAATGCGGTCATCACATCTAAGAATTGGTAAGCTGCAATATAATAAATGTTTGCTTTTGGGTTTAAGACCGCTTTAACATATATACACACAGTGGTGTATTTTGGTTTTGTGCTGCCCTAGGCAAGACTAAAATCGGGTACCCCCCCTTCATCTAAATTTGTCCCATCCCAGCCTTTATAGGTTACCACTTTAGATTTACAGAGGAGGTCTGGTGCTGGAATTGCTGCCCATGATCTTATGTTCGCGGTGATACCTCAGGAGAGCACGAGAGAGCCGCAGAAGGTGGCAGGAGAGGGGGACGTCCCCTCCCGCTGCTTGTAATAGCAATCGAGTAGTAAGCTGCTTCGATTGCTATTACAAGAGTAAAAAAAAGATACCGGGGTGATGCCTGCAGCTGGAGGCATCATCTCGGTACAGGTGCCGCCCCCCTGAAAAATGCCACCCTAGGCAAATGCCTTGTTTGCCTTGTGGTAGATATGCACCTGTATACACAACTGTATTTTATAAATGCAAAAAATTGAGCTTGGTCCTAGTCCTCCAGCCACCCTGTTTGTTGGCCAGATTTTTGTCTCTCTCCCTTCCCTCTGCTATCTGCATTAGTCACTTCTGACAGGTTATCCCAACACCACAGATTCTCCAGAGAGAGACCCCCCCCCCCCCCCCCTCAGCAAACAGAAGGTGACAGTCTCAGCTGTTGATGTTTCCCTATAAGACTGTGTGTGTGGGGGGGTGTCCTTTCCTTCCACTCAAGTCTCAGGTTACACTCGGCTCTGTGCTCAATGCTGTTCTGTGCGTGACATCAAAACCCCACCTCCTGCCTGCTGGAGCTAAGAAATAGTCTCTGAATTGTGTGTTTTAAAAGGCTGTAGACAAGAGAAGTGCCACAGATAAACAGGTACAACTTATGTAGGAGGATTTGTTTCATATCTGTGTTATCACCAGAGGCTAGTCACTTCACTTGGGTATATGTGAGGGTTTACAACCACTTTAATAGTCTCCATATACATATGTAAAGGGTGTATTTAAAGCGGAGTTCCACCCAAAAATGGAACTTCCGCTTTTTGGATTCCTCCCCCCCTCCGGTGTCACATTTGGCACCTTTCAGGGGGGAGGAGGGAGCAGATATCTGTCTAATACAGGTATTTTGCTCCCACTTCCGGGCATAGATATCCGAGCCACCCGTGGGTATCTACGCCACTTCCAGCGCCTTCTCCGTCCCCCCCCCCCCCCCGCTGTCTTCTGGGAGACACACAGGTCCTAGAAGAAGGCAGGGACCAGTGGGAATGTGCAGTGAGAGTCGCGCATGCGCAGTAGGGAACCAGGAAGTGAAGCCTCAAGGCTTCACTTCCTGATTCCCTTACCGAAGATGGCGGCAGCACCCGAGAGCCGAGGGACAGATCAGCTTTGTGTGCCAACATCACGGGCGCCCTGGACAGGTAAGTGTCCATATTTTAAAAGTCAGCATCTGCAGTATTTGTAGCTGCTGATTTTTAAAAAAAATAAAAAATCGGCGGAGATCCACTTTAACAGTTTGCCTGGAGTTCAGCTTTAAGGCTAATAGAAACAGGTTTTGTCTGTTTCCTAAAGATGATGTGTAACACAGAAGCAAAGATTGTATCAGTGGCAGGCTTATTACAGATTAACTAACGGATGGCTTCATCCAATGTTTTTACTCTTTGGCTCCTTTCATATACACAGTACTTCCGACCGTCTCTGACACTTGTCTCTTCACGTCTTGAGTTTGCCCCCCCCCTGTACTCAATGTACAAAGCTGACAGGGGACAATGAAATCACAAGTTACATCATTCTGTTCAATGCAAAGTTTCACAGTAATGGCTTTGCACAGATTGAATCTTCAAGCCTAATGCATCACTTATCTCTTAAGATCTTTGTCACCGATAGCAAGATGTGTTTAAGCATATCACAGCTAATAGGGCTACCAGTGTTGTACAATCCACTTACTTTATTTGCACAACCATGTACTCCAAAGGTCATATTTTCAAATTTGCCAGAGATTGAGGCCAAGGTCAGAAGATTCACCACAAATGTCATGTTTGATGGCAAGATTCAGTTATACCGAGTTAATAAAAACTGGTTAAAGCGGTGAACTTCACAGCATTCTATAACACAGCATTCTATAACAAGTAAAAAATGTCAATAATTAAAAACTGAATACTATATGAACCCCTTCATTCTAACTATACCCCCTTTATTTTGAAATAGAAGTTCACGATTTAAAAAAAAAAACAAAACATTTATACTCACCTAGGTGGATGCAGCATCAATCCGATGCTTCATCTGTCTGCTGCAATGAGAACTGACCATCAAGCATCGCTGATCACTAAGTTCTCCTCTCTGCCCTGAGCAGAGAGCCATGCCTGTCAGTCAGCAGCTCTCTGCTGTCCCCTCCAGCGCTCACTGGAGTGCTGGACTGTGGAGGGGACGGGATGGGCTGGTTCAGCCTCTCAGCAGATCACCGAGAGGCTGAGCCAGGTGCGGATCCAGGCATCTGGGTAGATCCCGACCATTTCCCAAGCCTGGACCGGCTGAGTGGATAGAGCTTTAGCCCCCTATTGGCTGAAAGTGGGTCACAGGAGTGAAGAACGAACTGCACTCCTGTGATCCTTATGCCGTGTACACACGGTCGGACTTTTCGTCTACAAAAGTCCGACGGACCAAAGCCGGCTGACAATCCGATCGTGTGTGGGCTTCCCCCGGACTTTCGGCTGACTTTTCCAGCCACAAATCTGAGGGACCTTAGATTTGAAACTTGCTTCAAATCTTTACGTCGTAACTACGCCGGACCCAGAAATCCGCTCGTCTGTATGCTAGCCCGACGGACAAAAACCGACGCTAGGGCAGCTATTGGCTACTGGCTATCAACTTCCTTATTTTAGTCCGGTGTACGTCATCACGTACGAATCCGTCGGACTTTTGTGTGGTCGTATGTAGGCAAGTCCGTTTTTTAGAAAGTCTGCCGCAAGTCCGTCGAAAGTCTGTTGGACGGGCTGTCGGACTTTTGTAGACGAAAAGTCCGACCGTGCGTACGAGGAATTAGGAGAAGTATGGCCAAAAAATCCATACTTCTTTAAATTAGATGCAGGAGTCAAGACCTATGCTCTTCTTCTCACCTTAGGCAATACTGCACATGTGCCTTTATTGATGGTGTTACTCCATTAGACCCTGTTAACACTTGCTCAAAATATTGACGTAATAATAATACTGGCTTACCAAACGCACCTATAGCGTTAACGCAAGTTGTTCATTGAGTTAGAAATGCTACCTAAATGCCCTTATGTGTGTTTGACATGAGTTTTACACATATTAAAAACTCACTACAGATGCCTATTTCTTTGGGCTGTTATGAACAAGGTCTAACACGCTGCAAGGCCATTGCAAACATGCTGCAAATGCATGCCTGCGCATTATGGTGCGTTACCATAGACTTGAATAGAAGGAGTTGAGATGCTTCAGCTCTTTCCAAACTCCACATGAGGCTTAATTATTGAAGTGCAGCAACGCAGCGCTGTCCATATTATCAATTGAAAAAAAAAACAACAACAAAAACAAAAAGAAGGTGCCTCTAAGTGCAGAAACACCACAACCTATTTATTGCCAAAGGATTAAAAATGCTTACTAGAAGTCTGAAGTAAAAAAGGCTCATCATAATTAAAAGTCCAGCAGTGATGGTAGTCCTGGAAGACTCCCTTTTTAATATGATGAGCTTTTTTTTACTTCAGACTTCTAGTAAGTGTTTTTAATCCTTTGGTAATAAATAAGTCATGGTGTTTCTGCACTTAGAGGTGCCTTCTTTTTGTTTTATCTTCCTCAGAGTTGTTGCTTCCCTCTTGGAGTGCTGCCCTAGAGCTTGCTATTGACTTTTATCAGCCAGATTCACATCCATCTACAGTGGAACCTCGGTTTGCGAGTAACGCGGTTAACGAGCGTTTCGCAAACCAAGCACTGTATTTCTAAAATTCCTAACTTGGTTTGCAAGTGTTGTCTCGCAAAACGAGCAAGATTCAGGCCAAAAGCGGTGTGCAGTACTGCTTTTGGCCTGAGGTGGGGGGGCGCCGGAGCTGAGCAGAGCCGAAAGTCGCCCATCGGCGCCGTTCAGAAATGCACAGAAAGGCCCGAGGACAGTTCAGCTGACCTTGGCAAACCTCAGAAAGGCTCGTGAACTGAGTCTTTCCGAGGTTTGCTGAGGTCCGCTGAAGTGTCCCTCGGGCCATTTCGGCCATTTCCGGGGCTCTCCGGTGCCCCCCGCCTCTGGCCGCATGCGGTATTGCATCCCATTGAAGTCAATGCGGAACAAATTATTTTCGTTTCCATTGACTTCAATGGGAAAAGTCGCTTTGATATGTGAGTACATTGGATTATGAGTATTCTCCTGGAACGGATTATGCTCGTAATCCGAGGTTCCACTGTAATTGGGGACACCTTCTCTGGTTAGATGCTGTCATCCAAAGGTGCCCTTCATCCTCTTATCCCCATTGTATCAATTGCAAACTGTTCTAGTAGGAGCTTGAGGAGCGTTAAAAACATGCCTCAAACTCCTGCTTCTAATGCCAGTGTAAATAGGGCCTTATACCATCACCATTAGTTCATGGTGCCATCAAAGTATGAGAGATTGTACAGCTGGTGGTGGCTGTCAATGGTGGATTGGAGTGATGCAGACAGAGGCCTGGGGCCCATGCATGCCCCACCACAAGTGCACTGTATGGCAAAATCACCAGGACCCGCTGTCACTTTCACGATCAGGTCCAGCTATTTGCTTCAGTTGCTTCTGTGTAAATGCAGCATGTGAACAGCATTTGCCTGCAACAAGGGGTCTTTTTTTTTAAATCAAATTAGCCAGGAGAGTCTAAAGTCATGTGAAAGTAAGCCCAAAGCATATTCATACCCCCCAACATTTTGGGATGGGAACGGGGGACACCTATTTGCAAAAGTATGTAGGCAAAGGAACACACCCCCTGCCACGCCCCCTTGAAGGAGAATTATTTTAAAAAATATTAGTTAAACCCACAAGTGCTTTTTTTTACTACTACTATTTCTTTATATTGGGTTTTGAAATTTACAAATGCAGCAATTTAGAATTTGTATGAAAGGTTTAGCACAGGGAAACACTTATATACAACTATATAGATCAGACCAAAATGGGGGGGAAAGGGGGACAGAGGGACTTTGCTCCAAATCAGGGACTGCCCCTCAAAATCAGGGACAGTTGGGAGCTATGCGTATTTCATATTTACCTGACTTGATAAAAAAATGTCTTAAATTGTATTTCTTATTCCTGAAATAAATAGATAAAATATTGGCAAAACCAGCATGCATTCTCGTAAACTGTTATGGGGTAATTTTCTCCATTGTCTTGCATGAATGCTTTTCAATTGTTAACTAAGCTGGACATTAACTTCTTGCTCCTCTTCTTAATCAGATAAAAGCAAACATTCCTTAACTGCTTATTTGATTAGGATAATTATGAAAGTAACATAAAGGATATGCTATGTTAGGCAGGATTACTGTATAGTAGAGCTGCACGATTCTGGCTAAAATGAGAATCAAGATTTTTTTGCTTAGAAGATAGATCACGATTCTCGCAGCGTAACATCATCTTTCACATTAAAACAAAAAAAAAATTGGGCTAGTTTTACTGTTTAATTTTTTTTTTTTTTTTATTCATTGAAGTGTATTTTTTCCCAAAAAATTGCGTTTGAAAGACCGGTGGGCAAATACAGTGTGACATAAAATATTGCAGCAATTGACATTTTATTCCCTAGGGTCTCTGCTAAAATATATATAATGTTTATGGGTTCCAAGTAATTTTCTAGCAAAAAATATTGATTTTAACTTAAGAAACAAGTGTCAGAAAAAGATTTAGACTTTAAGTGGTTAAACTTCTTGCATTTACACGTTGTTAAAAACTTGGCAGACTGTCTGGATTTTTTCTTTACACACAGAAGTTTATCCCTTTGATCTAAGAAATAAGAGTTAGTTACAATGTTTCATGTTAAAAACTTGGCAGACTGCCCTGATGTTTTCTTTTGACAGCTGAGTGAGCAGATAAGTCTCTACACTTGTTATATGAAAGAATCGGCAAACTCTTCAATAGAGATCGTCAGGGGGGTTGAATCGAGATCACGGTTTTGTAACAATTAATTTTGCAGCTCTACTGTATAGGCATTAAACACACCCCTCACAGCAGGTAAATTCTAATCACACCAATACATTTACTATTGGCCTGCTGCTTTTATTGCTTGTGAGGACAAAGGTGCATTCTGCTTAGTTCCCTATGCCACAGCTAAATACTTTCAAGGTTCCTGAGAATTAAAAGATGGACACCCTATAGTACCAAGATTTAGAATAGAAAAGCACCCTGTAGGAGGTAAGGCATGTGCACAGGTGAATTTTTGCTTTGTCTCCAATTTTGCAAACTCTATGCCACATTTCTCCAGTTTGACATTGCTTGCACTTGGTGATTGGCCACTCAGCCAGTGAGCACTGCATTGTACAGGTTTGAGTTAGACCAGGCATGTGAAACTGGTCCACATGCATCCTTCTTGCTACCGGTAGAAAAAAAGGCACTCGCAATTGCCCTCCAATTGCTAAGTTCCAAATCCTTGCATAAATTAGCAGCTAAATACTTCAGGAACTGTTTGATGGCTGACTTCTCTGCGGTTATATATAAATTGCCATTTTCATTATATTGCTAAGGTCAAAAATGCCATAAACTTTTTTGAAACTATGTAGATGGAACCCTCAGTAGATATAATGCTTCCCACAGAGGACATTATTGGCCCCCATTACAATTTAGTCCTCTCAATTTTTTGGCCCATTGTTTTAAAGTAAGTTAACATAATTGCTTTAAGCTGGCCATACACTACTTTTTGATGATTCTTACTGTATCCGATCTGTGGGTTACCCTGACGGCACCACCCAACACTACAAACTTCGATTTGAAAATTAAAGGAGCTGAGAAGAAAACTCTCGGACAAGTAGGGACTGCAACCAAACAGATGAAGTCATTGTTTAGGTTTTCTAAGTGGCAGTGGTTGTCAATATACAAAGCCGACACAGGAGATTTCTCCAACCGCAACATGTAAGGCGTAATATACTTTGCCACCCTGCTGCTCCATTTAAACACCACTAGCAAGGCAAGAAAGCCCTGGATAAGCTCCAAGTTGCTCTAGTGCAGTGGTCTCCAAACTGCAGCCTGGGGGCTGGGTGTGGCTCTTTGCTTGCCTTTATCAGGCCCTTGGGACACTATTCCTCCTACTACTACAATGCACTGTTCATTCTACACCAACAATGGGGCATAATTCCTGTCACTGATATCAACAATAGAGCACTAATCCTACCATTGACCCCAATGATGGGACGCTATTCCTCCCACTGGCACCAACTGCAGGGCCCTATTCTTCTCACTGGCACCAATGATGGGGCTGTAAGAGAAGCTCAGTTGGAACCAGAAGGCCATTACATGTTCAGGCTCGTAATTATGAGCAAGTGCTCAACACAGAATTGGCGTGTGCAACGTATTAGCATGTGCCCAAAAAGAATTGTGCACACGTGCACGAACTGGAGCCAAACGGCCTATTTAGGCTGAACTGTGGCATTAACAGGTTGCTGAGTGGTCTGTTATACCAGCCCTCGTGCCACTCCATGTCCCCACACCTCTTGTCTTTACTACCAGGGGTGTTGGACAAGAGGTGCAAGAGAAGCCTCCTCTAGAGCTTGAGCTCCACCAGGTACATGACAGGGGCTCTATTCTTCCCACTGACACCAATGATGGGGCACTATTCCTTCCCCTTGATACCAACAAAGGGGCCCTATTCCTCCTAATGACACGAATAATGGGGCACAATGTCTTCCCCTAATACCAACAATAGGGCCATATTCCTCCCAGTAATACCAATGATGGAGTATTATTTACTCCCATTGACACCAGGACATTTTCTACTGACACTGGCCACAGTCTGGCCTCAAGGTCTGAAGAACAGTAAACTGGCTCATTGTTCATAGAGTTTGGGGACCCCTGCTCTAGCGGGAGCTCAACCAGGGTTGGGGACTGCTTTCTAGTCCTCCTAACAGCACTGTACCACTCACACGTGAGGAAGAGCATTGAATCACCTGCTTCTCTATACCTGGAAGTACCGGGTATTTTACTTCTGGGGGCTTAACAGTTGAGAAATGGGATATATGTGCTGTTGAAGGGCCTGGGAGTTAAACATGTTTCACTAACTAGATCACACAGTCTCAAGCCAGAATCTTTACAGCTGGGCCTACACATGCATTCTAATCTTAGTTGCTATCACGCTGCACAACATCTCTGATAAATACAAATGGCTGCAAAAACTGCACCTGGTGTGATCCTGGTGATATCTGTGATGTTTAAAGCACATTTCAAAGTCTAACTATTAGCTTGTGGTTAAATTGAGTGCTTTCATATGAATTGATATGTCTCACTTTGATGTTTAGATGTAGGTCACATCTCTGCAAAGAGCATGCCAAACAAAATACAGAAGAGCTATGATTTCATTATCTGCCAGACTGACATACTAAATGGCTGAGCACTTTAACACTCTATTACTCATCTCAGTTATGTCATGGGTGTAAATTGTATACACAAAGTTCCAACTTGCCAGGAAACTGACAGGACCACCAGAAGAAGAATGACAGTTAGTCTGATTCCAACTGAAATCCAAATACATTGTATAACAAATTCTATCTTGCCCACCGATCTATAAAATAGTTATAAGTTCATCAAACTTGGTCAAATGGAGAGAAAAGGGATTTTTATAAAGTAGATACATAAGGAGATATTCACAGGATATGGATGTTCACAAAAAGAGAAAAATTCTAGATACAGTTAGAGATAATCAAACTTGGGAGAATTTTGCTTTTCCAAAATTTTGGCAAAATTTTATAAAATTTTCTCCTGGACTTGAAAAGGTCATACCTGTAATGCAGGTGCAACATCCCAATCAAGTCTATGGGGTTGATTTAATAAAACTGGAGCTGGTGCAAAATCTGGTGCAGCTGTGCATGGTCGGCAATCAGCTTCTAACTTCATCTTGTTCAAACAGGCTTTGACAAAATCAACCTGAAAGCTGATTGGTTTCTATGCACAGTTGCACCAGATTTTGCACTCTGCAGTTTTAATAAATCAACCCCCTATGGAAGGTTAGGATGCAGGCATGGGCAGCCTGGCACTACATGTTTACCACCAGGGTAGCAGGCAGCGCAGGATGCCACAGTCATTGGTGGAGGTAAGTAAAGGGGGGGGGGTCAAAGGATGGTGTATTTAGAAGGCTAGGAGGATTTTTGTTATTTATTAAAAGATGAACATGTTTACCAAAGATTGTCATTATTTATTATCATGACTTAGATCTGACCACATTTTAGGGGCCATTCCTGCAGAAATCCTTGAAGTTCAAAAGACTTCACAAACTTTTTTGCTTCCAATTGTAAATTAATATGTATGATATAGCCCCTGCCCAAAAAAATAATGCCACCTATTGGAGAGTCAGTCATAGATCAAATCTCACAGTTTCCAATCAAAACTTGATTGTGCTAAATATGCGTTTACTGATTTGCACTGCCTATAGCAAATTGCTAAGATGAGGTCTCCTAAATGCAGGATAATATGGTCTGTTTATTTACTATGAGTTGGTCGAATTATCACTCTGTTATACAACTGAGTAATTCAATTACATTGAACATGCAAGGTCCTAGGTTTTCCTCATTTAGGTTGCTGGTCTCTTTCAACTCATATTTTTTACTCTCTTAATTTTTAATACCTCTGATCTTCATATGCCTTTTTTTTTTTTTTTTGAATGGCTTATCTTTTCTTCTCCTAAATCTTCCCTGCAGTTTGACAATCCTTTGAACCTATTGCCTTTCTCACCCAGGTGCACCTCACTGCCAGTCTCCATAAATAACCCTATTAAAATCCATTTAGGACTTCATAGCTTACTTAGCCAGATGTCGGGAACTTAAAACAAGCTCTGTGTGCAATCTGTGCAATCTAATTCACAAAAATATCAACTTTGATCTTATGTCGAGTGACTTTCTTTATCCCCGCCTAAGGAATTCCATTTTATTTCCTTTTATAAGTAATTAAAAGGTCTGTGACAGCTTGTATACATAATCTTAGCTTCTGATTTTGTGCTACTGATGAGTGTCAGTATAATGCCAGGAGAGTAAAGGGAGGATACTATAGAGGCACGGCCTGGGACAGAAAATCATTTACTTTATAGCTTGTCTTCTGTTCTAATGGGCCCAAATCAGAACAATCCAAGTAGTGTCAGAATTTGCTGCTTCCTCTTGCTCTTCTCATCAACACCCTAATGCCGCGTACACACGATCGCACATTCCGACAACAAAATCCATGTTTTTTTTTTCCGTCAGATGTTGGCTCAAACTTGTCTTGCATACACATGGTCACACAAATCTTGTCAGAAATTCCGATTGCCAAGATCGCGGTGATGAAAAATGAAGTTCAATAGCCAGTGCGGCTCTTCTGCTTGATTCCAAGCATGCGTGGAACTTTGTGTGTCGGAATTGTGTACACACGATCGGAATTTACGACAACGGAATTTGTTGTCGGAAAATTTGAGATCCAGATCTCAATTTTTGTTTGTCAGAAATTCAGACGGAAAATGTCCGATGGAGCCTACACACGGTCGGAATTTCCGACAACAAGCTCCCATCGAACATTTCCCGTCGGAAAATCCGACTGTGTGTATGCGGCATTATAGTCCTGTCACTATTCTCCTGATTTACTGTGTCTTTTGATGTAGAGGCAGGTGCATGGGACCCTAGAGCACAGAGGGGTACAGCCCCAGGCATCTGAGTTGCTGTAAAAAGCAAAGTGTACAGTGAACAGCAAACTTGTTTGTAAGTTAATGTATTACTTTTTCGTTATTGCTTAGCATCACAAATTGTTTTGAGACAAATTATTTTTAATTTTTTGGATTACATTTTAGCGTAATGATCCCCCTGTAATGAAAAACCTGCTCCTGTGGTGATTCACTGACAGCGTAGAGTCCAGTAGTTAAGTCTGTAGGCCCCTATAGGCATTCACACCGCACTCTTATCTGAGCATGCAACCTTGTTGGCTAGAAAGGGGGGCAGCAAGTATTTGCCCCCCCCTTTTTAACCATACCAGGCCACAAGCCCCCAACATGGGGAAATACCTCTACACCACATCCCTTACTGGGTAGTTATGTGGATCTGCTGTGGGGACTTATCAGAGTGTGAAAGCCCTCTTTAAAATAAGGAGGCCCCCCGATATCTGCCCCACAACAAATGAGACAATTCAGGGTGTGCACTTGGATAAGGGTGTGGTACAGATTTTGTGGTGGTCTCCAAAAAATTCATAAGATACCCAAAGGGACTCTCACCTTGAAGGGTCTGGAATGAATTTTGGGGGGACCCTATGCCATTTTTTTCTTTGCTGAGTTTTTGGCATGTTAACTGAACATGTGCATGAAACGAGCGTTGAAGAAAATTTTTCCAACAAGCCTGTTCGAAAGAAGTCAATCATAAGAATACAATATATCAGTGTGGTAATGTTATGACCTTAGCTCAGGAATGTAAATAATTTGTAACATTGCACTAGAGCAGTGGTGGTCAACATATGAGCAAAAGGAGGGCCTCAAATGTGCCCCAAGGCATCACCGAAGGGCCGCACCTAAGGTTCAATATATGCTTGACAAGACTGTCAGAAACTGCAGACTTAATAAAGGAAATGAGGGTCAGAATGTGGACATGTCACATTTTTGACTGGGGACATGCTGCAGAAGACAATACGAAATACAAGACAATACAAAACTGGAAACATGAGGCTAATAAAAATTAGTGCAATTACCAATGTTCCCACTACAGTCTTCTGAGGTCCAAGGGTCACACATCATACCAAAGGGCCTCGTGCAGCCTTCAAGCAACAGGTCGGGCACCAGGGCACTAGGGGGAAATAATTCTGTGAATGAAGGCACACTCTTTCACGTGGCCAGTTACATGCGGCCACCAGATTTCAGCGGCAAGAATCAACAGATTCTTGCCGCTAGAAGGACCGGGGCAGGTGTCCAAGACTGGACACAGCTCACAGTGTCCAGTCTTATGCCGTGTATACATGGGCGGACTTTTCGACCGGACTGGTCCGACGGGACGAATCCGTCGGACAATCCGAACGTGTGTGGGCTTCATTGGACCCGCAGCTGACTTTTTAGGTCGAAAATCAGACGGACTTTAGATTTGGAACATGTTTCAAATCTTTCCGATGGACTCGGGTCCGGTCAAAAAATTCACTTGTCTGTATGCTAGTCCGACGGACGAAAACCGACACTAGGGCAGCTATTGGCTACTGGCTATGAACTTTCTTATTTTAGGCCGGTCGTACTTCATCACGTACGAATCTGTCGGACTTTGGTGTGATCGTGTTGGCCAAGTCCGTTCGTTCAAAAGTCCATCAGAAAGACCGTCGGACCTTTGATGCCGAAAAGTCCACCCGTGTGTACACGGCATAAGACATCCATTCATAACCACAGCTATCCGAAGCAGCGGCCGCTGTCAGCTCACCATTAGTTTAAATAGGCTAATGATAATCGAATCGAATCGAATCATTCCAGCCAAAGAATCCACTGGCCACATGTACGCAGCTGTGTTTTCAGAGTTTCACAATATTGCTTTGCGTCTTCATTCATAGAAAATCTCCCTGTAGTGAGGTGTTAGTCTGTGAAAAAACAAAATTGCAATTAAACAACATGAAAAATAACACAAAATTTAAGTGCTAAATATCGCAAAATATATTTAACTGTTTGCCAACCGTATACCTTACATATATGGTGGCAAAGCGGCTCTGCCGCGCAGGATCACATGCCTAGTACGTGATCCTGCACTTACAGGTCACGGGCATGTGGGCGTGACACCGGCAACAGAGGCGGCTCTCTAATTAGGCAAATTAGGCGGTCGCCTAAGGCCCCGCACTCACAGGGGCCTCGCGGCCGCCTAATTTGCCTGTGATCAAGCACCGATTCTGGCGCCGGTGGCTCACCCTACCGCCGCTGGGACCCCGCACGGCCTCGTCATGCAGCGTCTGGTGGCAGCAGGTGCGGGACAGCAGAGGCCTCTAGGTGGCAACAGTGTCTGGATGACGGCACCTGGCTCCAGGTGCCATCTCCATAAGACGTGCATGCAGCATGTCCATGTGGGGCCCTAAGGCAGCTGGGACTGCTCCTGCAGCCCGCGCGGCTCCACACCTGCCCGGCCGCCTATTCTAATCAGCAGTCCCCATGACTGTGAAATGGAAGGATGCGGACAGAGCTCCAATCTTTTTATGCTGCCCGCTGACCCCCACGGCCGATGATAAAGTAAGTGCCCATGCAGCGCCCCTCCCTGTGCCTGGATAGGAGGAGTGGCAGGGCGGCTGCATATAGAGGATTTGAGCTTTCCATATTCCTCCATGCAGCTGAATGCTTCGAGGAGGGAGAGGAGGAGAATCAAGCATTCAATGGCTGCATGGAGGAATTGGAATATGGAAAGCTCAAATCCTCTATATGCAGCCGCCCCGCTGCTCCTCCTCCTATCCAACTCTTTTGCTTTTCCCCCTGTGCTCTCCAGGCCAGCCCCTCTTTGTGCACCCTGGCTCCTCCCCCATGCTCTCCGCCCCCAGTGCTATCCGTCTCCCCCAGTGCTCCCAATACCTGTTCTTTCTGGCCCCCAGTGCTCCCCAGCTCTCCCCATCACTCTCCAGCCCCCACCCTCTACTCTCCACTCCTCCCAGTGCTCTCCCCATCACTCCCCAGCACCCACCCTTGTGCTCTCCACCCCCCCCCAGGGGTCTCTGCTTCCCCCTGCTCTTAGTCCCCCCAGTACTCTCCAACCCTGTTCTTTCTGGCACCCCCAATGCTCTCCAGTTCTCCCCATTGTTCTCCACCCCCCCAGTACTCTCTGCTCCCCCCTGCTCTTTGTCCCTCCCCAGTGCTCTCCAGCCCCCCCTATGCTCTCCACCCCTGTTCTTTATGGCCCTCCCAGTGCTCTCCAGCTCTCCCCCAGCCTCCTCCCTGTGATCTCCAGCACTCATGCTCTCCATCCCTATTCTTTCTGCCCCCCGATGCTCAAGCTCCCCCATCACTCTCCTGCCCCCACCCTTGTGCTTTCCTCCCCCCAGTGATCTCCAGCTCCCCCAGAGTGCTCTCCAGCCCCCCGTGCTCTCCACCCCTGTTCTTTCTGCCCACCCCACAGTGCTCTATGCCCCCCTGTACACTCCACCCCTGTTCTTTTTGGCTCCCCCAGTGCTCTCCGCTCCGCACCCCTGTGCTCTCCACTCCCCCCTGCTCTTTGCCCCCATCCATGTGCTCTCCAACCCCACCAGTGCTTTCTGCTCCCCCCTGCTCTCCACTCCTCCCAGTTCTCTCCACTCCCCCAGTTCTCTCTACTCCCCTCAGTGCTCTTCACCACCCCTGTGCTCTTTTCTGGCTCCCCTCACTCTCTGCAGCTCTGCTAAGTTCCCCCTCCTTTTTCCCACCAGCTGCTGCAGAGGATCTGCCTGGATGTAGAGCGGTGAAGGGACTAGTGTCATGGGCTGCTCAGTCTAAAATGGTGGGCCTATTTTTTGTCCCTGTGTGGGCCTGGCAAAGCTCAGGTGACACCCCTCCTCATTCTCCCAAGGCCCATGGAAAATTCCTAGAGGGGTTGTCACCTTGCTGGGTCCCAGATGTTTTATTGGCTGCATATGTTTGATGGGTGAGGAGGGTGCCCTGGAAGTGGTGCAGATGAACTGTGTGCTAGAGCCGTGCATCTTTCTGCAGCCATTTTTATTGCTTGAATTTTTTTCCCATTATGGGCGTGAGTGGGGCCTCATGTCTAAGTTTTGCCTAAGGCCTCACAAAGCCTAGAGCCGCCTCTGACCGGCAACCTGCTCCCGCTGTGATTATGCACAGCGGGAGCTGATCGAGCGGGTCCAGCGGGCTCAATGCCCTTCAGCACCCGTCAATGCTTCAGTACAGAGGCAGAACAGCAATCTGCCTATGTAAACAAAGCAGATTGCCATTCTGTCAGTACGGAAGTCATGGATCCTGTGTTTCTGTAAAGCGGAAACACTGATACATGCCTTCCATAGTAAAATCACTTCCCCCACTAAACTGAAACACTAGCTAGGCACAGATTTAACCCTTTTGATCACCCCTGATGTTAACCCCTTCCCTGCCAGTGTCATTAGTACAGTGACAGTGCATATTTTTTAGCACTGATCACTGTATTAGTGTCACTGGTCCCCAAAAAGTGTAAAAAGTGTCAGCTAGTTTGCGATTTGTCTGCCACAATATTGCTGTCCTGCTATAAGTCGCTGATCGCCGCCATTATTAGTAAAAAAATCAAATAAAAAAATATCCCATAGTATGCAGACACTGTAACTTTTGTGCAAACCAATCAATATACACTTATTGGGATTTATTTTTACCAAAAATATGGAACAGATAACATATTGGCCTACATTAATGAAAAAATTTGATTTTTTAAATTTTTTTTTATAAGATATGTTTTAGAGCAGAAAGTTAAAAAAATAGTTTTTTTTTTCAAAATTGTTGATTTTTTTTGTTTATAGCACAAAAAATAAAAACTGCAGAGGTGATAAAATACCACCAAAAAAAAGCTCTAATTGTGGAAAAAAGGGCATAAATTTTATTTGGGTACAGCGTCGCACGACTGTGCGATTGTCAGTTAAAGTAACGCAGTGACGTATGACATAAAATGGTCTGGTCATTAAGGGGGTAAATCTTCCGGAGGTCAAGTGGTTAATGTATTCATTAGGTAGCACATTTTTTTTTGATGAATTGACCACTTTTAAAATAAATACTACAAGTTATTTTTAGGCAAAAAGTGCATGTGGTAATTAATTCTTAGTGAATTGACCCCACTGTCACACGCGCCCTTGGTGGAGAAGACAAACGGCTCTGCAGGCATGTTCCATCATTGTCACTATTAGAAAGCTGATCCGAACAAGATGTGCAGTCAATTCTAGAGTGAGTACTGTACAGGAGTTGCTGAAAGATGCTGAAGGAGCACCGAGATGCAAAAAAAAGAAGAAAGAAAGGTGAAAACAACATTTTATGATCAAAAAAAGGGCAATTGTTTGTGATACACTTAAGCAAATATGTCATCCATTTAGATCTATTTTAAACACTTTTTTTCTTCCAGAACCTTTTTTTATTTTTTGGCACACATGCTAAAATAAGCTTTTTTTTTTTTTTTTTTTTTTTTGCTGCAAAATTTTAAACCCCTAAACAATTTTATATTTACATGAAGGCATAGGCCCTGTAGTTGCATTTTTTTGTCCAACAATGTATGTGCACCTGTTTTCAATTTAATATTTTCTGGAGAAAACACCAAAATGAATTTTGGTGCAAACAAACACAATATAGTATCCAATTTTTGGGATTGCACTGAGTAAATCGATGCCAAACATGTCAAGCCTTAAAATTGTGTGCAATTACAAGAAAACGATGTACCCAAAATTGCTAATAGGCGATTTATAGGTTATCTGTTCAGAGTTAACCATGAATTATGGCCCGAGAATTATTGTCCTCACATGTCTTGCACAAATTTATTAATCTTAAATTTATTTGTGTGTGTGTATATATATATATATATATATATATGTGTGTGTGTATATGTGTATATGTACACACACACTATATTCTCAAAAGTATTAGTACACCTGCCTTTAGATGCACATGAACTTTAATGGCATCCCAGTCTTAGTCCGTAGGGTTCAACATTGAGTTGGCCCACCCTTTGCAGCTATAACAGCTTCAATTCTTCTGGGAAGGCTGTCCACAAGGTTTAGGAGTGTGTCTATGGGAACGTTTGGCCCTTCTTCCAGAAGTGTATTTGTGAGCTCAGGCACTGATGTTGGACTAGAAGGCCTGGCTTGCAGTCTCCCCTCTAATTCACCCCAAATGTGTTCTATCTCCTTGAGGTCAGGACTCTGTGCAGGCCAGTCAAGTTCCACCACCCCAATCGCGCTCATCCATGCCTTTTGACAATATAGTGTGTGTATATAATTAATGGTAAATACTTATACATGAATGCACTCATATACATTATTTACCATCCTTGCATTACTAGCTCCATTGGGGTTTTATTTGTGTAAATTATTAGTAAATACTTAGCAGCTAACTTATAAAAAAAAAAAATACTGGATCAACTTCAAACACGCATATTTTGAACTAGGGTCAATGCTGTTTGGACACCATAGACAGTTAACACAAAATGACTTCTCTTGCGCCAAGCAGATCTGCATCTCTGGTTAGTACTAAAAGTATGAAGCATTTTCATGGCTTAAATATCAGCATAAGGAAGTTCTAGTGAATGCAAGTGAAAGAGTAATCTTGAGGATGAGCGTGTAGACCGTTGTTTCAACTTGTTCAAAGGACTTGAGAGACCAGGTGGTGTCAGATTCATTCACACTGCGTATAGATTTGTATGCATGGTGCAGTTTATCTAATTTTTCCATGAAAAAAAGTCTTGCATATTAAATGACCATTGGACACAACAAAAAGAAAGATCTGTTTGGTCAACTTTTTTTTTAACTAATAGGTCAGTAAAGTACAGTGAAGTATGGTTGCATGCACAACATTTCTCTGACTGGGTCATAAGGGTGTGACTGCAGCTGCTAAACTGGAAGATATAAAAAAATAAAAAAAATACTTATAATAAAAAATGTGGTTGTTGTTAATAGAGCTGGAATTTAAACCCAAGGTAAAATATTCAGGTATGATGATATAAGTTAGGTAGACAGCTCTGTCAAAGCATCAAAGTGTGCTGCAACCAGAATTGTCCAAGTTCCATTTTAACATAGTTAACGTAGTTTTACGACCCAAAAATGTGTGGGGAGTAGTTGATGATGTGATTCATGGTAATCATACAAGAACTTTTATTTGTTCAATTTGTTTTTAGGTTCTCAAATTGTTAGTCATTAATAAAGCATTGCCTCACAATCCTACAGTTGGTGTTTTTTTTGTTTTTTTTAATGCTTCCCAGGCTTTTAGCTTTTGAGGGTGCCATCCACCTTTAGTGGAGCTACACTGACTCCAGAGCCCTCCTTCATCCATGGTCAGTGCCACCACTAGGCAAACTAGGCAGCCACCTAGGGTGCACTGCCACTAGGGCGCAGCTACAGCCACTGGTCTACTGATGTTCCCCACCAGTAGAAGTGGCTGTCAAAGAAAGCCTCCATGAAGGTCTCCAGCAGGCCTGTCTCCTTCAGGACCTGATAACGTGGGTCCGGATGGTTTGTTCTTGGGCACTGAAGCCTGCAGTTCAGTGAAGCTGGAACTGAGGGCTGCTCTTCACGCTCCTTCTCAGCCTCCCAGGGCCCCCTGGGCCCCTCCGCTCCATCCTGACCTGCACCACGAGGCTCCGGAAGGCTCCATCCTCATCATCACCGGTGCAGCAGGTACAGCAGGGTATCTGGATTGATGTAGTGGGCTGGCATGTGCACGTGACCTGACTGATAATCCCAGCAACGATCCTGGCTACGGATCCTGAGCCCCAGCACACAGCCTGACCGACCAGACCAGGCTCTTCCTCCAAAGTCATATGAAAGGGGCGCTAAAATAGATGATGTTAAATTAGTGAGTCCGAGGTAAAGAGAGGAATGTTCCAGTCACCAGTTAAAGTGCATAGATGTGTAAGCACTCAGCACCACGTGGTAAAGTAATCTGCTTACCAGAAGGCAAAAAAGGCTAGGCATATAATTTAATTCACGGCTCATCCAGCATATTGGCCTCCACCATACACCCTCAAGGCTTGGAACAGCAGTGTCCAGATAACAATCTCACTTTATAAACTTCTCCAGGGACTCACATCAAAATGCAGGCCCTCAGTAAAACGATCAGCAATGCATAATGCAGATTCTGTGGGATCCCTGAGTGTGTCACTTGCCCCCGTCGCCTGTCACCAAATGCAGCGTGTCACTTGCCACCTATCGCCGGTCACCAGATGCGGCTTCCCACTCTCCTGCCGCCAGATGTAGAATGTCACTGTATCCTCCAACAAAATGGCGCCGGCGGTTCCTGCCTCCCCCTAGTGACGGGCGGACTTGGGGCAGAAGTAGTCGCGGTGCAGTCTGGGCTCTTCCTCCGCCACTTGTAAGTGGCAGTCTGCTCCTATGTCTGTCCCAGACTGCCTGACTGCCTCTCACCGCCAGTCCCGCTCTGCAGACTTCCCTAGCTCATCTGTATACTACCCTAGACCATCTGTATGCTAGCCTAGCTTGTCCGTATACTACCCTAGCCCATCCGTACACTACCCTAGCCTGACCGTATACTATCCTAGCCTGTGCATATACTACCCTAGCCTGAGCATATACTACCCTAGCCTGTCCGTATACTACCCTAGCCTGTTTGTTTACTACCCTAACCTGTCCATATACTACCCTAGCCTGTCTATATACTACCATAGCCTGTCCGTATACTATCCTAGCCTGTCTATATATTACCCTAACCTGTCCGTATACTACCCTAGCCTGTCTGTATATATGACCCTAGCCTATCTATATACTACCCTAGCCAGTCTATATACTACCCTAGCCTGCCCCCATACTGCCCTAGCCTGTCCATATACTACCCTAGCCTGCCCCTATACTACCCTAGCCTGCCCCTATACTACCCTAGCCTGCCCCTATACTACCCTAGCCTGCCCCTATACTACCCTAGCGTGCCCCTATACTACCCTAGCCTGCCCCTATACTACCCTAGCCTGCCCCTATACTACCCTAGCCTGTCCATATATCTGCGGACCACAGCACACCACAAACCAATATGTTTTCAAGTTTGTGGGCTTGTTTTTTTTTTTCTCTTTCCCAATCTAATAATTGCAATCTTAAAACAAAAAAGAGTTTGAACTTTTCTATAAGACAGTTGGTCAGTTTTTGGAGAAAACAGCAGGTTTAAACTCATTTTGCAAAGTCTGTTATGATCCTTTCATTGAAACCTCTGAACAATCGAATCATTTAAATGTATGGCCTGTGTAAGGTCAGATGTCAAGAATGTAATTACCACTGTTACATCCAATTATTTGTAATTTGCCATAACGACTGTTACTTTTGGACGTGCAACTGTGAACTCTCATTGCTGAAAATGACGGTCATTATAGTCAGTCGATGTGAAATAAACCTCCGCAGCTTGGTATTGCTTGCTGTAGCAAAAGGATACAGTTCAGGAAAGGTCCACTGGCCCACAATCCAACTGAATAACTTCGGTTGTAGGGACCATTTGTTGGGATCCAGGAATCCTTGGGATAGGTGATCGGCATTTGTGTTTAAGTGGGCTGGAAGATAGACTATTCTTCAGATTCCCCTCTGGCCAAATGAAAATGGGTTCCACCTACCTTAGTAAGGAATTGTTGTTGGTTCTGCCTTGGTGATGTATGTATGATATTGCAGCCCTATTGTCTATCCGAATCATAACTGATTTGTCCTTGATCTGAGAGAGCAAATGCTGTCGATACGAGATAAGCCGCCTGAATCTCCAGGATATTTGGGATGATGTTTGCCGCATTGAACACCCATCTCTCTTGAACCAACATCTGCTTTCAATGTGCCTCCTAGCCTATTGCATTGGCATCTGTGCTAACTGTGGTCCAGAAGACATGCCTTATTGGACGTGGCTTTACAGGCATCTCCCTCTTTGTCCACTAGTGCAGACCCCTGTGCATCAAACTTGTTTGATATATGGACTGGGATAGATGGTTTGCTTGATTGCTTCAGGAAATCTAGCTAAAAGGTGCCTGAGGTATCCATGTGTCCATAGGACCCTCTGGATACAAAAAGACAAAAATCCCTATTAAGTTGAGTTAGCTCGAGGCTGTTATGTAGGACCATGTCTTCACTCTCCTTGCTTTCTGAATGATCGCCCACACTTTCTGAGATGGCAGGGACACCGTCCCTTCTGCGGTGTTGAATAAGGCGCCTAAACTGGAGAAAAGATGATTTGTCTGATGATTTACCATCCAACTGTATCTTGATAGTGTAGGTTGCAACATCCACCTGCGTTCCAGTAGCTGGGCTGAATCATTTAATAAAAGGAGGATATTGTCTGGTTAGTGATAAGAACTGAGACCCAGTTCTCATAAAGAAGCTTGGATAGTGATCCGAGCCGTCGTGAGGGCTCTGAGGGAAGTGCAGGGCCCAAAGGGGAGACTCTGGAATTGTAGATGGGCCTGGTCGACCGAAAATCTCGATACTTCTGTAACAGTTGTAGTATGGGTGCGTGCAAGTAAGCATCCCTAAATCCCCTGGGTACATCTAAGTTCTGGGGAATCAAGTCTGACTTTCCTACTGTGACGCGGGAAATGGCTTTCTGTAACCTTTCTGCAAAGAGTGATTTACCATCAAAAAAAGGGTATTTATACTGATTTTGTTTTGACACAGTGTCGGCTGTGTAGTTCTGACCGCAATACCCATATGGCTATCATAAGTAGTGACATTAATTTTGTGAAGTAACAAATTGTATGCATCGCCGTCTTACCAGTGAATTCTGCTGAGAGCCATAATTCGTCCAAAGCCTTGACTATATTTTCCCTAAAAACATTTTGATGAATCACTGTTTGCATGTTTTTGGTCCATGCCCACAGGGCTTTGGATACAGATAAGGCAATTGCTGACTTCCAGGCGATTACTCACCATTTGGTAAGCTCCTTTAAGTTTTGGTCTATTCATCTGTCTAAAGGATCCTCAATTGAGGCTGAATTATCGATTGGTGAGATGAAATTATTTTTTATACGAACCACTGCCGTGTCTACCTCCGGCGGACCGTCTGGCATTGCAGAATCTTGTTCCAAACGTGGATAAAGTTTTCCTGGGCAATTGAGAGGAAAAAACATTATTATTTTTTTTCCTCTTCAACAATGTCTCTGATATCATCCATCAGAGTAGGCCTATGTTTCCACTATTGTGACTTGAAAGTTGCACGATTTGCCACGATTTTGATGCGACTTGAAACAATGCCTGTGTATTCTTGAGGCCTATGGACCTCAAGTCGCATCAAAGTGGGACCAAGCAGTGCAGGGACTACTCTGAAGTTGCTGCGACTTGAAATCACACAGATAAACAGTACTCATTGGGGTACGACTTGTCATGCGACTTTGCAGTCCCAGGTCGCATGACAAGCATTAGTGGAAACCGAGCCGAAAGAAGGAAGCCTGTTTCTTTAGAAAGTTGAAGTACATCTTTTGACTGCTCAGATGTAGTGTTGGCTTTCTCCCAGCCTATAGCTGGCTTTACAGGCTGGACATAGGGCTGAACTAGGAAAAAGTTCAAGTCTGAGGGCCAAGATCTTCTGAGGTATCCTCAGATGGTCCCCCATCATCCAGATGTCTAGGAGGGATACTTGCTGTGTGCAGCGCATTCTTCACAACATTATTGTTAATTGGTTGTATCAACACAACGTGCTACTATTTACAGGAGACAAATTCAGTAGCTGTTTAGTGAGTTAAATAAAATAACTCTTTAAAGCAAAGCAGGTTAAATTTGAAACATCCTTCTATATGTAGCGCACAACCCCCGTAGAAGCTGCAATTTGTGTGTTCTATCCGTAATTCACATTCACCACATAGCCCATCGCAACCCACTCTTGCTTTTATTTGTATAACATGAACTGGGATAGGAAAAGGTGTTTTCTGAGATGCTCTTTTGCTGCTTCATGATCTTTCCTTTGCTTACTTATGCAAAGACTTAGAACAATGCGGATAATGGAAGTTACTCTAAATAACTTCTCTTTGGGAAGACTGGAGTAGTCTGGTCTTTGAGAAAAATGAAAGTGAATAGCAAAGAGCCACTCTGAATAACTTTTTGCATATGAACTTTGGTAGATTTACTAGAGGATACATAGGCTGTTGTAGTAAAGAGTCACTCTGAATAACCTCTTCACCCATAGACCTTTTTAGAACAATCTGTATCTCTATTTGTGCTCAGAGCTCTACCGCCGCCTTTTGACCACTACTTCCTGTCTGTATAGCACTTCCAAGTTGAGCTAAGGAAGATATTACTCTAAATAATTCCTCCCGACTGACTGATTGGAATCCCGGGGTATTGTTGAACCCAAAGTCACAGGCCATCACCACCTATCTCACTGACTTGCGTACCAACATCCCTCAGCCTCTGGTAGTACCGTTCCCCTGGGCTACTGTCCATGTGCCACTCAAAAACAATCGATCGCCCAGTCTTCTTCCGCTTAGTTGCTACTTCTTCCGGATGGCTCCTCCATCCCTCCTCTCCAGTCTGGCATGCACCCCTCCCCGCAGGGGGCATCCAGTAACACCAGCGACTACATGCTGTGCGGTGTCTCTAACTCCTTTCCTCTGTGTGGCCCGGTCCCCCCCTCCCCGCGGGGGGGTGGGTGTTAGGGCTCACCTTCCCCCTCCCCGCAGGGGGGCTCTCTCCTCTCCAATAGTCAGGACACAACTCCCTCCTGGCATGTGACCCCAGCTTATATGGGAGTCCCGCCTCCTGCCAAACAAATTAATGATTGGCCAGACCTCCACACATGAGCTGCCTGTCACTCGGATCCGAAGTCCAACCACTCTTCCAGAACCATTTCCACTGAAAGCAAGAGGAGGCATCTCTGGGTCCAAGCACAGATGGCCACACCCCATACTACACTGACACTCCCAGTTCTCAAAACAAACAACCAGGCCTGGAATAACAATACAAGCCTGCCTAAATTTACCTGACACTGTACTTTGTCATTTATACACAGAAAGCTCACCTACTTGAAAGTAGGTGACCGCTACATATATTTAACGTTTGCAATAAATTACTTGCTGAATGTTTAAAAGACAGCAGTGTAGTTTCACGTGGAATAGCAAAGCGCTGACAACCATTCATCCCTGAGCAAATAGTTATGTAGCTCCAGAAGATGACATGAGGTGTAGTATTACACTATGATTTAGTGCCATAAAGTTCTTGTTCTTTAAAATGTATGCCTTAAAGGGCAGCTCCACATAAGCAGCGGAATACATAGGAAATATTTTACATGCCAAAAGATTTGTAAAGTAATGCACATACATGTTTGATTCATCTACCCTTACAATTTGCAATAGAGAGAAGGGTTTGGGACTTTAAAAGAGGCACATGACCCCATGTGCCTCCATCCCTATTTATATGAAAAGGAGGAAAGGGTCGGTGCTTTAAATGAGGTGGTTCACTAACGCACGATACCATTTTTGGGGTACATTTATGGTAAATCAGCCTTTGTATGCATCGTTAGCTGTGTACGCATCTTTGGGTTGGTGTCCAGGTAGTTTTTGTGCTCTTATGATTTAGTCTTTGTTCCCCTTCAGTTTGTCCATCCTGTCTATAGGAAAAACAAAGCAGAGAAGAAGGCGCTTCTAAGTGCAGTAATAAAACACTTTAATGACAAGGAAGGGTTAAAAACACTTACAAGATGGAAGTGAAAAACAGGCATATCAATGAATCCTTAACATCCAGTGGGATGCCTCCTAGGAGTAACGACAGCCGCAGGTGGAAGTTCCAGCCGACCAGCAGTGGGAAACACTGTGTCTCTGATTCAAGATGGAGTGCCGTGCTGCTGTCAGGGCCAGCATGGAATACAGGCAACCAGAAATGACATCAAAGTGGGCAGGACATGTTTTGGAGCATGCTCAGACGCTCCTTCTTCAAACAAATGGACTTTGTCCAGTCGCTCTTTCTTCAAACCAATAGACTCAAAGTCCATTGGTTTGAAGAAGGAAGGACTGGGCATGCTCCAAAACATGCCCCGCCCACTCTGACATTACTTCCAGTTGCCTATATTCCATGCTGGTCCTGACAGCGCGGCTCTCCATCTTGGATCAGGGATGGTTCCCACCGCTGGTCGCCTGGAACTTCCACCTGCAGCTGTCTTTACTCCCTGGAGGCATCCTGTTGGCTTTTAGGGATTCATTGATATGCCTGTTTTTTACTTCCATCTTGTAAGTGTTTTTAACCCTTCCTTGTCATTAAAGTGTTTTATTACTGCACTTTAGAAGCGCCTTCTTCTCTGCTTTGTTTTTCCTATAGAGTGTGCTTCCCTCTTCTGAAGTGTTGCTGTGGTGCATTATTCACATTTTAAGAGCCAGTCATGTACTGTTTGTTAAAGTCTCCTTGTTATCCAGAGCGTCCTATTCTCCACACTCCTTGTCCATCTTTCCTGCCACCCCCAGAGTCACCCATGCCTTTCCTCATTTTCCTTTTTTTTGTTGTTTTTTTGTTTCCATTCCTGTTTGCTGGTGCTGATGTTTATTTGTGTTCTTATTGTCATTTATTATATGTGGTGAATATTCTGCAGGTATATTGTGCAATAATTATGTATTGTTTACTTACCAGTTAATATGTTATGTGAACGTCAAGTGGATCCTAAAGAAGCCCAATTTGGGTGAAACTCGTCGATCCCACAACTATCCTGGGTTCTGTCGATTGTATGGCAAATTTGTCAGCACTGTACATGTTTTTAGAATGTCTTCTTACACTTTTTCTATGGATTAATAAATTTTAGTTTTTTTTACGTATCTTGTTTACTATTGGCTGTGGCACGTTTAAAAATCCTCTATACTCATGTGTCTCCCCTCGTGGGAAACTCAGGGATACCCTATGCTCATTAAATATTGACCTTTGGGGATTGTGCCACCCTGTTCTATTTGCACAAGCTCCCCACCCAACTTTTTTACATTCTTTTTTTTTTTTTTTTTTTTACTTGGAAAAAAACAACTATTGATATAAAATACATTTTACAAGCCATTTGTGTACACAAAATACAAGGAAAGTCAAGTACATAACATGACAGCAAAATTCAATAAACAAAAGTTTTGTAGGATGTGAATTCTTATATCCGTAGGTGTGGTGAATCGATTAGTCCATTTATCCAACCTGTAAACAAATTATGCCCCGGATGTAGAGAAGCACCTCACCGGTTATGACCCAACTAAACACAGGTCTCCCCATAACTTTTTTACATTCTAACATAATAAATACAACCAAACGAAATGATTAACTTTGAAACAAAACTAATTTTTCTGTCCTGCCCATCTCTTATTTCATAACTGCAGGCTTTTTTGCCTCATGCACACGAGACGCCAGTGCAAACTCTGCTGAACACATGTTTTTAAAAACTGAAACCGGCATTTAGAAACGCCCGTTTTGCATGCCGTGTTTACGCGCGTTTAGCCGCGTTTGCGTCTAGAAGCGTCTGCAGAGCAGAAAATAAAATTTTGCGACCCAACTTTGGGGCCCCATATCTCGGGGCCACTTGGTGCTAGAAACCCAATTTGGTGTGCTAACACAGTAGACCTAGCACTATAACATATCCAAATTTAGGGTTCCTAGCACTAAGTGGCCCCGAGATACGGGGCCCCAAAGTCGGGTCGCAAAATGTCAAGCACTTCTGCAGCAGAGTATGACATTTTGTGACCCGATTTGGGGCCCCATATCTCAGGGCCACTTAGTGCTAGGAACCCCAAATTTAGATATTTTATAGTGTTAGTCCAACTGTGTTAGCACACAACATTTGGGGTTCCTAGCACCAAGTGGCCCCAAGATATGGGGCCCCAAAATTGTGTCGCAAAATGTCAAGCACTTCTGCAGCAGAGAATGACATTTTGTGACCCGAGTTTGGGGCCCCATATCTCAGGGCCACTTAGTGCTAGGAAGATATTTTATAGTGTTAGTCCAACTGTGTTAGCACACATCACAATTGGGGTTCCTAGCACCAAGTGGCCCCGAGATATGGGACCCCAAATTCGGGTCGCAAAATGTCAAGCACTTTTCTGCAGCAGAGAATGACATTTTGTGATCCGACTTTGGGGCCCCATATCTCGGAGCCACTTGGTGCTAGGAACCCCAAATTTGGATATGTTATAGTGCTAGTCCACACCAAATTTGGGGTTCCTAGCTCCAAGTGGCCCCGAGCTATGTGGCCCCAAAGTCAGGTTGTAAAAAACACTTATAAACGCAAACACGGCTAAACGCGGTACCAGTGTTTAGCCGCGTTTGGCGTCTGAAACGTGGAAAACTTTTGCGTCTGAACTCATTTTTTTGCTTCTGGAAAAATGAGGTTAAACGCAACTGCCTAAAAATGCCAAAAAACGAGACTGCGTACATGGACACATAGGATAACATTGAATGGGTTCAGGGGCAGTTGAAAAAAAGTGTCCAACTGCCTCTGAACGCGAGTTTAACAGCGTCTCGTGTGCATGAGGCCTAAGCAGCAGCACATTAATGAAAAAAATTAGATAGATATACATTTATAATTAAAAAGTAAGAACAAAAGCCATTTTAAACAAATAGAGCATTTTTGAAATTGCCATAAGGCTGATTATATTTCAGATACAGCTCAGAAGGAACTGGGGAATTTACTTCGTAAGAACCTTTTAATAAACTGAGCTAACTAAATATCTTTTTTCCAGTCAGGTTTCTTAAGGACGCTCACAAGTGAATATTTCATATCACCATTGCCGGAGCACCTTGCAGAAAAGCACAACGTCACGGCTCCAGGTGGACATCACCCTCATGTATTATATAAGCGGTCAGCAGAGAGTACAATTACTCTGGACAGGGAAACCTCTCATCCAAGCTCCATTCACCAAGCACCTCAAAGTTCGCAAAAGCAGCATTTCTGTGGAAAACCCAGGAAAAGTAAGTTAAAGGTGGAATCATCTGTGGTGTGTTTCAGGCAAATAGGAGGGAGAGGGTTGTATAGTGGGGTGTCTGCACTATAGGGACCTCGGTTATTCTAGTATAACACCCAGAGCTGATAAGCCAAGTTTTATCCTTGTTTGTAAGCTGTAAGGGCAACATTCCTACAGTAAATCTTACAAAAAAATCTTCTAATAAATAAAATAATATATGAATTTACCCAGTATCTAGAAACATGGTCAAAAATTCCTCTTGCCTAAAATGTGTATCTTAGTGCATGCCTGTGGAAAAGTCAGTGAGTCGATAACACAAGTAGGAATTGACATTTCTGGGGGCGTTTTGTACACCAACTGTGTACAGAATGCCTCCAGTTTGCCAGATTGTGTTGCATTTTGCAGAAAATTACAGTAGCTGTAGATTGAAAAGGAAAGGCAATCTACATTAAATTAACCACTTTAATAATGGGCACTTTTACCCCCTCCTGCCCAGGCCACTTTTCAGCTTTCAGTGCTGTCGCACTTTGAATGACAATTGCGCAGTCATCTTAACTTCCGCGGTCAGCTTAACTTATTAAGTTGTGTGTCAAATTGGGATAGCAAGGCTGGAACGTCATCATTCCACAAAGGGGTAGACAGTTGTTATTTATTTTTCTTGCACCATTTTCCTCCTGGGTAAACACTTTTTGAAATAGTGGCTGGGAGAAGGGGTGGGGCTTTGGATATTCCCTATACAGGAGATTTAACAGTATCACTATATTGAATATCTCCTACACACACATTTACGGGGAAGTGGCCTCATCTCTCTCGTGGTTTGTGAATATGAGATTATTTTCTAAGATTCCAGATGTTGGTGGTTTGGGGATTTTGCTTGGTGCTTTTTGAGATGGTGGACCATCATTATCATAGACCTAAAAGGTAGCATAGATCCTGAGGAAGTGAACTGACCGAGAAACATGTCAACCCAAAGGCACCATATCACAAAAATATAGTCTGTGGATTTATATTGTTCTGCCTCAATCACCAATTGATGGTCACCATATAGTTATACATATTGCTTTTTTTTTTTAACTTTTGGAATACATTTGGGGTTTATCATACTTTCAGTATGCACAATCCTTAATTGGTACCACTTTTTATCCCTCCTTTCATTCCTTTCATTCCCCTCCGGGTTGACTGTGTGGTTATATGGTATAGCAAGGTTGGTATCTTCAGGGGGAGATGTTCCCTGTAATGCCCAATACATCATAATTTACTTTATTGGCTGAGCTTATTGGCTGCAGTTTTGGGTGACCCTCTTTACCACCTACCTAAGTCCATTCAGAACATATATCTTAGTTTTGCATAGACTCGTGAACAGGAGATACTTTGGACTGGTTTTATTGCTGTTCATGACAACATTGGAGAGATTTCTTCTCAGTTCCTGTCACTGTGACAGCAGAACAAGAAACAAGGGAAGGGGTTTGTGTCAGGATAGGAGGATGTAGACAGTATTAAGAATTTCTTGCAATAATACTGAAAAAAGAATGTTGCTGCTGTTTTTGTCCCAAAGTGAAAGGGTTCCTATGCAACAGGAAGAGAGGGAAAATCTCTCCAAAGAGGATACAGACCACAGATAAAACCCCCACCAAAACTAAAAAAAAAAAGTTTGGCCAGGTTTAAACTTTAAGAAGTGCCCTCCCCAAAGTCCACAATGCAGAAACCTTTGGGGATATTATTGGGAATGCTTTGACATCACACTGTATTTACAGTTGTGCTCATAAGTTTACATACCCTGGCAGAATTTATGATTTCTTGGCCATTTTTCAGAGAATGTGAATAACACAACAACATTTCTTTCACTCATGTTTAGTGTTTGGCTGAAGCCATTTATTAGCAATCAACTGTGTTTACTCTTTTTAAAACATAATCACAACATAAACTACCCAAATGACCCTAATCAAAAGTTTACAAACCCTGGTGATTTTGGCCTGATAACATGCACACAAGTTGACACAAAGGGGTTTGAATGGCTATTAAAGGTAACCATCCTCACCTGTGATCAGTTTGCTTGTAATTAGTGTGTGTGTTTATAAAAGGTCAACGAGTTTCTGGACTCCTGACAGACCCTGCATCCTTCATCCAGTGCTGCACTGACATTTCTGGATTCTGAGTCATGAGGAAAGCAAAGAATTGTCAAAGGATCTGCAGGAACTGTATAAAACAGGAAAAGGATATAAAAAGATATCTAAGGAATTGAGAATGCCAATCAGCAGTGTTCAAACGCTAATCAAGAAGTGGTAAATGAGGGGTTCTGTTGAAACCAAACCACGGTCAGGTAGACCAACTAAAATTTCAGCCACAACTGCCAGGAAAATTTTTCGGGATGCAAAGAAAAACCCACAAATAACTTCAGGTGAAATACAGGACTCTCTGAAAACATGTAGTGTGGCTGTTCCAAAATACACAATAAGGAGGCACTTGAAGAAAGATGGGGTGCATGGTCGAGTCACCAGAAGAAAGCTATTACTATGCAAATGTCACAAACTATCCTGCTTACAATACACCAAACAGCATAGAGACAAGCCTCAAACCTTCTGGCACAAAGTCATTTGGAGTGAGACCAAAATGTAGCTTTTTGGCCACAATCATAAACGCTACTGTGACAGACCTAGCCGGGACAGAGGCTTTTGAAGGGGACTGAATGCTACCCTCTTGCCAACCGATTATGGGCCCTGGCATTTGGGGGAACGGTGCTCTTTGTGAGCTGTATGCCTGGGGACCCTTGAGGTGGTGTTACTTTAGATGCAGGTCCATGTCCCCCAAGACACACAGACTCTGGGGACCCAGGATATGTCATTGTGACGGGAGTCACTAATAGGGGCACAGGGTGAATGAGAACCCCACTACGATCTGTGCTAGTCAGACTCAATGCTGTATATATGTGTATATATAATGTGTGCTGTCTCATTGTGTTGTGTACTATTTGCTGTGCTAGTTTGGAGTGTGGCTGTATTCCAATGTTCCATTGTGTCTGTCTGCTTTGGATTATGGGATGTTTATCTCTATGGAGGGAGGGGGGGTTCCTCCAGCAGCCCCCCTGCTAAGACTGTTAATTGATGAGAAGTTAAACAAACCTGACCTGTGTGTCCATTGTCATTGGACAGTTTAACCCACCCTGTTTTCCAAGGGTGGGGGGTAGTGTTTTGAAGTGGCATCTGCATAACATGTGTTTGAATAAAGATTAATTCCTGCTTGAACCTCAAGACAGAGCCTTGTCTCGTATTGGGGGGGGGGGGATTATTTGTATGGGTTCCTTGTTTGACTGATTGAAGTGTTCAGTAGCTGCCTTTGTGTTCGGAAATGGAATGTTTTAAACGACCTTAACCCCATTTTTACTCGGGGTGTCGTTACAGCTACATTTGGAGGGAAGTCAACAAGGCCTATGATGAAAGGTACACCATTCCTACTGTGAAAAACGGAGGTGGATTGCGGATGTTTTGGGCATGTGTGAGCTACAAAGGCACAGGAATTTTGGTCAAAATTGATGGCAAGATGAATGCAGTATGTTATCAAAAAATACTGGAGGAACATTTGCATTCATCAGACAGGAAGCTATGCATAGGACGTACTTGGACATTCCAACATGACAATGATCCAAAACACAACGCCAAGTTGATCTGTCATTTGCTATAGCAGAATAAAGTGAAGGTTCTGGAGTGGCCGTCTCCTGACCTCAATATCATTGAGCCACTCTGGGGAGATCTCGAACGTGCAATTCATGCAAGACAGCCCAAGAATTTACAGGAACTGGAGGCTTTTTGCCAAGAGGAATGGGCAGCTTTACCATCTGAGAAGATAAATAGCCTCATCCACAAATACCACAAAAGACTTCAAGCTGTCATTGATGTTAAAGGGGGCAATACACAGTATTAAGAACTGTGGTGTGTAAACTTTTGATCAGGGTCATTTGGCTAGATAATGTTGTCATTATGATTTAAAAAGAGTAAATACAGTTGATTGATAATAAATGGCTCCAGCCAAACACTAACCATGAGTGAAAGAAAAGTTTTTGTGTTATCATTCATATTCTCTGAAAAATGGCCAAGAAATCATAAATTCTGTCAGGGTATGTAAACTTATGAGAACAACTGTATGCTGGGGCTTGTGTGAAAGATGTAGCTACAACTTGGACCCAACTGTACTGTATATGAACCCTGCTTTCTTCTTTATTTTCCTAAATAGTTGAATGTATTTCTACAAAGTAAATTGTACTTGAAGTAAATGTTGTATCTTTATTTCTAGATTCATCTGGCTTTACTTCAAAAGACACCCGTATAAGATCCGATGAACATTCCCACCCACTGAGATTGAAGCGTTCTGCTGCAAAATTCCAGCAGTCCAACAGTTTGGTTGTTGAGACCCTTGTGGTGGCTGATAAGAAAATGGTGGAAAAACATGGCAAAGAAAGTGTCACCACATACATACTCACTGTGATGAACATGGTAAGGTACTATCTGTTTATCCTTTACTTTGTAGACTTATCGGTAAATTGGATTTGCATATCAGGCCACAATCTGGTATATCTGGAACTTAGAAATATGAAGTTGTTCCAGCCGGTTAAACAAAACCTGTGCTGAGGTAATGTCATAGGCTGCCAAGCCTAAGGTGAAGGTACTTGTTGCTAGGCACATTTGCTAATCCACACTTCCTGAGTCATAGATATGGACTTTGCTGTTGACTCATGCTGGGTTTCAGCTCTATAAATTAAGCCAGACATAGCCAGGCAAAAAGCATTTTCAAGGGAGATCAGAAAGGACAGTATATATGTTTCTCTCAGCACAAATCTTTTATAAGTTGCAGTCAAGCTCTACTTTTGTTGAGAAAAGACCCCAATCTTCTCCAGTTATATACATTGTCCGAATTTTAGCAGACTGGTGATCAATCCATGGATTGTAATAGGAGAAAACCTTATGGGAAATGCAGTGAGTCAATCAAACCAGTGATGTTCTGTACAAGATCATCTTACAGAACATGCCCAAAGGTTTTGTAATTACAAGGAGAAAATATTTAAAACAGTATGTTTCATTTCTAATTTTTGTTTTATCTCCCCTTATCCTAACTGAATCCTGTAGTAGGCATCTCAGCTTCATGTGACCTTCACATGCAGCTGCATGTCAGCCTCTATGTGAAGGTTGCAGGGTGTCACAGGTTGTTCAGCCCAACCCAATATTTTACATGCACGGATGATGACCTGAGGCCTAGACTTTTCATGCTCCTGGCCCCTACAAAGTTAACACATTGTTCCCTGGGAGTACTCACACACCTGGTCCACGCGACAGCTTCCAGGACCCAGATGTCAGGCTTGCACCAGTAAGCACAGCTCTCACTCCACTTCCTGGGACTTGGCTGTGATAAACACTTCACTCCATTAGATTTTCAAACAGAGGCTTCTTGATGCAGCCAAACTTTGCTGGAACAGTTCAATGAATTACACATAACAGTGAAAATACTGGCACTGGCATTGGCATTTCCCAAATAATGCCTTAAAATAAAGATGTTTAAGCATTGTATCTCTTGTGGCTTCACCCAGATGTTATCCTATCTATTCTCCATCCTCTGGTTGCACACTCCTACAGATCTTACAAAGGGAGGAAACAACGGCAAACAGCCTCCTCTTATTAAATATATTATATCAATAGATTTTTATTAGATTATATCAAAAGTTACACAAACAATAAAAAAGTTGAAGAATCAGTGCATAAGAAAAGATCATATAGGCGGGGAGGAAATAACACGTCTCATCGCATTGAATAACATTACTAATCAGGTGGAAATCTCAAGAGGTGTACCAATTACAGTTATACAGATAATAAACATAACAGGTTCTTTCACAGTATATAACAACAAAAAGGTTTGTTTGGGCTGTGATACGCAAAACAGAAATAGTGTACAGCTAATATAAGCAGATTAAGAGAAATTGTCATGATCAGGGGTCAGGCTCAGAGACCAGTAGCTATAACAGTAGGGGGACTCCCACTGACCAGCAGGATAAGTATACAAGCAGGTCACCCTGGGGAATGACACCGGCTCATCTGAGGTGCAAAGTCTAAGTACTAACCGGTGTTCACCAGAGATCCTGATGGTGAAGATGGGTTTTGCTGCATGTTATTGCCAGGTCATGGGTCCTCAGGATTGCCCCACCAGGAGGTGAGCAAGCCAGGGTCCAGTAGCGGATATAGCAGGTAAGGTTTAGACAGAAGTGTAGTCAGTAAACAAGCCATGGGTCCGTAACAAGTGGTTGCAGGTTGGGATCAGGCAGAAGCATTGTTGAGGAGCAAGCCAAAGGTCAGTAACGAGTGTAGCAAAATATGGACAGCAGCAGGGAAGACAAGAGCAAGATATTGTCTGAAAGAGCACAATAACCTGGCAAGCAAGAAGTGCAGAGACATAGCTTAAATTAGGACATTCATGGGAGTAGCAAAAAGTTCAAGGTTCAGCAGAAGTCAAGGCACAAGGCAGGGCTATCCAATGGACCAGACAGGGTGCTGTCCAGCATCTCAGATAGCTTAGTGAGAAGAGTCATTGCTAGACACAGCAGCGGTCCCAGGTTCAAGTCCAGGCCATAACAAAAAGACAAGAAAAAAGCAATAACCAATAGGTAATATTTCGTAAACCAAAAAAAGGTATGTCTGCTTAGGCATATCAGAGTCCCCAGTAAAATTTAAGAAGTGTTTATATAAATCTAAAAAGAGAAAAAAAAACAGGATGAATGTTTTTCCCTTTTTTCTTTTTTTTTCTTAAGGTGGGACTCACTGGCCGGCTGTTCATTAATGTAAAAAAAAAAAGCCTCCTCTTTGAATGTTTACTTCCAGTTTCTCTCCCAGACAACTACAAGGGGTTCCTTCCCCAGCCCCTCCCCAAAGGGGAGAGCTTGAACATCCTTAGCAGGCCTTCCTCTTCTGGCTGAAATGGGCCCTGAGCCCAAGCTCCACATACCTCATATAGGGATACTGAAAAAACTCTCCACTAGAAGGAGGAGCCTTTAGGGAACCGTTACCTACCACTACCTGCCTACAAACTGGCCATCACTGTGTGTTCTGCAGATATACTATTTTTTAGGTGAAGTTATATTGGGAGGAAGGAACTCAATACTTTTTATACAGATTTAAAACTGAAATATTTTTGCATTATCACTTTTGACAAATCGCACACACTGATTTATTAAAGGGGTACATTTTTTTACTTAGCTACATGAAAATATTTTCACTAAAATTATTCAATCATGTACGTAAAAAGTTCTATCTATTTACGTCCTCTGCAAATGATTGGCTGTTCAAAGTAAACACCGGTTCACTTGGCTCAGAGAAAAAAATTCCTTTAGTAAATTATTGCTTGCACACATAGAAGAAGGGACAGACCCTACTGTGGGTACAATGCAGTTGAACTATTGTAAATACTTTATATCTCTCTGCAGGTATCCAGTCTCTTTAAGGATGGAACAATTGGAAGTGACATAAACATTGTTGTTGTGAGTCTTTTGCTTTTGGAAGATGAACCAGTAAGTAACAGCCATTCTACTTACACTTGTACCCAGTCCTGCTATGTAGCTGGAACAACACAAATTGACTCTAAACCAAATCCTCTTTCATTTGTGTCTCCTTTATAGATACTTTAAAGCCTTACCCATTTTTTGCTGGCCATAATGGTGCTAGAAGATTATTTTTGGGTGAGTAATATGTCAATGTTACAGACAACATTGGGTTCGAATTCTCCCAAACCTAATCTCCGAGCACTGCTATGGAAGTCAGCAGCAAAGGTGTGGGCTTTAAAGTTTTCTATAAAAGAGACACAAATGAAGATGGATTTATCTCAACCAGGAAGTTTTTGTCTACTTTTATGAGGCTTGTTCACAACTGGATTTTGTATTGGTTTAGATCAGCCTTTCTCAACCTTTTTAACATGGAGGAACCCTTGAAATAACTTTCCGGTCTCAGGGAACCCCTGCTAAAAGTTACTATTTCTTCAACTCATGATACATTGGTGTAAAGGTCAGTGGGAAGAATGCTCCTTACATTTGTGATCATTGGGAAGAATTTACCCCTTACAAATAGCTAAAAAGATCAATAGTATCAATGGGAACTTATCTGAGAGTCAGAAATCTCTCATTGCTCAAGGAACCCCTAGCAACCTCTGCAGGAACCAGTGGTGGCCCGTGCATTGTGGGCGCATGGGCGTCCCCCCCCCCCATTCCTGCCAACGCCTCCCTATCCATGCACCCAGCCCCTTTCAGGACGCCAGGGTGCATGGATTTCTATGGCAGGGGTGTTTTTTTTTTTAAGCAGCTGCTAAGTGCCAGAGGCTTTAATAGGCTTCAAAAAAGGGTGGGCTCGTGGCGCAGAGAGTGCACCCTTATCCCACCCAATTGTGTGACCATAGGGAATTAATTTTCGCTATTTTCACACTACAGTGCCTCCCTGCCAATCAGGAGGCAGGTGGGTGAGACCTGTTTGCCAATTGGCCAAAGCGCCAGGTGATCCTATTGGATGCCTAGCGGCACTTTGGCAAGCAGAGGAAGCATGAGGAGTGGATACCTCTGCCGCCGCTGCTGCCCACACTGTGGGGAATGGAGGAGAGTGGAGACACAGGAGGATCCTCTCCACAGCCCGGTAAATGCCGGACCTGGGGGGTGCTGTCAGTGATGCCGCTAGCCCCGAGGGGGGGGGTTGTATGCAGTCAATGCTGCACTATCTGCATTGCTGGGCTATCTACTCTTTCAGTATTGCTGGGCTATATACACTATCTGTATTGCTGGGTATACACACTATCTGTATTGCTTGGCTATATACTCTATCGGTATTGGTGGGCTATATACTGTACACTATCTGTATTGCTGGGCTATATATACTACCTGTATGGCTGGGCTATTTACCCTGATCTGTGAGGCTGATCTATATACTCTGTCCTGTGATGCTGAGCTGTATACTCCTGACGCTATGGGTGGAATACAGGGGACAGAGTGGGTGGATTCTATAAGGGGTGGTGCTAATGAAAAGGGGGAGGGGTCAAAAAGGAAAGGCGGGGTCTGGCGCCCCCCCATCCTACAGCTTCACCAGCTGCCACTGGCAGGAACCCTAGTTCAGAAACCCCAGTTTAGACTATCGTATTGGATCCTTTAGTCATACTTTGATCAATTATCCTACAGTCCAGGTAATACTGTATTTATTCTCTTCTGAGAGTCATGCAGTTGCAGCTTGACAGTTGCAGTTTAATTACAAGGAAATTCTGCTTTCACCAAAGTAAAGGCATTTATTTTACTTTGGAAAATGCAACAGGAGGGGCTTGAACACACAAAGTTGGGTGGGAACACCCAAAAATCCCAGTTGAATAGCAGCAGAGTCAGAATTATGGCAGGAAGATCTCACTGTTGGAGTATCTAAGACATAATAATAGCCATTGTCAGATACAGCCCATCAGATTAAACTGATAACTTAAATACTGTATAACTTTTAGGTTGACTGTTTCTTTAACCCTAACCTCTCTTGCACACAGGCAGAAAAAGCAAACTTTTAAGGAGGCATTTTTCATTTTGTTACGCCTCTGCCAGTTCTATGCAGAAAAATCCAATGTAAATGGGAGTAATTAAATACTCCTGTGCGTTGCAGCTTTAGGGTACCTGAGCAGAAGACAAGTAGACCCTAAAATGATTATATCTTATATAAACTGTTCAAGAGAGTATTTAAAAACAGTTTAAAAATGGTGGCTTGTTTTAATCTTGGGTTAAATTGTTGGGTTCCAAACATGCTATTAGATTACTCACTCATCTCTAATTACCAGGATCATAATATAAGCCTGGGTCCTCAACTTCCTGCAACACTATCAGAGAACTGCGCACAATTGTCTAAAATGTCTTTGTATTAGGTAGCAGTATCCGTACTATTGACTTGAAACCCTCTAAACTCAAACTCAATAATGGACAGAGAATCCACATATTTTTGGCCATAGTATAGGTGTCATGCATCCACCAACTTGGCCATATTTGTAAATCCATTCTTTTTTGCTAATTACATATACAAATATAATTCTCATTTTTCTTCCACAGTCTGGCCTTAAGATCACTCATCATGCTGATCAATCCTTGAATAATTTCTGCCAGTGGCAGTCATCCTATGTGGGTAAGAATGGAAAAAGACACGATCATGCCATTCTTCTAACAGGATTGGACATTTGCTCATGGAAAAATGAACCTTGTGACACCTTAGGTAAGTACTTTACAATATAAGTAAAAACACCATAAAACAATGCACTTGAAAAATAATGTATTCTTTTTAAAAAGCAGAATATGATTTTAGAAGAAGGAGCAGTTGAAATCAGTAAACACGGTTTGATATTACCATTGACAGACCCAAGAAATAACATAGATCTGGAGAATTTTGCATTGTTTACTGGAATTGTCATTTCATCTTTAGGTTTTGCACCAATAAATGGCATGTGCAGCAAATTTCGCAGTTGTACCATAAATGAAGACACTGGTCTTGGGTTGGCTTTTACTATCGCTCATGAATCGGGTCACAAGTAAGTAAATATAATCACTGAAAATAATAAAGTGTAATACTATTAACAGTTTAGGGTGGAGAGGAAAAAAGCTTGGGAAGATGACATCTAGTAAAATCAGTAAGTGGGTTCCTGTATGTCAAAGGAACTTCAGTGACAAGATCCCAGTGGTGAGGTTCCCATCTCCATTCCCTAAACCTAATATGAACGTTGCCCTGTATACTGAATATATTTATTTATTTTATATTACATTGAACCAAGGTGATACCTTGGTGTGTTATAGTCATGGTTGGGTTGCAGATCTTTGCTACTCCATCACATAGATACTCAAAAAGCTTTCTTAAGTGATATTGAAGGCCTGTGGATGAATCAGCTTAATCCATAGTGAATTTGACAAATTTAGTATTTTTAGATGTACTATAAAAGTTGTGGCAAACAAGGCAAGCAGAGGATTAAGATTTATTGATTAGTTTTGCCTATAGGCTCCCTGCAGCTGATGTTTTCCCTTTTACTTACCATGCCCGATTCTGCACTGTGCCTATGGAGGCAGCCATCTTGGCAGCACTTTCTCACATGAGAGCTGCTCCCCCGATGAGTGGATCAACGATCAAGAAAAAGATGGAGAGTTGGGGAAAGCACAAATCCATAGAATGAAAGAAGCAGAATCAGGGAGATCCTTGCACTGGAAGTCCTTAAGTATAGGTTCCCCTCCAACAAGAACAAAAGTGAGCCACACTATAGTGACAGCAACAGATTTCACTCCAAACCTTGTAAGACAGTCAGAGGCATGAGTGCCTTAGATTATCTTACACTTCAGAATTAGGCTACAGAAAAGGAGTGCCTAAGCAAAGTCACATGCCGGAAAGTGCGCTGAACTATTTTTGATGAGGAATTCAAGACAAAAGTTAAAAATTTCAGGGTACTGCTAAAATAAAATTATCATTTCTAGATGTTTCCTTCAAAATAACAAATGCTCATCTTTTAAAGTGTCATTAAACCCACGATAGAGTCACACATGTGGGCGTATATTAGAGGTAAATGACAGTCCATTTAAAATAAATATTTGAAACCGGTAATTGATAATCATTTTTTATTTTTATTGTATATTCCCAAGGCTGTTTTTTTTTTTTTTAATTTTGAACATGCGACCAGCAGCAGAGGACTAGAAGTTTCTCCTGCTTATGTTTCCCTGCAGACAGGCTGGGAAAAAGCGGGGTCATGTGACAGCTGTATATTGATTAGGAAAAAGGTACTTACCTGTAGATGTTTTCTTATTAAAATAATTACAGTGCAAATACAGGAAGAGAAGGGATAATGTAAATTAAACAGTGTGTGTTTAGTATCACTTTAAGTTCTGGTAAACATTAATATTATAGAACAGTGATGGCGAACCTTGGCACCCCAGATGTTTTGTAACTACATTTCCTATGATGCTCATGCACTCTGCAGTGTAGTTGAGCATCATGGGGAAATGCAGTTCGAAAACATCTGGGGTGTCAACGTTCGCCATCATTATTATAGAAGATGTTAAGTTGGCCTGAGAGACCAATGGATGGTGAAGCATCTGCTTCGCTAGATGAGACTTCAGTATCCACCATTTCTCCTCAATATATCTTCTTATGAGAAAGGGAAATGATCTGGTGGTGAAAAGTATCCCCTCCCCTTGTTTTATTATTGGAACTTTGTTTAAGAGATCATATTGCTATTATTGTTGGAAAACATTAGCTAATTATTATTTATCCCTATTCGCTCCTTACCTAAGACTATAATATTTGGGTCAAGCTAATCATTTGGCTTTGATATCTCTTAATGTATCATACTGAAAACAATTGAATGTATACTCTTGTGACAGCTTTGGAATGGTCCACGATGGAGAAGGGAATCCTTGCAGGAAGACTGAAGGGAACATCATGTCTCCCACCTTATCTGGAAACAATGGGGTGTTTTCCTGGTCAGCCTGTAGTAGACAATATCTGAAAGAATTTCTCAGGTGAGAGCCAAGGTGGACATCTGCCATCAGAAATGTCCCGTAGACAGTACAATTCTGGAATGTAATTATTCTGCTGCTTTCCCTTCCTGCATGATAATAATGCTTCCAAGAATCCTTTCAGGACGTTTACTGGCAGGTTTATTGGTTTTTATAAGTGTCGCTTCTGTCTAACAAGCTCCCAAGCCAGCGTTACGTTACCCTTCGTAGTAGAGAGAACCAGATGTTCCTCTTGTTTTGTAAAGCTGTAGCATTTCCAAAACTGACCTTTTTGTTTCAGTCTCCAGGTGTTGGTGTTAACCAACACCTTTGTCTCTGCTTCTGCTTCCTGTTAGTGACTTGGTTATACATTTCTGAGCGTGTTGAAACACTGCACACGACTGGACTGTGTGCATTTGTAAAAGACTGCAGTCATGAACCTGAAACATTCTCCCTGACCCCTACTGCCCTATGTGTTCTTTTATTGTCATATTCCAAGTAACTTATTGCATTTCTTGCTGCATTTACAGGGCCAAGCCACCATAAAATGTATATTTTAATTTTGGGTAGATCCAAGAGATTTGATCACACTTCTTATATCTTTCAAGACCTCTGCACCTGATAAAAATAGGAAAGAAACATTTTCTGTACTGTATAGAAAAAAAATTAAAATTGATTGTAACCGTAAATGTTCTCAAAGGTTTTTTTTGTGAAAATTAGCTCCGTGCTTTTCATTTACCTGGTCAGAAATTCATCATTCATTAAGCAAAACATTGTAAATGTCTAAAAATATAAAATAAATATTACTCAAAGTGGTTGTAAAGCTTAACCCCTTAGCACCGACCGTACGCACATATGCGGCCTTGGCATGAAGGGGTTATACTGGGGTGATATGCAGCTGCAGGGCTGCAGGCATCATCCCGGTACCGTTTTTTAGAGCGAGCAGGCGGTCGGCTCTTCAGGCATAACAACCAATGCGGCTAAAAGCCACTCGACTGTTAACCAGAATGAGCAGGAGGGGACATCCCCCCCTCCCGCCGCCTTTCGCCGCTCTTCCCAGGCCTCCAGTCCCACCGGGAGACCCGAGCCACGATCCGGCATTTCCACCGGCTAGAGAGACTGGAAGGAAGCCAGAAACAGCTTTGTTCCAGTCTCCTATGTGTAAACACGGAACGTTGTGACGTTATTTATTTATTTATTTATTTCAGGTACTTATATAGCGCCGTCAATTTACGCAGCGCTTTACATATACATTGTACATTCACATCAGTCCCTACCCTCAAGGAGCTTACAATCTAAGGTCCCTAACTCACATTCATACATACTAGGGACAATTTAGACAGGATCCAATTAACCTACCAGCATGTCTTTGGAGTGTGGGAGGAAACCGGTACTCCGGTTTCCTCCCACACTCCAAAGACATGCTGGTAGGTTAATTGGATCCTGTCTAAATTGTCCCTAGTATGTATGAATGTGAGTTAGGGACCTTAGATTGTAAGCTCCTTGAGGGTAGGGACTGATGTGAATGTACAATGTATATGTAAAGCGCTGCGTAAATTGACGGCGCTATATAAGTACCTGAAATAAATAAATAACGTCACAACGTCACTTCTGGTTTACTCGGCTTCTGATGGTGGCGATTTTTTTTTTAAATTACAGTATTCAGAATTGCCGTTTTCGGCGATCTGAATGCTTTGAAGTGCAAAGGAGGGATCGGGGGTCTTTTAGACCCCCGATCCTTCCATAAAGAGTACCTGTCACCACCTATTACTGTCACAAGGGATGTTTACATTCCTTGGGGCAGCCATAAAAATGATCACTTTTTTTTTTTTTAAAGAGACAATGTAAAATAAATTAAATAAATAATAATAAAAAAAATTTAAAAGCGCCCCCCATCCCTGCGAGCTTGAGCAGCAAAGAAAACGTAAGACGCGCCCACATATGTAAATGGTTTTCAAATCACACATGTGAGGTATCGCCTCAATTGTCAGAGCAAGAGCAATAATTCTAGCACTAGACTTCCTCTGTAACTCTAACCTGGTAACCATTAATTTTATTTAAAGCGTCCCCTATGGAGATTTTTAGGTACCGTCATTTGTCGCCATTCCGCGAGTGTGTGCAATTTCAAAGCGTGACATGTTAGGTATCTATTTACTCAGCGTAACAACATCTTTCACATTATATAAAACAATTTGGCTAACTTTACTGTTTAATTTTTTTTTTAATTCATGAAAATTATTTTTTAAAAAAAAATTGCGTTTGAAACACCGCTGCGCAAATACAGTGTGACATAAAATATTGCAACGATTGCCATTTTATTTTCTGCTAAAATATATATATATATATATATATATATATATATATATATATATATATATATATATATATAAATATATATATATATATACATATATATAAAATGTTTGGGGGTTCTAAGTAATTTTCTAGCAAAAAATACAGATTTTAACTTGTAAGCAACAAATGCCAGAAATAGGCATGAAAGGATATTGTACCTCAATGCATGCTCTGCATTAAGGTAAAAAATGTCCAAGTGCTAGTATAGCCCCTGGACCCCCATTCCCTCCCCCCCCCAATACTTACCCGAGTCTGCACTTAATTCAGTGCTGTGCCCTTCTGTAGAGGCTCTCTCCTCTCTACATGCTCTCACAGGCTTTGTTATCAATCAAATCCTGAGCTGCTGGGGGGGGGCAAGCCATGCTGTATGTATCTATGGATGCCCAGCTTGGGAGCGTGCCTGCACGAGTGCCCCAGTAGCTTGTTATAGGGGCACTTAGAGAAGAGGAGGGGCCACTTTTCCAATTCCATTTTCATTTTCCAATTCCACAGAGCAAGTAAATATGACTTCAATCAATCTCTTTAAATAATGCATATTTAGTTTTTTTTTTTAAAGTTATGCTGAGCCCTGCAGTTTATATTGCATGGTATGTGAGAGTTTGTGTGTATGTGTGTGTGTTTATATATGTGTGTGTATATGTGTGGAGAGAGAGAGAGAGAGAGAGAGAGAGAGAGAGAGAGATTTTATTTTACAATGTAAAATATTTATATATAGAGTGAAAATGTTATTTATTTTTATTCTTGTATTATTTCTTTTTATTGGGTAAAGTAAAATATTGCTTATGTATATTTACTTTTTACTATTTTCATCCAAAAGGAGGTAAGCTCCAATCAGATCAGCAATTTACTACAGACTCAAAAATGTTTAGCCCAGCATGATGATTCAGTATCATGACTGCATCCTTTATTAAATGTTTGTAAAAAAAAAAGATTTTATACATTTATCAAATAGCTCTAAATTATTAGTTTATTCAAATTGACCAACATCTATTGCTCTCAATTACATCCCTCCTTCATAAAGTGTAATGATAAAGCATGCCTTTGCTGTATGTAAGCCAGTTGTCTATGAGAATGATTGACACTGAGTTCTATCACAGCACAGCTCAATCCTCCTGTCTCATTGACGAGCCAAAACAATTAGGCCACTTTCAGTATCCCGAGAAGTTGCCTGGACAGATCTATGATGCAGACACTCAGTGTAAATGGCAGTTTGGACCAAAGGCAAAGCAATGCAGCTTCGTGAAGGTATGTGCTGTGTTCTGAGGATTGTAATAGGCAAGAGACTATGAAAATTACATAAAAATTGTCAATGAATGTTGTAGGGTCTTCAAACTAGCCAATATACCTCAGTATAGATTAATATAAAGGCTAATTCCAGAGAAAACATTTGATTTTGTACAGAATAGAGCAGAACAAAGTTAGAACCTTTGTCAAGTTTGTATTTCTGTCTGGATCCATAATGGGGAACTTTTCTTAAACCCAAGACTAGATAGGAAATTAAGAAAGATCTCCCCAGTGGGGTCACAGACAGAAATAAAAACTTATTTCATATTGTAAAAAAAAACATATTACAAGGCGTTTCTCTTTTTAAAAGTGATGCTTTCTAATTGTTACAGTGAAAAAGACACCCGCATGTGACAGCTCTGGGCCAGTCACCGGGGCTGTCAGACAGAGAAGGTGGGGGGGGGGGGTTGAAGGAAAGGTGGGCATGTGTTGCTGGGAAGGAGTCCATTACTGCACAAGTATTAAAAAAAATAATTTTTGGAAAGAATTTCTGTCTGTTTAATGTGACCATTTTGCGGGATTTACTTTGCTCTGTGTTCTTTGCAGGACATATGTAAGTCACTCTGGTGTCAAAAATCCGGCCACAGATGTGAGACAAAATTCATGCCAGCAGCAGAGGGTACTGTCTGTGGTTTGAATATGGTGAGATTATATAGATATGTGTTTTATGTATTTATTTGTTTCATATAAATCATATATCTACAGGTATATATAGATATATCTACAGGTATATATATATATTTATTTATTTTATTTATTTCAGGTACTTATATAGCGCCGTCAATTTACGCAGCGCTTTACATATACATTCACATCAGTCCCTACCCTCAAGGGGCTTACAATCTAAGGTCCCTAACTCACATTCATACATACTAGGGACAATTTTTAGACAGGATCTAATTAACCTACCAGCATGTCTTTTGGAGTGTGGGAGGAAACCGGAGTACCCGGAGGAAACCCACGCAGGCACAGGGAGAACATGCAAACTCCAAGCAGGTAGTGTCGTGGTTGGGATTCGAACCAGTGACCCTTCTTACTGCTAGGCGAGAGTGCTACCACTTCACCACTGTGCCGCATATATATAACCTTGGTTAGAGAGTAACTTGATTTGAGAGCGTTTTGCAAAACAAGCGCATTTTTTTTTTTTTTTACTTTATAAACAAGCGATGTCTGGATAAACAAGTAGTCACATCACAACTGAGTTTAAAAGAGAAGAGAGGAGCCTCTAACTGTAGCAATATGGTTACATTTGATTAAAGCGGAGGGCCACTCTAAAATCAAAAATAGCATCAAAAATCGTAATTTAAAAAAAAAAAAAAACATTTAAAAAAAAAAAAAATTGCTATAACCAAGTTTTTTAAACCTATTGCCTAAGGATTTGCTTAGTGTGATTCCCTTTGCAAGTTTTACTTGTTATTTTTTCAATAAATGTTTTTTATGGGTTACACTATGGGGGTATATGCTTTTTATTTTTCATCCTGCTGATTAACCAACCCTGACTGGGTTACGTTTGACGCTTTGGAGTCTCCCTTCATAAGGAGATGTAACACGCATGTTTGACCATACTATATGATGGTCTACAGGATCCAGTAAGAGGCTTTAATACTTGGTGTCACCTGGTGGTGAAAGCTCTATGAATTGTGATGGCGGAGACACTGGTGGAGCAAGTGAATCGTGGATGATTTGTTTCCTTTGGACTTTCTTTTTTTTACATATAATTATATATTTTCCCTTTTTAGCCCTTCTAAATGGACACTTATTTACATATTAGGTGAGATTTCTTTATACATGTTTTTTTCACCTAATAACTTTGATAATTTGCTTTGTGCACTGGTGTGCAGTCAAGAAGGGGCCATCCCCAAACTGTTCCCACAAACTTGGGAGCATTAAAAAAATGTCTTGGTACGCTGACGCCTTAAGAGTTCCCTTCACTGAAACTAAGGGGCCAAGCCCAACCCCTAAAAAACCACCCCACACCATAATCCCTCCTTCACTAAATGATTAATACCAGTGCACAAAGCAAGGTCCATAAAGACATAGATGAGCGTGTTTGGGGTGGAGGAACTTGACTGGCCTACACAGAGTCCTGACCTCAACTCGATAGAACACCTTTGGGATGATTTAAAGCAGATACTGCGAGCCAGGCCTTCTCATCCACATCAGTGCCTGACCTCACAAATGCGCTTCTGGAGGAATGGTGAAACATTCCCATAGACACACTCCTAAACCTTGTGGACAGCCTTCCCAGAAGAGTTGAAGCTGTTATAGCTGCAAAGGGTGGGCCAACTCAATATTGAACCCTATGGACTAAGACTGGGATGCCATTAAAGTTCATGTGCGTGTAAAGGCAGGCATCCCAATACTTTTGGTAATATAGTGTATTTTCATGAATATTTTAACAATGAAGCAGAGTAATGAAAAGAGTGGGACTGTTCTGTCATTCATTCTTGTTATCCAGTTAGCAAATTAACTGCAGATCTGTTTTTCTGTAGAGGTCTCCTTTAAGGAATATAGCCAGTTTTTAACTCTAATCAATAGTCCAGCCTAAGACCGACTATAGAAAAATAAATACCTTAAATGAAAACGAGCATTATTGTATTACATTGGTAGAATAGAATTCATCAAGATATTCTTGACTTAATGAAAGCTTCATTAATTTTTTTGCAAGAAAGAAAACAAGAAAAAAATGGCTATTGGTGCCTGTTTGCTCATATTTTCCAACAAGCTTGCAAATCTTTGTAAAAACAACCTCCAACAGTCAATAGCAATTTTTTCTGTAGCCTATAGAACTGCTATTGGACCAAATCCTCCCTCTGATTGCATCAGCAGTGCACAGATTGGGCACATTGCTTGCACTAATTGGGGTTTGTGCAGCCACCTTACAAATACCTACACAAGCTGCTGGTATAATTCTGATAAAAAAAGAGCATACTAAACTTAGAACCTGTCCTTGTGTTTAAATAGTGGTGTCGAAGAGGGCAGTGCGTCAGGTTTGGAGACCATGGACCAAAATCAGTTGTTGGAGGGTGGTCTGATTGGACGGACTGGTCAGAATGTTCCAGAACCTGTGGAGGTGGAGTGATGTATCAAGAGCGGTTCTGCAACAACCCAGTGTAAGGTCCAAATTTGTTCCTTCAGTGTGGAAAGTTTTTATTATTTTTGTGTTAATAAAAAAGGCCAGTACATAAAATAACAGCTTATCTGGTAGTTACCCCTATTTGTTAGCCTCAGCTGTGCACAGGCATTTATGTACAGTATACTCTGTATATATAATGAATGTAATCCATTTTGGAATAAGGCTGTGACATAACAAAATGTGGAAAAAGTGAAGCACTGTGAATACTTTCCGGATGCACTGTATGCAATAAATATATATCTACTGATTGAGGCTCAGGGCTCTTTCTCTTGCTGTGGAAACCTGCTGCTGGGTGAAGAGGCTGAGTGCTGACAGAACACCAAAAAGGTACATTAGCTGTCTGTTTGCTTTGGTACACCCTGTTACAGTGGAACCTCAGATTGCGAGTAACGCGGTTAACGAGCGTTTCGCAATACGAGCACTGAATTTTTAAAAATCATAACTTGGTTTGCAAAACGAGCACAATTCAGGCCAAAGCATGTGCAGTACCGTGTTTGGCCTCAGGTGGGGGGGTGGCGCCGGCGCCGATCAGAAATGCACGGAAAGGCCCGAGGACAGCTCGGCTGACCTCGGCAAACCTTGGGAATGGAGTCTTGCTGAGGTCAGCCGAGGTGTCCTCGGGCCTTTCCGGACGTTTCTGAGGCTCTCCAGCGCCCCCACCTCTGGCCGCATGCGGTATTGCATGCCATTGAAGTCAATGTGGAACAAATTATTTTCGTTTCCATTGACTTTAATGGGGAAACTCGCTTTGATATGCAAGTACTTTGGATTACGAGCTTTCTCCTGGAACGGATTATGCTCGTAATCCGAGGTTCCACTGTAGTAAGAAACACACCTGAATTTAGGTAGTGGCTTGGGCAACCAAATGTTTTGTTTGTTTTATGCTATGGATTTGCTATACAAATCCTTCCTGCACTAACACACTATTTTGCTGAATAGAAGTGCAGGACAAACCTGCTTGGACTATTCCTGAGTGTCCCTGTTTCAAGCATGGCTTACCACTGCCAATACCAATTAAGCCTTTCCTCCTTACAAAGTATAAAGGCGTTTAATAGTTTTTCAGGACAGAAACTGGTTTAGTTCTTGCCATGGGGAGGTGCATTTGTTATGCATAGTTCTTGTTCCCAGGAAGGGACACTGCAGGCAACCTCTGACAAATATTCTTTAGCCTAAGTCAGCTGATAACATAGATAATGCTCTCTGACATCTCAGTCGGTGTACATCACTTACCATCACTGTCACCATAGACAGGAGATTGTCACCCTAAAATGGTCCGATCATGTAACTGTCATCTCATGTTTTGAGGCCCTCTAAACTTCATAGTACCGTAAATATAAATACAATGTCAAACTGATGGATCTAATGAGTTCTTACCTACAAGAGAAAGTAACATCATTGAAAATCCAATGTGCTTTTTTTTTTTTTTTTTTTTTTTTTTATCCAATGAATGTACATTTATGCGGGATGCTCAGTCCTGTACCAGAAGTGATGTGATTTTCACCCCCCAAAATACATTATAATGTGAAAGGATCAACAACTTGTATTGCATGATTACCAGCATGCAGAGGCAGTGGTGCTGGCCAAAGACTCAATAGGTGGCAGAATAGGACATGGGCCTAAATGCAGCTATGACTTCAACTTTATTATGATATTACTATATCATTGACCTAACTTTTGACTTTGAGGGTCATCTGATGCCTTAGCACAAAGAAGAGGCCCTCTGTTTCAACCATTGGGCACCGGCAGAGCTTAAAAAATTATCTTTCCACCTTTGCCCTCTGTGATGGCTGTATACTTACTGTAGTAGCTAAACCAGTGATGCCACGTTACATTGTTACACGTAAAAAGACACCCATTTATTGAGTCTAATCAAGGGTCAAACATACAAAAACATACAAAAAAAACCAAAACTTTTGCATCTTTAGAACCCAAAACTGATCTGGAAGAAGGCAAAATAACCTTTTAAAAGCATGGTGCAATTTACTCTAAATGGGAATATTTTAAAATGAATTCTTGATCCCCAAAGGCAATCAGATACTGCCTCGATCAACAACCTATAATATTGTTTGTTATACATATTGTTAAACACATTTAGTTTGCTTATTTAGAAACACATCAAGCCCTTTCTTTGAAGAAATCTACAGAGTTGACTACAGCTTGCTCCTGTGGAAGGCGCCACATTTTTACAGCCCTTTCTGTAGGTGGAGGTTAAACCTTTTTTTCTCCTGGACAAATAGAAGTGTTTCAAAGATGGAAGGAACAATCCCAAAATAGTCCTTAGGCAGACAAACTGGCACAAATGACCCGTGTTTTAACTCTAATGTTAGCTTTACTTAGTTCAGGCCATTTTGTAAATTTTTTAATTTAAGCCATTTTGCATGAAGAAAACTTGCATTTTTGGTTTACTGACCCTTTAATAAAACATGTCTAGCATTGCCAAGGTGTTAATACCCATTTTCTGCTGTTCTTGTTGTTTAGACCTCAGTATGGAGGGAAATATTGCCAGGGATCCAACCGTATTTATCAGATTTGCAATGCCCAGACTTGTCCTTCCAACACTCCGGACTTCCGTGCCCAGCAATGCGCAGAGTACAACAGCAAACCATTCAGAGGATGGTATTACAAGTGGAAACCCTACACTACAGTGGAAGGTGAGAGGGATATGGGATACAATGTCCTGAAACCACTGCCAATCAATCTAGGCAATATCCAGAGGTAGAATATAACTCACTTTCATTATTTCAGGTGCTGTTCTGCCTTTGTCCAAAATTATGACAAAGTTGATGTGAGTGAGATTATCAACTTTTACAAATAGTATTCTTCATGATATGGCTTGTTCAATAATGCCATTATATGCTACCCAGCTAGCCATTGTGTTCAAATGGATATGCTGGCATTATTACCAGAAGCCATGTTGTCTAAATGCAGCTGTCTCCAGTTTATTCTGGAATTCTTGTACAACAGCGTTCTAGGTTGTCAACTTCACTTAAATCATTATGCATTTGAAAAACAAATCTTCTTGCAAATGAACAGACTGTCAGTCGACAGATGTTTGTTCACATCACAAACCTACTATCATACTCTGCTAACTCCAATATTAAAGTCTACTGTAAAGATTACACCTTTTCTTTATCATCTATTGAGGTATGCAGGGAGTCTTAAACCTTTTTTTTTTTTTACTGCCGACTACAAGAGAAAACAAAAAAATATATAGGCCAGTCCAGGGTAACCCTTCCCGCTATTAGCTTGCTTCCATTTTTTGTTAGTGGATGTCTTCTCTACAGCTTTCCTGTGTTAGTACAATTTTTTTGCTAGTACCCTTTTTTCTGCTTTGATTTATTTTCTTCAATCAAGATTCTTCTCTACATGCTGCTGGAGCTTATTCTCTTCATTTGCAGCTTCACATTGTGATCATTTTTAACCTGGATTTTGGAGTGATAAATCTGGACCCCAGTGGGCTGGATGTGTCGGGACAGCCTGAAAGTGAGTTCTGTCTCTGTTCTTTGTAGAGTGCTATCCAGACTCCATTCTTTTCAGGTACAAAGCCACTGGCATTACTTCAGCACTTGCCCTGTCTCTGAGGACTCACATAGTGAGTAGGCTGGTCAGGTCAAGCATTGGGAGCTACTTCACTTACTTAGGTTGCCCTCCGCACTCTTTCCCATGTGGAGTGTTGAGGAAGCATCCACCACCTTCTGCTTTTGTATAATATGAGCTACATAGAGCTTTGGTCTTTGACCTGTTCCTACTGCCCACCTACAGTGACTTAGGTCACCTCTGGCCATCCTAACATCAGCTGCCCGACTTTGCAAGTACTTGAGGTCTTGCCTCTTATCACGAGCCTGTACAATGCCTATTCACCACACAGCTGCAATATGTCTTCTTTTAACCACCTCAATACAGTGCACTTACACCCCCTTCCTGCCCAGACCAATTTTCAGCTTTCAGCGCTCTCACAGTTTGAATGACAATTACTCAGTCATGCAACACTGTACCCATATGAAACTTGCGTCCTTTTCTTCACACATATAGAGCTTTCTTTTGGTGGTATTTAATCACTAGTGGGTTTTTTTATTTTTTGTGCTATAAATAACAAAGACCGTAAATTTTGTGAAAAAAAATGCCTTTTTCTTTTTCTGTCTTAAAATTTTGCTAATTTAGTAATTTTTCTTCATAAATTTTGGCAACAATTTATACTGTTACATATCTTTGGTAAAAATAACCCAAATTAGTGTATAATATTTGGTCTTTGTGAAGGTTATAGAGTCTACAAACTATGGTGCCAATCACTGAAAATTGATCACATCTGATCAGGTCTTCAGTACATCAGGTGAATCTCATTTCTTGAGACACTAACAAGTCAGGAAAGTACAAATACCCCCCAAATGACCCCTTTTTAGAAAGTAGACATTCCAAGGTATTAAGTAAGTAGCATGGTGAGTTTTTTTTTAAGTTTTTTTCCCACAATTCTTTGCAAAATGAAGATTTTTTTATGTATTTATTTATTTTACAAAATTGTCATATTAGCAGGTTATTTCTCACACACAGCATATGAATACAACAAATTACAGCCCAAAATACATTCTGCTACTCTTCCCGAGTATGGCGATACCACATGTGTGGGAATTTTACACAGCCTGGCCACATACAGAGGCCCAACATTGAAGTAGCACCTTCAGGCGTTCTATGAGCATAAGTCCTCATGCACACGGACGTTTTTACAGCTGCTTTTTTGAGCTTTTTTTGCAGCTTAAAAAGGCCTGTCTATGTTAGTCTATGGCTTCATGCCCACCTAGGCGTTTTTGAGCTGCAAGTGGCATAGGCGTTTTTAAGCTGTAAAAAAAACCCAGGACCAGTGGGTTCTGAAAGACGTTTTTCAGCTGTAAAAACGCTCTAACGCTGAAAAACGCTCAAAAACACGTTTTTGATCCATTGAAAAAAAAAAAATTTGAAAAAAAAAAAACGCTCAAAAACGCTAAAAAACGCTATTGCAAAAACGCTGAAAAAAGCTGAAAAAAGTTTAAAAAAATCACTGCAAAGATACTGGCATTTTCATAACGTTTTTTTAACAGCCTGTGTGCATGAGGGCTAAATGACACATCTCATTTCTCAACCACCTATTACACTTCTGAAGGCCCTGGAGCACCAGCACAATGGAATTGCCCACAAAATGACCCCATTTTGGAAAGCAAACACCCCAACGTATAATCTATGAGGCATAATGAGTCTTTTGAACAGTTCATTTTTTTTCGATGGGCTGGTGACATGTACTCAGGTACTCTGATGGGCTGGTGACAGGTACTCGGCTTGCCTACAGTTTTACATTTGTCAGTGTCTAATCCTCTTGTAGGTGGCAGTATAACCTGAAGGTTTTAGACATTTTGTGTCCCTCACTGCACTCCAAGATACAGATTTTATGATCTGAATAAAAATCTTATTTTTCTCCTATTTCATAAAGTGGGGATAGATAGACCCTTTGTCAAATTGTTATTGCATGTATGGGGAGAAAGGATGAAAGCACCAAACCTTGGAATTAAATTTTAATTTGTCACAATAAAAGGATCCATTAAGAGATGACAGCCAACACATTTTGGGGATTATACGCTAATTCCACTTCATCAGGACTTGAAATTATAGTGTGAGAGTAATCTGGACAGTTGGCTAATCCTGGATAGAGTGTAGTTTGAAGCTCACTCAGTAAAGTTGTTTGGCAGCCAGACAGTTGTCCTGTGCTCCACCAACCTGGTTCCGAAGTTTTTATTGCCGTCTCTTTCTTTCCTGGGGTGATTGACCCTTTCTATTTGTTCTGGTGACTGTTGATTACTTAATTTAATTTTGTCTATTTTTTTTTATATGTATACAGTAAATTATTGTCATTACTTTCAGTTTATATTAATACAGAGACTAGCTGTTAACTATGTATTGATTTTCATGTTTGTGTTTCAGAGGAGAATATATGCAAGTTATACTGCACGGCTGAGGATTTTGATTTTTTCTTTGCACTGTCCAACAAAGTGAAAGATGGAACACCATGTTCTGCTAGTGGATACGATGTTTGTATTGATGGAAGCTGTGAGGTAATAACTGCTATGATGAATATGAAATTAATTCATATTAAGGGTTAATTTCCCACAGAAGTTATATTTTAGTTATTGGCAGTGCCCAGTAGGCTTCTTATATGTCTCGGAAACTCCAACAGTAAGACCTTCCTGCCATAATTCCATAATCTGCTTCTGTCTACCTGGGAGTTTTAGGTGTTCTGCCCACCTTTTTGAGCTCAAGATCCACCAATAGAATCTTGAAGAGAAAAAATAAAATATTAGGTGGTGTAACGATCTGGGGTGATTATGCTCAAGTGGTGTATGCCTTTTCAGGAACACCGGTCAGTTTAGACTGTATTTTTTAAGGGCGTGGCAGCTCAATTAAATTTAAACGAAACAAACTTCACAGAAAGTCTTCCCTCGCATGGGGGTTCCACCATCATTGTGTAACAGAAAAACTTCAGCCTCCTGGCTCACTTACTCATACTCACATCACTCACATCCCACCTTGAGCTTACTTGCTCAGCTGCGTGCTACTTGGTCGCGTGCCACATCTGCCTCCTGCAGACATACACGCTCAGACTCCTAGAGACCGCCTGTTTCTCTTTCGTGGAGCCGTCTCCACCTGAAAGCCCTCCCGACTTCTACACCAGGCCACCTGCCTGTAGGGTGGAGCTGTTCCCAAGTGTGAGCCCTGAGCTCTCTTCTTGAGGGGAATATAAACCCAGCCCATAGGTGTGCAATCATGATGCCTGTCTTTGCAAAAACCAGGCTGAAGGTGCTAATACACACCGTGACCTGGGGTCGCCTCTCCACAGTGGTTTAACTCTACAGCATCTACCAAAAACTGAAATATCAATTTTAATTTGAATAATTCCTTAGGATGGATTCACATTGTTGTGGTCCATTAGCTTGAGTTGCGTTAAGGCAGTCTATTCCTTTGGAGTAGACTGTCCACGCACTGCAGTGCAGGTTCCACTATAGTTACATAGCAAATCTAGTTAAAAAAAGACACAAGTCCATCCCGTTGAATCCAAAAAAAAAAAAAAACACAGACACACGCAAATAAAAAACCTCCATATACACTATCCTATCCTATATTCACAGTTGATCCAGATCAAGAAAAAAAAAACAATATAGCATGATCCAATTGGGGAACAAAATTCTTTCCTGACCCCCCAAGAGGCAATCGGATATTTCCTGGATCACCTTTACTTGAAAATATTAGTATCCTTTTACATTATGTGTATTTAGGAAAGAATCCTTTCCAGGCCTTTTTTAAAACAATCTACTGAGCTGGACAGAACCAGCTATTGAGGGAGTCTATTCCACATTTTTACAGCTCCTTTTGTGAAGAAGCCTTCCCATATTTGGAGATTAAATCGCTTTTCCTCCAGGTTTAAAGAGTGCCCCCTTGTCCTCTGTGATGACCTTACAGTGGATAAACTCTACACCAAGTTCGATATATGGCTCACTTACAATTGTGCTCATAAGTTTACATACCCTGGCAGAATGATTTCTTGGCCATTTTTCAGAGATGAATGATAACACAAAAACTTTTCTTGCGCTTATGGTTAGTGTTTGGCTGAAGCCATTTATTATCAATCAACTGTGTTTACTCTTTTTAAATCACAATCGCAACAGAAACTACCCAAATGACCCCGATCAAAAGTTTACATACCCCAGTTTTTAATACCGTGTATTTCCCCCTTTAACATCAATGACAGCTTGAAGCCTTTTGTGGTATTTGTGGATGAGGGTCTTTATCTTCTCAGATGGTAAAGCTGCCCATTCCTCTTGGCAGAAAGCCTCCAGTTCCTGTAAATTCTTGGGCTGTCTTGCATGAACTGCACGTTTGAGATCTTCCCACAGTGGCTCCATGATATTGCGGTCAGGAGACTGAGATGGCCACTCCAAAACCTTCACTTTATTCTGCTGTAACCAATGACAGGTCAACTTGGCCTTGTGTTTTGGATCATTGTCATGTTGGAATGTCCAAGTACGTCCCATGCGCAGTTTCCTGTCTGATGAATGCACATGTTCCTCCAGTATTTTTTGATAACATACTGCTTTCATCTTGCCATCAATTTTGACCAAATTTCCTGTGCCTTTGTAGCTCACACATCCCCAAAACATCAGCGACCCACCTCCCATGTTTCACAGTAGGAATGGTTCACCTTTCATCATAGGCCTTGTTGACTCCTCTCCAAATGAAGCACTTATAGTTGTGGCCAAAAAGCTCAATTTTGGTTTCATCACACCAAATGACTTTGTGCCAGAATGTTTGAAGCTTGTCTCTGTGTTGTTTGGCGTATTGTAAGCGGGATACTTTGTGGCATTTGTGTAGTAATGGCTTTCTTCTGGCGACTCAACCATGCAGCCCATCTTTCTTCCTGTGCCTCCTTATTGTGCATCTTGAAACGGCCACACCACCTGTTTTCATAGAGTCCTGTATTTCATCTGAATTTATTTGTGGGTTTTTCTTTGCATCCCAAACAATTTTCCTGGCAGTTGTGGCTGAAGTTTTAGTTGGTCTACCTGACCATGGTTTGGTTTCAACAGAACCCCTCATTTTCTACTTCTTCATTAGAGTTTGAACACTGCTGATTGGCATTCTCAATTCTTTGGATATCTTTTTATATCCCTTTCCTGTTTTATACAGTTCAACTACCTTTTCCCGCAGATCCTTTGACAATTCTTTTGCTTTCCATATGACTCAGAATCTAGAAATGTCAGTGCAGCACTGGATGAAAGATTCAAAGGTCTGTCAGGAGTCCAGAAACTCATTAACCTTTTATATACACACACTAATTAAAAGAAAACAGATCACAGGTGAGGATGATTACCTTTAATAGCCATTCAAACCCATTTGTGTCAACTTGTGTGCATGTTATCAGGCCAAAATCACCAGGGTATGTAAACTTTTGATCAAGGTCATTTGGGTAGTTTATGTTGTGATTATGTTTTTAAAAGAGTAAACACAGTTGATTGATAATAAATGGCTTCAGCCAAACACTAACCATGAGTGAAAGGAAAAGTGTTATCATACATGTTCTCTGAAAAATGGCCAAGAAATCATAAATTCTGCCAGGGTATGTAAACTTATGAGCACAACTGTATGTATTTATACATGTTGATCATATCCCCCCTTAATCTCCTCGTCTCAAGAGAGAAAAATTTCAGTTCAGCTAATCTTTCCTTCTCCATGCCTCTTATCGGTTTGGTTGCATTTCTCTGCACTCTCTCCAGTTCCTTAATATCCTTTTTAAACTGGTGTCCGAAACTGAACTGCATATTCTAGATGAGGTTTTAATAGAGTGATCCTTAACGGCTAAGGAGGACATAATTGAAAACTCCAGCAGTAAGTCCCTGCAAGATACAGAAAGTCTAGATTGGCCCTAGTACATATATGCATGGGAGATGGGGTTCGCTTAGTTCACTAGCAGCCACTGATAACTAATGTATCTGCTTTTGGTGGCCTGACCACTGAATAACGTAAAGAATAAAATGTAAATATGTAACTCAAACTCATCTTTCCCAGACTAAGTAACGTAAAATCATATGAGATGCCTCAATTTGCTGATCATGATTGCTCTTTGGCAAAGGAGGGAAAATACTGCGCTAAACCAAAAAGTGAAAAGATAGTAGCTGCTAACACTCAAACAAAGTCCAAAACAGTATATAAAAATTAGTGTAGCGCTAAATAATGTGACCATATAAGTAAAACATCTAAACGTGACTAAAAGAAAAAAACACATGAAAAGAAAAGCTGGTGACTGAAAGCAACTAGTACACATAAATAATAATAGATAAGTGTAGGCACAGTCAAACACATAGATTGAATGTGTACAATTGTGAAAAATGTAACACAGCCTGTATCGGTGAAACACAATGTGATATCACAAATAATATAGTGGAAGACCTATTGAGTCGAAATGCGTCGGGTCAGCACCTCTTTGCTTCCCACATTGCTTTTATATTTCTATTTTTGTGATCACTTTTATTGATATCCTGCATTTCGTTGTATGGTTATTTTAATTTAATAAACCTTTTTTTGGTTGACCTGCACCATATGGAGCCCATTTTTTCTTTTTCACCCTATATCTGGGCACTGGTGACTATTCTGCTATACCATCATTCCCTGTCGGGTGTCCATTGCTCTCTGGCTATGCGGTCTGGAGTCGCAAATTGACCATCGCACTCAGCGGAACATCTTTGCATCACCAGGATCCTAGGATTTTAAGCTCGTTTGACTCACTGCCATATGGCATTTGTGTCCATCATATCTGGTAAGGGTACCCAACTTCTTATCTGTGAATCCCATTGAAATATCCACAGGCATCTATACCAGTCTATCCAGATCATATGTTAAAATTCTGTCTGGAACCTGGGGAGAGAAAAAACTTCTTCTATCTTCATATACTGGTTGGACTTTTAAGTATATTATTTGTGATATCACATCGTGTTTCACCGATACAAGCTGTGTTACATTTTTCAAAATTGTACACATTCAATCTATGTGTTTGAATGTGCCTACACTTATCTATTATTATTTATGTGTACTGGTTGCTTTCAGTCACCAGTTTTTTCTTTTTCTGTTTTTTTTTTCTTTTAGTCACATGTTTAGATGTTTTACTTATATGGTCACATTATTTAGAGCTACACTAATTTTTATGATTGCTCTTTGCACTGCCTTATCAAATAAGCCAACTGTGTATAGAAGTTTCTCAGCCTTGTCATAACTTCCACCAAAGTTCACAGTGAAGTTTATCCAGCAGGAGAACACAAAACCATTGTAATCCATCAGAAAACAATTACCGCTAATTCATGCTAACCTTAGAACATTTCTTAACCGACTCCTTAATTAATTGGTCGCATTCAAAATTCTATTATCTCCCAGGTGTAAAATATCTTCTTGAATGTACAATAAAAGTGAGAAAGAGGATTTTCATTTCAGCTTGGCTTAGATTCAGCATCCTGTGATGTGATACCTTCCGACAGTCACACTCCTCTAATGCATATTTCATTTCTGTAATTCCGGTGCCAGCTTGTAGGCTGTGATTATGTTCTTGGATCAAAAGCAGCTCTGGATGCCTGCGGGGTTTGTAAAGGTGATAATTCAACATGCAAGTTTTACCGTGGACAGTATCTGAGCCATCACAAAACTAACGGTAAGGAGATGTCAATGAGGTGGAACATGGATTTGTTCTGTGTAATGTTTCCCTTAGCTCACCATAGATTTTCTGTTGTTATCAGGGGCATTTTAGATCCATTATGACATATGGCAGAACATTATAAATCAGTCTAGCATATCAAATGATCCTTCTGTTCAGAAATAGTTTATCAGCTTCCAGACAGCAAGTAGAATCAATGCTTTGGGGGAACGTTGCCACCAAACCGGTGTTAGAAAATGTACCTAATTGTTCTCCACTAAGCATCATTTACATCTAAGCTATCTACATAACCTAACCTCATTGTAATTTCAGCAAACACACAGCCGTTCCTGTGGAAAATCCATTTATGGTAGACCCAATGCAATGTAGTAAACTTAAAGTCAAACTCTAGACATGTGTAGAAAAATGAAATTTTTTGCTATTGTGTATTACTTTTAAAACAGTGTGCTATTACCGTATTTATCGGCGTATAACACGCGCCGGCGTATAACACGCGCCGGCGTATAACACGCACCCCAAGTTTAGGAGAGAATTTTAAGGAAAAAAACTTTTAGGAGGGAAGTTTAAGGAAAAGAAACTTACATTAAAATGCCCATCAATGCAGCCTCATCAGTGTTCATCTGCAGCCTTGTTAGTGTCATTGCAGCCTTTTCAGTGTCAGTGCAGCCTTGTCAGTGCAGCCTTGTCAGTGCAGCCTTGTCCCCAGTGCAGCCTTGTCCCCAGTGCAGCCTTGTCAATGCAGCCTTGTCCCCAGTGCAGCCTTATCAATGCAGCCTTGTCCCTGCAGCCTTGTCCCCAATGCAGCCTTGTCCCTGCAGCCTAGTGTCCATGCTCCATGCCTCCTGCCGCTGCCGCCGCCGCCGCGGAAGTGTACGAGAGACTCGGCGCCGGCGGAAGTGAACGAACGCCGCCGAGATACACATAGCCGAGGGTTCTCGGCTCTTTCCGGCGCCGCTCACAGTCCCGCCCAGTCCCGCCCTATGATGGACATAACACAGGTCCAATGGCGGGACTGGGCGTGACAGTGAGCGGCGCCGGAAAGAGCCGAATACACCCGACTATGTGTATCTCGGCTCTGTGATTTCGGCGGCGCTCGTTCAGCACTGCCGAGCCCCTTCGAAGTCCGCGGCGCCATATTTGAAATTACTCGCTATGTAAATGTCGGCGGCGATCGCCGACATTCACATAGCGATAGCGGGAATCGGCGTATAACACGCACCCACGACTTTCCCCTGATTTTAAGGGGAAAAAAGTGCGTGTTATACGCCGATAAATACGGTAAATACAATTTGTGTAAGTACCTATATCTTTCTTATATATGTTTCCTGCCATAGCAGCACTCAGTCTGGAAAAGAGAGAAGCAGCACTAGGGGCCAATTGCGCTTTGCTGCATGCACATGTGATCAGAGGCAACACGCTAACAGGCTATATATATATAGCAGAGTTTGCAGAGTTAACAACCTATTGGTATTTTTCTACTCCGCTAAGAAGTCTGTGGATGGGAAGATGACTATTTCTTTACTTTATTTGACTGTGTACTCTGGTTGTGCTGCCTGCCAGAGCTTTTTGAATCACAAAAGTGGCTAGATTGAATTACATATCCTTCAGCAAATAAGAGTTCACATATATGCATTTCAGTTGTGTATATAGGTATTTGTCTGGAGGTAAAGTGTATGTATAGCTGAATCATTTTTTTAAAATAATAAAGTAGGGACGTATTCAAACCCCTGTGAGTTTATTTTTTGCTGTCTTTGTCTTCCTGGGGAGATTTCTCTTCATCTCCTGTCCCAAAGATGCAGCAGGAAGTGAGAGCAAATCTCTGATAAATGTGAGGGGAATTCCACTTGTCTGTTAATAAAGATATAGATACAAGGAGACAATTCCCCTTAAGAGTCTCCAAGATAAAAAAGAAAAGAATGGGCTATTTCGATACCCCGGACAGATCACACGTTGCTTAAAAAATATATATTTTTATTCAGGAAAAAAAATAGACTAAAAAGCAGGCTATCCAAATACAAACTAAGACATGCATTTTTAAAATATAAAGAAAAACATATGGTGTGACTATACATGTTACACTGATGCTAGATATACTCCACAATGGAACATAGGAGATATAGTAAGTCCTCAGTGAGTGTCCATCCTCTACATGTTTCGCAGAAATCTTCTGCTTCTTCAGGAGGAACAGTAATTAATAAAATCAATAAGGCCGAACACAAGGACCAGGGCCAAGACAGCAATGACGCCAATATTCCCCTATGGCAGACGTGGGGGGCAAATATTGAGTGGGTGTGTAAGGGCTGTCCATGTGTTTGTTGTCACAGAAACAGATGTCTCTATTGCAAGATTTTCCCTCACCTCATCTGGTGACAACTCTACAATTTTGTACTTCCAATTAATTTCAGAGATCACAAGACAAATAAACAGGGTGAATCTCACCACCAAGGGCAGAGCAAAAACTAAAAAATTGTTAGTGGTCTGATTCTCCTTTAATCTATCCAAAAAAAAAAGTTTGGGCTATACATACACTTTAAGCTGTAAAGAAAATGGATGCTAACATATTTCTCTCTGTAAATTATTTTAAACCTATTTGAGCATGGCCTTTTTCTTCAACAAGACATAGATGCCAATGACAGAGGCTGGCATTGGCACAGAATAACTTTTACTGACTCCTAGGAATATTAAGGCCATGTTAACAACTGAGCGATTTTCTGCTCGAAGCTTGTAGCTCTAAAACGCTCAACAAGCCAAATCCCATTCATTTCAATGGCTCTTGTTCACATATGAGCGTCATAGGGTGTGCACCCCCAAAGCTCAAACACACATGCGTATGTGGTATGTGTATGTGTGTGTATTTATGTATATGTATGTATGTATGTATGTATATATATATATATATATATATATATATATATATATATATATACACAGTGGATATGGGTGTAAAAAAATGAGACAAAGATAAAACACTTGTAAAAAGCTGCAAAAACAATTTTTAAAAAATGCTAGTAAATTGCTATGCTCAGGTGTTAATGGAGCCTTAAGCAGACCTTCAACTTCAGAAGCTGAGCCAAGTTGTCAAAATGTGAATCCCTCCTCTGGCATGCTGACCAATCCAAACCCCCAATTTGCTTTGTAGGGTCACTTACCCACTGAGTTCCTTTGGACCCCTTATAACATTTACACTGTGTAGTTTTTTGCAGCGAGTAGATCCCTAGTCCATTCTTGTTGACCTCCAAGCTTAAACAGGCCAAAGAAGGATTTACAAAATGCAGAAAAGGAAGAATGCTAAAAATAGATCAAGAGCAGTCTCTACCCAATGCTCAAAGAAGCACAAATGAGGTAGCTTTGGCCCTTCACCTTTCCACACAGCTTCAGATGGACCCAGCAAGCAGGCGGGTAGCTGGTACTGGTGACAGCAGGCAGAGTAGCAGAGTCAGGCAGGCCAGGTCATAAACACACATGATGGATCGGGTACAGGGCTCAGGCAAGAGCTAGGTCTGGAACCGCTCAGTAAAGCAAGAGCCAAAGGAGCAGACAGAAGCGGAGATCAGGGGACAAGCCAAGGTCGATGCAGGTGGAGTTCAGAAAAGGGTCACAGGTTACACAGGAGGCTCGAGACAAAGCAGCACTGATCCTGAGCACTGGTCGAGTTCAAATAGCCCATTTGGCACCAGCATCTGTCACAGGTGCACGCAAGTTCAGACGCACACGAGAATGTGTGATGGCTTGTGTGTGTGCGTGAGTATGCACATGCGCATATGCATTAGCCAGTGCCCAATTCTTGCAAGCACAAAAGGGACTATGTTTTAGTCTGTGCACAGAAGGCCTTTCCTTACACAGCAGGTGGGAAACAGCTCAGTAATCCCAGACAATCCTAGGGATACACACATTGATTTTTCATATAAATGACCCTTTGATCTAATTTTGTTGATTAAATGAGTATCTAAAGGAACTTATTAGGGCAACAAAAATTGTATTTTGGCCTGCTTCAATCTAGTCACGTTCAAAGTGAATGGTTTGTAGGAAAAAATAGGCACAATCCGAAAGCAATCTCTTGAGAATCAGTTGATTGCTTCCTACATTACAAAAATTTTTGAAGTCATCCAAATTATTTAATATTTGTTTCAATAATAGATAGATGCAGTTGGATTATCAAAATTATCTTACCGGTAGTATCAAATGATTGGTTGAAAATGTTTATAGCCAACCTATGTGTACTGCCTACCACTGGTCTTTCCATAGATGAAGCATGTACATCATATGTGTAGCTCTAGGATTGAAGGGTGAAGGACCAAATGTACCTTCTGTGTGCTGATGACAACACTTGGATTCAGTATTGGTTAATTTACTTAGGTTATCAAAATGATCTTATCAAACCATTGGTTTAATGTGTAGACAGTCTATCTGTACTGTTTAGCACTGGCCTGTCCAGATATGAAGCATTTACATTATGACTCTTATGTCGCATACACACGAGCGGACTTTACGGCAGACTTTGCCCGGCGGACGGGATTTCTTCGGACAATTCGATCGTGTGTGGGCTCCAGCGGACTTTGTTTTCTCAAAAGTTGGACGGACTTAGATTTGAAACATGTTTCAAATCTATCCGACGGACTCGAGTCCGGTCGAAAAGTCCGCTCGTCTGTATACTAGTTCGACGGACAAAAAGCCACACTAGGGCAGCTATTGGCTCCTGGCTATGAACTTCCTTATTTTAGTCCGGTCGTACGTCATCACGTACGAATTCGACGGACTTTGGTTGATTGTATGTAGGCAAGTCCGTTCATTCAGAAAGTCCGTCATAAAGTCCGTCAAAGTCCGCAGGGCAAAATCTGCCGTAAAGTCCGCTCGTGTGTATGCGGCATTATTCTCTTGATTTAGCACGTGTTCAAGAAATAAACTTAGCATATACTCATCAGTCCTTATTACTGTTCAGATTATTACACAGTGGTGACCATACCGGCAGGTGCCAGAAGTATACATTTTCAAGAGATGGAAGTCTCAACCAGCTACCTCGCCATAAGAAACCTAAACAAGAAGTATTATTTAACTGGAGACTGGACCATCGACTGGCCTGGGAAGTTTTCATTTGCTGGGACTGTTTTCAACTACCAAAGACCTTTTCAGCAGACTGAAAGCCTTTATGCACCTGGACCGACAAATGAAACACTGGTTTTGGAAGTAAGATTTTATATTTAATATCAATTTTCATTTTAAATAACATCTGAAACATGCAATTAGGTTTCTTAGATCTCACCAGGTATCTCATCTAACAGTTATTACTTAGAATTAGATCAGCAACATTTAGAAGACAAGTGAAACCTAACAGTGATCTGTTAATGCTATTCTCTAAAACAGGGTTTCTCAATCAGGGTTCCTCCAGAGGTTGTTAGGGGTTCCTTTAGCAATGAGCAATTTCTGCCTCTCAGATAAGTCCCCATTGACACCACTGATCTTTCTGTAAGGGGGTAATTCTTCCCAATGACCACAAGCATAAGACCATCACTCTAATGTATCATGAGTTGTATAAATAGTCGTTTTTATCAGGGGTTTCCTGAAACTGAAAGGTGATTTCAATGGTTCCTCTGTGTTGAAAAGGTTGGGAAAGGCTGCTCTAAACTCTACGACTGTGGTAAAGTTACAATTTTATCAAGTTTACTTTCATGTGATTTCAATGTAATCCACTGTAATAAAACTTCATAGAACTCCCCACTTGTGCAGTAGGACTATTTTCCAAATCTGTGCTTCCACATTCTATTTAGAATAATGCATCACCAATCAGGTACAAATTTTCAATGTAAATTTGAGGCTTGTAAGAAGGAAAGGAAACTATAGTATGTGTGTTTTGGAGTACCTCTCCTTATTAATTAACAGGTGAGGAAAAGAGTGCTTTGCTGACAAAATTGGGTGGATTGGTGCTCCACAGCAATACCTAGATAAGGAACTGCAGCCGGAGTAAGTAACTTGTGTTACATAGTAAGTAAGGTTGAATAAAGACAATATTCCACCTGGTTCAACCTGTGTAGGTGTACTCAGGTGTAGGTGTGTCAGTGTCTATAATTATTTCCCATATCCCTGTATGTTGTGTCCTTTAGGATGCACATCCAAGAGTCTTTTAAAAATATCAATACTCCCCGCTGACATCACCAATTATTCCACATCCTTATCGCCCTGACAGTGAAAAACCCCCTGCGCAGCTTAAAGCAGAGTCCACCCAAAAGTGGAACTTCCGCCTATTTGCTTCCTCCCAACTCCGGTGCCACATTTGGCACCTTTGAGGGGGAGGTGGGAAAGGGTACCTGTTTTTGACAGGTCCCTGTCCCCACTTCCCGGAAGATGGCGTTGCTTCACCATACCTCGGAAGTTCAGCCCCCTCCTCCTTCCTCCACCGCCGGCCCAATTAGAAAGTGCAGCACGCTTCGCGCATGCGCAGTAGGGAACCGTCAGTGAAGCTGAAAGGCTTCACTGATGGTTTCCCTTAGTGGAGATGGCAGCGGCAGCACCCGACAGCCGATCCGAAGATCGGCTGGGGTGCCGACATCGTTGGCTCCCTGGACAGGTAAGTGTCCTAATATTAAAAGTCAGCAGCTACAGTATTTGTAGCTGCTGACTTTAATTTTTTTTTTCCCCAGGCTGGAACACCTCTTTAAGGTTGAACTGCTTCTACTCCAATCTCATTGTTTGGTCCCGTGCCCTCTAAAACTATCTAGGACTGAATATTTTTTTTCCTATGCTGGGATCACCATTGAGGTATTTGTAAATCGCTATCATGTCCCCTCTCATGCTTCTTTTCTCCAGCGAGAATAAATTTAGTGTTTGCAGTTGTTCCTCGTAATTAAGATCCTCCAGTCCCCTTATCAGTTTTGTTGCCCTTCTTTGGACTCTCTCCAGCTCCAGCACATCCTTTCTGAGGACTGGTGACCAGAACTGGATGGAATACTCCAGATGTGGCCTGACCAGAGTTTTATAAAGTGTCAGGGTTATAGTTTTATCTCTTTTTTATGCATGCTAAAATTCTGCCAGCCTTGATATCTGCAGCTTGACATTGCATGCTATAGCTCAGTCTGTCATCTACCCCAGATCTCTCTCCATACTTGGTTCTCCCCCTAGTGAGTAGTTTGCATTTATGTTGTTAGCCCCAAGTGCATTACCCTACATTTCTCCACATTAAATCTCATTTGCCATAGAGTTGCCCACTCCATGATTTTGTTCAGGTCTTCCTGTAAAATTTCTATATCCTGATGTGAAGTTATTGCCCTGCTTATTTTTGTCTCATCTGCAAAAACTGAGGTTGAGCTATTTATCCCATCTTTTATATCATTTATGAATAAATTAAACAGAATTGGTTCCAATACAGAGCCTTGTGGTACCCCATTTACCACTCCAGACCAGTCTGAGTACACATTTTTTATCACCACCCATTGGAGATGCCCATGAAAACCAGTTTTCTATCAAAGAACAAACCTTAAGGTCCATGCCTGCAGACCTCAGCTTGTAGATTAAGCATTTTATGGGGAAATGTATCGAATGCTTTTGCAAAATTCAGATACACCACATCCACAGGCCTCCCCCTATCTAGGTGGCAGCTCAATTCCTCATAGAATGTTAACAGATTGGTCTGGCAGGAATGATCCTCCATAAATTCTTGAATACAGTCCCATATCATCCCCTCCAATAATTTACCTGCTATTAATGTTAGGCTGACTGGCCTGTAGTTTCCAGGAATGTCTCTGACCTTTTTTGAATATTGGTACCACATTGGCTTTTCTCCAATCAGTTGGTACAATTCCTTTCAGTATGCTGTCCAAAAAGATTAGGAATAGCAGTCTGGCATTAACCTGACTAAGTTGTTTGAGGACTCTCGGGTGTACGCCATCTGGACCTGTTGATTTATTTGTGTTAAGCTTATCTAGTCTTTTCTTGACTCTGGCCTCTGTTAGCCACAAGGGTACGTCCTGTGATGTGCTACTAACAATACTGTTGTGGTCGGTATACCCCTCCTTTTCCTGTGTAAAAGCTGAGGAGAAGAAAGCATTTAGTACAGGTGCCTTCTCTGTGTCATCATTAACCGCTTGACATCCGCGCTATAGCCGAATGACGGCTACAGCGCGGACCTGAATTCCCGGGAGGCCGTCATATGACGGCCTCCCCTGTGCACGCGCCCTGCAGGGCGCGCGTGGAGCGCGCTGTGATCACCGAGTCACTGAGACTCGGGTGATCACCGATCCAAGTAAGGGGCCGGTCCCGGCCCCTTACCATGTGATCAGCTGTCAGCCAATGACAGCTGATCACATGGCCAAAACAAAAGCTCTGTGATCGTTTTTTTTTCTCCTCGCGCTGACAGTGCGAGGAGAAAAAAAAAACGATCACCGGCTCACCAGCAAGGGACATCGGTCCCGAAGAGGAGAAGGCAATAATGCCTCAATTGTACCACAAGTACCCCCTGCCAGTGCCACCTGACATTGCCACACCACAGTGCCCACAGTGCCCACCAGTGCCACGTATCAATGCCCATAAGTGCCACCTATCAATGCCTACAAGTGCCACCTATCAATGCCCACCATTGCCACCTAACAATGCCCACCAGTGGTGCCAATCAGTGCCACCAATCAGTGCCCATCACTGCCACCCATCAGTGCCCATCACTGCCACCTATCAGTGCCCATTGGTGCCGCCTCATCAGCGTACATCAATGAAGGAGAAAAATTACCCTTTTTAAAAATTTTATAACAAAATATAAAAAAAATACAATTTTTTTAAAAAAATTCGGTCTTTTTAAATTTTTTTAACAAAATATAAAAACCGTAGAGGTGATCAAATACCACCAAAAGAAAGCTCTATTTGTGGGGAAAAAATGATAAAAATTTCATTTGGGTACAGTGTTGTATGACCGCGCAATTGTCATTCAAAGTGCGTCAGCGCTGAAAGCTAAAAATTGGTCTGGATAGGAGGGGGGTTTAAGTGCCCTGTAAGCAAGTGGTTAAACTGTTTATAATCTACTACACTTAGTGGCACTTTCTTCTTTCCTCTTTGTCTGTTACATACAGAGTGAGCTACGCTCTGGAATCCAAACTGACACACATGTATGGACTTTACCCAGATTATTTTGGACTTTAGTTTGTGTGTTTGTCTTTGCACCTATAACCAATTTCATTCTCTGTGTCATCTGTAACCACCCTCCCATCGTCTTTTATCTGGCAATGTGGTCTCTTCATGCTTTTTTACTGTCAATATATCTAAAAAATTCCTTGGGATTTTTTTTTACTCTCCTCTGCTATGTGTCTCTCGTAGTCTTTTTTTAGCTGTCCTGATTTCGTTCTTACACCTCTTACTGCATTCATTGTAGTGTTGGAATGCTGACAATGACCCCTCCTCTTTATATTTTTTAAAGGTCTTTTTTTCTCTTTAATAAGATGTTTTACTTTACATTTTAGCCACCCAGGCTTAACCTTTGCTCTTCCATATTTATTGCCCATTGGAATGCACCGTGTGATAGCTTGCATTTTTATGTTTCTAAAGCATTGCCATTTTTCTTCCGTGTCCAATATTTCTAGAATTTGATCCCAGTTGATGTCATGTAGTATTGAGCACAGTTCAGAAAAGTTTGCTTGTTTGAAATTTAGCATTCTTGTGCTACCCTCGTGCCTCATTTTCCTATGATTTATCCTCCAATCGAGACATGAAGTTGTCCTCTAAGACATTCATGAAATGACGGGCCTTTAATGAGTGAAGGGGCCTGTAAGCTGCTGGCAACAAAAATTTGTGGTACCAAAATTTTAAGCCAATAATGATAAATAAAGTGCAACGCTATACTAAAACAAAATGAAGTTATATCATACAATAAAATGCAATAAATATCAAAACAACGTGTCACTCCACAAATAAATAATAATGTCCAAATGCATATAATAGTGTCCCAAATCTAAAAGTATCCAATATCTACAATAGACTCAAAGGATCAAATATCGTTACAAACAATTCACTCCACAGTCGAAGTGCAGAAACATAAGAAAACACCCAGTAAGTTGGTGCTCCCCACAGTGTTCACACAGGATCCTTACCTAAAAGATTAGACAACTATGTCATAGATGGTTAAAACCGTGCATATAGTAACCCTATATCCTCATATTTCAAAATGACAATTTCAGCATATTCTCGGGGGCATCCACCATTTAACGTGTATACCCATATACCATATGTGACATATAAAGCTTGCAGGAGGGGATAGGATAGGATAGGAACAAACTCAAAAATCTGATGATGTTTATGCATACCCCAAGTAGGATGCCTACATGGAAGTGCAGCAGAAGTTGGATTGTTACAGACTCCAAACAGGGCCTGGATTTTCATCTCAGGAGCCTATAGGCAGAGAATTCTGAAGTAATGACAAGGTTGCACCGAGTAAATATATACCCAACATGTCAAACCCTAAATATGTGTGCACCTGTGAAATGGTGACATCAGGGGTGGCCCGTGCATTAAGGGCACACGGGGTGCCGCCCCCTCTATCCTCACCACTCCGCTATATGCACAATGGCTAGATTCATGCATTGCATGAATCTTTCCATGGCCATCGCTGCCACACCCTATGCAGGCGTCCGGCCCCTTTTCGGACGCCGAGTGCCTGATTTACAGCGGCAGGGGTGTTTTTTGAAGCACCTGATTAAAGCCATAGGCTCTAATAGGCTTCAAAACAGGGTGGACTTGGAGCGCAGAGAATTGTGCTCAGAGTCCACCCAGATGTGTTAGAAAAGCAAATTAATATTTGCTTTCTAACACTGAATCGCCTCTCCGCCAGTCAGGAAGCGCGGGTCTGTTACCCGTTTCCCGATTGGCTGAAAGGTTGGACAAGAAGGCCTGGCTCGCAGTCTCCGCTCTAATTTATCCCAAAGGTGTTCTGTCGAGTTCAGGTCAGAACTCTCTGCAGGTCAGTTAAGTTCCTCCACCCCAAACTCACTCATCCATGTCTTTATGGACCTTGCTTTGTACACTGATGCGCAGTCATGTTGGAACAGGAAGGGGCCATCCCCAAACTGTTCTCACAAAGTTGGGAGCATGAAATTGTCCAAAATGTCTTGGTATGCGGCCCCCTTAGATTTCCCTTCACTGGAATTAAGGGGCCAAGCCCAACCCCAGGAAAACAACCCCACACCATAATCCCCCCTCCACCAGATGATTTGGACAAGTGCACAAAAAAAAGGTCCATAAAGACATGAGTGAGCGAGTTTGGGGTGGAGGAACTTGACTGGTCTGCTCAGAGTCCTCCCCTCAACCAGATAGAACACCTTTGGGATGAATTAGAGCAGAGACTGCGAGCCAGGCCTTCTTGTCCACATCAGTGCCTGACCTCACAAATGCACTTCTTGGAAGAATGGTCAAACATTCCCATAGACACACTCCGAAACCTTGTGGACAGCCTTCCCAGAAGAGTTATAGCTACAATGAGTGGGCCAACTCAATATTGAACCCTACAGACTAAGACTGGGATGCCATTAAAGGTCATCTGCGTGTAAAGGCAGGTGTCCAAATACTTTTGACAATACAGTGTATGTGTAAATAACAAGAGCTGCTGACCAGAATTTTAAATAATCTGGCAGGTAAAACTATTTATTTATTAAAATGCTTAACCTACGCAGTCTAACCCGAAGGCCTGGATGCGCAAAACAGAAAGAAAGACTTTGACATTAAAAAACCTTAAGAGAACCAACATACCAGCATGACAACATACAAATTAAAAGCCAGGGAGTCTGTCCGCCATACCCCAATCAAAGTTAGGTGACTCCAAAAGCTTATATAAAAAGTACAGTTTTCAATTTCTTTCGGAATTTAAAAAGTCATTCTCCAGTCTCAGTTTCAGAAGCAAGGAATTCCAAAATTCAGCTCCTTGTACTTCACTTGTTCTCCCTCCGCATGTATTCTTTTTAAATTTTGGAATCTTCAGAATGGCCAAGTTCGCCGATCTCAAGGATCGGGTAGGCACATACTTGACAAATTTTTCCTTCAGATACTCTGGGCCACGACAATGCAATGCCTTATAAACAAGACATCCAGTTTTGAACAGAACTCGATCTTTTACGGGCAGCAAATGCAGGGCTCTAAGAGATGGAGTGATGTGGTCATGACGACCAACACCTGTCCATAACCTTGTTGCGACATTCTGAATCAACTGGAGCTTGTAGATGGTACAAGCAGGCAGACCCAAATACAGGGCATTACAGTAGTCCAATCGACTGGTGATAATGGCATTGACCATGGCGATCTTGTCAGTGTCTGCGATATAGAGAAAAGTCGACCTCAGGTAGATGTGGCATGAACTCACCACCTGATTTACCTGAGGGCGCAGGTTCAACCTAGAGTCAAAGATGACGCCCAGGTCCCTTACCTGAGTGGCTGGAATCAGAAAAGTTTTGAAAGATTCCGGCCAGGACAGAAACCGGTTACTGAAGATGATACATTCCGTTTTGGTGCCATTCAGTTTTAGATAATTGGCACCCATCCAGTATTGGAGGTGGCCAGCATGACCTGATCCTCCCCTTTCTTGGATAATTTGAAGTAGATCTGGGTGTCGTCAGCGTAGACATGGAACGGGAGATTGTGACGGTGAATGATGTACAGCAGCGGCCTCATATAGATGTTAAAAAAGATCGGAAATAAAGCCAATCCTTGTGGGACCCCGTAAAGACAGGGAACTATCAGAGGAATAAAATGGTCCCAACTTTACCCTCTGAACCCTGTCTCGCAGGAACGAGGCTACCCATGCCAGAGCCATAAAATCCATTCCCGTCACAATCTTCAACCTATCCACAAGTATAGAGTGGTCGATCGTATCAAAAGCTGCCGGCAGATCTAGAAGTACCAAGGCCGAAGCTTCATTCTCATCCAAGGCCCAGAGTAGGTCGTCCTGGACTTTTACCAGGGCTGTTTCCAAACATCTCCCAGGACGAAATCCTGACTGGAAGTCATCAAAGATTTTATTAGACTCCAGGTAAGGTTGAAATTGCCATACCGCAGCTCACTCCATGATTTTTGCCAAGAACGGCAGAGTAGAAATATGGCGATTGTTGCTCAGCACGGTGCGCTCCACGTTAGCTTCCTTTAGCAAAACTGATAGCATGTATAATTTTCCAGCGGAAATTGAATTGCTCCGTTTGCACTTGTAATAATTGCATAACACGCTTGAAGGGTAAGGGTGGTGCCTGTATGAAGGGGTGTAATATATACATATAACGCAGCAAGACTCTCTAACCATGGAGGACTTTCCGAAGTCCATGCTTGTCTGAGATGAGCCATTCGCTAAGGTTCATAATCAGCATGTTCATGACTAAAAATACAGTTAGCCATGCTATTAATTTGAGGTTCAGAACACATCCTTGAAGGGCGAGCTGTACATGTTGAAAATGTGAGTCACTGCATCAAGTACAAGATATCTTGAATTCATCTGGTTAGGACGATGTGTGGTTTGATTTTGATCAAAGTTCCAAGCACAACAAGCCAGAAGGATCTGACCTTATATAAACACTTAATTATAATCTGGACTGACCAAGTCCCACTAGGGAAATGTTTAATGAATGAGTTGTGTTGTTAACAGCTTCTCACTGATGTATGCAAACTTTCAATAGAACTCTGATGTGTTTAATCCTCTCCTTTGTGCAAAACTCAGTGGCCACAAAAGAGCCTGTGTGATTAAATGTAATGCAATGGAATTATGCAGGCAATGCCAGTAGCCCTGTGCTAAATAACTTGCATAGGTACTGAAAGCGGAACGTCACCCAAAACCACCCTGCCGCTCCCACTTTTGGACACTTTTTTAAGGGGGGAGGGCATTTGGCCCCCCTCTCTTTGCCCACAGCTTTTTGGAACATGTCACAGGTCCCAGAAGGCTGAGGAACCATTTGCAAAGCGTAGCACTGCTCGCGTATGCGCAGTGAAAAGGTGGCTGTGAAGCCGCAAGATGTCCTACGGGTTTTTTTTTTTTTAACTTGGAAAGACCAACTTTATTAATAGAAAAGCACATGTTACATTGCATTTAGGTACAATTGTCAAAAGAGGTAAGTTAAAACGTAACGATCTCAGTTGTCTACGTAATATATGTATCACATATAGCAGGTTCAATTTAATACAGTGGTTAGTAATGTTGATGTCTTTTAGTCCTTTGTGCAATTGAAGTATAAAGAAGGGTTCCATACTCCCGCACTCTACTAAAATGGTACCTCCTAGGGGTGTGATTTAGTGTCCCGAGTATCTATATATGCCCCCCAAGTTTTAATTGTGAAAATAAGAGCAGTAAAGCAAAACCACCATGTAGCACTGCAAAGCATGAAGCAGAAACTGTATGTATAATATTTAAGTATGTCTGCCCCTATGTAACTATATAATTTCAAAACACACTTTTTTAACCTCTTCCCACCTTTTTTTTCTGTGGGCTACATATATGTGTATCTCTCCTTGTGCTGGGAGCTCACCACAAAGACCAGGCCCTCCCCGGGAGCCCTGGGTCTCATACTAACGATTGGGATCCAGGACTCCCAGTTCAGGGTCACCTGATCGCTGTGATAGCCTCTGATTGGCCATCACAGTGATTAGTCACTGTGAGCCCACCTCTGTGTTTTCTTCCTCTTCTGAATGAAGAGGAAGATATATTATGTCTTTCTCTTCTTGCGGGAGAGGAAGATATACACCATGGGTGCTCAACCTGTGGCCCTCCAGCTGTTGCGGAACTATAAGTCCCATGAGGCATTGCAAACTGATGACAGATACAATCTTGATTCCCAAAAGCAAAGGCATGATGGGAATTGTAGTTACGCAACAGCTGGAGGGCCACAGGTTGAGCACCCATGATATACACAGACAAGTATGTGTAAAAAATAAATACTTTAAAAATTGATATGAAGAATAAAAAGTAAAGAGAAAAACAAAAACAAAAGAAAAAATAAAAAGATCAAGGTTTGCCAGGGTAGGTGTGGGTCAAAGGTCAGGGTCAACATATTTTGGGTATTTTTTAAATTTTTTTTTAAAGTAGTGTCGGTGTCAGTGTGTTTTAGGTAGGATAAAAACAATGCTAAATGTGCACCATTGTTTCTGGGCCCTACGGGTACAAACAACTAACATACACATATGTGATATCGCTGCGATCGTCAGGAGCAGGAGAATTTATTTTGGGTTGTTCTTTGTTGGTAAATTATGGTATTAGCAAGGAATATACAGCTAAATGAAAAACATGATTTTTTTTTACTATTATGGGGCAGTTTTCTTTTGATAATAAAAAAAAATCAGGAAAAACCCCTTACCATTTACCACAAAAAGAAAGAAAAGATGTTCCTGAAAAAAAAAATCTATAATCCACCTGGATACACAAAGTAGTTGTGATGATATGTACAGTTTAACTAACACGTCAAAGTTGCAAAATTGTGTTTAGGCATTAACATTTGTTTTACCCTTAGGCGGGAAGGGGTTAATAAACATTGCTGGATATTGATAGGATTATTTAGACCAGGCTTACTTCTTTACATATTTAACATACGTTTACATTTTTTTTTAACAAACATAGTGTATCCATTTCAGTTTGCTGCTACTTTATGCCCTCATCAAAAATTCAGCATTTATTTTAGAGGCCTCCGTGACAATAGTTTACACAATAGAGAGAATTAGGTTTGCCACTGCTTGAATAACTAAACTTTATGGTTAATTTTAGTGACTCTGGCAAATCCTGGGCTTGGAGTCTGTGGTTTTGAAATGAACTAACTGTAAATTTTATGAGTCTTTGCCCTGTGGTCAGGCTTGCTGAGAGCTGTGTCTTTAAAGTCAGGTGGCGCATTTGTACGCGGTAGACCTAAAAACTCTATTCTGAGCCTGGGCGTTCTTTGAGCTCCTTCACCAACTTTAAATCTAAAACTTATTTCCACTTGGCTGAATAGGTCCTGGATCCAAGCCAGATAAGTAGGCTGTAGCCCTGGAGGTCCTTCCAACTTGAAGGGTTTAAATTACTTGCTCTGCATCCAGACTTTTAATGTGGAGTTGTTAGAAAATAGCTTCATTTATTATTTAGGAAATGTTAAACTTGCTGCTGGAAATATTCCATTTCAGCCTTAAAAATAGAATTGTTTCAGTAGTTTCTGATGGCAAATTGCACCACTCTTCTTGAATATGTGTTTAGTTGTAGCAAACTACAGATTGCTTAGATTGTAAAGTCAAAAGTGAATTGCATTTCATATGTGATTTAGGCTGCATTCACACTTTCGTGTAGAGGGAACAAGCGCCCTAATTTGCACGCAATTCGCAGGTCATACATAGGGCAGCTCATTCACTTCATGGGCTGTCCTATGCGTGGAGATCCTGCTCAATTTTGGGTGACAAGCATGGCACGTTTTTAAAACTTGTGTGATGCAAAGATCATAGCAGAATTGCATCACTTTTAACATGCCTTTAAGGAATAATGGCACTCAAAAGCCTGCAATTTGGGATAACAGGCAGAATTTCAGCTTTCTACGCTGGTTCACGAAAGTGCAGCGGCCATCTTGCCTGTAATACTGCTCCCCGTTTTGACTGCTGGTCAGTAGGAAGGTCCAGAGAGGAGCCGAGACAGGAGAGCCCTATACCAGCATTACTGTTTTGGATTTAGGAGCTTGGTTTACTACTATTCTTGTGAGTGTAATTTTATCCTTACTTACACTATAAATATAGTCTTGGTGCACTTGGTTTCATAATTTTTTCCTTAAAGCAGTTGTATACCCGCTGATTTATTTTTTTACCCTACACCTATAAGGGAAAAGGCATAATGAGCTAGTATGCACCGCACTTACCTTAGAACGAGACGCCGGCATCTCATCCAGTCCACGCCAATGGAGCTGACATTTCCCCTCGGCGTGTCTTCCGGGTATCGCGGCTCCGGCGCTGTGAATGGCCGGAGCCGCAAAGTCGTCACTCCCGCGCGTGTGCGCGGGAGACTTTTTGCCGGTAAGGTCCGGCGGCTGCCGGGCTTTCAGCCGAGAATCCCCTGTGCGCATGCGCCGCTGCAGTCAGCGGATCATTGCGAGGGGAATATCTCCTAAACCGTACAGGTTTAGGAGATATTTTTTTTACATACAGGTAAGCCTTATTATAGGCTTACCTGTAGGTAAAAGTTTCAAAAATAGGTATACAACCGCTTTAAGGTCTTTTAATTGTAGGTTTAGTTTAAACTACCCTCCCTTCTAGATTGTAAGCTCTAACGAGCAGGGCCCTCTGTATTGACTTGTAATATAAGTATACTGTCTGCCCATGTTGTAAAGTGCTACGCAAACTGTTGGCGCTATATAAATCCTGTATAATAATAATAATAATAAAACTCCTTAACAGATTGATTGACCCCAGTCCCAATCCAGCCATCATTTCTTCTTGTGGAAATGGTAGTTCTACCTAAAGGTCCAGAACGGTCACCCAGAATCAGATATGACATGACTAAAGCCCATTTACATTATCAGAAATAATATGTATGAGGCTTTAGTGGAATATGAGTCATGAAAGGAAAATCTTTTCTGTGTTCACATATTCTGAATTATTATTTAACCGCTTGCTGACCAGCCGCCGTCATTATACTGTGGCAAGTCGGCACAATCCTGCGAGCCGTCGTAGCTATACATCGGCTCCTTTAAGTGGGATATCAGGCGCATGCGCACCGCTGCACTGCGGAGGTGCCGATGCTCGTGACCAATGGTCACGATGACCGCTGGCCACGAGCGATTGCGGGCACGAGAGGCAGAACAGGAACGTGTGTGTGTAAACACACAAATCACTGTTCTGTTCTGTGAGGAGAGACAGATCGTGAGTTCCTAATAGCTAACACGATCTGTCATTTCCTCTAAGTCAGTCCCCTCCCCCCACAGTTAGAAACACACACAGGGAACACAATTAATCCCTTGATGTTAACCCCTTCCCTGCCAGTGACATTTTTACAGTAATCAGTGCATTTTTATAGCACTGATCGCTGTATAAATGCCAATGATCCCAAAAATGTGTCAAAAGTGTCCAATGTGTCCGCCATAATGTCGCGGTACTGATAAAAATCGCAGATCGCCGCCATTACTAGTAAAGAAAATAATAAAAATGCTATAACTCTATCCCCTATTTTGTAGACGCTATAACTTTTGCGCAAAACCAATTATAATACGCTTATTGCATTTTTTAGTACCAAAAATATGTAGAATACATATCGCCCTAAACTGAGAAAAAATTAGCTTTTTTTTTTAAAAAAAAAATGGGGAAATTTATTATAGCAAAAAGTACAAAATAATGTGTTTTTTTTTTTTTAAATTTCGCTCTTTTTTTGTTTATAGCGCAAAAAATAAGAAACGCAGAGATGATCAAAGGCCACCAAAAGAAAGCTCTATTTGTGGGGAAAAAAAGGACGTCAATTTTGTTTGGGTGCAACGTGGCACGACCGCGCAATTGTCAGTTAAAGCGGCGCAGTGCCGAATCTTCTAGCACTATAAGTTCAGCTTGTCTTATCACTGTAATCCTTACCCAGGAGTGGAATTAACCATGTTTACCTATAATAGTCTTCCTTAAGCTGGCTATACAACTTTTCAACTGAAAATTTGTATGAAAATTTAAGTAAATTTGACGGTTTGGCGAATGTCATTCAAAAGTAGTTTAAAATTTTGACTTTGGAGTGAATGGACTTTACGAACGAAAACGGCATATAGTATTGGAAATTTTGCTATAAGAAACAGAAAACAGAGAGAGGGTGAACGAGCCTAGCGCATTATCACAATAGATCATTTCTTGAAAACCCCAAATGAATATACTTGCAAACATTGTGATAAACAAAGGAGTAAGCATCAAGATCAATAATGCTTGCTCCACTCCATGTGCTCCTTAACATGGGAGCTTACCACCTGGATCCTATCTGGCTTACGCATTTCGAAGGGTATACTCCCTTCCTCAGAGCCATACAGTCTGTTTTTAATTTTTTCTGAAAATGTGAACTTATACTTTAAACCCTGAGGTAGGTCTGATAATAAAATTACTGGTGAACTACTGAGGAAAGAGTGAAATTAAGGTTTAAAGTGAATTTCCTGCTGTTCCATGACAAATTCTATCCTCTGCACTGGTCCCTAGTAGTGTACTGACTTTGTTGACTGCTATCCATCTGCTGTCCTTTCAATCTTACTTTATCTTTATTGACAATATTGTCACAGCTGACATTGTCAAGTGCCACAGAGAGAAGTTGCTGGGAGGCCCCATCAATATTTTGCTATGGAGCCCCCTGACCTATGTTTCCTCCCTTTTTTTGTGGCCTAAGGCAATTGGCCTTGTGCACTTCTCAAGTTTTTCCACCTCATCCTCAAGAGATGCTCCATCTACACACTAAGCTAGGACACACCTCTCAGTCTGCAGCCAGTTTCCCCAAAAATTTAATGTTTTCATCCTTATGCCAAAAGATTGTAAATAATGTATGCTAAATCTACCGAAATACTTTCCTATTGTCATAAATACAAACATGAAAAAGAAACAATGTTCGTGTTTAGAAGAGAAAATTGTGAAATGTAATTCCTGTAACACCGCGTTAGTGACCTTGACATAAACATCGAATTAAAAGATCCTTTTTTTTTCCTGCAGCAGTGCATATGAAAGCTTTTTACTGTCCATCAGACACATTTTTGCATTCCTGCAATCCCACTTGGGTTAATTAAACAGGTTTTATTTCATTTTCCCAATCATAAAAAGATGTAAGCATACAATTTTGGCCTGGTTCGAAGCCTTAGGCTGCCTCAGCGGGCTCCAGTGGGATTCCTGTTACTTCCTAAACAAGAGCAATACAGAGTAACTGTCCACAGTCTCAGATGATTTTTCTGATAGTTAATTATATTTTATTTTTATATTTGTTTTGTTCCAATTTTTTCATTCACCTGTGCTAGAGGATTACCACAAACCTAATAAAGTGCATAAAAATACGTCAAAGCTATACAAAGAGTTGTGGAAAAATGTATATAAAAACAGTCTTTGTCTTCGTCCCGTACTGTATATATATATATATATATATATATATATATATATATATATATATATATTTGCGTAGTTTCTTTGTATGGCAGGGATGTCCAACTTTTTGACCTTCCTGTGCCACATTGGAAGAAGAGGAATTGTCTTCGGCCACACATAAAATACATTAACAATAAGGATAGCTGATGAGCATAAAAAGTCAAGCAGATCACATGTTAACGATCACTGATATAGATGATTTACCTATCTGAGTAATATATTTTTATGGTATGATTTTTATTATAAAAGTGAAAGGGGGCAACATAAAAGTAGCGCAATATTTCACACTGTTTTTGATAAACTAACGCTTCAGTATCTGGTTTAATGGATGTAGTAGCAATTCTCAAGGTGCTCATCAGATAATTTGGTTCTAATTTTGCCCTTTTGTGTGCTTTATCCTTGAAAATGGTTACTCACAAATATAGGTGCTGCCAAAAACTGATGGCATGAATAAAACGTGATTGGGAAGAGTGGGATATTTTTCTGTGGAAACATAAAACCTATAAAAGTCCAGTAAAGAGACACTGTCAGATTTTTCTTCGGCTACATGTGTTCGCTAAGTGTAAATGCATTTAAAAAAAAAAAAAAATTAAGCAAGGATACAATTTAGTGTGGCTAATTTATAGATGTCTTGGCCCACATGCGGTTGGACACCCTTACTGTATAGCTTTGACATATTTTTGATGCATTATATCGGGCTCATGGTGGTCCCCTAATACAGGTGTTTGAACAATACTTTGATTTTGTTTACTAAACTATTAGAACAAACTAGGTTTGAAGAGTTTTTAGGACTCTGTTCTTGAATAGTTATGTTCAACTTTTATATAAAATATTGATTTTTAACAAATACACATTTATTACAGGATGCACCCTTGGCTTTATATAAAATCAAGAAATCAGCTACTCTGTACAATCCAAAAGTGTAGATACTTTATTGGCTGCATGATAAAATACAATTGAAGGGCAGGCTTACACCTTTTGGCTAGAAAGCCTTAGTCTAGCACCTGTTGGGTGTGCTGTTCCCTTAGTCCGAGCATTGGTAATTCAGCTCTGATAGTCCGGATGATCGAGAGCTGCCCTTCTTGTGTATTTCACCCTTGCCTCCACATTCACAAAGCACTTGAGAAAGAGCTGTTTTCTTTCAGACTTTCTCTTTCTTTTTAAAACCTCATACTGAGCCAACTAAATAGGCTAACAGATGGGCAGGCCAAAGAGGCCATACAGAGGGAAGAGGGCAGGAGAGAGTTTCCTTAGGTACATTGAATAAATGAACTTGTAGAGCACAGGAGGGTACTTACTTTGTACTTGTTCCTACACAAGAGCCCGAGGGGTCAGTTAGTGATGATGTAAGTGGCCACCATTTTGGAAGATTTTAGCAAAAGATTTAATTTATTTACACCAAAATCTATCACGCTATCATTTGTATTGCTATTTTAGCAAGTTTATGAGGCTCATTACAATATTATTTTTAAAACAAAAGCGCAGTTCTTCTTTAAATAATAGGCACGGCACAATGGATTTCTGAACTGATATTAACTGGGTTGTTTAGTGACTAATGACTATTGGGTATCCTATGTAGGAAATGTGTATCTCTCAACTACATGGGGGCAGATGTGTGTTTTTTCTAACTGCAAAAGGCTAAACTATTCAGGGAAAAATCCTAATAATATTAAAATAATTACCATAGCCTGCCCGTAATACTTGGATATATGTCTTTATTCAGATACTTTATCAAGGAAAGAATGGAGGATTTACATGGGAGTATACATTGCAATATTCTCTTATTGACGAGAACCCTGTAAAAAAGACAAGCTATTCCTGGGTTCCTGTCTATACAGATTGCTCTGTCACGTGTGGCGGTGGTGAGTTGAACACGTTTTCTTTTTTTAATTAAAATGGCTGATTAATAACTTGTTTTTGACTTTAACTGTATATACAGACCTTAGCAGACTTGACTATACCTATAATAACCTGGTGACCTCCCATCATTGAATATGAACTAAACTACACCCATTGCAATTATTGTGCTGCCAGGAATGGGAATTGTCACAATTCAGGAAGACCAACAGTCTGAAAAAGAACTTTCAGAAAGGGATGAAAGAACGTAAAGCAATCCTTTAAAATGTTTATCAATTCAGATTTTAATGTGAAACTCCAGGCACACAGCTAAACACACAGACACCTTCCAAAGGATTTGTATTACTGGCCGCCAAAATCGATTTACAAAGCCCTTCCATACAGCACAGCCAGGTGGATGACATTACTTACATTTAGGAAATACAGTAGTTCTCTCTTTATACTACCAGCCTGTTGACTATGCAGTGAATGAGCAGTAGTAGACTGATGAGTTCATTCCACTGTTTACTCTTCTATACCCTCCTAAAAATATGTTTCTTGTTAACACATATGCATAAAGCATACCTGATTGACTTCCAGTCCTGCTCCTTTCTCTCCCAGTCTGGGTTCTGCTGTACCCTTTTTTGGGGCTACGTTTAGGCAAAAAGAGAAACGTGTCTGGGGAGTTTTTTACAGGTAGAGAACAAGAGCTGAAGTCATTTTTTATCGATCTCATTCACATTTATGCAACAGGAAGTCGGTGTCCAAACAGCCACCATTTTGTTGCAGTGCATATGCTAGTTGCATTTGGTAAAATATCACAATTTATTAATACAGAGTCTTGTAAACCTGTATCTGGAGTTCAGCTTTAATCTAATATAAATAAACAAGGTGAGTAAAAAAATATAAAGAATAAATCAAAGACTACTTTATTTTCCTTTTATACGCATCCACAATTTAGCACATGCTAGGTGACCTTGCTGTACAATATTCACTCGTTTAATCAAATGAACATAAAATCTGACAATAAATTCCAATCCACCTGAAAATGATCAATGTTGTTGCCTTCCATACAATTGCAACAGACATCTTTGCTTCGAGTGGTCAGGACAAAGATCAGGAGAAGTCTTAAGCAGTGGTATGTTTTCATCCTGGCACAAAAGTCTTGAATGAAGTGTGTTGCCCCCCCCCCCCCCCTCCCCATAGCAAAACCATTAAGCAAAAACGGATCAAAGGTGGGAACACCCAGAAAAAAATCACAGAGCACCAACTCCTTGAAATGAAACCACCCCCATGCACAGATGCACCGGTCAGAAATGTGTGCCCCGATGAGCTAGATGTAAGTTTACAGTGTGAAGCAATGTAAAACAATGTGAAACAATATAAAACTGTAAGATACAATATGAAACAAAATGAAAGATGAAGCTTGTGTAAGCTAGATGCTGGGGGTGATATAAAACACAGTACTAATCTAACGCTGAAAGTGCTGCTTCGTTCCAGCATGGGTGTGCTGTGTGGCTGTAGGAGAAAAAAAGTGGGGAGGGGGCAGAGAAGCGCAACAACCATAGTGTAGCATGTAAAGTGTCATTTTAATAGAAAATATAAAAAAGCACTCACAAAGATAGAATAGAGCTCAGCATGACAGTCAGGTAGTCTCTGGAACAGAGATCAAACACGCAACCAGGATGCCGGAAAGCCAAAGCCATGGATGAAACCAAGTGCCCAGGGTATGACGCCACCTTATGTTGTAAGAAAATCAGCTTGAAGAAGCAAGCTTGCTTTGAAACGTGTTTGGGTTCCAGCGCCAGCATTTTCCTACTACATAATGTGGCTTCATACCCCTGGGCCCTGTGTTCCATCTATGGCTTTGGCTTTCCAGTGAAGCGGCTCCCTGCTTCCATTTCATCTCCATTTCCTCGACAGTGGCCAAGGCAAGGCATCCTTGCGTGGTTGATGCCAGGTTGCGTGTCTGATCTCTGTCCCAGAGGCTACCTGACTGTCATGCTGAGCTATATTTTATCTTTGTGAGTGCTTTTTTATAATTTCTATTAAAATTCTGCTTTACATGCTACACTAGAATAGTTGTGCTTCTCTCCCCCTGCCCACTTTTTGTCCCCATCTATCTTTTTTTTTTCTATTCAAAATTGAATTCATCTATTTATACAGAATACTAATGGCTTCCTTAGAGTATTAAGAGGTTACCAGAATATATATACATTCCTTTTATCCAGACACTCTTTTCCTCCCTATGCTTCCGGGTCCCAGTGGCTTTAGTTACACATTTGCTTATGAAGGAAATAACGATAAAGTCTAACTCCATTGTTTTTTTTTCAGTTTTGGATAGAGAGGATAATATAACTTCTGCCAGGTTTTTTTTTCTGTTTGGAGAGATATCTCTTACCCACTGCCTTTGTGAGAGTCATACAACGTTAGGTTGTTACCGAGATAGTAGGGCAAGGACAGCAATAAAATGTAGAACTATGGGCAAAACGTTTTTTTTCATTTTGGATAGAGCAAGTGAGGGTTATAACCCCTGTCCATTTTTTTTTTCGCCATCTCTGTCCCATTGCATAGATATCCCTTCACTTCTTGTCCCATAGCCAAACAGGAAGTAAGAGGAAATCCCTGCAAATTAAAGGAATTTGTTGGGGACCCCCAGGCCACCAGAACTAGTGTCCCCATTGGAAGATTTCCCCTCTATTACTTTTCTGGGGACAACCCAAAATTTGGGTTTTTCTTTTACTTTCACTTTCAATTATAATAGTAAGCAGGACAAATAGAGAGGGGGAACCTCCTTAATGGGGGCACAGACAGCAATAAAAATTGACAGGGGCTCTAATCCTTCTCCAATCTGTCCAAAACAAAAAAAAAATGTTTTGCCTTTAGTTATACTTTAAGCTCTCCTCAAATACATGGAAAGATTTCCTATTATTTCTGATCCTGACAGGAAGTGAGGAAAAATTTACCCAATAGGGTTTACCCAATAAGGACACAGGTGGCAGTGAAAGCCAGACAGAGGTTTTAACCCATTCTGTTTAAAAATGAAATAAAAAGTTTGGCTGCTGTTGGGCTTTAAACATCCCTTAGCTATTCAAGATGTCATAACAGGCCTGTGTTATGTTTACTAATGAATGCGTATTTAAACCAATCAAATAGTGTGGTGCTAAATATAGATCATGATAGAAAATCCACAAAACTGAATGTGCATGAAACTAAAATTCTCAATTCATAAAGTGAAAAAGTTAAAGTAGATAAAAGTTCAAAATTCATATGTAATCTCCAGCATGATGAAATGATATAATCACATATCTAGTGTAAATAAAAAAACAATAACCCAATCCTCAAAGATCATATGAAGTGCAATAAATACAAGCTAAAAACAAAATTCCCACTTCATGAAGTGAACAGATAAAAGTTCATAATTCATGTACAACGTCCAACATAATGAAAAGTGTATAATCCCACATCCAAGTGCAAATGAGAAAAGTTCTTGTCTAAATATAGAGGTCATAAGAAGCTTGGTAGGTGTAAACAATCCAAAAGAAGGTGCATTCAGTGCTAATAACCAATGTGATATCACTCTGTGCAAAAGATTAAATTGGCTTCTTACCAGACAATGGGGACCGTAATAAAAAAGTCAACAGTGTATCAGGATATCCTCCTGTCACTTGTCATCCCTTTGCTACAAGCTCACCCAGCAATGAAATGTAAAACAAAGAAACAATATCTCATAGCGCAATATGTTTCAAAATCCATGTCTTTAATAACAGAAGTACACTTACATATTCTCCATGATAAAATTGCATTGAAGCTGATAGTGTAATGACGTCACGTATAGGCCACACCCTACGCGCGTTTCATCAGAGAATGACGTCTTTGGGGTTATTAGTCACTCCCAAGTTTTACTCTTTAATAAATGTGTATTGTATATATATATTTTTTAATATACATTTTGAACAGTCTTATGATTTCCCTATTAGGTTTTATGACTGTGAAGTTTGTATGCCTTCAAGACCTTCAGATTCAAGTAAACTCCAGCTTGTGCAGTTCATTAAACAAGCCTTCCCCTGAGCAAAAACCATGCAATACCCAACCTTGTCCAGCCTAGTAAGTATCGCCAATCGTTTCACTTCTCTAACAATACACTGAATCATATCCTCTGGCTACCAATGAAGGTAGGGACTTGAATGACCAGATTAAATGTTTGATTGGCCCCAAATGTCTACATATGAGGTTTAAAGTAAATCTGTCACAATATTTGGCAAGTGAGCCTAGGTTAACACTATAGCAATGCGGGAACCAGGGCGATTCCAACGCCGGTTTCCGCATCGCATCTCTCCCGCAGGAAGGTCACACTGCCCTCTGCGAACCGCTGCGGGTGTCAATACAATGGTAATGATCGGTTCACCGATCGCAGTGCAAACTGTGGATTCGGACAGGAATCAGATCGCATGGGTGTATACACCCATGCGATCCGATTCCAGTGCGGGGAAAAAAAAGCCCCTGCACTTTTTTTTATGCGAATCCAGTGCGAATTCAGCCATTTAACTGTATGGCTGAACTCGCATTGCATGGACATCGCATGTGATTGGCACACAAGTGCGGGTGCGAATCACATGCGATGTCTGTGTTCACAATAGTGTGAACCCAGGCTAAAACTGAAGGTATCAGTTAAAAGTTCATAAGCAAAGGTTACCTTTTGGGACAACCACATGTCACATGTGATTTGCAGATATAGACCGTTATATGAAAATCCCAACTTTTCCTGCTCATACTGCTCAGTGCACTCAGCACCACCTTTAAACCGAACAACATATCTGTGATTTTCACAAAGTAAAATATACATTGCCTCCACTGTTCACAGCCAGCACAGTGCTGCTGTCTTCTGGCACTATCCGTCTAATTTAAAAAAATAAAACATGTGGTGGGTCTAGAAATAGAAATAATGGTTGCTCCAGGAGCAATCACCAGGCTAGAGATGGAGGCCAGTACTCCTTATGGCCAGACCCCTCTTTGAATTTCAAAGCAGGCTAAGAGTGCCAAAGAACAGGAATGCTGAATTGACTCTAGGGAGCCTAGGGATTGTAAACTTGACTTTAAGAGAGTCAGAGAAGTAAGAGTTTAATTTATAATTTAATTTAGAATGGATTCCACCCATCTGGCAGAGTGCAAGATGGATGAACTCCAGTGATATGTATTAGGGTACCTTGGGTACATGGATGGTAGGTGCATCACATCCAGCACCATGTTGTTTCAGCCTCTGTTGGGTCAGCGCTTCTTTCTTTCTCCTTGGAGAGTGCACACTGGAGGACTATTTATGGGCATAGTTAGGTATGAACCGGCATTGCATATGAAGTTAGGTAGGCACACATCTATATGTAGTTTTAAGACCTGGAGCGGGGGTGCTTGGTAGACACTGAAAACACCAGACAACGGGCTTCTCCGTTTATTTTGTACCAAAGCTTTAAAGGTGCATCTGTCCTTTAACAGTATTTATTTGTGGGATGACTGGACCAGAAGTCATTTGTTTGATAAACTATTGTCCCCTCCATGTTTATTTTATTACTTTCTGAGGGACTCCTTGTTATGTTTGCATATTTATGTATGGCTATTAAAGTGTAGCTAAACCTACAACAGTAAGATCAGTCTGTATATGCAGTAAAGCATGCTTGTTATACCCACTGTGGAAACTAAGGGGTTAATCCTCTGCATTGCGTAAGAAGGCTGTTTGGTCCTCTCTTCTCTGACCCTCCCCTTCTTTTACTGTCCCCAATCCATCTGCTGATAGAACAGAGCCTTGGAAGCACTCTGCACATGCTCCTTTTGGTGTGTATTGCTATAGAGTTTTTTTTGTTTTTGTTTTTGGGAGGGTGCATGTGATCAGCACATGGCCAATCAGCACTGTTTAGACAGAAAGTCAGGGGTCATGCAGCCTCATAGGACAGTCGGAGGAGAATGAAAACTCCTCCTTCAAGCTTTAACTAGTGCTCAGCCAGACATTGATAGTCACAAGACTGCTATATACTGCTGATGAGAAAAGGTATTTAGCAGTTTATATTTACTAAAATAATTGCATTTCCATGTTCTGTGTACTGTGGGAGACCAGATACAGTAAAACCTTGGTTTGAGAGTAACTTGGTTTGAAAGCGATGTCTTGATATACAAGTAGCGTCAAGTCACAACTGAGTATAAAACAGAACAGAGGCAACTCTAAGTGTAGCAATGTGGTTACATTTAAAGGGGTTGTAAAGGTAAAAAAATTTTCACCTTAATGCATTCTATGCATTAAGGTGAAAAAACTTTTGACAGTACCGCCGCCCCCAGCCCCCCCGTTTTACTTACCTGACGCCTCGAATCTTCGCTGCTCGTCCTCATTGCAGCTCAGCCTGGTCGCTGATTGGCTGCAGTGGATGGATTGAAAGCAGCGCAGCCATTGGCTCGCGCTGCTGTCAATCACATCCGATGACGCGGCGCGCCGGGGGGTGGGGCCGAGTGATACAGCGAGCGGCTATAGCCGCCGGCTGTATCACGGGAGCGCGCCCGCAAGCACTCACCACCATGCGAGGGAGCTCGCATTAAGGTGGTAAATGCTTGCGGGGAGGAGCTGAAACAGCCGCCGAGGGACCCCAGAAGACCAGGTTCGGGGCCACTCTGTGCAGAACGAGCTGCACAGTGAAGGTAAGTATAACATGTTTGTTATTTAAAAAAAAAAAAAATATTACCTTTACAACCCCTTTAATGAAGGTACAACATTTAGCAAGTCACATGGTTGGTGATTTAAAGGGGCACATCTAAGTATGCAGGCATCCTGGGTAAAGCTGTCCACATAGACCATCCACCACACCACCATCGACGTCATCCCTTCCACGAACGCTTCAAGCCTCGGTTTCAAATCGCTCTACTGCAGGGTAGTTTTCTGGGTCATGATTGCAGACTGACAGTGGTGAGAGCCGGCGATACAGGGGATGGTCTATGTGGACAGCTTTACCCCGGATGCCTGCATACTTAGATGTGCCTCTTTTAATCATCAACCATGTGAGTTGCTTTATGTTGTACCTTCATTAAATGTAACCATATTGCTACACTTAGAGGCGCCTCTCTTCTCTTTTATACTCTGTAGCTCCTGCTGGATTTTGCTTCTAATCCCCTTGTGAAGGCTTCCATTTGTGGATGGACATTTTATTGTTACACAACTTATTACATTACTATAATCTTTTTATATAGGCTTCAAACTGAAGAACATATGAATAAATGGTTGTGGAACGAATCATCTGAGTTTCCATTATTTCCTATGGGGAAATTTGCTTTGATATACAAGTGCTTTGGATTACAAATACAAAAAAGATGCGGCGCTAAGGACAAATATAGTGAATATGATACAATAATCAAAATATTAGTGAAAATTGAAAATTACATGATTCAATGTCCCAAAACTAATGAAATAGACAGATAGAATCCAAGGCAAAACAAAGAGTCCGTGATAAATCAAGAAAAAGTGCAAATAAGGGCCATAGCAGAGATGAGGGTGCAGTAGAGGCAGTAGAAGAGGCAGTAGAGGAGACTATATTATGCGATGGTTTTCCTTTCTCTCCTTGAATCCTGAGATACCATCTGTCGCCCTTTGGGAATATTGAGCTGAGGTTGTGGGGAGCCCCGAAATTCCCTGTGCTGTCTTTGACCGCTGTAATGGCGGTCAACGGGATCTGGTGAGCATATTTGATATTTCACCTCGGGTGTGAGGAACTACGGAAGATTTTTCTCTACTGCACCCTCATCTCTGCTATGGCCCTTATTTGCACTTTTTCTTGATTTATCACGGACTCTTTGTTTTGCCTTGGATTCTATCTGTCTATTTCATTAGTTTTGGGACATTGAATCATGTAATTTTCAATTTTCACTAATATTTTGATTATTGTATCATATTCACTATATTTGTCCTTAGCGCCGCATCTTTTTTGTATTACTATTTTGGTGGGATTTGGAGACTAGATCTCGATGCAGGCTGCTTAGTTTTTCACTACATTGTATTTTTGGTTCACCTTAAGCGCAGCTTTCACTTTTGTTTTTGCTAGCACTTTGGATTACAAGCATGCTTCCGAAACAAATTATGCTCACAATTACTGTATAGTGAATTCAGGGTCCTGGATTTAGTAACACTTTAAAAAAGTATCTCTTTAACATAAACTGCCTTATACTTTACCACTGTTATTGTTAACATTTAGTCTTGCAGTCCATTCTTATTTAAAGCTGAACTCCAAGCACATAGCTAAATACACAGATAAAATACATAAAGGAGCAATTTTACCTGCCACAGGATTTGAATCTCTGTCCATCCAGTCAGGAGATTTAGACAGCCTCATAACACAGCACAGTCAGGCAGATGAATCCACATTCCATGTAAGGAACACGGGGAGATTTATTAAAACTGGTGCACTCGGAATCTGGTCCAGCTGTGCATAGAATCCAATTGGCTTCTAGCTTCAGCTTGTTTAAATAAGCTTTGGCAATAAAACCTTGAAGCTGGTTTCTATGCAGAGCTGCACCAGATTTTGCACTCTCCAGTTTTAGTAAATAATCCCTCTCAAACATTCCCATAGACACACTCCTAAACCTTGTGGAAAGCCTTCCCAGAAGAGTTGAGTGGGCCAACTCAAAAGTGAACCCCTACGGACTTATGCCCTGTACACACGATAGGATTTTCCGATGGAAAATGTGCGATAGGACCTAGTTGTTGGAAATTCCGACCGTGTGTAGGCTCCATCACACATTTTCCATAGGAATTTCCGACACACAAAGTTTGAGAGCTTGCTATAAAATTTTCCGACAACAAAATACGTTGTCGGAAATTCCGATTGTGTGTACACAAATCCGACGCACACAGTGCCACGCATGCTCAGAATAAATTAAGAGACAAAAGCTATTGGCTACTGCCCCGTTTATAGTCCTGATGTATCTGTTTTACAGCACCGCGTTCAGAACGATCGGGTTTTCCGACAACTTTGTGTGACCGTGTCTATGCAAGACAAGTTTGAGCCAACATCCGTCGGAAAAAATCCATGGATTTTGTTGTCGGAATGTTCGATCAATGTCCGACCGTGTGTACGGGGCATAAGACTCGGATGCCATTAAAGTTAATGTGTGTGTAAAGCCAGGCAACCCAATACTTTTGACAATATAGTGTATAAACTGAGTATAAACTGAGTATATGATAGTACTATGAATAAGTGAAGGTTACCTTCAGGAGAAACTGCATGTCACAATTATCAGTAGAACCAGAAATACACAGTAGGTGATTAAATCTTTTAGATAAATCACGATTTTGTTGTAAAAAGACAAGTTTGACTATGTCTCCTTCAACCTCTGAGACCCTCTATTAGTCATAAAGATCACTAAAGGCACAATTTGGAGACTCAAGGTGTGACGTCTGCTTATGCATTCTTTCATCATAAGCTCAGTTTTATTGCTTAGGTTTGTGAAAGGTTAGATTTGTGGATTTACATATCTACCATATCATAAAGTGGTGAAAATAAAAAAAAATTAAAAAAGTTCCATAAATTGTTGGGCCCGTAGTAGGAAATGAAGCCTCAGACAATGTTATCCTTCTCCTGTGGCTTCACAACAGCCTAGCAGCCATTAGACACATTAAAAATCCACGTTTCTCTTTATTCTTCCTCTTACATGTTGCTTTGAGATGTGGTCAAGACCTTTGCAATAGTTACTACTACAGCTCACAGTCAGATTGAGACACATTACATGCACACAATACAGGTTCTGTCATTTAAAGCTCAGTTGTAGTCGCTAATCCCCCTTTTCTTTATAGTCCTGTGCTCCAACATGTTGTGATTTATGACTGTTTGTTTTTTTTTTTTGCTTAGAAATCTTCTACAACAGGGGCCTTCAAACTATGGCCCTCCAGTTGTTCAAGTACTACAATTCCCATCATGCCTAGTCATGTCTGTGAATGTTAGAGTTTTACAATGCCTCATGGGATGTGTAGTTCCGCAACAGCTGGAGGGCCGTAGTTTGAGGATTCCTGTTCTACAATATTCTTTTCTCTGGTGGTTCCTGCCTTTCTCTAAAGTGGTCTGTGCTGGCAGAGCTGAGTAACAGCCACACCCCTCAGCTCAAGCATCCTTACAATGCATTGTACTGCAAAGAAAAGGAGGAGGCTTCTTTGACAGTATCTGTGGGAAGTTATTTTCTGGTGAAGACTGCATAGTCATATTTAGACATCTCGTACAACTGCTTTAATGGGAAAGTGGATAAAAATGGAGGCTGTCGGTACAATGTCTATCTGGCTGCAAATCTATTTCTATAACATCAATTGAACTTTAAGGGTGCTTTGTATCCTGAATGGGCTTCTCCTATAAATCTGATTGCTAAGGACCATTGTGCATCATTGCTCTGATTTATTAAGGCTGTAAATATGTGAATATGCTCATTATTAGGGTCTTATATCATGAAGCGTTTCATATGCTATAAAGGTTGTTTTCTGCCAACAGTTGGATTGCCAGTGAATGGAGTGCATGCAGCGCGTCTTGCGGTGGAGGTGAACAGACTCGGTCAGTGCTGTGTGTACAGAGGACAGCACAAGGTGAAGAGCTGGTGGGGCATTCACACTGTCCAGTAAGCACTCCCATTCAAGTCCAGAAGTGCCATATCCAGGACTGTCCAGCTGAATGGAGCACAGGGCCCTGGTCACAGGTATTAACTGGCCTTCTGAACTACAGGTTGGCTTTGTCACTATATCGGAACACTTTTACAATTTAAATAATATTTTTTATTCAGAACAAACAGCCAACAGAGTTATAAAGAATATAATAACATGTATCCATGGAATAAGTCAATCTCTTTGATTTTTGGATTTCGTTTTTCTACCAAGCCAGGGTCAAAAGCACACCCATTATTTTTGGGAAAGTGGAAGAAGCTTTCTGCAAACAAAAGCTAGAAAGAATGTTCTACATAAAGTAAATCTAAAAATGCATAAAAGAGCTGTGATAACACTACTAGACTAATCTAAATGCTGCTTTTTTCTTTCTTTAAGGGAAGAAGTACAGTGGAACCTTGGTTAACAAGTAACGCGGTTAACGAGCGTTTTGAAAGACGGACAACTTTTTAAAGAAAATCCTGACTCGGCTTGCGAGTGTTGTCTCGCAAAACAAGCAGAATTCAAGCAAATGGGGTGTGCAGTACCGCATTTGGCCAGAGGTGTGGGGACGCTGGTGACACTCGGAACAGTTTGGAGCCGTTCGGAAATACTCTAAATCACTTGGAAACACTCTGTTCCCAAGGGTTTTCGAGTTCAATCGAGATGTCCCCGAGTATAGCTCTCTGGCGCCCCCCCCACACCTCTGTCCACATGCAGTATTGCATGCAATATAAGTCAATGGGGAACGAATTATCTTCGTTTCCATTGACTTCTATGGTAACGAATTATCTTCGTTTCCATTGACTTCTATGGTGAAACTCGCTTTGACATGCGAGTGCTTTGGTATAACAAGCATTCTCTTGGAAAGAGAAATCACTTTGAAAACCACCCCTAGCATTTCTGGTATTGGCCATCTTAAAGGACAAGTCCAGCCAAAGCTCGTTTGGCTGTACTTCTCCTATGGATCACAGCAGTGCAATACCTTTTGCACTCCTATGACCCGTTTTGAGCAGAGTGCGGACTGAATTCTGCTCTCTGCTGACGTCATCAGTGTCAGTTCAGGCACCGCGTCATCCCGACCACGGAGTCTGGATCCGCCAGGTGCCTGGACTGATATCCGTCTCAGCCTCTCAGCAAGCCGATGAAAGCCTGAGACGGCCACTCCGCCCTCTCCACAGCTCAGTACTCCAATGAGCAGGGAGGGAGCAGAGCAGAGAGCTGTGACTGACAGTCTACTGCTCTCTGCTCACATAGCTCTGAAAACCGAGTGATCAGCGATGTTCAGTCGCTCGGTTCTGAGTGTGGAGGCGCCTGTGGACAGATGCAGCATCGGACTGATGCTGCATCCACCTAGGTAAGTATGATTGGGGATAAAAACATCCTTTACTTCTCTTTTTAGTAAGGGCAGATGATTCTTGTAGCATGTACTTCCTGGAATCCATCTGCCCTCAGCTTAGGCATGCAGCCAGGAGGGTGTGCTCAGCAGAGAAAACCCCTCCTTTTCTCCTTGGATGTATGACACCATTTGCCTAGGCATGGAAACCAGGAAATGTAAAAAAATAATAAAAGTTTAAAATATAGTAAATATAATATACTTTTCTATCTATTTAACATTGTTAGCAACAGAAGGATTAAAAATAGTCAATGTTGACTGAGGGAGTGAAGTTTCATTTTAAATATGTATATTGTATACGTATACAATTGGATCTTTTAGAGAGGATTCCCCCGGAAATACCAACATTTCTTTTTGCTGTTCTGGACCTATAAATCACTTTTGGACATTTTAAATCATACATTCCATGTTAACTGGGGCAGTGGATAGAGATAATGAAGAGTGGGTTACTTCTGTCTCAGTAAGATACAAATACAGACCTACTGAGACAGAAGTAAAACCTAGTGCCCAACCCGCGGCTGTTTGGCACCAATAGTGCAGCCCTTTGAGCCAGTGGCGGCTGGTGCTCAAAATTTTTTTTTGGGGGGGGGGGCGCAAACAAACTGAAAAGTTCTGAAAAAAAAAAACCCCATCAATCCCAGCCACTGTGCCCATCAAACGCAGCCACTGTGCCCATCAATTTCCGCCACTGTACCCATCAAACGCAGCCACTGTGCCCATCAATTGCAGCCACTGTGCCATATTAAACGCTGCCACTGTGCCCCATCAAATACATCCTCTGTGCCCCATCAAATACATCCTCTGTGCCCCATCAAATACATCCTCTGTGCCCCATCAAATACAGCCACTGTGCCCCATCAAATACAGCCACGGTGCCCATCTTATGCAGCCACGGTGCCCATCTTATGCAGCCTTACTCTGCCCCATCAAATGCAGCCTCACTGTCCCATCAAATATAGCCTCACTGTCATATCAAATATAGCCTCACTGTCCCATCAAATATAGCCTCACTGTCCCATCAAATATAGCCTCACTCTGCCCCATCAAATGCAGCCTCACTGTCCCATCAAATATAGCCTCACTGTCCCATCAAATATAGCCTCACTGTCCCATCAAATATAGCCTCACTCTGCCCCATCAAATGCAGCCTCACTGTCCCATCAAATATAGCCTCACTGTCCCATCAAATATAGCCTCACTGTCCCATCAAATGCAGCCTGTGTCCCATCAAACCCCCCCCCCCCCCGTTCTCCGCTGGAGGTCTGGACCGGCACTTACCTTGCTCTGGTGTCCTCTCCTCCTGCTGTGTCTCCTTCAGTGGGCACTGGCAGCGGTGATAGAGGAGTCCGCTCCTCATACTTCCGGTTTTCTCTCTCTCGGGCGCAATGGGAGACAGAAAACCGGATGTGACATCTAACTCGGATGTCAATCAAACCACCCGGCTGTAGTAATTCATACTACGGGTGCTGGGCGGAAGCTACTTGGCGATTCGGAATGCGCCGCAAGGCGGGACAAAAGCCCGCAAATGAAGCATCTGCAAGCTAGTGATTGCATAGACGTGGCGCTTCCCACTGTGTCTGGTGCCTGAACACAGTGCACTTAAGGACCTTTTTTTAAATTTTTCCTTTTTTAAAGTGCCAGTTTAACCACTTGACGACCGCCTCACGCCGATGTACGTCGGCAAAGTGGCACGGACAGGCAAAATCACGTACAGGGTACGTGATTTGCCTTCCGCGGGTGGGGGGTCCGATCGGACCCCCCCCCCGGTGCCCGAGGCGGTCGTCGTTTGTCCAGCGGCGATTGGTGATGAGGGGGAGACCATCCGTTCGTGGCCCCCCCTCGCGATCGCCGCCGGCCAATGAGAACACTCCTTTGCTGCTGTATGCTAAACAGCAGCAAAGGAAGTGATGTCATCTCTCCTCGGCTCGGTATTTTCCGTTCCGGCCCGAGGAGAGACGACAAGTATGTGAGTGCACAAACACTACACACACAGTAGAACATGCCAGGCATACAAAACACCCCGATCCCCCCCCTGATCGCCCCCCGATCCCCCCCCAATCACCCCCCCCCCCCTGTCACAAACTGACACCAGCAGTTTTTTTTTTTTTTTTTTTTGTTTTTTTTTCTGATTACTGCATAGTGTCAGTTTGTGACAGTTACTGTGTTGGGACAGTGTATATTACCCCCCTTTAGGTCTAGGGTACCCCCCTAACCCCCCCTAATAAAGTTTTAACCCCTTGATCACCCCCTGTCACCAGTGTCGCTAAGCGATCATTTTTCTGATCGCTGTATTAGTGTCGCTGGTGACGGTAGTTAGGGACGTAAATATTTAGGTTCGCCGTCAGCGTTTTATAGCGTCAGGGACCCCCATATACTACCTAATAAATGTTTTAACCCCTTGATTGCCCCCTAGTTAACCCTTTCACCACTGATCACCGTATAACCGTTACGGTTGACGCTGGTTAGTTCGTTTATTTTTTATAGTGTCAGGGCACCCGCCGTTTATTACCGAATAAAGGTTTAGCCCCCCGATCGCCCGGCGGTGATATGCGTCGCCCCAGGCAGCGTCAAATTAGCGCCAGTACCGCTAACACCCACGCACGCAGCATGCGCCTCCCTTAGTGGTATAGTATCTGAACGGATCAATATCTGATCCGATCAGATCTATACTAGCGTCCCCAGCAGTTTAGGGTTCCCAAAAACGCAGTGTTAGCGGGATCAGCCCAGATACCCGCTAGCACCTGCGTTTTGTCCCTCCGCCCGGCCCACCCAAGTGCAGTATCGATCGATCACTGTCACTTACAAGGCACTAAACGCATAACTGCAGCGTTCGCAGAGTCAGGCCTGATCCCTGCGATCGCTAACAGTTTTTTTTGTAGCGTTTTGGTGAACTGGCAAGCACCAGCCCCAGGCAGCGTCAGGTTAGCGCCAGTACCGCTAACACCCACGCACGCACTGTACACCTCCCTTAGTGGTATAGTATCTGATCGCATCAATATCTGATCCGATCAGATCTATACTAGCGTCACCAGCAGTTTAGGGTTCCCAAAAACGCAGTGTTAGCGGGATCAGCCCAGATACCTGCTAGCACCTGCGTTTTGCCCCTCCGCCCGGCCCAGCCCAGCCCACCCAAGTGCAGTATCGATCGATCACTGTCAGTTACAAAACACTAAACGCATAACTGCAGCGTTCGCAGAGTCAGGCCTGATCCCTGCGATCGCTAACAGTTTTTTGGTAGTGTTTTGGTGAACTGGCAAGCGCCAGCGGCCTAGTACACACCGGTCGTAGTCAAACCAGCACTGCAGTAACACTTGGTGACGTGGCGAGTCCCATAAGTGCAGTTCAAGCTGGTGAGGTGGCAAGCACAAGTAGTGTCCCGCCGCCACCAAAAAGACAAACACAGGCCCGTCGTGCCCATAGTGCCCTTCCTGCTGCATTCGCCAATCCTAATTGGGAACCCACCGCTTCTGCAGCGCCCGTACTTCCCCCATTCACATCCCCAACCAAATGCAGGCGGCTGCATGAGAGGCATTTTTATGTCCTCCCGAGTACCCCTACCCAACGAACCCCCCAAAAAAGATGTCGTGTCTGCAGCAAGCGCGGATATAGGCGTGACACCCGCCATTATTGTCCCTCCTGTCCTGACAATCCTGGTCTTTGCATTGGTGAATGTTTTGAACGCTACCATGCACTAGTTGAGTATTAGCGTAGGGTACAGCATTCCACAGACTAGGCGCACTTTCACAGGGTCTCCCAAGATGCCATCGCATTTTGAGAGACCCGAACCTGGAACCGGTTACCGTTATAAAAGTTAGTTACAAAAAAAGTGTAAAAAAAAAAAAATATGAAATAAAAAAAAATAGTTGTTGTTTTATTGTTCTCTCTCTCTCTATTCTCTCTCTCTATTGTTCTGCTCTTTTTTACTGTATTCTATTCTGCAATGTTTTATTGTTATTGTTATTGTTATTGATTGTTATTGTTATTATGTTTTATCATGTTTGTTTTTCAGGTGTGTAATTATTTACACTTTACTGTGCTTTATTGTTAACCATTTTTTTGTCTTCAGGTACGCCATTCACGACTTTGAGTGGTTATACCAGAATGATGCCTGCAGGTTTAGGTATCATCTTGGTATCATTCTTTTCAGCCAGCGGTCGGCTTTCATGTAAAAGCAATCCTAGCGGCTAATTAGCCTCTAGACTGCTTTTACAAGCCGTGGGAGGGAATGCCCCCCCCCCCACCGTCTTCCGTGTTTTTCTCTGGCTCTCCTGTCTCAACAGGGAACCTGAGAATGCAGCCGGTGATTCAGCCAGCTGACCATAGAGCTGATCAGAGACCAGAGTGGCTCCAAACATCTCTATGGCCTAAGAAACCGGAAGCTACGAGTATTTCATGACTTAGATTTCGCCGGATGTAAATAGCGCCATTGGGAAATTGGGGAAGCATTTTATCACACCGATCTTGGTGTGGTCATTTGCTTTGAGGGCAGAGGAGAGATCTAGGGTCTAATAGACCACAATTTTTTCAAAAAAGAGTACCTGTCACTACCTATTGCTATCATAGGGGATATTTACATTCCCCGAGATAACAATAAAAATGATTAAAAAAAAAAATATGAAAGGAACAGTTTAAAAGTAAGATTAAAAAAGCAAAAAAATAATAAAGAAAAAAAAAACAAAAAAAAAAAAACACCCCTGTCGCCCCCTGCTCTCGCGCTAAGGCGAACGCAAGCGGCGGTCTGTCGTCAAACGTAAACAGCAATTGCACCATGCATGTGAGGTATCACCGCGAAGGCCAGATCGAGTGCAGTAATTTTTCCAGTAGACCTCCTCTGTAAATCTAAAGTGGTAACCTGTAAAGGCTTTTGAAGGCTTTTAAACATGTATTTATTTTGTTGCCACTGCACGTTTGTGCGCAATTTTAAAGCATGTCATGTTTGGTATCCATGTACTCGGCCTGAGATCATCTTTTTTATTTCATCAAACATTTGGGCAATATAGCGTGTTTTAGTGCATTAAAATTAAAAAAAGTGTGTTTTTTCCCCAAAAAATGCGTTTGAAAAATCGCTGCGCAATTACTGTGTGAAAAAAAAAAATGAAACACCCACCATTTTAATCTGTAGGGCATTTGCTTTAAAAAAATATATAATGTTTGGGGGTTCAAAGTAATTTTTTTGCAAAAAAAAAAAACTTTTTCATGTAAACAATAAGTGTCAGAAAGGGCTTTGTCTTCAAGTGGTTAGAAGAGTGGGTGATGTGTGACATAAGCTTCTAAATGTTGTGCATAAAATGCCAGGACAGTTCAAAACCCCCCCAAATGACCCCATTTTGGAAAGTAGACACCCCAAGCTATTTGCTGAGAGGCATGTCGAGTCCATGGAATATTTTATATTGCGACACAAGTTGCGGGAAAGAGACAAATTTTTTTTTTTTTTTTTTTTTTTTGCACAAAGTTGTCACTAAATGATATATTGCTCAAACATGCCATGGAAATATATGAAATTACACCCCAAAATACATTCTGCTGCTTCTCCTGAGTACGGGGATACCACGTGTGGGACTTTTTGGGAGCCTAGCCGTGTACGGGACCCCGAAAACCAAGCACCGCCTTCAGGCTTTCTAAGGGCGTGAATTTTTGATTTCACTCTTCACTGCCTATCACAGTTTCGGAGGCCATGGAATGCCCAGGTGGCACAAACCCCCCCCAAATGACCCCATTTTGGAAAGTAGACACCCCAAGCTATTTGCTGAGAGGTATAGTGAGTATTTTGCAGACCTCACTTTTTGTCACAAAGTTTTGAAAATTGAAAAAAGAAAAAAAAAATGTTTTTTCTTGTCTTTCTTCATTTTCAAAAACAAATGAGAGCTGCAAAATACTCACCATGCCTTTCAGAAAATAGCTTGGGGTGTCTACTTTCCAAAATGGGGTCATTTGGGGGGGTTTTGTGCCACCTGGGCATTCCATGGCCTCCGAAACTGTGATAGGCAGTGAAGAGTGAAAGCAAAAATTTACACCCTTAGAAATCCTGAAGGCGGTGATTGGTTTTCGGGGCCCCGTACGCGGCTAGGCTCCCAAAAAGTCCCACACATGTGGTATCCCCATACTCAGGAGAAGCAGCTAAATGTATTTTGGGGTGCAATTCCACATAGGCCCATGGCCTGTGTGAGCAATATATCATTTAGTGACGACTTTTTGTAAATATTTTTTTTTTTTTTTTTTTTTTGTCATTTTTCAATCACTTGGGACAAAAAAAATAAATATTCAATGGGTTCAACATGCCTCTCAGCAATTTCCTTGGGGTGTCTACTTTCCAAAATGGGGTCATTTGGGGGGGTTTTGTACTGCCCTGCCATTTTAGCACCTCAAGAAATGACATAGGCAGTCATAAACTAAAAGCTGTGTAAATTCCAGAAAATGTACCCTAGTTTGTAGACGCTATAACTTTTGCGCAAACCAATAAATATACACTTATTGACATTTTTTTTACCAAAGACATGTGGCCGAATACATTTTGGCCTAAATGTATGACTAAAATTTAGTTTATTGGATTTTTTTTTATAACAAAAAGTAGAAAATATCATTTTTTTTCAAAATTTTCGGTCTTTTTCCGTTTATAGCGCAAAAAATAAAAACCGCAGAGGTGATCAAATACCATCAAAAGAAAGCTCTATTTGTGGGAAGAAAAGGACGCAAATTTCGTTTGGGTACAGCATTGCATGACCGCGCAATTAGCAGTTAAAGCGACGCAGTGCCAAATTGGAAAAAGACCTCTGGTCCTTAGGCAGCATAATGGTCCGGGGCTCAAGTGGTTAAAAAAAATAAAAATTTTGTGACTGCCTGGAGGGGGGGGGGGGGGGGGGGCGGCGGCGCCGGTGCGCCCCCTATGGATGGGCCGCCACTGCTTTGAGCCCCTGCAGACAGTAGTCTGTTTTCCTTACCTAGGTGCCTACTCAGACCAGTGAGAGAAATATTCTTTAGCCCTGGTTCACACTGACTGCGGGAATGGACTGACTTCGGGGGTGATTTCAGAGATATGTGTGGTTTTCTGCACAGATGTCAATGGAAATCGCCAAACGTAGTACAGAAACTACTTTTGGGAATCGGTGTGGCGTCGCACCGATTTGGACGCTGCCATTGCCGGCAATTGTCGCCGATTTGACATGTAAAATCAATGTGAACCAGGGCTGAGACTGTGTTTTAATAGTTGCATGGTTTGGTTTATTTCTATCTATGTACTGTTCGTTCCTTTATCTTTTCTTTTTTTTTTTTTTATCCTTTTATAACGGATTTAATAGTAACACTAGTAATTTTGGAAGTGGGATGTAGAAAGGACAAACGTGGAATCATAGGTTTGCAAAGGAGCTTTATTAGCATTGATCTCTAACTATCTCATGTAATGTGTCTCGAGTCTTCTGATGCATGTCCCCGATCTCCAACAACTCCTTTAGCATGTTTACAGTCTCAGACCATCTCCTGTAGCAAGTTAACAGTCTCTGGCAGTTCTCTTTAGTATTATATTTACTGAGTATTATGTGTGGGCCATAATGTCAAGGGTTACACTTGAGGCCCCTTTATCAATAAAGTTGACTACCACTGTTCTAACCCTTCCCCACTATAGAGACAAGGAAATGAAGCCGCTCACAGGAAAACCACTTCAATCAATGGAAAAAATCCTCCCCCTGCCTCACAGGTGCTGGCACTGCACAATTAATAGAAGTGAAAAACCGAAAAGCCTGGATGGCCGCACTTCTGTGGAAAAAGCACCTTTATTGTAACAAAAATAGGTCACATAAAAGCAGATAACGCAGGACAACTGCTAGCTAACGCGTTTCACATCAAACGATGCTTACTCATAGCTAAAGTAAAATTTTTAGCTATGAGTAAGCATCGTTTGATGTGAAACACGTTAGCTAGCAGTTGTCCTGCGTTATCTGCTTTTATGTGACCTATTTTTACTTACAATAAAGGTGCTTTTTCCACGGAAGTGCGGCCATCCAGGCTTTTCGGTTTTTCACTTCTATTAACCCTTCCCCACTCTAACTTAAACAAGCAAAGAACACATTTTTCCTGGGGTTCCACTTAAAAAAAAAAAGTTTTATGTGTCTCTGTAAAGTTCTCCCTTAGCATACTGTAAGTTTCAATTTCCACAGCAGCCTATTACAGTGGAACAATGGACCCTATTAAATTCATATTATACACATGACAACAAAATTGCTGGTCCCTTTGGTCTTGTAACAAGCCAGATCATATGTCTGTCACTAAATAAGTACTGATGTATCAGCCAAAATGTCTAATTTGTAGATTGAGAGGCAAAATGAGGAGAAATATTAATCCAAAAAAAATGCAGCCTTGGCCCATTACTAGCCCAAAGGACTAAGCGCAAGCTCTTCTGGTATATGTATATATGTAAGTGAGCACTATACATGTCATATTGATATAAGCATTCTACATGAGCTCGGTCTGACAGCTTGCATTCCTTGTCTGGTCTAGTGCTCCCGATCCTGCGGTAAGGGAATTAGAAAACGAGAGGTTTATTGCAGAAGTGTCAACTTGGAGAAGTATAAAATCCTTCCAGCAGACCTGTGTCCAGCAAGCTCCAAGCCAGAGTCCACTGAGAGCTGCATGCTTACCCGCTGCCAGAAAAATGACAAACTGCAGTGGGTGATATCTGCATGGACTGAGGTAACCTTCACATCTAAAGAAAGACTGAAAATGTGTTTTGATTTGTTCTGTTTTAATCAAATTTACTGCTTAAGGGAATTGCCTTCATTTTAAAGGGTCAGTCCAACCAAAATTGACATTTTTGAAAGGTGCTGGGCATTTGAACCAGCCTACCATTTCCTCAGAGACTCTATTGGTGAGATCTTGGCTCTTTAGTTTGCATGTTTGTTGAGGCCATTATGGGAAAGTCCCTATGTCTGGTTTGGAATTTATTGTATAATATAGGGAATGCATCAGATCTTGCCACAATTAGCCAGAATTTCAGGTGGAATAAAGTTGGGAATTATGGTAGGGAGATCTTACTATTGTAGCTTTCAAGATATAGACGAAGTCAGGGGCTAACTCAGCCCACCAAGCTGCACCTGTAGCAATATTTGTGGTGGTTAAAAATATATATTCTTTAATATTAGTGCATCCAAAATGATTATTTTAGTGCACAAATGTATAGATACACTATAATGCCTAAAGTATTTGGACACTCGCCTTTACACGCACATGAACTTTAATGGCACCCGAGTCTTAGTCTGTAGTGTTCAATATTGAGTTGGCCCACCCTTTGCAGCTATAACAGCTTCAACTCTTCTGGGAAGGCTGTCCACAAGGTTTAGGAGTGTGTCTATGGGAATGTTTGACCATTCTTCCAGAAGCGCATTTGTGAGGTCAGGCACTGGTGTTGGACGAGAAGGCCTGGCTCGCAGTCTCCACTCTAATTCACCCCAAAGGTGTTCTATCGGGTTGAGATCATGACTCTGTGCAGGCCAGTCAAGTTCCTCCACCCCAAACTCGCTCATCCATATCTTTATGGACCTTGCTTTGTGCACCGGTCCAAATCATTTGGTGGAGGGGGGATTTTGGCGTTTTTCGGGGGTTGGGCTTGGCCCCTTAGTTCCAGTGTAAGGAACACTTAAGGCGTCAGCATACCAAGACATTTTGGACAACTTCATGCTCCCAATCTTGTGGGAACAGTTTGGGGATGACCTCCTCCTGTTCTAGCATGACTGTGCACCAGTGCACAAACAAGGTCCATAAAGCCATGGATGAGCGATTCCTAGAAGAGCTGAAGCTGTTATAGCTGCAAAGGATGGGCCAACTCAATATTGAACCCTATGGACTAATGCCCCTTACACACGGTCGGATTTTTCGACGGAAAATGTGTGATAGGACCTTGTTGTTGGAAATTCCGACCGTGTGTAGGCTCCATCACACATTTTCCATTGGATTTTCCGACACACAAAGTTTGAGAGCAGGCTATAAAATTTTCCGACAACAAAATCCGTTGTCGGAATTTCCGATCGTGTGTACACAAATCTGAAGCACAAAGTGCCACGCATGCTCAGAATAAATAAAGAGATGAAAACTATTGGCTACTGTCCCGTTTATAGTCCCGACGTACGTGTTTTACGTCACCGCGTTCAGAATGATCGGATTTTCCGACAACTTTGTGTGACCGTGTGTATGCAAGACAAGTTTGAGCCAACATCCGTCGGAAAAAATCCTAGGATTTTGTTGTCGGAATGTCCGCTCAATGTCCGACCGTGTGTACGGGGCATAAGACTGGGATGTCATTAAAGTTCATGTGCGTGTAAAGGCAGGCGTCCCAATACTTTTGTTTAAATAGCAGCCAACCAGATTCCAATTTACTGGTTTAAAAGTCAGTCAATAAACTATTTGTTTTTGAAGTACTATAGGTTACTGCTGTATATCGTTGCTCCGCACTGCCTTACTAAACAAAACCCATCAGGTATGTCAAAAAAAACGAATTCTACCGTGTATCCTCACAGAGTGACACTGTGGATGCACTAATAAAAGTATGCCAACATCCCAGTATTATATGAAAAAACTAGAAATTGCAAAGATGGACTTTGTAGGCACACAGATAAGATAAAAATTATTTGAAATTTTAATTCGATAAAGTTAAAAAAAGTATGTACATAATTTTTTTAACTTTAATTAAAATTTCAAATAGTTTTTGTCTTATGTGTGTGCCTACAAAGTCCATCTTTGCAATTTCTATTTTTTTTCAAACCCATCAGGTAGTTCCTCCCTTCTGCAGGAAGTGAAAGTCCCATAAGGGAAAGCCACACAGGCAATTTTAATCTCTTGCTACTGAGAGATTTCAATGCTTGCACACAGTCACCCGATTAGGCTGGAGATACACATGACATTTTTATTTGTGCTGCTACAAACGCTAATGAATAATTGCTAAGAGCAGCGATTGATCGCTAAATAGATGGAAAAAGTGGCTCCATATGGAGTAAATTTCAGAAGTAGCAGTAGTAGCAATCAGTCTCCCATGATCTAACAGTTCTTCAATCATGAACGATGCTCCAAGATGCTACTGCCTGCTACTTAGGTAGCTACTCGCTACTCCTGACAACTATTTATTAATAATTTTAGTGGAAATAATGAACTGCAAAAAAAATCTGTGTAGCACTAGCCTAATAAGGTAAATGCCAATAGCATAAGATTAAAATTGCAGCTGTAGCTAAACTCTAGAGATTATATCATTGTGTAGCCCTGGGAGAGCCAAACTAGGATGGAGAGGAAATATTTGTAGAGTATCCCCACTACTGAACTTGCAAGGTGTAATGGAGTAGCAGTGGTATTTGCAGAAGAACTACAAGGTTTGAGGATGAAATGGAATGATATTTCCAAGTTCACTTTACAGCTCAGAGACAGTGAAACCTCCTGTCACGTACCTGGTTAACGAGCCTAAAATGCAGAGGAAGGCCTCTTGTGCAGCTCCGGCTCGGGAGTCACTGTTAGTGGAACAGTAACTGTGAGAGCACAGAGCTGGATGCAGGGTCAGACAAGCCGGGTCAGTAACGGGCAGGCAGATCCGACATAGACGGCAGACAGGAGAATGGTCGGGTCACAGGCCAGTATCGGCAACGGTGCACGGATCAGGTAAGAGCAGAAGGCAGAGGCAGAATCTAGGAATGAGCTGAGGTCAGGGCAGGTAGCAGACAAGGATAGTCAGGAGCAAGCTGGGTCAAGATCAGAGGTCATGCACAGGAAACGGGAACATACACGCGTCGACAGGCGCTCTCAGGAATGCGCGTGCACGATTGTGCACAGCTGCTCAGCCAGTTCCCGGCTGGCGCATGTTCATATGTATTCACCTCAGAACTCCATCTGTACTATGGCAAAGCCTTCCCTGACACCTCCATGGCTGGAGGTACAAGGATGTTAGGTTAGATCTATGCAGTTAACTTGGTGATCGAGGGAGGCAGTGCTATTTGCAGGGACACCACTGTGGTAGTGGTGCTGAGTAAGAAAAATGTAGAAGATCTAAATGTGCTATAAACAAGTTTATAGTATATAAATAAACCTTTGTACCTCTAAATGAATAAGCACACTTGCAATAGTTCAGCATTATGAAGAATCCAAAAGTGGTATGGTGTTGCGGTGATTATACTGATGTGGTAGATGCTTTTTCCCAATGAGTTGCATCAGTCCAAACTGTATTTTAGGGCATGGCAGCCCACTTCTGGGTGGGGCACCTCTGACCCCTGGTTGAGACCTCCTGCGTCCTGACTGGGGCCCCTCTGACACCTGGGTGGGACCTGGGAGCTGTCTCCAAACTGGGAGCCCTGAGCTATCCTCAGGCTTGAGTATATAATGACCCTGGACACCTGTGTACTCACACAGACTTTCGGAATCCAGTAAAATTCAGACACAGGATTTAAGGTTCTGTCCCACCCAAGACACTTTGGAACTTTTAAGCTCCAGGCCCCAATCCAGGTTTACAAAATCCAGAAAAAGCCAAAAACAACTTTCTCTGCTCAATCTAGAACCTTGCATTAGAAGCCAATTCCGTGTAAATTTTCTCCTACATTTCCACAGTGGCAGGGCAACACACTGTCATAGAGTAGCGACACTATTACAGATACTGTTGGCAATGTTGTGACACAATAATTCCTAAGAAATGTATAAAGAGAGCAGGTGATCCCACTTTGGTGAAGTTGACCTTTAAACTAAAATTGACTTCCTTTATTTTTGTTTTGAGAACTTTAGTGTGTTGAAGGTTGTAAGTGACAGGCACACATAAATGTATTTCTGTTATTTAATTAATATATTTCCCTTTGTGCAGTGTTCAACGACCTGTGGCCCTGGTGTGAGGAAGCGTGAGCTGAAATGTGGCGAGAAGGACATTCATGGTAAAATTGTGACTGTTCCACAAAGAAGGTGTCGAAGTGTCCGAAAAGTCACCGTACCTCTGGAACAGCCATGCAATAACAAGCCATGCCCTGTGCAAACACCATACACTGTTTATAATGGGTGGCATGCATCTCCGTGGCAACCGGTAAATATTCAGAGTAACACGCCACATGCAAAGTCTTACCTCCAACCATATTGTTCTTGCTTCACTTGTACTTGGGGTATTAGGAGGAAACTTCATATATTAACATACTGAGGTATACAGACGTCATTAATAAATCAAGTTACTAGGGTCCACCATGGAATTAAATATGTAGATACAGAATAATGTACACAATGGTGTGGATTTTCGAAAACTGGTGCACACAGAATCTGGTGCAGATGTTCGTAGTAACTAAGGATGGGCTCAGGCATGTTCGCAACTCCACATGCCCGAGCACAGATCTCACTGCCTGTGATTAGCGCTGTGCAGTGTAATGCCCCGTACACACGGTCAGACATTGATCGGACATTCCGACAACAAAATCCTAGGATTTTTTCCGATGGATGTTGGCTCAAACTTGTCTTGCATACACACGGTCACACAATGTTGTCGGATTTTGTGGTCGGAAAATTTTATAGCCTGCTCTCAAACTTTGTGTGTCGGAAAATGTGTGATGGAGCCTACACACGGTCGGAATTTCCGACAACAAGGTCCTATAACACATTTTCCGTCGGAAAATCCAACCGTGTGTAAGGGACATAAGTCTCCTGGCGGGCGCAGGCATGTGGAGTTGCAAACGGGCCCAAGCCCATCTTTAGTAGTAACCAATCAACTTCTAGCTTTTATTGTCAACGTTTATTTGAACAAGCCGAAGTTGGAAGTTGATTGGTTACCATGCGCAGCGAAACCAGAATCTGTGTGCACCAGTTTTAGTAAATCTCCCCCTACGACTGTATGCTTGTCATAATTTCAAAATGTTTGTGCACCTTTCCTATATTTTACTAGGAAATCCTGCTTTAAAGTGTAAATAATAATTTCCCATGAGCTAAAGAAAACTTTTCGCAAAAGTTTTTGAAGATTAATACCTTTTCTTCGTTCTGAAGTAACTCATATTTGCTGTACTATGTCCTTTCTCAATTTGATTTCTGAGTGGGAGGATCTACCTTTTGTTATCTCCAATTAATCAATGTCAGTGTTGTATGCTGCACTGTCTGTGACTTTCTAGCCAAGGAGCAGCATTTAAACAAACTAGAAACTCCTTTGGCCTTGTGCACACTGTAAACTCCAGCATTTAGGTGCAGGAGGGATGTAGAGGCGCACCATACAGCCCCACTGCTGGTAGCCTGTAGAAGTCTATGAGAAGCTTACATTTTCTGTAGGATGGGACAGTATGGTGGACCAAGCTTTACTCATGTTTAGTGCAGTATGCACTCAAGGACAAATGTCAGAGCACTGAATGCTTGCATTCTGGGCAGCTGTTCCTGGGCACATAATGCACGAAATATAAGAAATGCTCAATGCACTGTTCAGACCGTGCCAGCCGCAGCAGTCGCCAGCTTCACATAGACTTTTTTAAGCTACTGGCAGCTAAACGCCCAGTGTGCATCAGGCCTATGGAGCAGGACCTAGTTGTATTTTACCCTGCAGCTATGTGGAGACTTCCCAGAAAAGCAGTGAGCCAATCAGACAAGCATAAACTTCTGGTGGACCTCTGTACACATACAATGTACACCTGCAGTTTGCTGTATTGCAAAGAAGGGACATTTTAATTTTGTGTTGATAATTTTAGAAATTCTTAGTGGTGGAAAGTTAATTTATTTACAAGATGGGAGTCTGAGCCAACTGCTCAACCCCTCCACAGCCCAGCATTCCGGTGAGCGCTGGAGGGGCAGAGCAGAGAGTCGGTGACTGACAGTCACCAGCTCACTACACGTGGAAAACTGAGCGATCAGCAGTCTTTGATCGCTCAGTTCTCAGTCTTAAGCCTGGTACACACTATTAGTTTTTTTTTTTTTTCACACAACCCAGTCGGATGAGCGAAAACAAACTGGAGGAGCTTGTTGTATTTACTATGCAATGTTAGTACAGCGATCTAACCACTGAGCTATTGTGTTCTGACAGGGGGACCGCCTCCCCACCAGAACACATCGGTCAGTGTTTGCAGCCATTGGCTGCAAGCACCGATCAGAAGATGATCGGCTGCTGGTTTTCCAGGATGCCGTCCGACAGAAGCCAGACAGGCTGCTGTACACGCTGGCCAAGTGTTGGCTGGTTTTTGTTGAACCAGCTGATACCGGCCGACATTCGGCCAGTGTGTACCAGCCTATAGAGGCGGCGAGGGACGGCTGCAGCTGGGATCAGTGCTGCAGCTACCTGGCTGAGTATGTATATTTTTATTAAATGCCTTTGTTTAAATCGCCTATTGTTTAACTTATTATTTAGAAATATATATATATATATATATATATATATATATATATATATATATATATAAATATCAACATCATGCCAATCCAAGTGTTGTCAGTGGTAGATTAAATCTTTGTCACTTGTCTCCATATAGTGTACTGTGACTTGTGGTGGAGGAGTTCAGATCAGAAATGTCCAGTGCCTTCATCAAGGTAGACCTGCTGTGGGCTGTTTACCTAATCAGAAGCCACCAACATCCCAAGCCTGCAACATGCACTTCTGCCCTTCTACAGGAGTTCATGGTAAGTATTCAACAGTGTGTGATGCACAGGCTGGCTGTCCTTATTATAATTTTGGAGACTCTTTGAACCATTGAAGGTAAAGTACACAAGGGACCTTTAAGTACCTACAGAGTCACCCTGTATATCAGGTACTTTAATACTAGGACCTCCCTTTTGCTATTGAAGGTACAGGGTATCAAATCTGATGTTTATCACAAGCTGAAGTTAAATATGCTTGTGCTTTGCCTTTTCTGATCCCCTGCCCCCCATCAACACGCTAATAAAATGTTTAAATAAAACATTTCTTTTTTTCATTAAATATCTCACTGGGTGTTCTTCAGCAGGCCTCTGAGCTTCTCCATGAAATGCAGGCAGGGCATGGCTGTTTGGAGTTGCCAATGGGGTGCTGTACATAGCGCCCTAAAAACATCAGAGCACCCTGCCTCGGTACCCCTCTCAAGCCTTGTTACAAGCAATGGGCTGGCTCTTGAGAGGAGTTATGCAAATATTAAAATGCATTGATTGGTGGATGGCAGTCTGGTGGAGTGGTTGCTCCTAGGCAGGTTTCATTCACATGCAGACTGTCCTAAATAACACCCCTATGTGATGCTGATCGTCCATAATTGAAAGAACTGAAATCCAAGGACTGGGCCAGGGACAGTAAGGCTGAGAAGGAAAGTTCTAGATAATGCTGGATGCACTTCAGCCAGGAAATGTAACTGGTCCTATCTGACTTGTTTTGGTTTCCAATGCACACTGTGAGAAGCTGACATTCAGCTTTATTATGCACAGTATACTGAGAACCTGGCCTGTCCGCCCAAAGCCTCTATTTTTAATACAGGCATAGTTGTAGTTATCCAGTCACCTACCAAGATGAAGTTACTTTGAAATGATTGGCTGGAAATGTGAGAGCCTGAAGGTCTATGTTGATGGACTTTGGGCTGTGACAATGAGCTTACTTTTGCAATTATATTAAAGGGGAATTGGGACTTTAAATGAAGCTGTTGAAATGCGGAAGTGGTGATAGAAAATCGTTTTATTCATATCAAAATAGAGTAATTTCATATATATATACATATAAGCACAAGGTATAGACATAGTGGTACAAGGTATATAGAAATAAACAATAAATAAGAATATAATCATAATGATCAATTGATGATATATACAACAGCAATATGGCCTGCAAATGTCAAAAACAGCATGCCCGGCACCTGTGTTAGCATGGTATAATTCTAAGGGTACTAGGATCATAATACCCTTAGAATTATACCATGCGAACACAGGTGCCGGGCATGCTGTTTTTGAAATTTGCAGGCCATATTGCTGTTGTATATATCATCAATTGATCATTATGATTATATTCTTATTTATTGTTTATTTCTATATACCTTGTACCACTATGTCTATACCTTGTGCTTATATGTATATATATATGAAATTTCTCTATTTTGATATGAATAAAACTATTTTCTATCACCACCTCCGTATTTCAACCGCTTCATTTAAAGTCCCAATTCCCCTTTAATGTATTTGATATAGGGATGGAGGCTCCTACCCAGGCCTCATATAAAGTCCCAAACCTTCCTCTGTTTCCACAGTATTACTTTTGCAATTTTGCGTTTGAGGCATTTCAAACATCTCAATTGGCAGGTGCATTCAACCTACACCTGACCTCTTATAATCTGGCATTTGACCTGAGTAAAGCTGGTATTGTATTCCCATAACATTGTATATTGAAAGAAGCAGTTCTGAAGCAAAGAAAAGCCCATCGACATAGACCCTAAAGTTGGCCATAAACAAGGTAACTTTTTCTGATTGCTTTTTTATATTCCCCAAAATAAGCGAGCACCTAAAATGCCCTGCCATGCTTCCTGCTCCTTTCTTTAGTTACATGTACATACATGGTCAATAAACAATCTTCAAGCATTCAGAAATCTACATGTTTGCGTACACATTAAAGCGGAACCTCATCCATAAGTGGAAGTTCCGCTTATTTGCATCATACCCCCATCCACTGCCACATTTGGCACTTTTTGAGGGGGAGCAGATACCTGGTCTTGACAAGCACCCGCTTCCACTTCCAGTTATATCTCCGCATCTGTGCGAAAGTTTGGCCACTCTTTCCCCCTGAAGCCTTCCGGAACACATCACAGGTGCCAGAAGACTGTAGGACTACTCAGAAAGCGTAACCCACTTAGGCATGCGCAGTAGGAAACTGTGAAGCCGCAAGGCTTCGCTGCCGGTTTCCTTTACCTAAGATGCTGGCGTCTGTACCCAAAGCCAATTGAAGGCTCAGGTGAGGACACCTCGCTCGATCTCTGGATAGGTAAGTGTCTTTTTATTAAAAGTAAGCAGTTACAGTATTTGTAGCTACTGACTTTTATTTTTTTGGGGGGAGACTTGAGCTGCTCTTTAATGTCCTTTGCTAGCTTTAATGGAATATTGTATAGTTTCTTTATTATATTCACATCTGTGATTACTGCATAATGCATACTGCAGCCGGCATTGGATCTGAAATCAGAGAAGCAAGCATAGTAAACAGAGTCCTGAATGATTCAGAGGAGTGACGCCCTCACTATTCTTCTACTAGCAAGGACAGCAACATGTGATTTTCTTTGCATAACTATATCTTGTATAGCTTTTTTTTACCAGTGAAAAGCAATGTTTGCACTAACTGGGCACATTGTCTTGTTTTACAGAAGATCCATCTTGCTTGGACTATTTCAGTTGGTGCTCCCTAGTGCCCCAGCATGGAGTCTGCAACCACAAATTCTATGGGAAGCAGTGCTGTAAGTCATGCACCAGGAAGAAGCACTTTGGTGATACTGGCTGATCTCCCAACGAAGGGCAAATTTGTATAAAATCCTATGAAACAAATTCATAAAGTGAAAGAAGTTAATCATCAGCAAACTGTCGTTTGATCCTCCAGCTAGAACTCCTGAAGCACCGAGAACTTCTAGATAATCAGATTTTAAATTGACTGAAGTGTAGCCATAGCTGCATTCCATGAATAATAACAACTCAACTCATACTGCAAAGTAATTACACAAGGTGGCTTCAGGATAGAAATAAAATGACTTACTTTTACATGGAGGAGTAAGGAAAGTTGCAGCAGTAGATACATCTAGTGTGGACTATATCACTTGGTGCTCCACTGTTCTTCAGTATTGAGTATGCAACCATAAATAATATAAAACTATGCAGCAGTATATATACTGCAAATTGGATTTGGAGATGAACATCAATTCTGACCAACCACAAGTACGACAAGAGGACATGTATGCCTAATTATTGTCTATACAGAACTGTGATCATGAATAGACTGTGTCCCTCTGTACTCCTTTGTCTTCCACCATGGAGTTTGCTACCACAAAAGTTATGAGAAGCATGATATTACACAGCATACTTACTAGGATATAGGAATTATTAGTATGGCCACCCAAAGGTACGCTAAGAGGACATTGTGTACTGAAAGAGCATTTAAAAGTCCATTTGATGCTTCCTTTTTGCCAACATGGAGTTTACAGACACATTTTATGAGGCAAACATTGTTTTAAGCAACAAGAATATTAAACTGCTTTCTAAGATGCTTTCATGAAACCGAAACTGCCATCAACCGATATGCCAAGAAGGTAAATGTGCGCATCTTGTTGATGTCCTTACGGGAGGTCCTTCATGACCACACTGTTAAACTGGTGCTCTTTCATTAACAATACAGGGATTTTTTAGCCCCATATTATATGGGACACAGTGTTTGCAGCTTTGGATCTGTCCTTAATGAAATTATATCTGGACCCCATTAATGGAAAAATGTGACCACCGATTATTTCTCGTAGAGAAAACGTGCACCTCAATTTTGTTACTGACATTGAGTAACTGCTTTGTAAAGGATTTCTTTGATTAAAAAACAACAGTCCAAGACTTGAATACTACTGGAAGGCTTCTGGTAGGAAAAATAAATATGTAAAAAAGGAAAGAATAGCTGCACATGCAAAACTGAATAGGTGTGCATATTTATTAAGGAATGGACAAGAGCTGAGATGAAACTCTTGTGAACTATATCCTACAAATATGTATTTCAAGCCATAAAAGTGACCCAGTATGAGTCCGTACACAGAGGGCCGTTTAATCAGTGGACCAAAAGGATGGCCCCAGTGGTGAACTTTTTAAAGCTATAAACATCCACCAAAACTTAGCCTTCAGTTATTCATATTGATTGTATCTTCAGTTACTTTAAATTCTATACTTAAGGATCTAGCTTTATGCATTCTACTACAGTTTCTCATCATTATAAAGTCGGATCATAACAATGGTCCTGCTCTGGTGCTTACTTCATGGAGACTGTTGGTCAATGCTATTTGACCTGGACAATGTAAAGTATTAATATGATCATAATCTATCCATGGTGCTTTCCACCTTACTGCTGGAAAAGTAAGGTGATTTTCTATTTATTTCCTATAAATCACTTTCTGACCATTTGTTTAGTAGTAATGCTGAAAATCCCACCAAAAGGAAGGGGCGGGTAGATCTTCAACAATGCAGGAAAGTCTTGAAATTTTCATAAGAGTGAACCAGGGCAGGAAGACCCTTTAAAGGTGTACAGGCCCTAACAGATGTTTGCATTTTATTGTCTTCCGATTTTAAAATGTGTTCATGCAGGTGTACCTTAAACTGGAGGTTTATGCAAAATATAAAACTGCGACTAGGAGATTGTTAAAAGTTGTACTTGTAGCCAGAGATGTGTGTTTAACATTTTTAGTTCCCTACTTTACATTATTTCCACAGCTCACCATACTTGTCAATCACTGGGATTATATCTTGCATACCTCATTGTTGGCAATTACACAATGCAACACAATTATGGAGTAAAGAAGGCAAGATTGCAGGAAGACTCTTGAATTCATACACATTGATCTGCAACACCAGAAAGCTGCAGTTAGAATCTTACTTTTATTAAATTATCCACAGGAATAAAGCTCACATACAAGTTGATGCATTTCTGCCCAACAGGGCCTTAGTCATAACTAATGACTAAGGCCCTGTTGGGCAGAAATGCTTAGAAATTAAGATTTTACCTGCAGCTTTCTGGAGTTGCCAATCTATTTGTATGGGTTCAAGTTTCAACAGTTGTGGGGTCTGGCACTCGCTTGTCTGCTTCCATCTGACATTGGCTTCTAGGTTGCAGCACAGCTCCACTCTTTTTTTATGCAGGAAGACTGCATTCTGTGGAAATAGCTGAATTGCATATGGTACAGCAGTCTGTCAGTCTAGGATCAAAATGCATGCAGCTTGTTTATTCTTTGGATCTTTCCGTGCAATTCAGACATATACAACATAGGACTATTAATAACGTGGATGATTTATTTTTGGTGCCAAAGTCTTGGCACTGTGAGATCTTTCAAAGGACAGGTAGCTTTTTGCATCATTAATTCAGGCAACTGATTGAGTAAATATGGTTCTTATGGGGTCAAGCTAACAGCAGATTTTGTTAAGGGTCAGACAAGGGTTAGTGTTGGGGTCAATGGCTAAGGCGCTGGATTAAGGGTTTCAAGGATACTTTACAAGAGGTTAAGGTTAATGTTAAGTGTCAAGGGCATTTTTAAGTGCTAGGGTTAGATTGAGGGGTTAGGGTTAGCGTAAGTGTTTAAAGGTTAATTTTAAGGGTTAGAGCCCATTTCCTTGTATGGGTTGTGACAACACATGGTAAAACACGTTACTATGTGTTTCTGCAACTCAATGTCAGGTCAAATGCTAGCCTCGTGTTAGGGATTAGAAATAGGTTATATGTCAGGGCAACTGGGGAACTATCACTGGGCTCCAAGCAGTGAAAAAACATATCAATAATAATGTTCTGAAGACCCAGATGTGGGTAATGAAAGAAACGTTTTGCTCTATCTAGCTTTGTAGACTCAGCAACAGCTGCATGTGCATTAGAAATACAACCAAGATTTCCGTTTTATCTTAGATTAGTTAATATGAATCCTCTACAGCAGGGGTTTCAAACTCAATTTAATTGCAGGCCGTATCAGCATTATGGTTGCCCTCAAAGTGCCGGTTGTATCTGTAAGACTATAGTTGGAGGCAGAGCAGGGAAGCAGAATGTGTAGAGTCTGGAGGAGGACCAGAGGAGGGCTGGAGTCAGCTAAATGCTGAGATCAGGGGAGGCAGAGACAGGGGGGTGCTGTGGTTACACAGGGAGGAGCAGGATCTGTAGAATGAGTCCTGTTCTTCTCTTTGCTGCCGACTTCTGAGACGGGGGGGTCAGAAGCGAGCCTCTCTGTGGTTGCATGGAGAAGCGTAAGTTCTGCCTTAGGAGTTCTGTCCATCTCTTTGCTGCCAACTGCTGAAGTGGTGCAACAGCTGCAGGAGAGGAGCGATGGCCACATGAAATGGCCTGGTGGGCCTGATTCAGCCCACAGGCCTAGTGTTTGACACATGTGCTCTACAGGTTACCTTATGAACATTTTAGAAAACAATGTAATAAGTGGTCATGGCTGCTTAGAACTCTGCCTGTATGTTTAGCCTATGTTATGTTAGGATAGTCTCACTTCAATGGTGCTGAGGGGTCAATAGGGTAATAAAGGTGGCAGATGATATAATGATAATATTATTAGGGAAAAGCTCCCTAGCAGGGCCAAAGCCAGCAAAAAATAAAACAGAGGTGTCAACCTTTCTAGGCTCTATCCAAATCAAAATAAATTGTTTAGGGATACATTTTAATTGTACATCTAGAGACCTTCTGTTTCCCTTAAGACTGCAGTCTAGTCCCATCTTTGCTGTTACGTCATCTCAGCAAACTGGTGTGTGTTGGCAAAGAAGAGGGCAATTAGAACCAATTTAACATGGCCTCAGAAGAAAGGGTAAAAAATAGGACATGAGTGTAAAAATAATAATAATTGTGGCTATTTAAATTTCCTTACAAAGGAATAAAGAAAGCTAATGCTACTGCCAAACCCAGCAGGCCTCAGACATGGCTACGTGCTACTATAATTTTATGAGGCGTGGCAATGAGGAGTATATTTATGGAACTCCATTTAATCCTACCAGTTATCCTACATACCTAAGGTCCAATTTAGTTGCAGCAAAAAAAAGTAACTTTGAAGCCTCTGATTACTTAACTCGGCACTAATTCTAGACCGCGGTGAGTTCCAGTGACCATGTAAGACAAATCAAAAAGCACATATTTTTTTTATTACTGTAGGCTGGTCTGTGTGTATAGGATTTGAGCCACAACAATACATTGAATTACTCTTGTATATCACAGTGCTTTGATTGATGCCCAGGTTAATGACTTAAAGGGGAACTCTTCCTTAATGGTTCTTATAAGTACGATGATTATGCTTTGCCCCAAATTTGGACTGTTTAAAGTTTCATTAGTTCCCATGCTTGTCTGCAGAGACATAAAAAGGTGAATATAGAAGAAACTATACAGCTGGAATTATTTGACAACTCTTCATAATAAAGGGACTTTAAAAGGCAGCTCCTAGAATACAATACAAATCAGCCACATATACAGTCAGGTTCATAAATATTGGGACATTGACACAATTGTAATCTTTTTGGCTCTATACACCACCACAATGGATTTGAAATGAAACAAACAAGATGCGCTTTAACTGCAGACTTTCAGCTTTAATTTGAGAGTATTTACATCCAAATCAGGTGAACGGTGTAGGAATTACAACAGTTTGTATATGTGCCTCCCACTTTTTAAGGGACCAAAAGTAATGGGACAATCGGCTGCTCAGCTGTTCCATGGCCAGGTGTGTGTTATTCCCTCATTATCCTATTTACAAGGAGCAGTTAAAAGGTCCAGAATTCATTTCAAGTGTGCTATTTGCATTTGGAATCTGTTGCTGTCAGCTCTCAATATGAGATCCAAAGAGCTGTCACTATCAGTGAAGCAAGCCACCATTAGGCTGAAAAAACAAAACAAACCCATCAGAGAGATAGCAAAAACATTAGGTGTGGCCAAATCAACCGTTTGGAACATCCTTAAAAAGAAAGAACGCACTGGTGAGCTCAGCAACACCAAAAGACCCGGAAGACCACAGAAAACAACTGTGGTAGATGACCGAAGAATTATTTCCTTGGTGAAGAAAACGCCCTTCACAACAGTTGGCCAGATCAAGAACACTCTCCAGGAGGTAGGTGTATGTGTGTCAAAGTCAACAATCAAGAGAAGACTTCACCAGAGTGAATACAGAGGGTTCACCACAAGATGTAAACCATTGGTGAGCCTCAAAAACAAGAAAGCCAGATTAGAGTTTGCCAAACAACATCTAAAAAAGCCTTCACAGTTCTGGAACAACATCCTATGGACAGATGAGACCAAGATCAACTTGTACCAGAGTGATGGGAAGAGAAGAGTATGGAGAAGGAAAGGAACTGCTCATGATCCAAAGCATACTACCTCATCAGTGAAGCATGGTGGTGGTAGTGTCATGGCGTGGGCATGTATGGCTGCCAATGGAACTGGTTCTCTTGTATTTATTGATGATATGACTGCTGACAAAACCAGCAGGATGAATTCTGAAGTGTTTTGGGCAAAATTATCTGCTCATATTCAGCAAAATGCTTCAGAACTCATTGGACGGCGCTTCACAGTGCAGATGGACAATGACCCGAAGCATATTGCGAAAGCAACCAAAGAGTTTTTTAAGGGTAAGAAGTGGAATGTTATGCAATGGCCAAGTTAATCACTTGACCTGAATCCGATTGAGCTTGCATTTCACTTGCTGAAGACAAAACTGAAGGGAAAATGCCCCAAGAACAAGCAGGAACTGAAGATAGTTGCAGTAGAGGCCTGGCAGAGCATCACCAGGGATGAAACCCAGCGCCTGGTGATGTCTATGTGTTCCAGACTTCAGGCTATAATTGACTGCAAAGGATTTGCAACCAAGTATTAAAAAGTGAAAGTTTGATGGATGATTGTTAATCTGTCCCATTACTTTTGGTCCCTTAAAAAGTGGGAGGCACATATACAAACTGTTGTAATTCATACACCGTTCACCTGATTTGGATGCACATACCCTCAAATTAAAGCTGAAAGTCTGCAGTTTAAGCATATTTTGTTGATTTCATTTCAAAACCATTTTGGTGGTGTATAGAGCCAAACATATTAGAATTGTGTCGATGTCCCAATATTTATGGACCTGACTGTATAAAAGAAATTATATTTTATTAGTAACAGCTTGTATAAGGAAGGATAATGATCAACATAGACATGTTAATAACAACCGCACTAATGCAGTGTTGATATATAGATATTATGTATGTGTAGTGACCACTCATATGGGATAAACATGATGGATATCCCATTTTACTAGCAGTAAACTGCGGTCAACGCGTTTTGTAGAAAAACCCACTTCATAAGCACCAACGGTGAAAAAGGTTACACAGAATCCATAGACTTTACAATAATGGTTTCACTTAAAACGGAACTTCACCCTCTCATTCAACAACAACTATTTGTAATCCTTTTGCTGCTACCATTGGTAAATAGATAGGAAAGTAGATCATATTTTCTTGTTTCAATCGTATTTTTTTTACTTTATTTCTTTAGTTACTTCCTGGTTTCCAGCAGTGTTAATTTAGTTGAACATAATATTTTTATATTATCAAATATTTCAGATGACAAAATACGACTAAAGCTAAAATGGCATTTTAGTCAAAAGTGACTATGATTAAAAATAAATCGAAATTTGACGTAAAAACCACTGGTTATTTATCACAACGGTTAAATCTGCGTCTGTAGTGTATGTTCAAACCTTAAAGTAGAGGTTCAGCCCAAAATTAACTAACTCGAAATCTACTGGCAGCCACATTCTAAAACGAACCTATCTAGCCCTGTAAAACAAAATCGATATATATATGTTTTCTGCAGCCGTTCTGGTCCCAAACTGAGCTGTCAGCGGCGGCTTCTCTGTGTAGGCGTGTGCAGAAGAGGCAGCCGACAATGGGAGCCCCACAATAATTCTATGGGTGGTTTTCCCAGCCATTGTCGGCTGTCTCCTGCACACAGCATCCTCTGGAGACCAGACCAGATCGCATTCAAAAAAGGTATTTTAACTTTACAGGGTTAGATGGATTAGTCTTAAGTTTTTCACTTTAATGCCATAAATATTAACATGTTATTAGATTTTTACTTCAGGATTATTTAATGAGTTTAGAAATTCTTGAGAAATGCTTAAATAATGCATTACAATTTAACCACTTCAGGCCCGGAAGATTTGGCTGCTCGATGGCCAGCCAGGCCATTTTTTGCGATACTCCACTACGTCGCTTTAACTGACAATTGTGCGGTCGTGCGATGCTGTACCAAAACAAAATTGACGTCCTTTTTTTCCCAGAAATAGAGCTTTTTTTTGGTGGTATTTGATCATCTCTGCTGTTTTTATTTTTTTGCGCTATAAACAAAAAACGAGCAACAATTTTGAAAAAAAAACACATTATTTTGTACTTTTTGCTATAATAAATACCCCCAATTTTTTTAAAAAAAGCTATTTTTTTTTCCTCAGTTTAGGCCAATATGTATTCTTCTACATATTTTTGGTAATAAAAATTGCAATAAGTGTATATTGATTGGTTTACACAAAAGTTATAGTGTTTACAAAATAGGGGAAAGATTTATGGCATTTTTATTATTATTTTTTTTTACTAGTAATGGCGGTGATCAGCGATTTTTATCGGGACTGCGACATTATGATCGGACACTTTTGGCACATTTTTGGGACCATTGACAATTATACAGCGATCAGTGCTATAAAAATGCACTGATTACTGTATAAATGTCACTGGCGCCCCAACACTAGGGGGCGATCAAGGAGTTAACTGTGTTCCCTATGTATGTTTCTAACTGTGGGGGGAGGGGACTGACCTAGAGGAAATGACAGATCGTGGTTCCTAGCTATTAGGAACTCACGATCTGTCTCTCCTCACAGAACAGAACAGGGATTTGTGTGTTTACACACATACGTCCCTATTCTGCCTCTTGTGCACATGATCGCGCGTGGCCGGCGGTCACCGTGACCACCGTCCACGCGCATCGGCATCCCCAGCAGTGCAGCGGGCGCGCACCTGCTATCCCATTTAAAGGGACCGACGTACAGCTACGACGGTTCGCGGGATTGTGCTGACCTGGCGCAGTATAATGACAGCGGCTGGTCGGCAAGTGGTTAACTAAACCTATTAGACTTTAGTCGGTTAAAATGTACTGCAGATTTTAGTCAACTAAAACAATTCAAATGACTAAAATACGACTAAAACGGCAAATTAGTCAAAAGACTATGATTAAAACTAAATTGAAATTTGATGTCAAAGTTAACAATGGTTTCCAGGCCTAGGCAAATTATGTCATATATCCCAGGAGTCCCCAAGAGGGGTTTTCTCAGCTAAGTACAACCTCTCCTGTCTGCATGCCTGAACTAAGGGCAGACAGATTCCAAAAAATAATGTTTCATGAATAATTTGCCCTAACTCAAGATGACCAGAGAAGCTGGGGGGGGGGGGGTGTATTTCAAAGTGATTTCTCAACAAAATAAAGCATGGAGACATGGATGGATGGGGGAGTTTTCTTTGAATATTAAAAAGAATTAAATAGTGTTTTTGGTTTGTGATGCTCAAATGCAGTGTAGTTCATCTTTAATATAAGACATTAGATACTACAACTGCTTAATAAATAAAGTGGTTACGCTTACATGGAACTGAGAAAGTGGAGAAAATCAGGCCTTCCGAGTGTCCTGTCATAAGAAGGTACAAATTACAGAAGCATTCTCCCCATCCTCCTCCTCCAGGTAGCAGCAGGCAATGAAGCTACTATTGGTAAACCATTGTAAACTGTTAGATGAACCCCTTTTACAGCTCACAGGTCAGCCTATAGCCCCTTTCATTCCCTGCAATCAACCGAGCTTAAAGCTTTAGAGTCCATTCCTTGCTCCACTGTAGTTCACCAATCAAACAACGAGCCGCACACCAAAGATGTTCATCTCCAGCCACCATTGTAAACTCTTTGGATGTTGCATAACCTCTTTCACCGTTGGTCCCGATGAAGTGAATATTTCTACGAAATGAATTGACCTTATACAAGTTGTGACTAATAAAATAGAATTTTTACATATGTGGCTGATATGTTTCTATTCTATGAGCTGCCATTTAAAGTCCCTTTAGTTAATATTTGCTAAACAGCAATTGTATTAATCTTTTTCTGAGTATCATCCAACCTTTGAAATATATTCTACTACCTTGAAGTACAGCTGTAAAGCCGGCCATAGATGGTTCGAATGACTGGCCGACATTCAAAACATCTATGGGCAGGCTGATCCATCAATTGACTTGGGTACAACAACTAGTAGGCTGAAACATGCGATAATTGGCAGCAGCAATAATCACTGTGTTCTCCTGGTAGGGAGAGCTCCTCATGGGGGGGAACACAGTAGCTCCGTGGGAGGGAGTCCCCCATCAATACTGACTGTGTTGATGGGGAATCCAGCAATTTTCTTTTCTGCAGCTCAAGGTCACAGGAAAGAAAATCGCAACATCTATGGCCTGCCTTAATACAAAAATCTTTCTGGATTTTATTCAGATATGCTGGAGGCACATCACAAGTGTGATCTTAAAGTAAAAATAACATATTTTTTTTAAAGAATATGGCAAGGCAATATACAGTGGAACCTTGGTTTACGAGTAACGCGGTTAACAAGCTTTTTGAAGGACGAGCAACTTTTTTTTTTTAAATTCTGACTCGGTTTGCAAGTGTTGTCTCGCAAAACGAGCAGAATTCAAGCTAATGGGCAGTGCAGTACCGCATTTGGCCAGAGGTGTGGGGGCGCCGGGGACACTCGGAACGGTTCAGAGCTGTTCGGAAATACTCGGAATGACTCGAAAATACTCGCCGGAAATACTCAGGGAAAGCTCGGCTGAACTCGGAAAGCCTCGGAAACACTCGGGAACCAAGTGTTTCCGAGGCTTTCCGAGTTCAGCTGAGCTGTCCCCGAGTATTTCCGAGGCTCTCCGGCACCCCCCCACCTCTGGCCACATGCGGAATTGCATGTAATAGAAGTCAATGCGGAACTAATTATCTTCGTTTATATTGACTTCTATGGGGAAACTTGCTTTGATATGCAAGTGCTTTGGATTACAAGCATTCTCCTGGAACGGATTATGCTCGTAATCCAAGGTTCCACTGTACACTGAATGAACCCAGAGCACTTAAAGAACAGCCTAGTAGCATATTAAAGCGGTTGTATACCCGCTGTCATTTTTTTTTTTTTTTTACACCTACAAGGGAAAAGGCATAATGAGCTAGTATGCACCGCATACTAGCTCATTATGAGATACTTACCTTAGAACGAGGCGCCGGCATCTCACCTGGTCCACGCCGAGGGAGCCGACATCTCCCCTCGGCGTGTCTTCCGGGTATCGCGGCTCCGGCGCTGTGAGTGGCCGGAGCCGCGATGTCGTCACTCCCGCGCATGCGCGCGGGAGACTTCTGCCCGGCATGCCGGGCTGTCAGTCGAGAGTCCCCTGTGCGCATGCGCCGCTGCAGTTAGCGGCTCATTGCGAGGGGAATATCTCCTAAACCTGTAATATATTTTTTTTACCTACAGGTAAGCCTTATTATAGGCTTACCTGTAGGTAAAAGTTACAAATATAGGTATACAACCACTTTAAGTAAAATACTTAATCACAAGACCATTTTTTTAAATGCTTTTGCTGGAAGTCACGTGGCTGCAATCCTCTTTGTTATACGCCTCCTTCTGCAGTTGGTGGGTGGAGGCTATCAGTGGGCTTGTGTGTCCCCCATGTGAGCCTGTGCGCATGTGCGGTGGAGATAGCGTCCGCGGAGCCAACTCAGTGTACATACATAATGAAGCTGGGAGAGCTTTCAGGTGCTGGCCATGCCAGGGGGATTATTGGTTTGAATGGCAGCTGACATGGGAAATCAGATACATAACAGTGAACTGACAGACCAACAGGTAGTTAATATATAATACCTAAGAAAATGTACATTTGTTCTGTGCATATAAGGTGCAAAAAAAGAACAACAACGGAATGTTATTAGGCTCTTTCCTATACTCATCAAATGTTTTTCATTAAAGCGGTATTAAACCCAAAAGCAAACATTTAATCAATTGCAGCGTACCAATTCTTAGATGTGATGGCTGCATTCATTTTTTTTTTTAGGCTTTCTTTCTTCTATTTTCATCTGGTGATCCAGCCAGTAAGTCTGTTGTCTTACAAAAGAACAAGCTCTCTTGCAAGATGTATAAGTTACAGAGATGAGACAAACCATTTAACACTGGCAGGGGTGTTTACAATGATCAGCTTTTATTCATTTATGTAAAACCTTTATCCCAGAAGGAAGAAACGGTTTGCTGTAACTGCTTATAAGATATTAGCTGGAATTTGCCTTTAATTTGTTAGTGTATTTTAATCTGCTAGTACAACTAATACTCTCCTTCCTCCAGACTGAGAATGCTCCTGTCCAAAGGTGCCCCCTGTGCTCCTTCATCCAGAGTGGAGGCACTCTAATACGGGAGGTGTGTTACTGGCCAGATCACCAGGTGAAAACAGAGGGGGGAACAGTCTAAAAAAAAGGACACAAATGTAGCCACCACATCTGATGATTGTTAAGCTGTAATATATTACATTTTTGGTTTTGGGTTTAATATCTCTTTAATTTTAAACAGATTTGGCCACTATTGATGGTGCTAATGCTAGGTACATATGGGGTGACAAACTGGTAGGTCATTGTACTAATTAGTCCATGTTGGTGCAGAAATCACCCCAGTTAAGCTATTGCATGCTGAAAGCGGGACTGCCCCCCTTCCAGTACACATTAATCAGCGCTCACTGCCATTGGCTGTGAGCACTGATCGGATGCTGGTTTTCCAGCAAGCTCATTCGACAGAAGCCAGTCATTAGACTGCTTCTGTCGGACAGGCTGCTGTACACACAGGTCGAATGTCGGCCGTTTTCTGTTGAACCAGGTGATACCAGTCAATATTCGGCCTGTGTGTACCAGCCTCCAGTATTATAGGAATTTCCTATAATATTTAGTGCCATCTAGTGGCTAAATCCTATATACATAAATACTCTTTGCAATGACTAGATTAGCGAATACAGGTTTACAGTAATACCTCAGATTGCGAGTAACGCGGTTAACGAGCGTTTTGCAATACAAGTTATTACTTAAAAAAAAATCCTGACTCAGTTTGTGAGTGTTGCCTCGCAAAACAAGCAGGATTCAAGCCTCTGCGGTGTGCAGTACCGCATTTGACCAGAAGTGGGGGGGTGGCCGGTGACACTCGGAGCCTTTCGGATGCACTCGGAAATATTCCATTCCCGAACCTCTCCTAGTATTTCCAAGTCTCTCCGGCGCCCCTCCACCTCTGGCCAAATGCAGTACTGCACTCAATAGAAGTCAATGTGGAGCGAATTATCTTAGTTTCCATTGACTTCTATGGGGAAACTCGCTTTGATATGCGAGTGCTTTGGATTACAAGCATTCTCCTGGAACGGATTATACTCGTAATCCAAGGTTCCACTGTACTGTTCTAAATGAGAAGTGTATTGCTTCAGCGCCCGATCACACATGAGCATCTCGTACTGCATGTGCTTTAATGCAACAATTTGTCCCCATTGAATGCATTTTGACATGGCTGGCAACCCACCTCAACACAGCCAAAAACATTCTTTCAATATTTTGTCAATGCAGCACATTGCAATGTGGTGGGAGCAGCACAGGTACACGAACATCATCTGCATATGTGTATTGGCATGCCAGTTAGAATACGCTACACTATACCCTTGCATTACGATAATGGCTGTTTTACCATTCATTGCAATGCCTAGAATAAAGCCAGATATAAGAAAAAGCAATCCCAATATATTTCTATACAACAGCAACCTCTCTTCTAATGTGCCAAACACCATGATTAGACACTTGCCTTCAACTGCAGGGAACTGACATAAGACCTTCAGTGCAGGTACTGCTGAAGCTTTATTCAGGGGAAAAAAAAGAAAAAGAAAAGAAAACAGCAAAATATTCATAACATTACATGATGCACGTTTGCTGTTTTTTAAAATTTTGACTGGAACTCTGGTCCACTTGAAATAAATACAACAGTTACATCAATGTGACAAAATGATTAACCTAATAAAACCATATTTTCTTCAAATGGTGCCAAACCTGTACCTTGAAGATAGTTCTATATGAAATCATATTTTGCCCGGACTTAAGAAAGATAGATAGCAGGTGGGCATAAAATGTTAATAAAATTTATATATAAAAAAAAAAAATAATAATAATATACAGGCAGGTCTGTATGTTGAATCCATAGTGGGTTTTATACAATTTGGTAAGATGTTCTATGCTAATTGTCTATTATTTTATATGAGAATTTGTGTTGTAACCTCTATGGCACTAAAAGAGGTTGTCTCTCTGAATGTTTGAAATAAAATTAAAAAAAAGTTGAGTATATGTATTATAGCAAGAAATGTTATATTTATTATGTTTTTTTAAGAAATCCTGTTTTTTTTAAGTGCTGTACATTTCCCAATAAAATTAAAATGTCTTGAGTTGCCGCTTACTGTGATAAAAACAGAGAATAGGTGCTGGAACTCCCACCTTCTGAGTCCTCCCTTGTCTCCACCCCCTACCCTCCTCCGAGCACCATACCTTGGTTCCACCCCCGACCTACCCTTCAGTACTGCCCCAAGTATCATTTTGTGGTGCTAAAAAATTTGTATGGAATTTGTTCTTCTCTAATAACAAGAAAAGAAGTAAAATAGATCTCCTGGAGCCATCAACAATAGATCGCCCCCAGAAACAATAGACCAAACCCAGCAACATAGTTCCCCCACACAATAATAGACCCGCCCCCCCCCACACAGCAACAATGGACCACCCCCAACAAAATACCACCCCCAGCAACAAAGGACCCACCCCAGCAACATTAGACCCCCAGCAGCAACAACATCTCTAAGCAGCCAGCATCAATAGACCCTCCAGCAGCAACAACAGATCTCCAAGCAGCCAGCAACAATAAACCTCTCCCAGCAACATAAGACTCCCCCAGCAATAATAAACCCCCCACAAGCAACAATAGACCCTCACACAAAAATAGATCTCCAGTGACAGTAGATCCCACAGCACAACCCACACCCCTTGCTAGTATATACATTCAGTGCTGGAGGTGCCCGACATTGCGTTCCTGCTGAAAAGAAGCCCTGGATAAAAGAAATAGTGTAATGTGATTTTACATGTCAATGGGTCTGTGGAGCAAGATAACATACACTAGGGCTTTAGCACATGGGTGCCAAAAACACCATGTTTTGGGTGTTCAGGCATTTCTTTTTTACTGATCTGAATGCGGCTCATTGCTTTCAATAGACCTGTACACACAGACGTGTAAATATCAGTAAAATAATGTTACATTTCAATCAATAAACCAAAAACAAAAATATGTGTTTCTGGCCAGTATTTCACACATAGTACCCTCCCAGTATAGGATGCTAGAAATATTAAGTTTTCGGCTTGCTCTGCAATTAGAGGAGCAGTGATCATTTGCCTTGGTCTGCTCATGGTTTCACAGGCTGGGAGTTTGATTGTTTCCAGAACTAAGGGCAGGAAAGCCAAAGGACTGGCCTGAATATTTTACTATGACCTGACCAAACCCTATGGAGGTGTGCCCAGAAGGTGGTCTGGGAGGTGATAAATAGCCAGAATCCTTGGGGAGATTGTGTTTTTTTCCTACCAGGAATGGATCCATGAGCTTCAGGGGGCTGCTTGCCCCTGAAGCACCTCTGGACTGAAAGCTGGATTGCTCTGCCAAGGGATCAAGTCTGAGGAGGTGGCTGCTCTAGGACTTGTAGAGTAGGGATCCTGAATTAGTGTAACCAGAGAGACATTCCTTGTGGCCCCCAACTATGAGACTTTAACTATTCTGAATTTAACTCATGGTCCCCCAGCTATGAAAAAATATACTGTTCTGTAAATGACCTCATGGTTCCCACCTGTGAGAACTAAACTGTCCTTGCTTTACAAAGAGAAGAAAGTCCTCTGCTAACTGCTCCTAAAGAGTAACTCCACTTTTACTGAGAAAAAAAAAACATTCCCCTCTGGATGATCTATGTACATTGCAAGGATTTTAACAAACTTTTTTGCAGAATCCTACCTTTTGTTATTCTGAAGTATTTGTCCGTGCCCATGTGAAAAGTGAATCTAATGTGAGTAGTTTCATAATTATCAATCAGCTGCAGCACCTGAAGGGCTCTAATGAGAAAAGGTCAGGGTGTGCATCCCTTTAGATGTGATTACCTACTGGGAGTATCTCACCAAAAATTACATTTTGTAGCGGGGGTGCCTAAAATCTGATTTGTATCTTGGGTAGACTTCAGGGAAAATCAGTGAGCCAATCACACAAGCAGGAAATGATGTTTCTGGGGGACATTCTGTGTACAGAACACCTCCAGGTTGTCATATTGCATTGCGTTTGCAGAAAATTACAGAGCTGCATATTGAAAAGGAAAGTTCATTTTTAATAACATTTAATTACAATATGTCGCAATTGTATACAGCGTTACCGTGCCCACGTGTAAACAAGGCATATAACTTTTGCGCAAACCAATCAATACACGCTTATTGCAAATTTTTTTACCAAAAATATGTAGAAGAATACATATCGGCCTAAACTGAGGAAAAAATTTGGGTTTTTATTATATATTTTTGGGGGATATTTATTATAGCAAAAAAGTAAATAATATTGCTTTTTTCAAAATTGTTGCTCTTTTTTTTAAATAAAATAATAAAAACCGCAGAAGTGATCAAATACCACCAAAAGAAAGCTCTATTTGTGGGAAAAAAAGGACATCAATCTTGTTTGGGTGCAACGTCGCACGACCGCGCAATTGTCAGTTAAAGTGACGCAGTGCAGAATCGCAAAAAGTGCTCTGGTCAGGAAGGGGGTAAAATCTTTCAGGGCTGAAGCGGTTAATGGACCCAGAATGAATGGATTGTTGCTTGTGTGAACGGTGGCCACTGTACTACCTATGGAGAACCCATTAAATTCTCAGCGGCTCCTCTCCTGAATAGTAGATTAAATTGCAGCTAGAAGAATATTACATACATTTACAAATGTAAACACGCATGCTATACTCACATTTTTTGCACAGTAACTTTCTGCTAGGAAGATCTGGCATTTTTACACCAGTACTGCATGCAAGGACCCTTATCATGAATACTACACTGCAAGAGACAGGGGGATTGATTTCCTAAAGGCAAATAGCCAGTACACTTTGCAAGGAAAGTTGACCTTTGTCAAGATGAATGAATAAGCTCTGTTTACTTCCATCATCCACTTATGTGCCAGCAAAAATGCTGTTTTTTTTTTTTTTGTTTTTTTTTCCTTGCATGTGATTGGCTGTTCTTGGCAACGAGAATATTCACCACAATCACTAAGCTCTGAGGAAAATTCTTAAGTGCAACTTCCTTTGTAACGTGAACCACCTATTTGTCTTTAGTAAATCAACCCCAACAGTACTGTCCCACACCACCAGCAATGGACTTGGACCATTTTTTTATCATCCTTATAGGAGAGCTCAAACCCAACAAATGCACTGGATGCAGCCCTCTCGAAAAAGCGTGTAGGACCCTTTTAGTGGGGGTCCCACCTTTTGGTTGTCGGGCTTGTCACATTAGACCCTTTAGGATAGGTTTTAAATAGACAGGTGGGTGAAGTAAAGGCCAGAATGTTTGGCCTGTGGAGTTAACGGAGATGGTTTCCCCATTAAGATGGTCAAGGAAAAGGGATGGTGCAATGCTCCATGAGCTACCTTGTAGGAGAACATGTCCTCCACATGGGAGGCTAAAATACATGAAAGCTGGATGCTGTTCCAAATGTTATTCCCATGGGACCATGTGCATTCAGAGACATATGCCCCAAATGCAAGAACTATGCAACCAACTGGGTACAACTGTCAAGTTTTACAACCCCTCATTGATTTTGACAGGCTGCTGACAGCGGGCTGTAGCCTTCACCTGTGCCTTCCTCGCCTCTCAAATCAGTGAGTTTTTACTTTGTAGTCCCCCCCCCCCCACCTCTTGCTGCCAATCTCATACCCCTTCACTCCTTCTCCTTGATATTCTCCCAGCACTTGTTCTGGTTGCACCCCTGTTGCCTGAGACCAGCACCACCACGCAGCGCTACAGCGCCTTGAAAAAGTATTCATACCTCTTGAAATTGTCCACATTTTGCCATATTACAACCAAAAACGTAAATGTACTTTATTGGAATGTTATGTGATAGATCAATACAAAGTGGTACATAATTGTGAAGTGGAAGGAAAATGATGAATGGTTTTCAAAATTTTTGACAGATAAATATGTGATAATTGTGGTGTGCGTTTGTATTCAGCCCCCCTGAGTCAATACTTAGAACCACCTTTCGCTGCAATTACTGCTGCAAGTCTTTTTGAGGATGTCTCTACCAGCTTTGCCCATCTAGAGAGTGAAATATTTGCTCATTCTTCCTTGCAAACTAGCTTAAGCTCTGTCAGATTGGACGGAGAGCGTCTGTGAACAGCAATTTTCAAATCTTGCCACCGATTCTCAATTGGATTTGGGTCTGGACTTTGACGGGCCATTCTAACACATGAATATGCTTTGATCTAAACCATTCCATTGTAGCTCTGGCTGTATGTTTAGGGTCGTTGTCCTGCTGAAAGGTGAACCTCCACCCCAGTCTCAAGTCTTTTGCAGACTCTAACAGGTTTTCTTCTAAGATTGCCCTGTATTTGGCTCCATCCATCTTCCCATCAACTCTGACCAGCTTCCCGTCACTGCTGAAGAAAAGCGTCCACACAACATAATGCTGCCACCACCATGTTTCACAGTGGGGATGGTGTGTTCAGGGTGATGTGCAGTGTTCGTTTTCCGCCACACATAGCATTTTGCTCTTCAATTTTGGTCTCATCTGACCAGAGCATGTTCTTCCACATGTAGGCTGTGTCCCCTGCATGGCTTCTTGCAAACTGCAAACAGGACTTCTTGTGGCTTTCTTCTTGCCACTCTTACATAAAGGCCGGATTTGTGGAGTGCATGACTAATAGTTGTCTTGTGGACAGATTCTCCCACCTGAGCTGCGGATCTCTGCAGCTCCTCCAGAGTTACCATGGGCCTCTTGGCTGCTTCTCTGATTAATGCTCTCCTTGCCCGGCCTGTCAGTTTAGGTGGACAATCATGTCTTGGTAGGTTTGCAGTTGTACCATACTCTTTCCATTTTCAGATGGTGGTTTAAACAGTGTTCCGTGAGATGTTCAAAGCTTGGGATATTTTTTTATAACCTAACCCTGCTTTAAACTTTTCCACAACTTTATCCCTGACCTGTCTGGTGTGTTCCTTGGCCTTCAGGATGCCTTTTGTTCACTAAGGTTCTCTAACAAACCTTTGAGGGCGTCACATAACAGCTATATTTATACTGAGATTAAATTACGCACAGGTAGACTCTATTTACTACTTAGACGACTTCTGAAGGCAATTGGTTACACTAGATCCTAGTTAGGGGCATCAGAGTAAAGGGGGCTGAATACAAATGCACGCCACACTTTTCAGATATTCATTTGTAAAAAAATTTGAAAACCATTTATAATTTACCTTCCACTTCACAATTACTGTATGTGCCACTTTGTGTTGGTCGATCACATAAAATCACAATAAAATACATTTACGTTTTTGGTTATAACATGACAAAACGTGAACAATTTCAAGGGGTGTGAATACTTTTTCAAGGCACTGTAATTAAATATTTGTCTCTTTGTGAGCATGGACATACTGTGGACCACGCTAGCTCAGAATATGGACCACCTAGAAAGATTAGACAAAAGGCTATGTGCACCTTGTTCCCTGTGAAACAGGAAGAACTAAGAAAACCTTTGATGAGACCTCTTCTGTAAAGTTCCATTCCAGTATTAAAGCGAAGCTCCACCCAAAAGGGGAAGTTCCGCTTTAAGGCCTCCTTTCCAGCTCTTGTTTATGAAGCTGAGCTTTTAGGTAGAAGGGGGGGGTACCCGATTTTGACAAGTACCCGCTTCCACTTCCGTTCCCGTCGCCTTAGGCCATTTGGAAGATTTTCCCTCACTTCCTGCCCCAAAACGGGAAATGAGCAGAGATCTCATCAAAGTGAGGGATCAGGGTCACCAGGACTAGTGTCCCCTTGGACTATTTCCCCTTTATCCCTGTTTTTGTGTCAGTCCAAAATTTGGGATTTTCTTTCACTTTCACTATTGGTAATAACAGGAAACAGAACAAATACACAGTATGAATTGGGGGGCACAGATGGCAATAAAAACCTGACAGGTGTTATAATCCCTCTCCACTCTTTTCAAAACTAAAAAAAAAGTTGTGCCTTTAGTCATACTTTAACCTTGCCAAGCACTTTAATAAATAAAAAACTGTAGCTTATGCTGCAATACTAACCTTCTACTTATCACTATCCCTTGAAGACTCTCCTGTCTCTCGTCCAGTGCTGGTCCTCTTCCAGGTTGAATAACGTCCAATAACAACAGTGGACCATACCTGCCTAATATGTTTTAAATAACCACTAGGAGTCTGAATTACAAAACCCATGTGACAGGAGCACAATTGGAAGACAGCAACAAAGCTCTGTCACCCTATACCAGGAAGTGGCTGAACAAGAAGCTTCAGGTATTAGAAATTGCAGATTTCAAAATTTTGAAAATGATGCCTGTAGCACCCTTCCCTAGGCTGGATAAATTTAGTTTTCAGCTATTTTTTTTGTTGGTCTGGTCAGGTCTATAAACCTGGGGGTTTATCACTCCTGCCTGCCTAGAATAGAAGGATCAATCTTTGGGCTATGAATACTTATCTGACCTCAGCTAACCCCTGGGAGAAGGCATGGCTGGGGAGAAGATAAATGTTTGGGAGGGTCTGTTCAGAGCAGTTCCTCTGGGACCTATGCCCCTGGGAGGCAGCCTGCATGTTACAGAAGAGCTATTAGGCCTCAGCATGTGCTGGGCTGAGAGTCTTGAAGGAATTTGGACTTTTTTTTTTTTTACAAAGATGAAGGAACTTGGACTTAAAGTGGAAGTAGGATAAAAACCTAACTAATTCTAATGCCGCGTACACACGGTCGGACTTTCTCTCCTACTTGGTCCGGCACACTTTCCGACGGACTTTGTCCGCCAGGTGCGCCGGACTTTAAAACGGACGGACTTGCCCACACACGCCCGGACTTTCCGACGGACTTTCGCCGGAGTTGCGGCGGACTTTCAGAATGAACGGACTTGCCCACACACGGACAAGTCCGTTCATTTTGAACGTGACTCAGGTGCGACGGGACTAGAAAAGGATGTCAATCTTGCCGCTTTTATCGGCGAGATTGACACCTTGCGAGCCCCGTCGCGGGGCATACCAGGCCCTTAGGTCTGGTATGGATTATAAAGGGGAACCCCTACGCCGAAAAGCCGGCGTGGGGCCCCCCCTAAAATCCATACCAGACCCCGATCCGAGCACGCAGCCTGGCCGGTCAGGAAAGGGGATGGGGACGAGCGAGCGCCCCCCCCCCTCCTGAACCGTACCAGGGCGCATGCCCTCAACATAAGGGGTTGGGTGCGTTGGGGGAGGGGGGCGCCCTGCGCCCCCCCCCCAAAGCACCTTGTCCCCATGTTGATGAGGACAAGGGCCTCTTCCCGACAACCCTGGCCGTTGGTTGTCGGGGTCTGCGGGCGGGGGCTTATCGGAATCTGGGAGCCCCCTTTAATAAGGGGCAGATCCCGGCCCCCCACCCTATGTAAATGAGTATGGGGTACATGGTACCCCTACCCATTTACCTAGGAAAAAAGTGTAAGTAATAAAACACACTACACAGGTTTTTAAAATATTTTATTAAACAGCTCCGGGGGGGGGGGATCTTCCTCCGGCTTCGGGGGTCTTCTTCCGGCTTCGGGGGTCCCTCCGCTTCATCTTCTCCCGGCGTCCGGTTGGTTCTTCTCCGCTCTCCGGCCTCTTCTCCCGGTGTCCCAGGTCTTCGGCCGGCCCCTCCGCTGTCTTCATGTAGCTCTATTGCCAGCGGAGGTCCGGAATTCTGGGCTTCTGGGCTTCTTGGCTTCTTGGCTTGGCTTGGCTTCTCTTCTCTTCTCTTCTCTTCTCTTCTCTTCTCTTCCCCCAGATGTTGACACGACGCTCTCTCCGGCTGGACTGGTCTCTGAGGGCTGCGTTGTGACTTATATAGGCGGAGACCCCGCCCCCATATGATGTCACAGTCCCTGGGCATGCTGGGACTGTGACGTTTTAGGGGGCGTGGTCGACCACGCCCCCTAAAACGTCACAGTCCCAGCATGCCCAGGGACTGTGACATCATATGGGGGCGGGGTCTCCGCCTATATAAGTCACAACGCAGCCCTCAGAGACCAGTCCAGCCGGAGAGAGCGTCGTGTCAACATCTGGGGGAAGAGAAGAGAAGAGAAGAGAAGCCATCTCAAAAGAGATGGAAGCTATTGGCTACTGCCCCGTTTATAGTCCCGATGTACGTGTTTTATGTCACCGCGTTCAGAATGATCGGATTTTCCGACAACTTTGTGTGACCGTGTGTATGCAAGACAAGTTTGAGCCAACATCCGTCAGAAAAAATCCTAGGATTTTGTTGTCGGAATGTCCGATCAATGTCCGACCGTGTGTACGGGGCATTAGCCTAATTTATCTAGCACTGTAAAGCAAAACAAATCGCTATACGTACCTGTTCTGCAGCTGCTATAGTCTGGTCTGGTCCAGGCATCAACTGTCAGTGCCGGATTCATTGTGGAGGAGTGTGCAGGAGAGGCAGCTGACAACTGAAGCCCCATAGTAACTCTAGGGGTGACATCACCTACCAGGCATTTCCCAGCCCATGTCGGTTCTCTCCTACACATAGAAGACCAACACTGGAGACCGGACCATAGCGGCAACATAACAGGTAAGTATATAGATTTTTGTTTCACAGGGCTAGATAGATTAGGCTTAGAATGTTGCTGGGAGCAGGTTTAGAGTTAGTTAGGGTTTGACTTTACTTCCACTTTAAGCTAGCTGGACGACAATGCACGTGAAAGCTCGGCTGGAATGGGGAAACCTTTCATTGAAGAGTGTCTCAGGAAAGCTGGTTGGAGGGCTGTCTCCGGACATTGTAAGTGGGACCTTTTGCCTAGAGCTCCTGGGGTGCTTGTGCTTTGAAGGTTAGAAGAGGTTGCTACAAGGATTGTGAACACTCTCATAGAGTCTAAGATTAGCTGGCTGTCCCCTCTATCTCCATCAATACTTAAGCTGCAATTAAGGAACTTGCGTGAAAATTTGTCCTCCTATACCTGCTTGTGTTTTGGAGTATCCTCATTCCTCTACCCACCTGTGTTCAAGTAGTGCAATAAATCTTCAAAAAGACAAAGCTAGATGGAGCCTGCAGGTTGTGGGTGTGCTCTGGAACTGGCACCTGAATGGGTAAAGGAGACCTGGGTTATTTTCAGTGGCCCCCCCAAGGATGAGTGCTACACGTTGAGTGTAGTAAAGCTGAAAATATATGAGATTTTCGTTATCAAGTCTAATCCACTACAGTCTGCTTTAATTCTTCTCCCACCCCACCATACTCACCTTTCCTTTGCAACCACAATGCCATCCTTAGCCATAGGGATTAACCCCTTCAAGACCAGCCGCCGCAGTTTTACTGCAGCAGGTTGACTCCCCTGGGCGAACCGACGTAACTGTACGTTGGTTCGCCTTTTGACCACTAGGGGGCGCGTTGACCGCCGCGCATCCGCGATCGCTCCACACAGAGACAGAACTGAGATCTGTCAATTTAAACAGACAGATCTCTGTGCTGTCAGGGGTGAGGAGAGCGATCTGTTGTTCATACTGTTGTTCAGAAATATGTAGCAGAATACATATCGGCCTAAACTGAAGAAAAAAATTAGCTTTTTTAAAAAAGAATTGGGGATATTTATTATACCAAAAAGTACAAAATATTATGTTTTTTTCAAAATTGTCGCTCTTTTTTTGTTTATAGAGCAAAAAAATGAAAACCGCAGAGATGATCAAATACCACCAAAAGAAAGCTCTATATGTGGGGAAAAAAGGACGTCAATTTTGTTTGGGAACAATGTGGAACAGCCGCGCAATTGTCAGTTAAAGTGATACAGTGCAGAATCGCGAAAAATGGCCTGGTCATTGAGCAGTCAAATCTTCCGGGGATGAAGTGGTTAAAGTAAACTACTCATTCCGAGTATAGGTGTATAAGTGACTTGTATATACGGTACTGGGTACTTTTTAATTTTATAATTTTTGAAACAGAAAAGTTTAGTTGATGGCATCAACATGACCATTTACGGTTTTGCATTTACTATTAGGATATTATCACTGATGCCAAAAGTCGTTGGTATTTATAAAGACAGAAAATTATTTTTTCCACCTCAGTGATATTATGGAAATACAGTTCACCCCTCACATTTTTGTTTGTTTTGTAGCTGCAAAGGGTGGGAAAACTCAATATTGAACCCTATGGACTAATATTGGGATGCCACAGGTTAATTTGGGTGTAAAGGCAGGTGTCCCAGTACTTCTGGTAATTTAGTGTGTATATATATATATATATATATATATATATATATATATATATACACACACACAGTATCTCACAAAAGTGAGTACACCCCTCACATTTTTGTAAATATTTTATTCTATCTTTTCATGTGACAACACCTCAGAAATGACACTTTGTTACAATGTAAAGTAGTGAGCGTATAGCTTGTATAACAGTGTAAATTTGCTGTCCCCTCAAAATAAATAACTCAACACACAGCCATTAATGTCTAAACCGCTGGCAACAAAAGTGAGTGAAAATGTCCAAATTGGGCTTAATTAGCCATTTTCCCTTCCCGGTGTCATGTCACTCGTTAGTGTTACAAGGTCTCAGGTGTGAATGGGGAGCAGGTGCATCAAATTTGGTGTTATCACTCTCACTCTCTCATACTGGTCACTGGAAGTTCAGCATGGCACCTCATGGCAAAGAACTCTCTGAGGATCTGAAAAAAATTGTTGCTCTATATAAAGATGGCCTAGGCTATAAGAAGATTGCCAAGACCCTGAAACTGAGCTGTAACACGGGGGTCAAGACCATACAGCGGTTTAACAGGACAGGTTCCACTCAGAAGAGGCCTCGCCATGGTCGACCAAAGAAGTTGAGTGCACACGCTCAGCGTCATAACCAGAGATTGTCTTTGGGAAATAGACATATGAGTGCTGCCAGCATTGCTGCAGAGGTTGAAGGGGTGGGGGGTCAGCCTGTCAGTGCTCAGACCATACGCCGCACACTGCATCAAATTGATCTGTGTGGCTGTTGTCCCAGAAGGAAGCCTCTTCTAAAGATGATGCACAAGAAAGCCCACAAACAGTTTGCTGAAGACAAGCAGACTGGGGACATGGATTACTGGAACCATGTCTGTGGTCTGATGAGACCAAGATAAACTTATTTGGTTCAGATGGTGTCAAGTGTGTGTGGCGGCAACCAGGTGAGGAGTACAAAGACAAGCATGTCTCGCCTACAGTCAAGCATGGTGGTGGGACAACCAAGTATCCAATTCGCAATAGTGTGAACCCAGCCTGATGGTTATCCTCTGGACTGAAGGTTTTAAAAATGAACGATTACGTGATTGTCAGCTTAGTTAATATGTTGCTGCTGACACCTAGTGGTCACAATTGAGAATCACTTTTAAAGGATTGTAATTGGGAGCCACAAAATGGATAATTACCTTCACACTGAAGCTGACATCACTTAAAAAAAAAGTTTGAAAACAAGTGAGCTGTAATTATTAAGGCCTGGTTCACACCTATGCAGGTTGCAGTTGATGCATATTCCAGGTGCATTTTGTGTTTTTCAAACACACATTTTTGATCCATTGAAGTCTATGGAACCAAAAACACAACTTGCTGGTCCCTGGCCCTTTCCACAAAATCACAGATGTGAACGTGACCCATATTAATCCATATTGAATGGACTGTAGTGTGTTTTTGCAAAACTGAAAACGCACTAAAAAATGCATAGGTGTGAACCAGGTCTAAGCATCTGACCTCTGAAGTGATCAAACCAATTACTCTCAGGCTTGATTCACACCTATGCATTTTTAGTGCTTTTCACATTTTTTCAAATTTGCATTACAGTCCAGTTAACATGGTTTCCTATGGAACACGTACTGTAGTGCAAATCTGCAAAATGCACAAAAAATGCATAGGTGTGAATCAGGCCTAAGGCTCGATTCACATCTATGCATGTTGCTTTTGAGCGTTTCTGCAGTGCTTTTTGCGGTGCTTGCTGTGTTTTTGAACATGTGTTTTTGCCGCGTTTTGCGTTTTTTTTTTTAACAGTGTTTTTTTTAACCAGCTAGATACAGTGTAAAAAAAAGAAATGAAAAAAACACAAATCGCGGCAAAAACATGCTAAAAACGGGGTACTTGCGTTTTGGATGCGGGTTAGTTGAATTCTATTACATGCAAAACGCTGCATTTTGCATGATAAAAAGTCCTCCGCCCTTTCCAAAAACGCAGAGGCACAAAAATGCATTGATGTGAACATGTTCCATAGGAACCCATGTTAAAAAATTTCCATGCATTTCTGCAAGATGCAAAATGCAACAAAAAATGCATTAGTGTGAATCAAGCCTTAGGCTGAATTCACACCTATGCATTTTTAGTGCTTTTTGCATTTTGCAGATTTGCACTACAGTCCATTTAACATGGTTTCCTATGGAACACGTTCTGTAGTGCAAACCTGCAAAATGCAAAAAGCATTAAAAATGCATAGGTGTGAATCAAGCCTAAAAGGGGATCTATGGTCACAGCATGCACTTTAATTTTATACCATCAGCATTGTAATAGCAATACATACAATTGTTATGACTGAAATCCAATATAAGCTTACTTGAAAAATCTTTCATGTTGCGTGTTTTTTAAAATATTAAACCATTCTGCACAGAATTGGGATTTGGCACACACGAAAACGTGGGCAGTCTGCTGATGCGTGAACGTTCCATCCATTAGGCCCCTTTCACACTGAGCAGATACCAGGTCCGGATGACAGGTCTGCCAGTTTATGCAGACATGGACAGAGCCCACTCTGCTCTATGGATGGCTGGGTATAAACGGACTTTGCTGTCTATTTACACCCAACTGCCTTCTGATCCACCTAGATGGAGGATCCCCTTCCAATTTACTTTAGCGAACCGGTTTGGAGGTAGGCGGGTGTAAACAGACACAAGTCCCGTTTACACCCGCTGATCCATAGGGGAGAATAGACCCTTCGTTTGAAAAAGGCCTTAGGAATTAATTGTGGGACTGCTAAAGTGGGATTCGGTGCTTACCCACTTCAGCCCTGGAAGATTTGGCTGCTCAATGACCAGGCCATTTTTTGCGATACGGCACTGCGACGCTTTAACTGACAATTGCGCGGTCGTGTGACACTGTACCCAAACAAAATTGATGTCCTTTTTTCCCCACAAATAGAGCTTTCTTTTAGTTGTATTTGATCATCTCTGCTATTTTTAGTTTTTGCGCTATAAACAAAAAAAAAGACAGACAATTTAAAAAAAAAAAAAAAAACAATATTTTTGCTATAATAAATATCCCCAATTTTTTTTTTTTTTTAAAAAGCGAATTTTTTCCTCAGTTTAGGCCGATATGTATTCTGCTACATATTTTTGATAATAAAAATAGCAATAAGCATATATTGATTGGTTTGCGCAAAAGTTATAGTGTCTACAAAATAAGGGAAAGATTTATGGCATTTTTATTATTATTTTTTTTTTTTTTTTACTAGTAATGCCGGTGAAAAGCGATTTTTAATCGGGACTGCAACATTATGACGAACAGATCGGACACTTTTGACACATTTTTGGGACCATTGGCATTTATACAGTGATCAGTGCTATAAAAATTCACTGATTACTGTGTAAATGCCACTGGCAGGGAAGGGGTTAGCACTAGGGGGCGATTAAGGGGTTAACTGTGTTACCTAGGGAGTGATTCTGACTGTGGGGGGATGGGACTGCCTGGGTGAGGAGAGCGATCTGTTGTTCATACTTAGTATGAACAACAGATCGCTCTCCTCACCCCTGACAGCACGGAGATCTGACTTTTCCAGGGGAGCCAACCTGCCACAGTATAACTGCGGTGGCTGGTCGGGAAGGGGTTAAAGAGGGAGTCCACCTAAAAAAACAATATTAAAAGCCAGCAGCTACAAATACTGCAGCTGCTGACTTTTAATAAATGGCCACTTACCTGTCCCAGGGTCCAGCGTTGTCGGCAGCCTACGCCGATCACTCGCTCGACTCTCGGCAGCTGCCGCCGCCATCCTGAGTGAGGGAATCAGGAAGTGAGGCGTTGCGGCTTCACTTCCCGGTTCCCTACTGCGCATGCGCGAGTCATGCTGCGCGTCGTAACTGGTCCCCGCTATCTCCTGGGACCTGTGTGTTTCCCAGGAGACAGCGCGGAGGGACAGGAAGAAGCATAGACTCCCGTGGGAGTCTATTCCAGAAGTGGGTGCAAATACCTGTCTTAGACAGGTATCTGCACCCCCCTCCCCCCTGAAAGCTGCCAAATGTGACACCGAAGGGGGGGGTTCCGAAAAGCGGAAGTTTCATTTTTGTGTGGAACTCCGCTTTATGCATGGCAGTTCACAGAACAATACAATACACAGAGTCCTCCAGGACACTTACTAGCTAGCCAGCAAAATAAAAATGTCTAAATTGTTTGAACAGTTTGGGGGAAATTTACTAAAACCAGAGTGCAAAATCTGGTGCAGCTCTGCACAGAAACCAATCAGCTTCCAGGTTTTATTGTCAAAGGCTAATTGAACAAGCTGAAGTTAGAAGCTGATTGGCTACCATACACAGCTGCACCAGATGCGTGCACCAGTTGTAGTAAATCACCCCCTTTTTGTTCAGTTGGATACATTTGCAAATATATGTGAAGCCGCACTGCCACGTCAAGGCACCTCTGCAAAGTGCAGTCCCTAACTCTACTCTAATGTCGTCTCCAAAGAAATACATTGAAAGTCTAAACTAGTTAAAAAAATTATTTAAAACACAGGTTTTGGTTACATATATTTGCAATCATATGTGAAATCACCTTCCCTTATAGCTGGAAAAACATCCGGTCCAATCAATGCTTGCCAGAAAAAATTTCCGACCTCCAACCTCCCCTCATAGCCAGTCCAGCACATGCCTGCAAAAGAGAATAAGAACCTCCAACCTCCCCCCACAACCGGGCCAACGCACGCCTACAAAAAAAGACTACCGGCCTCCAATCTCCCCCCATAGCCAGTCCAACACATGCATGCAGAAGAGACTAGCAGCCTCCAACCTCCCTCCATAGCCAGTCCAACGCACACATGCAGAGGGGGCTACCAGCCTCCAACCCCCCCCCAATAGCTGGTCCAAAGCACGCCCACAGAAAAGACTATGTTTTAAATAATTGTGACCCTTATGTTTGGAATTATCTGGATTTACCAAAACCTGCAATTTTAGTACAGAACTTTCCTAGAAGCAGTATATTCTAACCCCCTGCTGTTCAACTTGCGGCCCAAGGGCCCCAGTAGTCAGTGTGTTTGAAGTGTGGCCCTTATGCTCAAGCAGTCAGGAGAGGGAACATTGCTTTGTAAAGTGTCCCTTAATTGTAGTCAGTGGCGGCTTGTGCTCAAAATTGTTGGGGGGGGCGCAATTAAGCTGAAAAATTTCCTAAAAAAAACAAAACACCAATTGCAGCCTCACTGTGCCAATCAAACGCAGCCACTGTGCCCATGAAATGCCACCACTGTGCCCATCAAACGCTCCCACTGTGCCCCATCAAATGCTCCCACTGTGTCATCAAATGCTGCCACTGTGCCCATCAAATGCTGCCACTGTGCCCCCCACCTGCCACTTACCCTGTCTCGGTGGAGCAGCGGGCAATTTCCTCTATGTCTTCTTCTCCCGTCCTCTCTTATGATTGGACGCCTGATAGGTGTCCAATCACTGTGCCTATCGTTTCAGCCAATCAGGTGACGGGTAACAGACCTGAGCACCTGATTGGCGGAGAGGCGGTTCAGTGTTAGGAAAGCAAATGTTAATTCGCTTTTCTAACACAGCTGGGTGAACTGTATAGCATGGTGCTGGCTGTTTACCTTTTTTGACGCCTTTTATTACAGCCTATGGCTCTAATTAGGTGCTTCAAAAACACCCCCCCCCCCCCCCCGCTGCTGTAATTCAGGCGCCCGAAAAGGGGCTGGGCGCCTGAATGGGGGGGTAGTGGTGCCCATGGATAGATTCATGCAATGCATGAATCTATCTATTGGTGATAGAGGGGGTGGCTGGAGAGAGGGGGCGGCGCCCATGCGCCCTTATGGACGCGCCGCCACTGATTGTAGCAAAGTCCAGCAATTTCATGCAACATGTCCCTAGTCTGACAGTCTCCTATAGCATGACTTCAGTCTCCAACTACTCAAGTAGAACAATCTCTGACCATTTACTATAGTAAGTCTTCAGTCTGTGACAGTTTTTCTGTAGCAATACATTTATTAAAAATTATATGCAGCCCTTTGGAGACATCTGTCACTGTCATCCCAACCTACCTTTACATTTTTCCTATAAACATTTCATGCATTGCCATATACAACTACACACACCTCACTACATTAGCACAAAAAACAAACCAGGGCTTCACAAACACACACACACATATATACTGGAATATAGTTTAGAGATCACATGTGAGGGTACTTTTGTATATAAACATAGGTCTTTTAATGGCCTTTTATTTTGCCCATTGCTCTACTTTCAAAGACCAGTATGACAAGGCAAGTAGTGTTGTTTTTAAATTGAGGATCAGTGGTGTTCTCTATATTTGTTGTGATAAGTTTTATTTACAGCACATTTGTGAGGAATGCGTGCTGTCATTTCTTAGCTCCTAGATCAAAAAATGCTAACTGCTTGGCACTAGGGTTGCCACCTCATCCCTTTAAACCCGAACACATGGGGGCGTGTCCAAGATGTCGGCTTGAGCAGACGTGCTTCCCGGAGCTCTGCTAGAGACTGATCCTGTTACTCTATCCTGCCTGGATTGTCTGCCCCTAACTTGGGCGCCTGGATCCCCTTATGCCGTCCCGATCATCTGCCAGACAGAAGAGCGGTAAAAAGCTCCGTTTTCCCCCAAATACAGCTGAGCCTGCCGAGCCCGCAGTGTCCGGAGTGAAAAGCCCACGCAGCCATTCCAATATGGCCACTCAGACGGCGGTTGAAGAGACTCCCTCTCTGTCTCTCCCTGGTATACCAGAGGTTATGGCAGCTATATCAGCTTGCCAAGCCACCCTGTCAGGAAAAATGGAGGCAGTGCAGACTGATGTTGGCCTGATTAGGCAGGACTTGGAGAAGATTCGTGGCCGGCTGGGGGTGGCCGAGCAGAGAGTAGGGCAAGTGGAAGACATTACAGAGGAGCACTCGGTGGCGATTCGGACCTTACAAAATAAAGTAAAGGTCCTGAAATATCGCGCCGAGGACGCCGAGAACAGAAGTAGGCGCAACATCTTGCGGATAGTGGGACTTGCAGAAGGAACAGAGGGGCAGAATTCAACTGTCTTTGTGGAAGACCTCCTGAGATCCCTGTTTCCTGGCGCCCAGCTTTCCCCTTATTTTACTGTGGAGAGGGCGCACAGAGTCCCGCTGCAGCGGGGACCGGCTGGTTCCCCAACACGCACACTGATCCTGTGCCTGTTAAATTTCAGAGACAGGGATGAACTTCTGAGAGCTGCAAGAGCGACGAAAGAAACCTGAACACATATTAATTACACAGGTTCTGTGGATGATTAAGGTTATAATTCAACTCACTTGGTGCCTTATCTGCATTAAATTAGCCTCAACCTGTGTAATTCATATCTGTTCGGGTTTAAAGGGATGAGGTGGGAACCCTAACTGCAATCCTTTTAAAGTCTTGTAGATGGTGTATTGTGCTCCATATAGCACAGGTCTGAACCCTGAGGTGAAGCTGCTCCCTGAAGCTGCATTCACACTACAGCGTTTTAAATCGTGGGCAAATTTTCCGCGGATCTGCCCGCGATTTGACAGCACCGAGGTGTGAATGACAAAACGCAGGACTCACACTCAAAATGCCATTCATTTGATTGTCGGACGATAAAACGTGCTGCAATCGTGGCAGGATGCATGTCGCTGAAAAATAGTTCAGGAGCTACTTTGGGGCGACATCCCGCGATTGCAGCACGTTTTATCATGCGCCAATCTTGCACTACGTTTTGAGGTGTCATTCAAATGAATGGCATCTCCAATGTGAGTCCTGCATTTTGTCATTCACACCTCGGCGCAGTCAAATCGTGGGCAGATCTACGGCAAATCTGCCCGCGATTTAAAACAAATGCAGCCTAAGAGCCGGTTCACACAGGGGCAACACGACTTGCAGGCTGACTCTGTGAGGCGACCTGCACACTATTTCAGCGGCAACTTGCAAAACGACTTCTGTATAGAAGTCAATGCAAGTCGCCCCCAAAGTAGTACAGGAACCTTTTTCTAAGTCGAAGCGACTTGAGTTGCTCCTATTAGAACGGTTCCATTGTACAGAACGGAACGTGTGGCTAAGTCGCCTGACAAGTCGCCCCTATGTGAACCGGCTCTAAGAGTCTTACCTTGTCATCTAGTTTCTCAGCAACAGCTGTGAACAAATCCACCAGACTGGGCTGCAGGTTTCCACTCATTGTACACATAAATCTGCACTAAACAAAAACAATAATAGTTTACAATGCTAACTATTTAAAGGCTATCCAAACCAGAGAACAAAAAGTATATTGAAGCTCATGAGTCTTTAGGTGTGGTGGCTGCATCAGTTTTCAGAAGTACAGAAAATACCTGTTGATATTGCTAGTCCTTGACACTTCATGTGAGCTAAACTGAAATCTTTTTCTTGAGGCTGGGTTCACACAATTGCAAATTGTATGCAGGATACCTGCATCCAATTCGCAATAGCAGCAGATTTTGACCGACTCTCTATGGAGCCGGTTCACATATCAAGAGTTGCCACCTCATCCCTTTAAACTCGAACACATATTGATTACATGGGTCCTGTGGCTGATTAATGTGGTAATTAAACTCACTTGGTGCCTTATCTGCATTAAATTAACCTCGGAACCTGTGTAATTCATATGTGTTCGGGTTTAAAGGGATGAGGTGGCAACCCTAATTGCAGTGAATGTATAAAGCTGAAGATGGCAGGTTGTGTGCTTTTATACAGATCGCAAGTGAACTTCTCAAATAATCTACTGCAAGGAGTGTATTGGACTTTAATAATACAACCCTACAGCTCCTGTCTCTCCTACCCACTCTTTACATTTCCCATTTCTGCCCCTGGTCTTGGCAACCTCCCCAATAAATGTGGTGATATTCAAACTTTTTCTGCTTCCTTTATTACAATAACTTTTAAGAGTAACTTCCCTTTTGTTAATGTAGCAAAATCCCAGGCCTCCTTTGGCCTAATGAGAACCTCCAGGGCCAAGAGCTGCTGACATCCTTCTGTATAGAGTGGGTTGTAAGGCATAGTGGGTGTAATGCAAGATAGATTTATGGGCGCCAGATGCAAAGAGATTTTATTTCTCTTGAACAGAACTGTGGAAGAGAGGTTTAGTGCCAGGACACCCTTAAGTAGTTGCAATGGTAATTGGCAGACTCCAAGACTTCTACAGGTAGACAGCCATGCAGGGAAAGGCATCCAGCAAGACGCCACTTCTGCATGTGTAGGAATGCTGTCTCCTATGGCAACAGTCTTAGAACAGTTCCTAACACAAATTGTAATGAACTCCTTTACTTTTTCTACAATCGCTTCTTGCAGGTTCCCAACCCACTGAGCTCCCAGTCTCCCTCACTAAACTAGATGATTTACTGCCACTGTTATCTTGAGCTCTTCCAATTTTCACTTTAGTATCTTCCTCAAGTGTCACCCCCGCTCCTCTGCTGGGTCCCTAGCTTGGCTTCAGATACTTCTCAAGCTTCACCCCACTGGTCTGCTCGGTCCCTGGCTTGACACACAAGGCTGCCCTGCAAGCGTCAACTCCGCTGGCTGGGTCCCTGGCTTGACACCTGCTGAAGTTTCCCAATCTGGGTGGCACAGTGGTGTAGTGGGTAGCACCCTCACCTAGCAGTAAAAAGGGTCGCTGGTTCGAATCCCAACCATGACACTACCTGCCTGGAGTTTGCATGATCTCCCTGTGCCTGTGTGGGTTTCCTCCCACACTCCAAAGACATGCTGGTAGGTTAATTGGCTTCTGTCCAAAATTGTCCCTATTATGTGAGTTGGGGACCTTGGATTGTGGGCTCCTTGAGGGTAGGGACTGATGTGAGTGTGCGATGTATGTGTAAATTGATGGCGCTATATGGGTACCCTAAATAAATAATAATATAATAGATGAGCATCTTAATGAGACGCAGTTTACAGGGATAGGGACAATTGTAGACATGCACACCCACTCAGGGTGGACTGTTGTCTTTATTCAACCTGGTGAGAATACTGCACGGGTACTTGCGTCATCCTTGGTAATAAGGTGGATGGTCCCTTAGTGGCGACAGTTTCCCCTCTACCTCTGACCATGACAGGTTCTCCTGCCGGCATTCTGTTGGATTGCAAGCTGCAGTGCCAACCCTATGCTGCTCTCTCTTGCTTCTGGATAGGCCCGCAGACAGCCCAGCAGCCAGATGTGCCCAGGATAGGCCCAGACAGCAGTCCAGGTGGCACAGAACACCGATCACCTGACTCCACCCAAATATATAGGTTCTCCCAGCAGGCCAAGGGTTTTTAGAAAACCCCTGACTATTGGCTGAGATACCCCATATACTCCTAAGCTTTCCTTGCTTTGCCCTTGTCTTATCTAATGTCACCAGGTACCTCAATTGATCCCTAACAATGAGCCAAGGTAACTACACCTGGCAGGTAAATTTAGGAACAACCCTGCCTAAACATCAGAGTGCTACATCAAGGAAATAACAATCTCCTACTGGGTGATAAATGTTTATTGATAGGATTTTAACAATTTTTATGTAGCAGATTCCTACCTGTTTTTGCTCTGAAGAAATGGCTGTTTGTTTGACCATGTCCTTTTGCTAACTAATTCAGATGGGGGGGGGGGGTCTGGTTGACTATAATCAGCTGGTGCACTCTGTGTTTTAATGAGAATAGCTGCAGGATATGCATCTCTGGGAAGTGTTTAACTGTTGAGATTATCTCACCTACTACAAAAAATAATAAATGCATTTTTTTTATCTGAAAAAAAAATGTTCATTTATCTTTTTTGTTTTTTTTTTTTAAAGTGAACTTATCCTTGAGGCTGGGTTCACACTATTGCGAATTGGATGCCGGTTTCCCCACATCCAATTTGCATGACAGGAGCCAGTTCACACAGCTCCGGGGCGGACGTGGAGCAGATTGCACAAGGGTCCTGTGTGTCTTTGGCTCTGTTTCAGGTCCGAATTTAGGCAAAAATTTGGGCCTGATTTGTCCCTGAAACGGAGAACAGGGATGTACCAGACCCAAGCCGCGCCCGAAGACAGTGTGAACACAGCCTTAATGTACTCTGGTATGCAAGATACTCATTTTTCCTACAACATGGTAAAAGCCAAAACACACTTTTTTAAACTAGTTTTGGAGGGCCTGGGGAAGGAGTAGAACCTCTAAGATTTTCATTGCTGTGTACCAATTGAGCATCCAAAAAGCTTACTCTCCAATCTGTGCATAAACTCACCAAAGCTGGCCATACACTGATTGAAATTCAGGTGGTTAAGCACGGCCTGGGCAATTTTCATTCAGTGTGTGTGTGTGGTCATCCCTGCTCAACAGAAGTTGATTGTTTGATCGACTTCTGTTGAAGGGACGTGTTGGAAAATGTTTCACGATCAGCAGCTGCAGCCGCTGATCAGTGTATTCTGACAGCGGCAGGAGCTACAGTCAGACTACAATGTTCTGGTAAGGGGGATTCCTCCATGCACCTTGTTTGTGTATGGACTGAGAAATGTATGACCAGCTTAAGGCCTTCAAATAGGTGGTCAACTGAGCTATGTGACGCAATGAGATATGTGAATACCTTTTGCTTTAGGTAAACCTAAACTGGGACAATGGCCTTCAGCCAAATCAGTGCCAACACACTGATTTGGCTGAAGGGCATTGTGAATGCCTAAAACCATTCTCACCATAAAATGTATGCTTACACTGTCTTGTTGGGTACCAAGTCCTACTTCATAGAAGTTATGGTTTCCATACACTGCACTGATGATGGCCCAACAGCTTGTAACATGGCTCTATAATATTAGGCTATGCAAGAGCAGTTCTGTATGTACAACTGGCCAGCTGGACAAAGTCATATTTTGCATGGCTCCACCCACTGCCCTGAAATGGGTAATAATCCTCTCATTTTGGGATGTGTGATGGTTTTAGGAAGACCTTACGTGTACCCATTGGAAAGATTTCCACTCTCTTCCTGTCCTGGTAACACGTTTTGACTGTATTTCAGCCAATTTTGTTAAGAAAAAAAAGAAAATATTTTGTAAGGATTTCCAGAGTTGTTCGTAGATTCTTATCTGTTCTTTATTGGAAGAAATTTCTGTTTTACGATGTCATTTTTGATACAATCTTGAATGGGACACATTGTAACCGACTGGGAAAATATCAGTGAAGTAATGAGAAAAGCTGCAGCATTTGCATCTCTTTCGTAAAGGATCAGCCTTAGACCCCTTTCACACTGCCAGAGTTTTTCAGGCGCCACATCGTTAAAAATAGTGCCTGTATAGCGCCTGAAAAAAGTGGCTCCTTTCACTCCAGTGTGAAAGCCCGAGGGCCTTCACACTGGAGCGGTGCTCTGGCAGAGCGTCACAAAAAGTCCTGCCAGCAGCTTCTTTGGAGCGGTGAAGGAGCGGTGAACTCACCGCTCCTCCACCGCTGCTCCCCCTTGAAATCAATGGGGCAGCGCTGTGATACCACTGGCAAAACGTGCTCCGGCTGCGTTTTGCGGGCAGATTTAACCCCTTTTCGGCCTCCCTGCTAGCGGCCGAATAGTGCCGCCAAAAAGGCTTTACCGCCGACACTACCCCGCGGCTCGGTGTGAAAGGGCTCTTGGAGAGTATCTAGTAGATAAAACTCCTGCAGGGGATGCCTTATGCCGCGTACACACGGTCGGACTTTTCGTCTACAAAAGTCCGACGGACACCGACGGACTAAAGCTGGCTGACAATCCGATCGTGTGTGGGCTTCCCCGGACTTTCAGCGGACTTTTCCAGCCGCAAATCTGACGGACTTTAGACTTGAAACATGCTTCAAATCTTTACGTCTTAACTACGCCGGACCCAGAAATCCGCTCGTCTGTATGCTAGTCCGACGGACAAAAACCCACGCTAGGGCAGCTATTGGCTACTGGCTATCAACTTCCTTATTTTAGTCAGGTGTACGTCATCACGTACGAATCCATCGGACTTTTGTGTGATCGTATGTAGGCAAGTCCGTTCGTTAGAAAGTCTGCCGCAAGTCCGCCAAAAGTCCATCGAAAGTCTGTCGGACAGGCTGTCGGACTTTTGTAGCCGAAAAGCCCGACCGTGTGTACGCGGCATTAGATTTGATATCTAGCTGCGGCCTTCTGGGAAAAAGCAGTAAGCAAGACTAGAGTGATAGAATTATAATTTGCAACTAGGTAAACCGCTGAGGTTCATTGAAAATACATTGTTGGCATCTCTAGGTGTCATTGGGGGTTATTTACGAAAGGCAAATCCACTTTGCACTGCAAGTGCACTTGAAAGTGCAGTCGCTCTAAAAATAAGGGGTAGATCTGAAATGAGGGGAAGCTCTGCTGATTTTATTATCTAACCATGTGCAAGCTAAAATGCTGTTTTTTATTTTTCTTGCATGTCCCTCTCGGATCTACAGCGACTTTACTTCCAAGTGCACTTGCAGTACAAAGTGGATTTTCCTTTAGTAAATAACCCCCATTAGATCACAGTGTTACTCCCTCATAATATTGTCCCCTACCTGATTTTCATTATATAAAGGCAAAAGAATAAATTGGTAATTGAATTAGATTTGGTACAAGACCAATAGTTCCATATACAGTAGCTGTTTCTCAAAGCATTTTATTGCTAGAATTACAGCTGTGCTAATATTATCAGTAATATTTATCCATTATATGTATAAATTTACTTTTTCTGGGGTGGAATTAATATAGCTGGGAAATAAATCTACTTTTTCTTTTTGGAAGGTTGCATTTGAATATAAAAGTGTTGGACAATAAACTGTGCATTGACATCACATTATCTGTTTTCATAAATTGCAAAAATGGTATAGTCCTCTACACCTAGATCATATAGTTCAATTTTGAGTAAGGGTTGTACTACATTTGAAGTAGAAGGCAAAAAAAAATTTCCCCCTATTTTGGATAGAGTAAAGGAGGGATATAACCCCTGTCCATTTTATTTTTGATCATATGTGTCCCATTGCCAAAACAGTAAGGGGATCCTTAGTTGTCACCAGAGCTAGTGTCCCCACTGGAAGAAATCCCTTCTTTCTATTCCTGTGACACGCCCAAAATTTGGGATTTTCTTTCGGTGATATTCGTAAACAGGATGAATAGAGAGGGTGAATCTACCTAATGGGGACACAAACAGCAATAAAATCCTGACAGGCGGGACACATTAGTGCCCTCAGAATGCTGTCAGGGGCCGCCAGGCTGCCAGGGCCTCTTACCTCTTGGGGCACGGCTGGCCGTCCTCTCTGGACACCATGCGACAGGAAGGGTACCTGCAGAACGGACACCCTGCCAGCAGCAGATGCAATCTTGCTAGGGCACGGCCGACTGACTGGGCCCAGAGTGCTCTCTCATTACCCCAGGGCTGGCCTAGCCCGGCCGGGGGAGCAGGAGGGGGAGAACGGCAAAGAGAAAGAAGGTCAGGATGACACACTGACCTCACCACCAGCTCATTGGGCCTGACCTCAAGAGTAGGGTGACCAGACATCCCCGGTTTCTGGGGACAGTCCCCGGATTGAGGACACTGTCCCTGGACCAAGTCTGTCCCCAGTTTTGTCCCCTGATTGGATTTGAACAGGGGCAATTTCAAAGACAGCCCGTGCAGAATAAAAAGAAAAAATCTGAATTGCACCCCCTCCCTCCTCTGCCGCTCCTACTAGCTTATGGGGGTTTATTTTTTTCCATTATCTGTGCCCCTTTCTGATGATCATGTGCTGGTCGGAGCAGAGGGACTATTTCTTCAGTTTTGGGCGCATGCCCATTCAGCTCCACTCGCATGTTCTTCTGCCTTGGCTCAAGTCCCGGCCAGCCGCCTGCCTGCTTATCTCCTTGCCTTCCCTGGTGGAGTGATCTTCCTCTGCTCCCCACCCAGTAGTAGCCGGGGCCCGAAGAATAAAGTCCCATACACACTATCAGATTTTCTGCTGATATTTGTCTTCAGATTTACCAAAACCATGTAGTGCAAGGACCTGCCTGATTGCATACAAATTGAAACTCCTAAGGTTTGACCTCATATTATGGTTTTGGTAAATCTGAAGGAAAAAATCAGCAGAAAATCTGATAGTGTGTATGGGGCTTTAGACTTGACAGGCTGTGAGGCGGGCGGCGGCGGCGGAGACGGGCGAAGAGTCATCGATTGCTGCCATTACAAGTAAAAAAAAAAAAAATGTCCCCGGATTTCATTTTAAAAATCTGGTCACCTTACTCAAGAGCATGCAAAGAAAACTGCCCCCCCCCCCCCCCAACAGGGCCATGTACCGCCACCTCCAATGGACTGCTCGAGGAGGCCCTGCCCTCCGCCTTAACCATGCATGGCATTCGGTATGAGTCCGAGTGCTGAACGCTCGCCATCATGAGGCTCATCACTCGGGAGTCGGGACCTGTCTGAGCCCTACTTCATCCACAACTGGCTGCAGCTCTGCTTCTTGGTAAGTCGGGGCACTACAAGGCCCAGCATTTCTACTCACCGGGGCCTGCTACACTACATCTGGGGGAACTAAAGGTCCCAGAATACCTTCTCATCAGGGCCTGCTACACTATAACTGGGGGGGACTACAAGGCTTAGCCTTCCCTATGTCCTAACCTGGTCCTGCTACACTACAACTGAGGGGACTACAAGGCCCAGCATCCCTCTCTGTCCTCACCAGGTCCTGCCAAACTACAACTGGGGGGAAGGGCACAGGTCCCAGCATCCTGCTCTCCTGACTAGGGCCTGCTACACTGCAACTGGGGGACTACAAGGTCCAGCATTCCTTTTTTGTCCTTACCAGGGCCTACTACACTGCAACTGGGGAACTACAGGTCCCAGCATTTCCTCTGTCCTAACAAAGGCCTTCTACACTGCAACTGGGGGGATTACAGATCCCAGCATTCCTCTTCTGTCTTTACTAGGGCCTACTACACTACAACTGGGGAGACTACAAGGTCCAGCATTACTTTTCTATCCTTATACTGGCCAGACTTATGCTTCTAGTTGGTATCTTGAGCTACTTTTTCCTGTCACACACCTTTAGTATAACACATTTGCTATATGTAATTATTTGTATTTCATTGTATACTTTTTACTCTATCTACATAGAATATTTACTTCAAGTTCCTGAAGAAGCGCATCAGTGTGAAACAAGTAGAGCTCCGAATGTTTCTTCCCTCCACATCAACCTACACTAGGCCTACCTCAACATTGATGACTGCATCTGTATAAATCTCATGCTGAGTTACAGTCTGGCCTATGTCTAGTTATGGTGATGTTTCTGTGGTAGTTTTATTAGCATATGGTGCTACAAATTTTTTTTACTTCACCTAACTTGTCATTTTAACCTGTTTGCATAAATAAAATACTTACTTTTAGACGATTATATGTGTTGTGGTGCCTAAAAAGTCAATTTAGAGTCTACTTGCTTGAATTTTGTCTACTATTGAGGACGTGGCACCCTCTTAGCATTCACAGTACCACCCAGTGGGGATGCCCCTTTTTTTCATCCCCTCTGTCCTAACCAAGGCCTTCCACAGTGCAACTGGGGGGACTACAGGTCCCAGCATTCATCTTCTGTCCTTAATAAGGCCTACTACACTGCAACTGGAGGGACTACAAGGCCCAGCATTCCTTCTCTGTCCTTAAAAGGGCCTACTACACTGCTACTGTGGGACTACAGGTCCCAGAATTCCCTCTGTCCTAACCAAAGCTTTCAACACTACAACTGGCGGGACTACAGGTCCCAGCATTCCCCTTCTGTCCTTACTAGGACCCACTACACTACAACTGGGGGGACTACAGGTCTCAGTAATCCTCCTCTTGAAATTAGGGCCTAATGCTCTGCAACTGGAGGGGATTACAAGGCTCAGCTTTTCCATCTGTGTCCTAAATAGGGATGAGCCGAACACCCCCAGTTAGGTTTGCAGCAGAACATGCGAACAGGCAAAAAATGTGTTTGAACACGCGAACACCGTTAAAGTCTATGGGACACGAATATGAATAATCAAAAGTGCTAATTTTAAAGGCTTATATGCAAGTTATTGTCATAAAAAGTGTTTGGGGACCATGCAAAAAAAAGTTTTAAAAACGGTCGTTTTTTCGGGACCAGTGATTTTAATAATGCTTAAAGTGAAACAATAAAAGTGAAATATTCCTTTAAATTTCGTACCTGTGGGGTGTCTATAGTATGCCTGTAAAGTGGAGCATGTTTCCCGTGTTTAGAACAGTCCTTGCACAATATGACATTTCTAAAGGAAAAAAAAGTCATTTAAAATTACTTGCGGCTATAATGAATTGTTGGTCCCGGCACTACAGATTAAAGAAGTCATTGAAAAAAACGGAATGGGATACCCCCAGCCCATTACCAGTCCCTTTGGGTCTGGTATGAATATTAAAGGGAACCCCAAATCAAAATTAAAAAAAAAAAATTGCGTGGGGGTCCCCCCAAATTCCATACCAGGCCCTTCAGGTCTGGTACGTATATTAAGCGGAACCCCGCGCCAAAATTTTTTTTAAAAATGGCGTGCGGGTCCCCCCAAAAATCCATACCAGACCCTTATCCGATCACACAACCTGGCAGGCCGCAGGAAAAGAGGGGGGATGAGAGAGCGCCCCCCCCTCCTGAACCGTACCAGGCCACATGCCCTCAACATGGGGAGGGTGCTTTGGAATCTGAAAGCCCCCTTTAACAAGGGGACCCCAAGATCCCGGCCTGCCCCCTGTGTAAAATGGTAACAGGGTACAAATCTACGTAAGCGGGTGGCCCCGCCCCCCTCTGACGCCCCAGGAAAGCCATAGGAAAGTCCCCGTGCGTCAGAGGGGGCGGGGCCAGCTGTTTCTGCTCCTCCATTGTGTGGCTCTCCTCCAAGGATTCAGTCACACAAATCTTCCCAAATTCAGGCTTTGCCTGCTGTGCTGGCTGCCTCTTTAGATAACCCATAGTACTCGGGAAGATCATTTTTTTCTTGTCATCTATTTGATGTTTATTGACAATAGAAAGATTGTATATATATAATATTGATATAATGCATTAAGATGGTTTATATAATTCTAGTTTGTATTAAAATTTCATCCAAAAACAGTATACAAAACAGGACAAGTTTTTATAATTTGTCATTTTTATTAAAGTTTTATTTTAAAAAGTATACAAAACCACACAACTACCTGTTTCTTGTTTTATAACCATAGTTTTTATTAAAGTTACATTGTAATTCCTGTTGACAGTGTGTAGACACTGTAAGTTTACACGAGAAAAGAGATGCCCCCCTCATACAGAACAAAATGACAGCTGCAATTTGCCATTGCCTGTGACTTTTGAGAATCAAAGGAAAAAAAGTAACACAAAAAGTACCATCAAAGGTAAGAAAGGGTCTGAAAAGGGTATAACCGCTTGTGTTGTAAAGCACAAGACCACGTCTTTAATAAATTAACCACTTCAATACCGGGCACAATTCTTGCCCAGGCCAATTTTCAGCTTTCATCGCTGTCACACTTTGAATGACAATTGCGCGGTCATACAACACTGTACCCACATTTTGAGACAGATAGAGCTTTCTTTTGATGGTATTTAATCACCACTGTCTTTTTTTCCTTTGCTAAAAAAGACCAAAAATTTAGAGAAAAAAAAAAGTTTTCTGTTATAAAATTTTGTAAATAAGTCGTTTTTCTCCTTCAACTGATGTGTGCTAATGAGGCTGCACTGATGGGCACTGATAGGCTGCACTGATAAGGCAGTACTGGGAGGTGGCACTGATGGGCACTGATGGAGAGGCACTAATATGCAGCACTTATAGGTTTCACTAATGGACACTCATAGGCAGCACTGATGGGCACTGATAGATGGCACTGATAGGTGACACTGTTGGGGAGACACTGATTGGCATCACTGGTGGGCACTGACAGGCATCACTGATGGGGCTGCACTGATACTCATTGCAGTGAAAATCAGTGCAGATGTCCCCACGTAGGAAAGCCGATTATTGTCTCTCCTCATGCGCTGTCAGCGCAAGGAAAGGGATGCCGAAAACCCGCATTTCCTATTTACACTGTGATCAGCTGTGATTGGGCACAGCTGATCACATGGTAAAGAGCCGTGTCATAGGCTCTTTATCACGATCGCCAAGCTGAGTGTCCACGGGGGCGCACACAAGCGGCTTGTTCTGAAGGATGTCATATGAAGTCCAATCAGAACATTTAAGCCACCTCCCGACCGTCAATCTGATGTAAGGCGGGTGGGAAGGTGTTAAAAGCATATCAACAAGCAAACCAGTTAAGCGTAACTAAAGGCAAAACTTTTTATTTTTATTTTGGATAGAGTAAAATAGGGTTATATCCTATCAGTTTATTTTTTTCCATTTGTGTCCCATTGCAGAGATTTCCCTTCACTTCCTGTCTCATAGCCAAACAGTGAGCAGAAATCCCTTCAAAGTTAGTGAATCCTGGTGTGTCACCAGAACTGTTCCCCTCTATTACTGCTGTGGTGTCAACCCAAAATTTGGGATTTTCTTTTATTTTAACTTTTGATGTCAGTGGGAGGAATAGTGCCCCATCATTGGTGCCAGAGGGAGGAATGGTTTTCCATCATTGGTGTCAGTGGGAGGAATGGTTCTCCATCATTGGTGTCAGTGGGAGGAATGGTTCTCCATCATTGGTGTCGGTGGGAAGAATAGCGCCCCGTCATTGGTGCCAGTGGGAGGAATGGTTCTTCATCATTGGTTTCCGTGGGAGGAATGGTTTTCCATCATTGGTGTTGGTGGGAAGAATAGCGCCCCATAATTGGTGCCAGCGGGAGGAATGGTTCTTCATCATTAATGTCAGTGGGAAGAATAGTGCCCCATCATTGGTGCCAGTGGGAGGAATGGTTCTCCATCATTGGTGTCAGTGGGAGGAATAGTGCCCCATCATTGGTGCCAGTGGGAGGAATGGTTCTCCATCATTGTTGTCAGTGGGAAGAATGGTTCTCTATCATTGGTGTCAGTGGGAGGAATGGTTCTCCATCATTTGTGTCAGTGGGAGGAATAATGCCCCATCATTGGTGCCAATGGGAGGAATGGTTCTCCGTTATTTGTGTCAGTGGGAGGAATGGTTCTCCATCATTGGTGGCAATGGATAGAATGGTGCCCCAGGGGCTGGATACAGGCAAGCAAAGGGCCACATTGGGCCTACGGGCTGCAGTTTGGAGACTACTGCTTTACATTCTGTTATAAAACCTATCGAATAAAAATGCCGGGACTGTGCGAACACCCCTAAAATGACACCTTTTTTTGTAAAGTAGACACCCCAACCTAATCTAATTTGTTGCCACTTTTTTGGCAATGAAGAAACATGCTGGTATTGAGGTGATTAAATCCTGGAGTTTGGATAAAAGACCCTGATGTCTCTTTACAGAGGACCCGTCACAAAAATAACACATATGAGACTTTTTTGTCCTCTGTGATAAAAAAAGTGTTCAGTGAAAAAAAAGTTTTTAAAAATAAAGTTACTTAAAACACTTAAAATATGCCCTCCAAAAATTTTTGACACCCCCAACTCCACATACATGCACATACAAACATAAACACATGTCAGAGGCACCTGTGCATAAAAGCATTGATACAGCATTGATTAAATTGTTGCCTATGGAAAATATAGGGTACCAAAGTTTGTCGCCATTTCACGGAACACCCAATTTTAGGGCTTGACATGTGGGCTATCAATCTACTCTACACAACCTCATTCTTTAGCTTTTTCTAAAAAAAGCGGGTCATATATTGTGTTTGTGTGCTCTAACCTTAAAATAGAACTATAGGCAAAACTTTTCATTTTATTTTGGATAGAGTAAGGGAGGGTTATAACCTCTGTAATCTTTACTTTTGCCATATTTGTCCCATTGTGGAGATTTCCCTTCACTTCCTGTCCCATAGCCAAACAGGAAGTGAGAGAAATCCATGCGTCCAGCACCCCGCATTTAAATTAGGGGGCCAGACGCATGGATGGGGGGGCACCCAAGGGGGGGGGGGGGCTGAAGTATGTAACTTAATTTACATTATTTAAGTTGTCTGGCTATCTTTAGCGTCAATACATTTAGAGTTTTTCACCCAAAGCAACCGAACACTAACTAATGACACCAGGGAGGGAAAATGGCTAATTGGGCCCAATTTGGACATTTTCACTTAGGGGTGTACTCACTTTTGCTGCCAGCCAGTTTACACATTAATGGCTGTGTGTTGAGGTATTTTGAGGGGAAAGCAAATTTACACTGTTATACAAGCTGTACACTCACTACTTTACATTGTAGCAAAGTGTCATTTCTTCAGTGTTGTCACATGAAAAGATACGATAACATATTTACAAAAATGTGAGGGGTGTACTCACTTTTGTGAGATACTGTATGTGCTTAATTTAAGCCAGGGTGTATATTGGCGTTAGTCACTCGATCCATATCGTTTCTCATTGAAGGATCAAGCGATCCCTGTCGCCTTCCCGCCGATCTTGAGGGATTACCTCTAGCACCCCAAGCCTATGTGACGGCCTACTGTTGTGAGTTTCCCATTAGAGGAATAGTATAAATGGTCTCCTATTCTCTGTTGGAGTTCTCTGATGGTCTTGCCCACATAGAAGGCGTTACATGTGCAGATAATAAAGGTATATAACTCCTTTTGTACTACAGTTAGCGTGGAAAGAGGGTATAAATAATTCTCATTTATCCAAGGACATCGTGTACATTGACCACAGTGGAATATACCACAAGGATTCCTAGGGCTGGGTGGTCCCTCCTGATAATGACTACCCAGAAGTTTATCTTCTAATGAGGTTGCCCTACGAAATACCACCTCCAGAGTGGGTCTGACGTATTTCCTGAGGACACGATGATCAGTTAGAAAATGGCAGTGTTTAGATAATAGAGTTCGTAGTTGATTGTGATGAGCAGAGAATATAGTAATGACGTTAATGCCCCGTACACACGATCGGACATTGATCGGACATTCCGACAACAAAATCCATGGATTAATTCCAACGGATGTTGGCTTAAACTTGTCTTGCATATACACGGTCATACAAAGTTGGTCAGAAATTCCGAAAGTCAAGAACACAGTGACGTACAACACGTACGACGAGCCAAGAAAAATTAAGTTTAATAGCCAGTGCTGCTCTTCTGCTTGATTCTGAGCATGCGTGGCACTTTCTGCGTCGGAATTGTGTACACACGATCGGAATTTGCGCAAACGGATTTTGTTGTTGGAAAATTTGAGAACCAGATCTCAAAGCTTGTGCGACGGAAATTCCGATGGAAACTGTCCGATGGAGCCTACACACAGTCGAATTTCCAACAACAAGCTCTGATCGCACATTTTACGTCGGAAAGTCCGACCGTGTGTGCGGGGCATTACTGTTTCCGGTTGTTTAGTGCGGGGAGGGCCATATAAGAACGAGGATCTGGTCCATGCTAGGGTTTTGTTATAAGCTTTTCTGGGGTTCGGGTATAACCTCTTACTAGCAGTCGTTCACGTAAGTCAGAGGCCTGGGTATAGAACTCCTCGTCCTCTGTAGAGTTACGATGCAACCTAAGGTATTGGTCGTAGGGTAAAGTGTTCCCGGCTGTGGGCTTACTATATAAATCTGTTTGAATCTGACCGTTCGGAGCTTTAATAATTTTCAAATCAAGGAATGGGACACTGCTGTGATCATAACTGAGGGTAAAGCAAAGGTTAAAATCAATTATATTCAGTAACTCAATAAATTAAATCAGAGATGTTTCTGATCCTGTCCAGATTAGGAACAGGTCATCAATGAATCTGTGCCAGCAAAGGACCTGGTTCAAGAAGGGTTGGAGTGATTCATCTACAAACACTGTTCTCTCCCACCCCCCTAAGAAGAGGTTGGCATAGGAGGGTGCACAGGATGTGCCCATGATGTGCCCATAGCCACACCCTGTGTTTGCAGATACATTTGATTCATATAGATAAAGTAATTTTTAGTCAAAATGAATTCCAATAATTTCAAAATGAAGATGTTTAGAGGCCAAGTGTTTTCTTGTCTTGCTCCATCAAGAAGGTACCAGCCATTCAGACACCCTGCTTGTGGGGAATGCTAGAGTACAATGCCTTGATGTCAATAGCCATGAGCTAATAGCCCAGAGGGATCTGAACACCCTCGATGTGCTTGAGCAGATCTGTTGTGTCACGGATGTATGAGGGTAGGCTAAGAACATGGGGCATCAGGAATTTGCTGGCATTTTCTGTTACAGCGCCAATTCCCGAAGCTATTAGTCTCCCCGGTGGAGATTGAATGTTTTTATGGGTTTTGGGGAGTATATAGAAGGTAGGCATTCGTGGGTTTTTTGTATTGATAAAGTCTAAGGTGTCCCTATCAATCAAGCCCTCCCAGAATGCTCCAATGCAAAGGCTCCAGAATTCTTCAATGTATTGCTGTATTAATGCATTGTTAATAGGTTTATACCAGGTGGATATTCGTAAAACATCTAGGCACATTTTTTGGTATTGAGGATGTGTCAATTTATAATTTGTAGTTTTTGGTAAAGTTTTGTGTAAAAACAGTATACTAACCCAGTTTTTTTTTTATATAATTTGTAGTTTTTATTAATGTTTTATCTAAAAACAGTATACAAAACAGGACAACTACCCCAGTTATTTTTTTATGATTGTAGTGTAGCAATAACTCACAGTGGAGCTGCTGGTTTAAGCGGGCTGTTGCTGTCACCTTCGTTACCTCTATTTCACCGGAACCGGGTCTAGGGTCCCGTTGAGTTTACCATATACACTGTTGGCACCGGACACTTGAGTATCTTTTCCAATGCTTTAATAAACGTAAATTGAAAAAAGTAGCAGGAAAGAGGTAGAAAGAAAGTTGCAGGGCAGCTCAAATACCTTTTCTTAGTGTTCTTTGTGTAGCATTAGAGATTGAAACTTGTAGCTGAATATACTCTCTCTCTGTAGAGTTGAATCTTTGCCTGCCTGGATAGGTTTCTCTCACTTACCTAGCAGCCAGTACGTAGCACGAACAAAAGTCTCTGCCACAGACTTGATTAAAACAAAACCCGTACGATCCTCTGCCACAGGATGTATTGGTTCTTGGTGAACTGCGTCTCCTCCTGGGCAGTCCTTTTACCCATTGGAGGATCATAGCATGTGAAGACACACATATATTGCCAAGTAAGTTCACTTAAAGTAGAATTATAGCCACAAAATAAAAGAAAGCAATTCCATTTTTTTTAAAGATCTTTTTTTCTTCTCATTAACATAATTTATCAGCACAGGGCGATAAAAGCAGTTTGATGAATGGAGTTGGAAAGGGTTAGAACCTTTCTGTTAGGTTATGGTTGCTTTCTGTGTCCCCCCCCCCGGTGAGATTTCCGTGTCCCCAGGACAGGATATGAAACAAAATGCCTGCAACAGGGACACAGACATGATTAAAATGACGGCAGGTGATCTAATCCTCCCCACTATGTTCAAAACAATAGTAAATGGGTAGGAGTTCTGCTTTAATAACCTCATACAATGTGCACATCAGTGATTGACCCCATGTGGCATCATCTTCTGAGCCCTCAGCCCCAGGGTGAAATATTCCCATTGGATCTTTACCGTGGGATGAGGAAGCCAAATTACTCAACAGTCCAGCTGCCAACCAGACTTGGCAACACCCCTACATTATACCCCTAAAGCAGCAGTAGTAGGCCTAGAAACCTTCCCTGTACCTCTTCAGAATTAGAAAATGTCTTTTACTTACTCCTCCAATGAAGTCCTTTAGATGTGGGTCCATGTCCAGGGAGTAAACAGGATTTTCAAAACTCACAGCCTTCCTGTATACCTGCATGGTATGGTTACAGAACGGCACAGTGCCTGTAGCCATCATGTATATCACAACGCCAATTGAAAAACAGTCGGGTTCAAACTGGTAGAAGTCGCCGTTTATAACCTGCCAATCAGAGAAGAGACATCAGTTACTTAGTTCCTACAAACTGACATTCATTTTATAGGGGAAATAATAATATATATTCATTGAACATGTATTCTAAGGGATGCATTTAGAAAGCAGCAGTTTGTCTTTACTGTGGCAATAGCACTACTTTAATAAAAATGACATTTATAAAGCACAGCGGTGGAATTGGGACTTTGAGTGCTATTACAGGGAATGTGTGTAAACATAAAAAAAAAAAACGGGAAGGAGAGCCTAGTCATGTGACTCGCCCTAATTAAATCAGTGTTCTCTTTGTTATGTTAAAGATACAGAATTTTGTAGGATATCACAGGCTCTACACAGTGGCATTGAACAAGTAAAAAGGCGCAATGTGCAGATACCTCAGAATGTAATACCCAATGGTCCAAGGGCAAAGATAGAGGCATGTATATATGTACTAGGGGTGCGCATCTTCACTGGTCTCACGATTCGATTACGATTATCTGGTCAACGATTCGATTCGATTCCGCGATGCATCATGATGCATTACGATTACCGATGAGCTCCCACTTCCGCTTGGGCCGCCTAGGCGGCCCTTCCACCCTGCAATCTTCTGGGACACATCACAGTTCCCAAAAGATTGCCCGGCTATGCAGGACAGTGCAGTGAGACATGCGCACCCGGCTGTGAAGCTGCAAGCTGTTACAGCCGGATGCCCACAGTAGTATTGCCAGCGCTGTGGACAGGCGGGGGAGAGAAGGGAGGGTTTGGGTGGCCACATCGCTGGATTGTGGGACAGGTGAGTGTCTTTTTATTAAAAGTCAGAAGATGCACTTTTTTGTGCCCGTCAAACGCAGCCATCTGTGCCCATCAAACGCAGCCACCTGTGCCCGTCAAACGCAGCCACCCGTTCCCGTCAAACGCAGCCACCCGTGCCCATCAAACGCAGCCACCCGTGCCCGTCAAACGCAGCCACCTGTGCCCATTAAATGCAGCCATCACTAACCACCCCCCCCACCACCACAATGCATGGGCCACCACTGGTGCTGACAGTTCCTTGGCATTCCTATTTGCACCTTCCAGCACACTAGGAGTTAACAGTGGAATGTGCACAGGATAGCCAGGGACCTGTCAGCATGGAGCCAGAGGTGTAATGTTACTGTTTTTAAAGTTACTTTCGTTTAATAAATGTTATGCTACTATGGATGATGTGCCCCCGCTGTACGTGCTTTTTAAAAAACGATTTCACTTCATACCGAATTTCCCCGTAGTACGATACGCTCATGTGAGTCCCGGCCCGACCCGCCCCTCTCCGCTCTCCTCTCACGTGTCTCCTGAGTCCTGACGTCAGCGGGGAATTCTCTGTCCCGCCCCTCTCCTCTCACGTGTCTCCTGAGTCCTGACGTCAGCGGGGAATTCTCAGTCCCGCCCGCTGACTATAGTTATCGTATCAGAAGAGAGGCGGGCGGGACTGAGAATTCCCCGCTGACGTCGGGACTCAGGAGACAGAAGAGGAAAGCGGAGAGGGGCGGGAGGGGCCGGGCTGGGAGTCACATGAGCGTATCGTACTACGGGGAAATTCGGTATTAGGTGACATAGTTTTTTAAAAAGCACATACAGCGGGGGCACATCATCCATAGTAGCACAAATTTATTCAAAGAAAGTCATTTAAAAAATACGCTCCAAGAGAGGGGCGGGGCTAGTCATGACGTCACCAGACATCGATTTTCCGGTCCTTATGCATCGATGCCGCATCAGGGACACCCGAATCGCGATGCATCGATGCAACAATAAATTTCAGCACCCCTAATATGTACATATATATATACACTAGTATATGCAGATGTCAGTCGATCAGTCAGGGCAGCCACCAAGAAACCAAAAGCGGGTTCCAATAAGCTAGGATAAGAACAAGGAAAAAGGGAGCCTCTGAGTATGTATCATCAAACAATTTATTTAAACAATGGTATCCACTCACATGAAAGAAAGAGGAGTTGCATTCGGGTTCATAATCTGGGCTGAGGAGATAGTGTAGGATTGAAGGTCACAGCAGATTCTGTATGGCTGGCACTCCATCAGATCCAGGCAGGAAGGGGTGGAAATGGCTGAGCACAGCGCAATGCAATCTCCTTCAGTGCTCCCAGCTAAAATTCCTATCACAGTCTGGTGGAATGAAAAAATCCATCTGATGGAGATAGGGGTTCAAATGAGGGGAGGATGGACGTCAGGATGGATGGCTGAGCCGCGCTGTGTCTCCACAGCGTTCGTTCCGCCTGTGCGGCCGTGTATCCGAATCGAAAACGAGGCTTGGGGAGCAAACACAGGACGGCACCAAGCCGTGACGTCAATCACATGCGACGCGTTTCAGAACTGGCTGGCTAAAGGTGGAGGAAATAGCCGCATTCCTTTCTCAAGCATAAAGTATACAAGCACAAGGGAGAACTTTTATAGGCAGACAAGGGGAGGGGCCAGGGCGTACAAAAAAACGGGGGAGGGGGAAAAAGGGAGCCAGCAGCGCTATAAAGAAAGACAATGTTAGACAGACACAATGCTAGGGGAGTTAATACATAGTGAAAAGAGATACACATAAAATCAATGCGATTAATCAATAAGAAGCAATGCAAATAATTTAGCAGACATAAGCCACTATGCAACTGTTACAGATAACAAAGAGGGAAATGGATCATTATCATTGAAAATAAATAAAATTAGAATTAATTAATCAGATTAGACAATCAAAAATAAATAAAAAAATAGCACACGGATTAAGTAAGAAAAACTTTGTAAAAGGGACCGATATAATGTAAAAAGATTAGGTTTATTTTTAAACATATAAAGGATGGAAAAAACCACTATAGGTTAAGAAGGGGGGAGAGAGGGACTAGCCGATATTAAATAAAATGGGATAAGCTAATTAGGACCGTGGATTTCTGATGAGATTTACTGGAAAGATATATATATATATATATATATATATATATATATATATATATATATATATACACACACACACACACATATCAGGCAGCCAGGGGTGAAGGGTGGTGGTGGGGGGGGGGGGACAGAAAAATCTCAAAGGGGGGGGGGAACACAGGGTGGGGAAGGAGGAAGAGGGGTAGGGAGAGGGGGGAGGAGGCAAGAGGGGGGGGAGGGGTAAGGGGAAATACAGTAGAATCATTGGGACTAGACGTGGCGTCACGCTGCCTCCAGGGTTACCAATACTTACTGAGAACACGAAAAGCAAACCCGCCACCCCCATATTAAAAAGAGAGATAAAAAGTAAAGAGACCTGTGATAAAAATGACAAAGGTATATGTAAATCTAAATGGGTAAATAATAATGATATCATTAGAGTTCATCTTATTAACAAGATATACTGTAGAGCATTAAAAAACTATAGTACTGTAGCTATCTCTATTCCTTCATTGAGGCCACCAGGCGAGAGAACATCAAGACAATATATCCAAAATGTCTCTCTCGTGCACAGTTTTTTGGAACATTCGGCCTCGGTCATTGATTTGGGAATTTGCTCAATGACCCAAACTTCAAGACCAATGGTAGATTTATTATGGTGCTCAGCAAAGTGCCGAGGGACACTATGCATATCTTTGGCGCCTTCAATAAGTCGTTGATGCTGGCCGAATCGTTGCCTTAAAGCAGTGGTTCTCAACTCCGGTCCTCAGGACCCACTAACAGGCCAGAATTTAAGTATTACCTTGGAGAGATGCAGACTAGAATACTGCAATCACTGAGCAGCAAATGATATCACCTGCGATGTATTTCAGCTATCTTGCAAACCTGGCCTGTTAGTGGGTCCCGATGAAAGGAGTTGAGAACCACTGCCTTAAAGGGCAGATGGTTCGCCCAACATAAATCAACCCACAAGGGCACGTAAGGCCATATACAACAAACTCAGATGAGCAGTTGTAGAAGCGATCTAGTGGGTATGTTTTGCCCTTAGAATATAGGGATTTTTTACCATGCTGGACAAACGAACAGGTTTTGCAACGGGTCTTTTTGCATTGGTACATGCCCACCAAGGGTATGAGGGTGGTGGAGTTAGTAGTGGTTTGATCAGTAGGGAGTTTGCTTGGAGCGATTTTGTTTTTAAGAGAGGGAGCTTTACAGTAAGTAATTTTAGGTACTGATGGAAGAATGGTTTTGAGGAGGGGGTCCTCCTGCATGATGTTCCAGTGTTTCTTTAAAATGTTTTCCATTTTTTTGTATTTGAAATTGAAGGTGGTGATGAATCTCATGGAATGGTCTGGTTTTTCTTCTCTTTCTATTTTAGTTGGTTTGCCTTTTGAATAGTAATCGCATGCTTGATCTACCAACCCTTTTGGATATTCTTTGTCAGCAAATTTCTTTTTTTAATGAAATGCTTAGTGTATCGTAATCAGTGTCTAAGGTACAGTTTTGCCGTAAACGACAAAACTGGCCTTTAGGTATATTTTGTGTCCATTTAGGGTGATGGCAACGTCTATAGTGCAAAAAAGAGTTACCAGCTGTTGGTTTAGTGTAGTTCTTGGCGATGATGGTTTTGCCCACGTGACCCAAAACGACTGATTCCCCTATCCATGGTAAACATTTTTTGTCCCAGGGGCAGACAGACAATCAAATTAGGAGAGAGTAGATCGCACACACAGAATATAGGATGAGGCCGACTACAGACATACATCCAACATTAGAAAAATGATGACTAGCATCCAGTAGGATAGCTTAGTGTAGTTTAGTGTAGGTCCTGCCCTAGAAGAGTCTACCTTGTCGTGGTGGGCGGGCTTGGAATCTCTTGGTCAAAAGTGTATCAGCGAATGGGAGAGAGGATCACTAGATCTTCACTTCTGGCCAATTGATTTTGCCAAAGGACACTTGGTTGAATCAGAGTACATGAAAAAATTTCATGAATCAGGTTTACATCCACTTTAAGATGAAAGGAGGCATGATGAAAGTGGCACTGATTGTGGGACTGATGGTCACCGATTGGCAGCATTGTTTGGCACTGATGGGCAGCACTGATTGGCACTGATGGGCACTAATTGGCAGCATTGTTTGTCACTGATTGGCAGCACTGATTGGCGCTGATAGCGGCACTGATAGGCAGCATTGTTGGGCCCTGATTGACAGCATTGATGGGCACTGATAGTGGCACTGATAGGCAGCACTGATTGGCACTGATAGTGGCACTGATGGGCAGCACTGATAGTGACACTGATTGGCAGCATTGATTGGCACTGATAGGCAGCCCTAAATGGCGATGATAGTGGAACTGATGGGCACTGATTGGCAGCATTGATTGGCACTGATGGGTAAATAATGATGGGCACTGATGGCGGCACTGATAGGCGGCACTGATTGCCACTGATAACGGCACTGATATGCAGCACTTAAGGGCACTGATGGGCACTGATTGCGGCACTGATTGGCAGCATTGATTGGCACTGATAGTGACACTGATTGTCACTGATAACGGCACTAATATGCAGCACTTAAGGGCACTGATTGCGGCACTGATTGATAGCATTGATTGGTACTGATGAGCAGCACTGATTGTGGCACTGATAGAGGCACTAATGAGCAGCACTGATTGGCACTGATAGCTGCACTGATGGGCACTGATTTGCAGCATTTATTGGCACTGATGAGCAGCACTGATTGGCACTGATAGTGGCACTGATTGTGGGACTGATGGGCACTGATTGGAAGCATCGATTGGCACTGATGGGCAGCACTGTTTGGCACTGATTGCGGCACTGATTGGCAGGATTGATTGGCACTGATGGGCAATGATTGCGGCACTGATGGGCATTGATTGGCAGAATTGGTTGGCACTGATGGGTAGCACTGATAGAGTAGATCGTGAGTAGATTGTGAGGAGAGAGCTGCTCAGTGTGTGAAATTGTCAGATAATGTAACTACATGCAGGGAGAAGATCAGCTGTCACAACTCTGCGGTGATGTTGGGGGTGGGCAGGACCGAGCAGCTATCAAACACCAGCCAATGATTGGGCTGCCTAAGAAAAGTGGTGGGCCACATACATGTAGCGGCACACCCAGACCCCATCCCATTGGCTGGTGTTTGTTGTCCTTTCGGTCCCTTCCATCCCGACATTACCGCTAAGTTGTGACAGCTGGTCTCTCTCTCTCTCTCTGCAAGCCGTTACATTAGCTGACAGTTTCACACACTGAGCGACTCTCGCCTCACGTTCTACTCAATGTTTCACAGGCAGCGCGGGCTACACAATGCCTGGATGTAACAGGGCAGAGCAGATCTTGGGAGACAGCTCCAGGTGATTAGGGTGTGCCCAGGCACACCCAGCACACCCCGTGCGCACGCCTATGGTGTGAATGGGGAGCAGGTGTGTTAAATTTGGTGTTATCGCTCTCACTCTCTCATACTGGTCACTGGAAGTTCAACATGGCACCTCATGGCAAAGAACTTTCTGAGGATCTGAAAAAAAGAATTGTTGCTCTACATAAAGATGGCCTAGGCCAGTGATGGCGAACCTTGGCACCCTAGATGTTTTGGAACTATTTTTGATATTTATATGCACTCTACAGTGTAGTTGAGCATCATGGGAAATGTAGTTATAAAACATCTAGGGTGCCAAGGTTCGCTATCACTGGCCTAGGCTATACGAAGATTACCAAGACCCTGAAACTGAGCTGCAGCACGGTGGCCAAGACCATACAGAGGTTTAACAGGACAGGTACCACTCAGAACAGGCCTCGCTCACCATGGTCGACCAAAGAAGTTGAGTGCACGGGCTCAGCGTCTTATCCAGAGGTTGTCTTTGGGAAATAGACGTATGAGTGCTGCCAGCATTTCTGCAGAGGTTGAAGGGGAGGTTTTTGTCTCGTGTTCTACTCCTGAGGGTGACCCCATGGCATATTGGCCAATTTTGTGAGATGGGAATGAGGGGGAACTATTAGCATGGCCCCCAACTGTCCCTGATTTCAAGGGACTCTCCCTGATTTGGAACAAAGTCCCTCTTTCCTCTTCATTTGTCCCTCATTTTGGTCTGATCTAGATAGTTTTGTCTTTCAAAACATGTTTCACAGTGTTAAACCTTTCAACCAAATTCTAAATTTCTGCATTTGTAAATTTAAAAAGCCAAAAATAAAGGAATAGTAGTGGTAAAAAAAAAAGCACTTGTGGGTTTAACTAATAATTTTTTATGTATAATTTTCTTTTAAGGGGGCGTGGTAGGGGGTGTGTCCTATGCCTACATACCTTTGCTAATAAGTGTCTCTCGTTCCCATCTCAAAAAGTTGGGAGGTATGTATCAGCAAAAGTATGTAAGCATAGGACACACCCCCTGCCACTCCCCCTTAAAGGAGAATTGTACAAAAAATTTGATTGGTTAAACCCACAAGTGCTTTTTTAAAAATGTATTTACCTCTACTATTTCTTTAAATTGGCTTTTGGAATTTAGAACTGCCGCAAATTTAGAAAGTTTTTTTTAATTACTTCTTTTTTTATTACTTTTTCATACAGACAACAACAAAAAGGATGAAAGGTTTAGCTAAATACTTTTTGATAGATACTGTTAGTAGTGTATTTCATATACAACTATATAGATCAGATCTAAATGAGGGACACATGAGAAGGAAAGAGGGACTGAACGAGGGACAGTCCATAGAAATCAGGGACAGTTTGGAGCTATGGATCGCCTCTGTGTCCTCCGAAGAACAGAAGAGGAAATAGATGTGAAGCGGTCACACTGATAGGGACTGTCCATGTGAGACCACATTACTATACAGCGAAGGTCACTTTATTTATCTAGAAACAGAAACCCCACACCGCTTCCCGTCCACCACTGTCTGCGCTTTGACACGCTGAATAAAGTTTTTTCGTGGCCGCGCGGCATGCTGGGAGGAAGCCGGCCAATCAGAGAGCAGGAGCCGGAGAGCGCGAGGAGAGCGGAGCAGAGAAGGTATGGTGGGAGTGAGAGGCATGTGAGGGAGAAGGAAGCCGGGGAGACCCGGGGGACCGGTGTGTTATGTACGGGGAAGTAGAGGGACAGCGGCCGGTCTCTGGCTTGTTCTGTCAGTGATAGCCGGCCTCCTCCTCCTCCTCCTCAGTGTATATGAGGGAAGTGAGGTGTACAGGCCCTGAGCTGGTCACACATTGCCCTTTATGACTCCTGGGGGCTCCTTTAGGTCCAATTCACACCTATGACAATGTGTGTTATTGCAGCCCATGAGAGAGATGTGCTGTGCTTGCAGTGCCGATAGTTAAAACTGGGGGGTGGCAAAAATGCGTGGTTGAGCCTGGTTTTTACTCCTGCCATAAACAGTGGCGTCACTAGGGTGGCCAGAGGGGGCCATGACCCCCACCCCATGTATGTGCCCCCAAATTTAAATTAAACTGACACTGTGAGCATGGACATCCGCAACTCAGAGCAGAAATAGGGATTATTTCACCACTTTCGGGTGCAGGCGGAGTGATCTACTGCACTGCGGCTCCCGACAATTAAATTAACTGCTGCGCGACGATAAATGTCGGCAGAATGGCACGGGTGGGCAAAAGAGCGTACAGGTATGTCCCCTTTAAGAAGCGGCACTGTGGCGTGCCCGCCCCCTTCTCTGTGACCGCGGGTCCCGCACACTCGATGTCCGCCGGGTGCCCGCGATCGTGTCATGGGGCGGTAGAACGGGGAGGTGCTATTGTAAACAAAGCATGTCCCCCATTCTGCCTTGTCACATGACAGAGATCACTGCTCCCTGTCATCGGGAATAGTGTCCGCTGTCGTGTGAGTCAAAGCCCATCCCCCCCCCCCCCACAGTTAGAATCACTCCCTAGGACACACTTAACCCCTTGAATGGTTAACTCCTTCCCTATCAGTGTCATTTTCACAGTAATCAGTGCATTTTTATAGCACTAATCACTATATAAATGACAATGGTCCCAAAAAATAATGTCGCAGTCACGATAAAAAAAACGCAGATCGCCGCCATTACTAATAAAAAAAAATAATAATAATGCCATAAAACTATCCCCTATTTTGTAGACGCTATAAATTTTGCGCAACCTAATTAATAAACGCTTATTGCGCTTTTTTATTTTTTTTCCCAAAAATATGTAGAATACATATCGGCCTAAACTGAAGGAAAAATTTGTTTGTTTATATATATATATATATATTGGGGGATATTTATTATAGAAAAAACAAAAAGTGAAAGATATAGCTTTTTTTCCCAAAATTGTCGCTCTTTTTGTTTATAGCGCAAAAAATAAAAACTGCAGAGGTGATCAAATACCAGCAAAAGAAAGCTCTATTTGTGGGGAAAAAAGGACGTAATTTTTGTTTGGGTGCAGCTTTGCACGACCGTACAGTTGTCAGTTAAAGCAACGCAGTGCCGAATCGCAAGAAGTGCTCTGGTCAGGAAGGGGGTAATTCCTTCCGGCGCTGAAGTGGTTAAAGTCCCGGCCCCTTCTATATCAATACACTGAGGCAGGATAGGGCTTTAATTTAATGGTCGGAAGCCGCAGTGCGGTAGATCACTCCGCCTGCACCCGAAAGTGATAGTGACCTGTCACCTGTATGTCCCACACTGCGCAGTCCGTTGCCCAGCTCAGTTCTCAAGAGGAAGGGACACCACCGGTCTCTGGCTCAGGAGAATGCTGCAGAAGAAGCACTGCACCCAGTTCCCGGGCCCCAAGTAGAAGTCGGCTGGACCCGGTGCAGAAGGGTTGCCATCTGTCATGATTCACCCTGTGATGGCACTGATAGCTTCCCTCTGTCTTCTCCTTCCTGCTGCTGTGGGGGAAAGGGGGGGGGTTGCTAGGCTTCAGTTTGTGAATGAATAGGGAGCTGCTCAGCACAGAGCACTTCCCATTCATTCACTGTGCAGTGAGGCTGCAGAGAAAGGGACTAGGGAATCTCTGTCCTCAGTCCCTTTCCCTGTCTAAAAGTGAGATATTAGGGGTCTGTTTAGAGCCCTGATATTTTACCAAAGCCCCCAAACAGGGCTACAGGTCCCAGCATGAACATGTGAGATCTAAGGCGTTACATCTTTAGATCTAAGGGGTTCATCCTGGGACTTGTAGTCCTTCAATTTTGGAGGGAGTCATCTTTAGATCTGAGTTAAGGTTGGAACATGTAGTCCTTCATTTTTTTGGGGATGTGACCCCCCCCCCCAAAAAAAAAACAAAAAGTGAAAGATTACAGGTTCCAGCATGAGCCCCTCAGAGCCAAGGATGTGACACACTCCCCTCCCCCAATGGAGGGGATCGGAATCAGGTAGGTCAGTGTAGGGATCAGGGTGGCCAGGTAGGTCAGTGTAGGGATCGGGGTGGACAAGTGGGTCAGTGTAGGAATCAGGTAGGTCAGTCTAGTGGAGAATAAAACAAAGGCGAATTTGTAACAAGACCTTTGGAGTGCATTCTATTCTTGGGGAAATTATTATTTTTTTAAATACATATATATATGTAACACAATTATATATAATTGTGTTTTATAGTTGCCCCCCCCTACTTTTGTACCTGTCCCCCCCCCCCCCCCCATGTGCCCCCCAGGGGGTTGGGGGGGTGAGTGCTGAAAGTGGAGCTTCCCCTTTCGGGTGGAGCTCCGCTTTAAGCTGCAATAGCTGCAGCAGACGGGGGTGTTTATATGCCGTGGCCGCGATGCTTCACACCCTCAGCAAAGTTGACTCAGCTTGCAGCTATTGGTGGGCAGCAAGCAGTACCACATTAATTTAGTAGGTGCGTTTGGTGTGCCATTAAAAATGAATTGCATGTTTAAAGAGAGCAGCGTGTTTCCTGCACCACCAATGCTGTGAGCGGGCCCTAACAGGAACAGTCCTCCTCCACCCAGCTCAGAGAGAATAAACAAATGGCCCTTCACCTGGCACAGTCTGTGTGACTAAAGCTCTTTCTGAAAATGCTGGTTGGGTGGTTGATGTGATGATTCGTTGGCTTTAGTTATTCCTGAGTCACAGACCAGGAATGCATATGCAGAAGAGCAGGAGTTCTGACTTCATTGGGTACATGCTTGTCCCAGGTCTCTCCTTGGGACTATGTTGAAGCCAGTGATAGCCAGGTAGCTGGCATTTTCAGGTCGGCCTCTACTATGCTTTTTGCAGGCTTCCAAAATACCTCTTTAGATTGTCCCACTGGGAAGGTTTCCCTTAAAGTGGAGTTCCAGACTCTAAAAACAAAAAAAAGGAAAAGTCAGCAGCTACAAATACTGTAGCTGCTGACTTTTAATATAATATATATTATACACAGTGTATTTACTTTAGTGGCTAGTATTAACTTAATATATGTTACAGATCTTCCCTCACAATGGACATTGAGGGCTTTGGAGAGCTCCTGCGGCAAGCAGAACAATTAGCTGCAGAGACAGAAGGAATCACAGAGCTGCCTCATGTGGAAAGAAATCTTCAGGAAATCCAGCAAGCTGGAGAGAGGCTCCGCTCCAGCACTATGACCCGTACTTCCCAGGAGTCAGCCAATGTTAAAGCGTAAGAACTAACCTGATTTGTATTATGCATAACCTGTGAATGTGAGTTAGGGACCTTGGAGTGTAAGCTCCTTGAGGGTAGGGACTGATGTGAATGTACAATGTATATGTAAAGCGCTGCGTAAATTTACGGCGCTATATAAGTACCTGAAATAAATAAAATAAATATATAACCTGCAGTCAGCAGATGAGCATTGTCTTTATTCAAAGACGGAAGTCTTTTTATAAGTTATATGTATGTAATTATGTTGTGATAGAAAATGGCTCAAGCTTTGCTTATATCCCATCTTTAGGTCCATTTTGCTGGGTTCCAGAGGGTTGGACATCTCTCACATATCCCAGAGACTAGAAAGTCTCAGTGCAGTAACAACTTTTGAGCCTCTTGAGCCAGTGAAGGACACAGATATCCAGGTGAGTTTGTGGGCTGTGCCTATATGTTACTGTGTAACATTGTATTTGTATAGGTCCTCTGGTGTGTGTGTTTTTTATTTTTAATATAAACATGTTTGTATGTCTTTAACTTGGATTAATCTCAGAATTATTAGTTATTATGGCTCTCTTTTTATCATTTTTTGTGGACATCACTGACTAAAGTCTTCAGAAACTGTCCCTTTTAAGGCTGCTGAACTCCTATTTTCCCCACTCTGCTCCTCCCAACTACATCATTACTATGCCTTGTAATGACATAGGGGTCAGCAATGTGGGGGCCTGGAGGTAGCCATAGTAGCTTTGTAAATGTGACTACAGTGAAGGCTAGCTGGATATCATAGGGAGGTTGCTGAGAGGACCAAAGTCTAACTACGCAAAATATCTGCTTTTCCAAGTATTTTTCCCAAATCCTCTTCCAGGATGGCTACCAGAGTGATGATTAGTTCCATCTTCAACAGGCAACACACAAACCAGAAAGATATGGAAAAAATGCTTAGTTTTGTGTTTGACTGACTGTGCTGGCGTACACTACATAATGTTTGTCTCGTTTCCCCTGACTCTAGTGATTGTCAGGCCCCCCTCAGATGACTAGGTCCTGTTTGTTTTTTACCTGAGGTTATCCCTGTGATATTTGGACTTTTGCTTCTTGACTGTATGCAGGCAACTCAGGCAAACCAATGCTTTGGCTGTCCCTTCTGTAAATGGGAAGTGTGCAGTGGTCATTGGTTCCTCCTGGTGGGTCTCTCCCCGAAATTTCCTGGTAGTGTGGTGTCTGCTATATTGCGAGTTTCCAGGGAGAACCAAAATGGCGCCGGCTCCATTTGCAGCACCAGATAATGACGCGCTTCTGGTGCAAGGCACACACATGCCATCTGTCCTGTACATCCATTCTGCCCAGCCTCTGAGAGCAATTAAATAGAATAAAAAATGTGTATATATTTGAGATGTTGCAAGCTTATTTTTCTTCATTGGGCTTTCCTTGGTGCCCAGAACACTGATGGCTGCAAAAATGACAGGAAGTTAATCTTACCGATAAGCTGAGTTGCCCTAGTTTAAGACTGGTCTCTCATTTATTGGTTCTATTTCAGGGATTCCTTAAAAATGAAAAAGACAATGCACTATTTGCAGCAATTGAAGAATCCAGGAGAAGAGTGAGTATTTCTCTGAAACAAGAGACTGTTTTATGTATAAATAAAATTATTGCTGTTTTCTTAAGCTTTAGAGTAATTTCAAAGTTTAAGTCAGATGCATCTGCTTGTACTGTAGACATTTGCTATGGCAGAGGAGTACCACAGGGAGTCTATGCTTGTGGAGTGGGAACAGGTGAAACAGAGGATCCTCCACACCCTGCTTGCATCTGGAGAGGATGATTTAGGATTTTCTCAGGAAACAGAGGTTTGTCACTTCCCTGTCACCTCAGAAATTGCCCCTGCCTAGATGATAATGAACTATGCATGCAACGTTTGTGTCTTTCTTGTCTCCGTAGACTAGTTTCATCAGTGAGCTTGGACCTCCTGGTCGCAGTTCCCTCGATAGTGTGGAAATGGCATATGCACGACAGGTAAAGCAGAACAGTGGCAAATCGAAAAGGATTGCAGTTTTAACAATCTGAAACAGGGTGGAAAGTGCCCTCTAAAATTCTAGCATATGACGGATGAATCACAGGGGGAAATGCTTAGAGGGAGAAGGGGCCTTATCTCAACAGAAGCTTAAAACCCATGAAGAGCCTGGGCCCAGGAGGCAGGGGAGAGCACAGAGATTCAGGAGGCAGGGGAGAGCACAGAGATTGACTTAAAGAGTCCAAGAGGTACTTGCAGGATCCACAAGCTTTTGCACTTTGTCACTGTTATTTAGAATTGTTAGGTTCCTGTTTTCAGTCAATGTGTAATAAAATATTAAATTTCATGTGAGTATTGACAATAAAGAGAAGTATGTGGGCTGCCGATCGTTGGCCTACTTCCCAAAATGCAAGTTTCCTGGCTTTGTCCAACTTCAGTTCTCCTGAGTCACAGACGCAGACTAAGCATGCTGTAAATGAGTGTCAGATTTAGTCAAGTGTGAAAAAGAGGGAGTAATCAGTGGGAGTAGGAGTCAATATGGTGGATATAGGTGCACAGGGAGAAAGTGCTCATCATTCAACACTGAATGTGTTTACAGGGTAATCAAGCAATTTTCTTTTCTTTCACCTGTGGTGGAAGGAAAGAAAATCACATAATGTATGGCCTGCTTAACCACTTCCGGACTGGCTCACGCCGATATACGTTGGCACTTTAAAGAGGGATTGTTATGGCAGCAGCTAGCTACCTTAACCCCGGTATCCTCTTCTTCAGTGAGCAGTCCGGTTTCAAATGTGGCCTCTGTGGTGGATTCGCCGCAAGATCACTTTTATCGGCGGCGGGTGCCCTCCGCCTCTTAGGTAGCGGCGGAGGCAATTGGGTCCTCTCCCTGGGTTGGTATGGAGACGAGTGAGGGGAAGATGGCCCCCACCTGTCTCCATACCATTGCAGGGCAGAAGTGACGTTTTGACTTTTTTTTTTTTATATTTATTTATTTATTGAATTTTAGTGTAAATATGAGATCTAAGGTCTTTTTGACCCCACATCTCATATTTAAAAGGTCCTGTCATGCTTTTTTTTCTATTACAAGGAATGCTTACATTCCTTGTTATAAAAATAAAAGTGACACAATTTTTTTTAAAAGAACAGTGAAAAAATAAATTAAAACTAATAATAAAAAAAAAATTTAAACGCGCCCCGTCCCACCGAGCTCGTGTGCAGAAGCCAACGCATATGTGAGCAGCGCCCGCCTATGGAAACGGTGTTAAAACCACACATGTGAAGGATCGCCGCGATCGGTAGAGTGAGAGCAATAATTCTACCCTAGACCTCCTCTAACTCAAAACATGCAACCTGTAGAATTTTTTTTTTAAACGTCGCCTATGGAGATTATTAAGGGGAAAAGTTTGTCGCCATTCCATGAGTGGGCGCAATTTTGAAGCGTGACATGTTGGGTATCAATTTACTCGGAGTAACCTTATGTTTCACAATATAAAAACATTGGGCTAACTGCGGTTAAAGCAGTTCTCCAGTCACTTTAAAAAAAATTAATACTGTAGCTGCTGACTTAATAAGACACCTGGCTGCCCAGATATCCAGTGCGGTACTCACCTCAGCCAGTTCTTCACTGGTCTTTGGGTCACTGGCGCTTGCATGCTTAAGCAATTCTAGTGGAAGTGGGGAACAGGTACCTGTCCAAACTAGGTCCCCCCCAAATACAAAGTTAATGTTCCAAAAGTTGGAGGGGAGGGAAGGGGAAGAGCAGAAATTCAAATTTTCAGTGAAGTTCCTCTTTAAATGGTCAGGTAGTAGATGAATCAAATCATGAAATGGAATATAGTTTAGAGCTCACATGTGAGGGTCTTTTTGTATATAAACATAGGTCTTTTAATGGAATTTATTTTGCCCATTGCTCCACTTTCAAAGATCAGTATGATAAGGCAAGTAGTGTTTTTTAAATTGAGGATCAGTGGCATTCTCTATTTCTGTTGTGATAATATTTTTTTTCAGTTTTTTTTTTACAGCACACTTGTGAGGGATGTGTGCTGTCATTGCTGTCATTTCTTAGATCTAAAAAGCTAACTGCTCGGCATTGCCTAGCCAGAACATTTTGGAGACGCAGACCTGTAATAAGCATGCTGCAAATGATAGAGAAAAGGCAGAATTCCTTATCTCTGTTTCTTTAGGGTCAGGTATTTGGGAAGTACTGAAAAACAATAATGTGATATATTGCAGCCTTAGATGTGGTGTTTGTGTTAGTGTTTTTTTTTTCCTTTTTCAGGCTCCCTTTGTTTTCATCTGGTAATACAAAAAATAACACTTATCCTGTCCCTGAGTGGCTAGGCACACTCACATTTCACGGTATCTACAGAGGCAGCCTGTATTAATAGTGTGTGTGGGGGGGGGGGGGGGGTGGGAGGATTAGAAGTTTACAGAGAAAGATTTCAGTTTAGCTAACATGAAGTGACAAGAACTAGTAATTTTAGCAAGTATTTTCTGTACTTCTGAAAACTATTGCAGCCACCACATCTAAAGACTTGTAAGCTACAATATACTTTTTGTTCTTAGGTTTAGATATATATTTTGAATAATTAGCATTGTAAACTGTTATTATTGTTTTTGTTCTGTGCAGATTTATGTGTACAATGAGAAGGTTGTGAGTGGAAACCTGCAGCCCAGTCTGGTGGATTTGTTCACAGCTGTTGCTGAGAAACTAGATGACAAGGTAAGACTCTCAGAGAGCAGCTTCGCCTTATGCCGCGTACACACGGTCGGACTTTTCAGCTACAAAAGTCCGACAGCCTTTTGGCGGACTGTCGACGGACTTTCTAACGACCGGACTTGCCGACACACGATCACACCAAAGTCCGACGGATTCGTACGTGATGACGTACACCAGACTAAAATAAGGAAGTTGATAGCCAGTAGCCAATAGCTGCCCTAGCGTTGGTTTTTGTCCGTCGGACTAGCATACAGACGAGCGGATTTTTTGACCAGACTCGAGTCTGTCGGAAAGATTTGAAGCATGTTCCAAATCTAAAGTCCGTCAGATTTTCGACCGAAAAAGTCAGCTGCAGGTCAGATGAAGCCCACACACGGATGAATTGTCCGCCGGATTTGGTCCGTCGGTGTCCCTCAGACCAGTCCGGTCGAAAAGTCTGACCGTGTGTACGTGGCATTAGAGTTCAGACCTGTGCTATATGGAGCATAATACACCATCTACAAGACTTTAAAAGGATTGCAGTGTATGTATAAAGCTGAAGATTGCAGGTTGTGTGCTTTTATACAAGTCACAAGTGAACTTCTCATATAAACTACTGCAGTGAGTGTATTGTACTTTAACCACTTCAGCCCCGGAAGATTTTACCCCCTTCCTGCAAGCACTTTTTACAATTTGGCACTGTGTCGCTTTAACTGACAATTGCACAGTCGTGTGACGCTGTACCCAAACAAAATTTTCGCCTTTTTTTCCCACAAATAGAGCTTTCTTTTGGTGGTATTTGATCACTTCTGGGGTTTTTATTTTTTGCACTATAAACCAAAAAAAAATAGCGACAATTTTGAAAAAATAAACAATATTTTTTACTTTTTTGCTATAATAAAAATCCCCCAAATGTTTTTAAAAAAACAAATTTCTTCATCCGTTTAGGCCAATATATATTCTTTTACATTATTCTTGGTAAAAAAAAATTGCAATAAGCGTATGTTGATTGGTTTGTGCAAAAGTTATAGTGTCTACAAACTATGGGAAAGATATGTGACTTTTTTTTCTTTTTTTATACTAGTATTGGTGGTGATTTGCGATTTTTAGCAGTATTGCGACGGACAGATTGGAGACTTTTGACACTTTTTGGGACCATTGGCATTTATACAGTGATCAGTGCTGTAAAAATGCACTGATTACTGTATAAATGTCACTGGGGGCGATCAAGCGGTTAATTAGGTGTTTCCTTAGTGTGTTCTAACTGGGGGGGGGGGGATGGGATTGACTAGGAGAGGAGACATATCGTTTTTCTTACTTAGTATGAACAAACGATATGGTTCCTCTTCTCTGATAGCACAGGGATTTGTGTGTTTACACACACAAATCCCCGTGCTGGCGCTTGTGCGCGCAATCGCGTGTGGCCGGCGGTGATCGTGCTCACCGGCCACACGCATCGGGTCCCTCGCCGTGCAGCGTGCGCCCTCTGGTGGCCGGTAAAGGAATTTACATACCCGTACGGGATTTCGCCAAGGGGAGCCATTCTGCTGCCGCAGTATATGCGCGACATGGTCGGGAACCATAGCTGTAGGGATAACAACCCTACAGCTCCTGTCTCCCCTACCCGCGCTTTACATTTCCCATTTCTTCCTCTTGTCTTGACAACCTCCCCAATAAATGTGTTGATATTCAAACTTTTTCTGCTTCCTTTTATTACAATACTTTAAACAGTAACTCCACTTTTGTTGAGAGAAAAAAAACAATACCCTGCTGGGTCATGTTTATTGATTGGATTTTAACAAACTTTGTAGCAGATTCTTACCTGTTTTTGCTTTGAAGAAATAGCTGTTTGACCTTTTTATGTCCTTTTGCTAACTGATTCCGATTGGGAGGGTCTGGTTGATTATAATCAGCTGGTGCACTCTGTTTTGAGAAAAGCTGCAGGATATGCATCCCTGGGAATTGTTTAACTGTTGTGATTATCTCACCAACACTGAAATTTCCATTGCAAGGTGCTTAAAATTTGGCTTCTAAGTAAATCCTTGAGCCAATCGCACAAGCAGGGAATGACATTTCTGGGGGCGTTCTGTACACCATTGGTGTTTTGCATTTAATGTTACAGACCATTACAATGGCTTGAGATTGAAAAAGAAAGATGATTCTTAATAACATATTACAGCATGGCTTGTGTATCAATAGTATATGCTATAATTTTTATTTGCTATATTTTTTCCTTCGAAAGTAGAGTTACCCTTTATCAAACCAGAAAAGGGTGTTGATGATTTTATTACTCCTCTTGGCATTTCTATGCAGTGTCTGGTTTTAGCCTCTAGTAAGACTAGCCATACTTCACTAATTGCTTATAACTAAGAGGCCTTATTGGCCTTCTAGGACCTGGGAGGGTAGTGCCCCTCCACTTCAAGCAGACTTCTCTTTTAAAAGGATAAGTTCACCTTTTGGAACCTGTTACACCCATATTTAGGGTGTAACGTGCAACATGTTCAGCCCCTGACACTGATAGTCTGCAGGAGTCCTGCATGGCACCATCGATCTTCTGATCACTGTTGCAATACTTTCCAGGCTCCTAAAGAAAATAAATTCTCGTTAATTCACATATATTTTTTTTACCTGCACAAAATGTGCATTTATTATTTTTTATGGGGGGGGGGGGTCCAGCGCCCCCCTGTCCAGAACACAATAGCACAGCAGGGGAGATCGCTGTACTAACATCGGATAGTTATTACGGCGGCTTCTTCTGAGCAGTAATCCGCTGGATTGAACAAAAAACAAACTAGTTTCTTAAGCGTACATCACGGGACACAGAGCACCATAGTAATTACTATGTGGGTTAAAGGCCACCTTCAGGTGATGGACACCGGCACACCCTAAACAGGAAGTTGCCTCTCTATATAACCCCTCCCATACCGGGAGCATCTCAATTTTTTCGCCAGTGTCTAAGGTTTTGGTCACGAGTGAAGATGTGCTCTGAAGAGCTGCACTGGAGGGATCCTTGCTGGATTTAAATAGCCTCTATAGACCGGATCCATCCAAAGTGCCACTGCGGCCAAGGTGGATGGTACCCGGGCCTCATATACGAAGCACAAGGTTTTGCCTGTAATGCCTCTCCTTGCAGGGCTGGACCCCGGGACCCAGGGCTTTTTGAGCATGCTTACAATACCTAAAGATTTTCCTGGCGGGGTGCTAATACAGGTCCAAGGGAGTGGAACCCCGATAAAAAGGTACCCGGCCCTTGAAGGTTTGCTAACACAGCCCGCCGTGATGGGTGAAGTTTGGATCTTTTTATCACAGCAGTATCCTGCGGCGAGGGTAAGGGAAGAAGCCTAGGAACTGTAAAAAGGTCTACCTATGTTTATTTACTTCCATGAGTAAAATGTTGTCATGCCTTAAATTCTCCACTAGAGGGAGTAAATGCACATACCTTGGTACGTTGCTTCTCAGTCAGCTCAGTGTCCAGCTAAAACAGCATTTGTGTTGTCACAGCAGCCAGGGGGGATTCCTAATCTCCACACTGCCTCCACACTGTCATCCTCTCCTGAAATACCAGATGTGGTAAGCCAGGGTGAGTCATTGGAACCAATTGGTGGTGCAGCTGCTTCTCACATCTCAGCCCCTGTATGCGTGACTGAAGATGCATTTTCCGCCGCTCCCTGCTGGGCCTAAAAGGAAGATTACAGGCTTTAAATGCATCCTCCATCCAAAAGAATAGGAAGCGTGTTAGATCCCCCTCCCTCACCTTAGACTCTTTACCAAGGGGACAGTGGGTAGAGGATGAGGTGTTACCCTCAGGCGATCAGGAGGAAAGATTGCCGATTACTCCTCTGCAGAGGAAACGATGGTGGATGAACTCTTTTCAGCCTCGTAATCTGAAAAATTGCTGGTGCAATCTCTTACGGAGATTGTTTGTTCCACTTTCAAGCTACCCCTAACGGAGTCAGCTGAAAGTTCCGTTTCTTCTTTGGGTTCCTTTAAAACCTTCACAGCCTTTGCATGCGTTTCCTGTCCATGCATTATTAGAACAGCTTATTTTTGCTGAATGGGATCACCCGGATAAGCATTTTCTCCCTCCAAAGAGATTCTCAGTTCTCTATCCCATGGAGGAGAAATTCACCAAAAAATGAAAAGTACCAGCAGTTGACGCTGCAATTTCCAGTGTGAATGAAAGTCTAACTTGTCCAGTAGAGAATGCACAAATGCTTAAGGATCCAACAGATAAAAGGTTGGAATTCCTGTTAAAATCCTCTTTTTTTTTTTTTTTTTTTTTCTTTAGCAGGTGCGGTTACTCAGCCTGCAGTCGCTGCAATAGGCATCTGTCAATCCCTAAAGGACCAGTTTAGATAGGCCCTTAAAGAGGTTCCTGTACAGCAAGCCCGGGATTAGGCCCAACTACCAAGAGCTTTATGTTTTACCATAGACACCATTAAAGATTCTATTCACCAGGCGCCCCCCTTTGCACTTATGCTAATACACATGCGTAGGATCCTGTGGTTAAAAAATTGGTCAGCCGAAGCACCATGCAAGAAGCTCCTGACTGAGTTACCTTTTCATAGGGATCGGTTATTTGGGAATGATTTGGACAAATTACATCCAAATGATTTCTAGTGGGAAAAGTACTCTTTTGCCAGTCAAAAGAAAGAATAAACGCCCTTCATTTAAGTGGACTCTTTCTCCTGCACCAGGGGCATCCGCCTCTTGGCAGTGGCGACGGCCTCCCCTGTCAGACTCTAGAGGAAAATAGAGAGCCGAGTATAAGAGAATATTGCGGTGCCAAGAATACAACAATACAAAATTATAAAAATGATTAAGTTTATTACAATTGAATAAAAATACAATTCATAAAGAGTACAAAAACTGGAGGAGCATAAAAAATATCTGTACAATCAATAGTAGATAGAGGTAGGTCAGGGTGTCCCTACTAGTTTTGCCAAGACATTGGCTTCATCAGGGGACAGGGTATGACAAAAAATGGTTGTAGTTCTACAAAAAGAAAAACATATAAACATTAATCAAGCAAAGAATATGAGAAGTCTGGCAAGAGGAAATTCAGGACAGATGGGTCATCTCCACGGTGCCTCTAAGGTACGAACTAGAATTTCGGGAGTTTCCACCGTCTCGTTTTCTGAGGTCAAACGTTCCCAAAGATCCAGGGAAAAGGCAGTCTCTGTTTCGGGCACTAGACCGATTACTGGCTCAGGGGGTGATCATACAAATCCCCACAGAAGAGCAAGGTTTGAGGTTTTATTCAAAACTCTTTACGGTACCAAAACCGAATGGAGATGTCTGACGCATTCTAGAACTAAAGAATCTAAATCAGTTCCTGGAGATCCACTCCGTGGTCAGTCGATCAGGTCAGTGGTTTCTATCCTACAAGGAGGAGAACTTCTGGTGTCTATCGACATCAGGGATAAATATCTGCATGTCCCTATATTTCCCACTCGCCAAAGCTTTCTGGTTTGAGGTAGAACAGCAGCATTTTCAGTTTGTAGCCCTGCCCTTCGGGCCAGCTACAGTACCCCAGGTGTTTACAAAAGTGCTGGCTCCACCTCCAGCCAGGTTAAGGGCACAGGGCATAACAGTCTTGGCGTACCTAGACGATCTATTGTTAATAGACCAGTCGGTGGCCTGTTTGGAGCAAAGCGTGCGCATTACAACCAAATACCTGAAAAATCTGGGTTGAATTCTCAACCTAGAGAAGTCTTCCTTAATACCGCTAAAAAGGCTGGAGTATTTGGGTCTAATCAAAGACACAGCCCAAAAAAAGGTGTTCTTGCCTCAGGCAAAGATCAATGCCATAAGATAGCTGGTGCAGATGGTCAGGTCGAAAAGAGATCTCTCCATTCGCCTTTGCACAATGTTGTTAGGAAAGATGGTGGCTTCATTCAAAGCGGTTCCCTATACCCAGTTCAATTTGAGACTGTTGCAAAATAGTATCCTGTCTGCTTGGAACAAAATGGTTCAAGCTCTAGATTTGCCATGCGGCTGTCCCCAAAGGTGTCCCAGAGCCTCAGTTGATGCTCGATATCTGGGAATCTGCAGAAGGAGAAATCCTTCATACCAGTTACCTGGAAAGTAGCAACGACAGATGCCAACCTTTCAGCTTGGGGATCAGTACTGGAAAAGACAACTGACCAGGGACAGTAGTCCAGAACCGAAAGAGCCTTGCCCATCTACATCCTAGAGGCTTTTTCAACCTTTTAATCGTAGAGGAACACCAAAAATAATTTTCATGTCTCAAGGAACCCTTACTAAAACCAAATCATCAGGGCTCAATAGGAATAATGCTCCTTCTGTTGGTGGTCAATAGGAAGAATGTCCCCCTTAAAGTGGTGTTCAGAATGCCATCCTTTAAAGACAGCTAAAAAGATATTTGGTGTCATGCTGCTGGCTTTGCTAAGTGGTGCTGAACCTTGAACTCTGTTGGCATCATCAAATAGGGGGCTCATCAGCCAACGCTCAAGGAACCCCTAGCAACCTCCTGGAGGAACCCTGGTTGAGAATGGCTGTCCTAGAGATTCGGGTAGTGCGTCTGGCTCTGAAGCCCTGAACATTCAGGTTACGGGATTGTCCTGTCAGGATCCAATCCGACAATGCCACAGCTGTGGCCTATATCAATCGCCAAGGGGGCACTAAGGATCACACAGAGAGTGGTGGACCATATTCTAGCTTGGGCGGAAAAGGATGTTCCTTGCCTATCGGCAGTCTTCATTCCGGGAATAGAGTTGGCAGGCGGACTACTTGAGTCACCAGCAGTTGTTCCCGGGGGAGTGGTCCATTCACCCCGAAATCTTTCTGGCTATATGCCAAAAGATGGGGATCCCGGACGTAGATCTTTTGGCATCCAGGTTCAACGTGTAGTTGGTCAACTTTATATCAAGGACAAGGTAACCACTCGCATGCGAGACAGATGTGTGGTGACCCCATGGGGTCAGTTTTAATGATTTAGGCTTTTTTTTTTCCCCTATTCAGTTACTGCCACGTCTTCTTTGTAGACAAGTAGAAGAAGGCGCAATATCATATACCTTATATACTGTTGCCTATACGCACAAAGGCAGGGTCCATACAAACATATATATGACCTGTATATGTAAGTATAAAAGTCATTCAAGGCAGCCACCGAAAGGAACCAAAGCCAGATCCAATGTGCTGAGATAAAAACAAGGAAAAGGGGCGCCACTGAATATGTATCAAATGAAATTTATTAATAAAAATAACATCCACTCACATGTGGGACTGAAGAGTAGATCTCAGGTACATCTTGTAGCACACAATGGAGGGAAGGACTACAAATGTCAGCAAGTCCAATAGCACTGGTATCACCTCTGATGGACTAAAGATAAGTAGCGCTGAGTCAAAGTAGTTTATGGGCACACCACGAACCACGAACAGAGGAGAGACAGATCTGTCTCTCCTCTGTTTGCTACAGGCCCCTCCTCCCCATGGACTATATAACACCTCTGCTATACATCATTGCCCTATGCTTGACAAAGGAGTGCCGCTATCCTCTCCATCGATAGCGAGCTATCTCGGAAACGCGTCGCACAGGAGTGACGTCACAGCCCGGCGCCGCAGTGTTTGCGATCCTAGCCTCGTTCTGGCTCCGACCACACGGCCGTGTTCCCCCTACCATCACGGATGCCGGACGATTTGCTTGGACTTCCGCCTTACACACACAGCAACAGGCTGGACGCCCTCACATCCTCTACTCTCGGAACCCATACCACCCCAGACGGCTCCTCCGCCTTCCTGTTCGTGGTGTGCCCATAAACTACTTTGACTCAGCGCTACTTATCTTTAGTCCATCAGAGGTGATACCAGTGCTATTGGACTTGCTGACATTTGTAGTCCTTCCCTCCATTGTGTGCTACAAGATGTACCTGAGATCTACTCTTCAGTCCCACATGTGAGTGGATGTTATTTTTATTAATAAATTTCATTTGATACATATTCAGTGGCGCCCCTTTTCCTTGTTTTTACGTCTTCTTTGTAGGATCAAGCTGGAAAGAAAGCCGGTAATTCTTGTACCCCCAGCATAGCCCAGAAGGTCCTGGTATGCAGAAATCGTAAAGATGGCAGTGCAGGATCCATGGTCCCTTCCACTACAGCCAGACCTACTCTCACAGGGGCCAATATTCCATCCTACCTTACGAACTCTAAATTTAACGGCTTGGCTATTGAAACCCACATTCTGAAAAAAACGTGGGATTTCCGGGTCAGTTATCTCTACCTTGATTAATGCAAGGAAGCCAGCTTCCAGAACTTTATATTATAGAGTCTGGAGGGCTTATGTTGCCTGGAGTGAATCCAAGGGTTGGCACCCTCGGAAGTATATCATAGGGAGAATTCTTGCCTTTATACAATTGGGGGTAGAGATGAAATTGGCCTTGAGTACTATTAAGGGCCAAGTCTCAGCTTTATCGATCTTATTTCAAAGACCGCTTGAGTCACATTCTTTAGTCCGGGGTTTTATGCAAGGGGTGATTCGGGTTAATCCGCCAGTTAGAACACCTTTGAACCCTTGGGACTTTGAACTTAGTTTTGTCAGTGTTACAAAAAAAGCCATTTGAACCAATAAAGCATACTCCCTTAGTCCTTCTAACAAGGAAGTTATGGTTCTTCGTTGCTATATCCTCAGCAAGGGGAGTTTCGGAATTGGCTGCTCTTTCTTGTAAAGAGCCATACTTGATTGTTCACGAGGACAGAGTGGTGTTGCGCCCTCGCCCAGGTTTTCTGCCAAAAGTGGTCTTAGGTTTTCACCTGAACCAAGGTATTGTCTTGCCATCGTTTTTTCCAAAACCATGTTCCAGGGAAGAGAAGTCACTACATTGTCTTGATGTGGTGAGAGCGGTCAAAGTCTAATTTTGAAGACTACTGCTCAGATCCGGAAGACTGATGTCTTATTTGTACTGCCAGAAGGTCCTAAGAATGGACAGGCATTGTCGAAATCCACTGTCGCCAAGTGGATTTGGCAAGTTATAATTTAGACTTTTTGATTTAAGGGGTAAGATTCCACCTTTTCAAGTCAAAGCGCACTCTACCAGGGCGGTTAGCGCTTCTTGGGTAGTGCGTCACCAGGCCTCCATGGCTCAGATCTGCAAGGCCACAACTTGGTCTGCAGTCCATACATTCACCAGATTTTATCAAGTGGATGTAAAAGAGCATGAGGATATCGCCTTTGGGCGCAGTGTGCTGCAGGCAGCAGTGTAGAGCCTCAAGTCTGTTTGCGCCCTACGGGTTGTGTCTCCCTCCCCTCAAATAACATTGCTATGGGACGTCCTACATAGTAATTACTATGGTGCTCTGTGTCCCTTGATGTATGATAAAGAAAATAGGATTTTTATAACAGCTTACCTGTGAAATCCTTTTCTTGGAGTACATCACGGGACACAGAGGTCTCTCCCCTATTTCTGGGTATATGTATATTGCTTTGCTACAAAAACTGAGGTGCTCCCGGTATGGAAGGTGTTATATAGGGAGGCAACTTCCGGTTTAGGGTGTGCCAGTGTCCATCACCAGAAGGTGGCTATAACCCAAATAGTAATTGCTATGGTGCACTGTGTACTCCAAGAAAAGGATTTTACAGGTAAGCTGTTATAAAAATGCTATTTTTGTGTACTAGGATTAAGAAACTGCAAAGATCAGTGGTGGTATTAATGCCATGGTTGATTTTTTATTTATTTATTAATTTTTTTATATCACATTATTGTAAACAGCCATGCCTATGTTCTTATCTTATTCTCAATCGTGCTTTCTCCGGCTCAACCTACAGAATGTATCTGATGTTTGGTTGATGGTGAAGCAGATGACAGATGTCCTGCTAGTTCCTGCCACAGATACACTGAAAAGTCGTTGCGCAGTCAAGATGCAGATGGGATTTGTGAGACAAGCTTTAAAATTCTTAGAGGACAGGTAAGATATGTATTTTTTTTTTATTTTTTATCAGCTGTCTACTGAAGATGTCTCTCTTTTGTCTCTCTTGTATGCATCCATCTGTCTTGGCTAGCTCTGATTGTGCTATCTGCAGCCTGTCAATAGCATTAGCCATATTGAACTTCTAGTGTTTTTTGTTTTAGCCAGAGGGGTTTTGGTAATATAGGTACAAAAGGTTTACTATGTTTTCCATTCGCTTACCCGAGATATTTTTTATGCTGTTTTGATTATTTTCTTTTTCTTTAACCACTTCAGCCCCGGAAGAATTTACCCCCTTCCTGACAAAGAGCACTTTTTGCGATTCGGCATTGCGTCGCTTTAACTGACAATTGCGCGGTCGTGCAACCTTGCACCCAAACAAAATTCACGTCTTTTTTTCCCCCCACAAATAGAGCTTTCTTTTGGTGGTATTTGATCGCCTCTGCGGTTTTTATTTTTTGTGCTATAAACAAAAAAACATCGACAATTTTGGAAAAAAACACAATATTTTGTACTTTTTGCAATAATAAATATCCCCACATTTTTATTTTTTTTTTAAAAAAGCAGTTTTTTTCTCAGTTTAGGCCGATATGTATTTTTCTACATATTTTTGGTAAAAAAAACCCCGCAATAAGCGCATATTGATTGGTTTGCGCAAAAGTTATAGCGTCTACAAAATAAAGGATAGATTAATAGCATTTTTATTATTTTTTTTTTTTTACTAGTATTGGAGGCGATCTGCGTTTTTTTTGTTTTTGTTTTGTTTTTTTATCATTACTGCGACATTATGGTGGACACATCGGACAATTTTGACACATTTTTGGGACCATTGGCATTAATACAGCGATCAGTGCGATAAAAATGCATTGATTACTGTAAAAATGTCACTGGCAGTGAAGGGGTTAACACTAGGGGGCGCTCAAGGGGTTAACTGTGTTTCCTGGGAGGTGATTCTAACTGAAGGGGGAGTGGACTAACTAGAGGAAGTGACAGATCGTGGTTCCTAGCTAATAGGAATAAACGATCTGTCATTCCTCTCAGAACAAAACACGGATTTGTGTGTTTACACACACACACTTACGTGTTTTGTCCCTCATGCTCGCGATCGCTCGTGGCCGGCGGTCATCGCGACCGTCGGCCACGAGCATCGGCGCGCCTGCTTTATTGATCCCGCGAGCCGACGTATAACTATGACGGTTCGCGGGATCGTGCCGACCTGCTGCAGTATGACAGCGGCTGGTCGTCAGCAAGCGGAAAGAAAGTCAGTCTGAGGTTGCTGACTTTAGAGTGTATCTTAAACCAAAGTTTGTGTGTGTGTGTATGTGTTTTTTTTTGTGTTTTTATTTTATTTATTTATTTTTTTAAATGAGAAGGGACTAAATGTTAGGGAATTTTTAAAAAATTTGCATCGTTGGCCAAGAATGCAGGGAAATCATCCAATAGATATACCTGTTACGATGACCCCTTTTTGAGAGGATTTCTCTAACTTTGGAGAGATTTTTGTCTCCCTGTTGTCTGCACACACCAAATGGACACAAGCAATAGAAGGAAAAGCTGCTGCAGGTTTTAGCAATTACTTAAAGTGATGTTAAAGGCACATGTTTTTCTTTTTAAATAATAAACACTTAACTGCTCTTTGCAGTGGTTTTTCAAAGAGCAGCCCCCATCCCCCTCTTCTCGGGTTGCCCGCTGGTGCTCCTGCCCCCTCCCCCTCGCAGAGTGCCCCCATAGAAAGCTAGTTGCTATGGGGGGCACTCGAGTGTGCCTGCTCCCGAGCTGCCTCTGTGTGCCCACAAGACACAGAGCATGGCTTGGCCCCACCGCTGCTCTTCTGCACATCGCTGGATTGAGATGGGGGGAAAGGAATGCTGCACACAGAAGGTGGTTTGTGAAAATTATTTTTATTGAAGTTTTAAACCATAGTACAACCATGACACCCATAACGTGACAACACAAAAAGGAGAAAAAAAGAAAAGAAATAAGAAGTAAGAAAAACTTAGAGTCCTACAATAGCACAATTGGCCAGCATGGCCCTGACTAACAGTAGAGGACTATCTCAGGAGAAAAGCCAGCACACAGAATGAAAGTAAAAAAACATTCAGCCTTTTTACAACCACTTTAATCGCGTACCTTATGCCGCATTCCAGTGATCATTGGATGGCTGGAAAACAGCTTGCATATAGGAATGAATGGGGCCCATGTGCACTTTAGAAATTGCTCTGCAAGGACATTTCACTAGAAAGGATTGCGGCGCCACACACTGAAAATCGCTGGAACAGAGAACAAGGCAAGTATTTAACACGGCAAGTTATACTGAGGCGAGGATTTACAAACAGTGCACTCTCACTAAACTTGAACTTGCACTTTTAATCTAGTTTCTGGCATGCTGATCATCTGTCTAACTTTATTATTTTCAGCCGCTGTCTCAGAAAAAGTATGTGCCCCTAAAAGGAGTTGCCTCACTTGCAACAAGTTAGTTTGGCGGCCAGACATCTGACTTTTCATTAATGGCAGGGGGGTCTGTGTTTTACTACTGCTCATCTTTTTGTTCTTTTAAAATTTGCAGTTACCGGGACTACACTATGAAGAGTGTATATGCTAACCTACAACAGGCCCAACTCGGAGGAGTTCCTTCCACTTTTAATTTAGTGCGAAGCTTCCTTAATATCAGGCTTCCGGCTCCAATACCTGGGCTGCAGGTGGGTAAATCACACTTAATATGAATTGCTTATGTTGTGATGTGTCTGTAGAGAGAATTATTCTCATTCTTTCCTTATGCCTTCAGGATGGAGAGTTGGAGGGCTATCCAGTTTGGGCGCTCATCTACTACTGCTTGCGCTGTGGTGATACCTCAGCAGCTCAGCAGGTTGTAAACAGATTGCAGCATCAGCTCGGGGAGTTCAAGAACTGGTTCCAAGAATACGTACACAATGAGCGGAGGTAGTGGAATACGGCTGTCAGTCTTTTGTTGTATTTCTGAGAGTAATTGAAATCTTTGGGTTTACTTTGCAAAATTATGGTGATATTACTTACTGATTTAGGCCCGGTTCACACTGATACGCTGTGATTTTGTTCCGTTTTTTTGTCCTTTGTGAGGTGCGAATTTACAGCCATTTTATTGCGAATTTCAGGAGTTGGACGTAGCTGCGATTGATATTCTAGAAAATGGAATCATAATGTAAAAAAAAAAAAGGTTAACTTCCTATGTACTTCCTGGTTTTTGTGGAATTCGCACATATGTGAACCATTAATGCGATTCAAGAATGATTTACATTGATGTCTATGGAGACTAAATTTGCGACGCAGTAAACTCGCACAAGACCCTTTTTTTAATCGTATCGCATTCGTAGAGGAATCGCAACGCATGTATGTGAACGACCGTCATTGAAAACAATGACTTTAGGGATGACATGCGAATTTAAAGTGTTTTTGACGCATTGCATTCGTCATGAACTCGCATCAGTGTGAACCGGGCCTTGTGGTCCACTTACACTGGGTTTTCCACAGATGCATTTTCTATTGAAATCCATAGTGAAAAATCAAAACATGCCTTGCAGTGCAATTTCAATGCAGTGCACACACTGAAGCATGTTACACTGTTAATTTCAATGGGAAATGCATCAAATAAAAACCCACAAGTGTAAGTAGGTCCTTACAGCAGAGGCTTCTTGTCTCCATTCTGGTCCTTAAGTCTGTAAATGGAAATGGATCTAAAACAGGAAATAAGGATATTTCCTCCCCTCCTTCTTTTTTTGGGGGGAAAATTCTTTTTATTAAATAGGATATGTCCTCTTTAAAAAGTGACAGATTTACCAGATAAGGTTTCTTGCTTTCTAGGTTGCTCCCAGGGACAGAGAACAAACTTCGTCTCCATTACAGAAGAGCTGTGAGGTCGAGCACGGACCCTTATAAAAGAGCAGTTTACTGTTTAATTGGCCGATGTGACATAGCAGATAATCATAGTGAAGTAGCCGATAAAACAGAAGACTACCTCTGGCTGAAGGTGAATGACTGCAGAATTATTTCTTTCATTTTTATTTCAATGTGCATATGTAAGCTTTCAGTGCCTATATTCAAGAGCTTACTGGTGGAATGTTCCAACATTTAAAACTCGGCAAAGAAAAGTAACAGATTCCTCTGTAAACCCCTCTGCTAAGCAGCACTTACTCATTTCTCCAATCAGTTCTTTTACATGGGAGTGGCAAGATTTCTCAGGCCCGTATAAGTTGAAAAACGTATTTTTAGTTGGAGCTTTGCCAGACCGTTATATTGTACACTGTTTTAATCAGGTTGCTATTTACTTCTCTGTGGGTAGTTTTATGATCATTTAGGGTAGGTGGCAGTTTTGTTGTTTTTGGCATAGATGGTGCCAGCACTGTGGGAATACAACTGAGGGCAGGGAGATTTCTTGCTGGTCTTGAGTTCAGTGACAAATATTCCAGTCTGTGGCCCACAAGAATCCATTCATATAAAACAGGAGGTCTCCGCCAATCTGCTTGCATTAATCGGAGTAAAAAAATTAAAGGAAATCACTGTGTAGAAGATGATTTCATACAAACTGGCAAATTAAAATTTGGAGCTTGAACAGTGTCTGACATAGATTTGAGGTTTCTAATTTGTAGAATTATAACTAGAACTGTTTAAAATGGGTAACTCAACAAATTTGTTAACCAGCTCAGAAAAAAAAATAGTTCATACAGCAATTGTATTAACAACACAAAATATCAGTCACAGAATGTTCCTGATCCCAGCGCTCATAGAAAAAGGTAAAATTGGTCATGCACAATTGGCTGCTGTTATAAAATCAACCAAACCATATACAATATGCAAAAAAGATATAAAATCATTCCAGCATTAACAGTGCTCTCTCAGTACTCCACACACTGTGTGCCAAAAAAGTCCAATATACATTAATCCTAAAAGTTCATAAAGATGAATGATATAGCATGCACCTACTAAGCAATAAAATTAGGCACTATGTGCCAAATATTACAATGTGTGAAAATCATGAAAGTTCATAAAGATGAACGGTGTAACATGCATCCACGAGGCAGTGATAATAGGACAGATGCTATGTAGTTTGTTCCTCTTCTTTCCATGTCATATGAAATTGCGATTTCGAGGAGGATTTTTCACTTTAAGTGATCATTTGCCAATTAAGGAGATTGAAGATACAAGGCTCGTTATATTTGTGCTTCTGGTGAGTTTTACCATAGGAGAGAGAAGTTCATGTGGTGTGGTGGTAACGGAATTCAAAGATCTCATCTGTCCTATTATCACTTCCTCATGGATGCATCTTACATCATTCATCTTTATGAACTTTTATGATGTTTATTGAAAGCAGAGGTTCACACAAAAATTGAACCTCCGCTTATCGGAAACCTCCCCCCCTCCTGTGTCACATTTGGCACCTTTCAGGGGGGAGGGGGGTGCAGATACCTGTCTAAGACAGGTATTTGCACCCACTTCCGGCATAGACTCCCACGGGAGTCTATGCCTCTTCCTGTCCCCCCGCGCTGTCTGCATGCACAGTAGGGAATCTGGAAGTGAAGCCGCAACGCTTCAGTTCCTGATTCCCTCACAGAGAATGGCGGCTGCAGCTGCCGAGGGACGGTTCGGCCTCAGGTGCCGACACCGCTGGATTCAGGGACAGGTAAGTGTCCTTATTTTAAAAGTCAGCAGCTGCAGTATTTGTAGCTGCTGACTTTAAAAAAAAAAAATTTTCACGGGACTCCCTCTTGAACTTTTTTGGCACACAGTGCGAGAGAACGCTGTTAATGCTGGAATGATTTTATATCTTTTTTGCGTATTGTATATAATTGTATTAACAAAACATCATATTTAAAAATTAGGGTTGAACAAAAGTCCTAAAAGATTATGTCATGCTGGTCTCTTTTGCAGGTAGAGCTCTGTAAAACATTAAAAATAAGTGCCAATTTTGTTTAAAATCCAGTAAGGCCTTGTCTCTCCCTGCTCTGCACACCTTCAGTTGTCCTATGCCAGGAAGTCACTAGAGGCCGATCAGCTGACAACCTAAAGATTTACTGCTACTGATAGTGGAGGAAGCAGGAATGATACACACTGTACTGATAAGAGGGCAGATTAGGGAGGGATAAAAGAAAAGCTGACAGGACAAACTCTGCTGCCAGGGAGACAAAAAAGAATTATGGGTACACACTGTCTGAAAATCATCCAGTTCCTGCTGACTTTCAGTCAGTGTGTACAGCAGTCTGTCCAACAGAAGCTGGTCTAACGACCTGCTATTGTCAATTGACATGCTGGAAAATCTGTATCCAATCAGCTCTTGCAGCCAGTGGCTGTGAGCACTGATCATTGTGTTCTGGGGAGGGGAGGGAGTCCCCCTGTCAGAATACTATAGCAAAGTGGGGGAGATTTCCACACCAACATCGCATGTGTTGGTATGGAGATCTGTTCAACACTGGTTTGAATGAAAAAAAAAAAAACTTTCGGTGTGTACTGGGCTTTAAAAGGATAGTGTCCTATCTTATCTCTGATATTCTTTCCTTTTCCCCTCAACAGCAGCTGTGAACTTGAGCACTGGCAGCTACTGCAACCTTCCCCTTTGGCTGAGCCTGGACATAAGATCAAGGCTCACATTTTATCACATTTTAATTGCAGAAAGTGACATATAGTTTTTGAGGCCAAGAAGAGGGGAGAATTATTGGCGAGGAAGTGACTGCTCTGGGCTTGAACAAAATGGCAGCCTCCAGCAAGAAGAAACAAGAGTAATGCTGGAGGCAATTTACAGAACACACTAATTCTGAAAGCATAATTATTAATGTGGAATCTACTGTATGTTGCTTGTTAAAGAACATACATTTTTATCAAGTTGTTATTGATTTCACACAACCAGCTTGAACATTCTCTTTTTTGAGGGGTTGTTCATGGTAGCACAGGGCTGTAGTATTACTTGTATGTGCAGAGCTGTGGTTACTACTTTTGTATGTGTAGCCATAGTTATAACCTGTATACTTGGAGCTGTAGATATTGTATACAGCAGTTCCTTTTGCTGATCAATCTGTGTTTTATCTAGTTGAATCAAATTTGCTTTGATGAAGACACCAGCAGCTCAGCTCAAGACAGATTGACATTACCACAATTTCAGAAGCAGCTTCTTGAAGATTATGGTAAATATTATGAATACTGCATCTCTTGTATAGCACACGTTTTTGGGTTATAGAACGGATTACATTACTAATTTTTTCTTTTTTTCCTTTTCCTCAGGCGAGTCTCACTTTGCAGTGAACCAGCAACCATTTTTATATTTTCAAGTTCTTTTCCTGACTGCTCAGTTTGAAGCTGCGATTGCCTACTTGTTCCGCATGGAGCGGACGCGTTGTCATGCTGTGCATGTTGCTTTGGCTCTCTTTGAACTCAGACTACTACTAAAGTCCTCTGGGCAGAGTGCACAGTTATGTGAGTACTCATGATGTCTGAAAGGAGAAACGTTCTCATTAATAAGAAGTTTCTACATTCTGTCTGTTTTTGTGGGTTTAACACCACTTATGCCGGCCATACACGGTTCGAATTTCGAAAGAATTTTCTTTCGAAAATCGTATCAAAGAATTTTCGTACGAATTTTGCACCATTAGTGGGCTGCAACAAGGCCGATTTTCGTGCGGCAATCAAATTTGAGGAATCGGACATGTTGGAAATTTTTTGAAAAACAAACAATTTTCTAATCAATGATGGGAGAATCGTGTGAGAAATGTAATAAGAAAAGACAATTTACGGAGAGAAAAGAAGATTCCCGCCCACGAGAGTTCTTTTCTGTAGCAACATGAGGTGAAATTGAAGGCTTGGTCGGCCTAATTTCGAAAATCAATGGTGACATCATCGGATCACAAAAAAATTAAACTTTCTGATTTTGAAAAGAAAATTTGTTCAAAATTCGACCATGTATGGCCTGCTTTATAGCTTCAACGGCTATCTATTCATTTATCCACAGTTTGTTGCCAGGACAGATTTTCACCTTTCTGCCTGGCAGTGGGAAAACTGTATGTTCTGCAAAACTGTAGAGCGGGTAACAATGCAATTCAAAGGGTGATATTTTTGTTTCCTAGTGTGGTTCACACTCGACCACTAGATGGCAGGGCATTTATTTTAGATAAAATTGTCATAGAAAAAAAAGAGAGCATTTGCCTCATTTAGGGTTTGTACAATATAAACTTGATATGTTATTGCCATCCTAATTCATACAGTACCGCATATCATGTTGCATATTTATATACACAGCACTTCCATGTCATGAGCAAGGTAAAAAAGATCAGTCAAGCCTTATCTAAAAATTCTGATCCGTACATTTACAGGTTTACTTTTGACTTTAAATAGTTTGTTTGGGTCAAGCCAGCCAAAACCAACGATTTTTGTTACTAACTGATGTGGCCGCTGTATGCACTCTACTATACTGAAGTAGCATGTATTGCATAGGTAAGCGGCTCTGCGTTCCAGCAGCAGTACAAGTGATTTCACAATGTGCTGCCTGAACTAAATTTAGTCAGCTGGAATGCTTATCTGCCATTCAGGAGAATGGCCTTTTTTTTTTTTTTAGTGATTAGAAGGCTTTCTCTTATTGGCCATTCAGTGAAAGCCTTGTATTCAGTGATAAAAATACAAAGCTTCCCCTGAATGACCGAGAAGCATTAAGGACAGCTTGACTTCTTTCTGGCAGCAGACAAAATTAAGGCAGTACTGCTGTAGAATATCCCGATGCTTATTGTATGTAGCTGATGCTACCACAGTACAGTAGTGTATACAGTGACTGAATCAGTATCAGAAATTTAAATTAAAAGTAAACCTGGAATTCTACTTTAAATTTGCAAATTCTGGCTAAGTATTTAAATTTGTCATTACTTTGACCAGTTGGTTTGTACATTGGGATATATAGGTGATCTGCAGCTGGGGACAGAGCAAATGTAGGTGGTAACTAGTGCATTCTTTATATCCCACAAACTGATACTTTAGCACTGCCATCGCCATCAAGTAAAGAATAAGATCATCGGGTCAGTTCCACTGCCTGTTTACAGAAATTATTTTGCTAATGTTTTGCTAATTCAGCTACATTTCAGAGGCTATGAAAACCATAAGTAAATACCCCAGGTCTGCTGTGCTGAACCTAACCAGGCGGTGGAATATTAGATGTATAGGATGTGGTGTTTTTAATACCATACGTATGAGGTTCCCTGTTCCACACTTTTTTTCACAAATTGTCAGGCTTTATTAAAATTATTTCATTATTACCAGTTTTTGACCAAAGCGAATGGCATAGGGAGCATTATAGAAGCTCTTTTACTGCAGAACATCTTTTTATTAGTCACTGCATTATGTTTAGTTTGTATGACACTTTCCTCTTTTAATATAACTGATTAAAACAAAAACAAAACTCTTATACTGCCACACTTTCATTTCTCCACCCCCCCAAAGCATCCTGAATATCTACCCTGAATATGTGCTGTGCTACAGGTTTCTTCCCATTTTACAGTAACATTTAACATTGTTTTTACAGATCTGTACACTTAAAAACATGACCGATGGCTAGTGATCATTACCTTGTTGTTAAGTGTATGTATATACAAAGCTCCTTTTTATTTGGCAGGATATCCTATAACCATGTCTGATGTATAGATATATAGATGGACCATAATTTAGAATATATTGCATTTATAGCACTATGCCTAATAGTTATATTAATAATGTTCATCTTTTTGTTTCTGTCTAGTGAGTCAGGAAGCGGGGGACCCTGTTGGTATTCGACGTCTAAATTTTGTCCGCCTTCTAATGCTTTACACTCGAAAGTTTGAGCCCACTGATCCACGAGAAGCCTTACAGTACTTTTACTTTCTCAGGTAAACAGAATAAATTTTTTAATTCAGGCTAGCAAGGCCTACAACCTGTCTGAGATTTTTTTTTCTCAACGTTGGATTGAATCATAAAGGTTTACACTTTTTTAATCAAATGTGAAGTTTATTGAGCATAAAAGTCAATACAGGAGAGTGCATTCAATAGGCATGGTGCAACAGGCACCAAACAGAAAATTAAAAAAAAGAAAAGTGTAAACATCTGACATTATACCAACAATGATGTTGCTAGGCATTGTTGTGTGCAGGTGAGGGCTCCGAGTACGCATGTCCAGAGCAGGTGTGGGTGATGGTGGCACCCATTGAGGAGATCTATCAATAGGGTCTAAAAAACAGATGGCATTAATCCGTGCATGAGGAGGGGTTATCCACCCACCTGTCCCAGATTTTGTTACACCCACCGAGGATGCCCCGGCAAGTATATGTGGAGTATGGGACCTTTTTGTATGGAAGGGTGAGGTTAACGGCCCTTTTCCATAGCTGAGTGGTGGTGGTGGTGGGGGGGGGGGGATGTAGTTCTAAGCCACAGTTGGGCTATCTGCATTCTGGCAGTGAATAGGGTTTCCTGTAAAAATATTATCCAGTATTTCTCCTCTGAAATGGGGAGGAGGCCGAGTAGGCATTGACGTGGGCATAATGAGAGGGGAGAACCCATGCGGTCATGAAGGGATTTAACAATTTGTGACCAATAGTGCTGGACGGGTGGGCAGGACTATATTAGGTGGTAGAAATTGCTGTCAGTAGCACCACATCTGGGGCAGGTTGGGCTGGCATCTGACTTGTATTTGAATAAACGGGAGGGGGTAAGGTAAGATCTATGAACGATATAGAGGTAAGGCGGTCCGAGAGTTTAGGGGATACTTTTTTGCAGGATTCTAGAACTTCCCCCCACTCCCCATCCTCCATCTCCCCCAGATCCGTCTATAAAGGTTTACATTTAGGGCACTTTCACACTGAGGTGGTGGGGGCGGTAGCAGTAAAGCGCCACTGGCAAACCACCTTGTCCCTATTTGGATTAGACAAGGGCCTTTTCCCCACAACCAGTTTCCCCTGCTGCTTAAGTAAACAAGGGGGTTGGGTCAATGACGTCATGGAGTCAGTGAGTTGTGTCAGTGATGTAACTGACCACACATGGACACATCCGTGTTTGGTCAAGGACCTCAGCGGCAGGGCCACCCAGGGGCATACATTGTCCATACATGGACTCGTCCTTGTTTGGAAAGTTGCGTCACCGGGTGGCCCTGCAACATCCCTTACCAAACATGTATGGGTCAATGTTTGGTCAATGATTTCACTGGGTGGCCCATCCCTTTTTATGATGTTATTGACTTCACCACTTTGTTTACTTAAGCGGGGGGGAAGAGTTATTAGTGGGAGCCAAGAGATGGAGGGATTGTGTCATCGGGCGGCGGGTGCGATTGACAATGGGTGTACATTAGGGGACAGTTCTGTGTGTGTGTGTGTGTTTTTTTTTTTTTGTTTTTGTTTTTGTTTTTTTTTAGAATTCGTTCTGCTGGGGGGTTGAGGAGCTGGGATCTGGGGGCCCCCCTTGTTGTGGGGAAAAAGGCCCTTGTCCTCATCAACATGGGGACATAGTGCTTTGAAATACCAGGCACATGTCCTAGTATGGTTCAGAAGGATGGGGGCTCATTCCCCCAAAGGGCCTGGTATTGAATGCAGGGGAAATGCTTGTTTGTTGGTTATTTTTTTTTTTTTTTTTGTTTCGGCTTTTTTGTTTCGGCTTTTTTTTTTTTCTTTCGCTGGCAGTGGATGAGTCACTGGTTAAGGATGCTGGTGTGTGCCATCAAGCTAGTAATTGTATATATTCATTAAATAGCATGTGGTTAGACCATGACTTATTTAACAAATGTATTTTGTTTACTTTTTTGTGAATTGACTCTTAAGGCTCGTACACACTATAAGAAAATCGGGTGAACATTTTCGTCCAAAGAATTTTCATACGATTTTTGTATAGTGTGTACACAACTTTTGACAGCCAATTGCGAATTTATAAAATTCCCGAAGGGATAAACTCCAAAATTTTTTACGGGAACAGAACAAACAATTCTCGTTTAATGTGTACTGTTTTCGTATGATTTTCGTACAAGAAAAATCAGAAAAGAAAGACTGCGCATGATCAGAAACGACAACAAAAAAAAACCTTTGTTGTACGAGAATTTTCGCAGAATTTTCGTTCATCGGTTCCGTTTTGCTGTGAAACAACAATCGTTCACCCCACTTTAGACCAATCATTTATTATTTTTGTTGTAAATACCGCATAAACCTGTAGGGAATTGACCTTTTCATTATCGCATGCAATATTTGGATACATGGCCCTGATATCCTTTAGTGAATTGAGCCCTGTGTCCCCGCTGGTGAACTGCTTCAGTTGTTCTGGTTAATGATTGTCCCTGGGAGAGAATATGATAGAAATTCCAACATTTTACACTTGTCGTGGAAACAGGAATAGTAGGAAAAGCTTTCATTTTGGGTCCCCTGTTCTGGTGACAGCTGTCTAAAGAGGGATTTCCTCTCACCTCAGGGATATATTCACTTCTTTCCTGTTGAGTCACCAGGACAGGAAGAGGGAGGACATCTTCCTAAGGACACACAGGCAACAGAAAAAGTGTGACGGGTACTAACTATTGTCTACGTTATTCAAAATGAAGACAATATTTTGGCTAGAGATTTAATTTTTAATATTACTTAAAGCAGAGTTCCACCCATTTAAAAGTCAGCAGCTACAAAAAGTGTAGCTGCTGACTTTTAATAATCAGACACTCGCCTGTCTCATAGTCCAGCGATGCGTGTCCAGGAAGCCCCGCTCCAATCCCCCTCCTCTCTGCGGCACCGGCATTCTAACTGTGGGCACCCGGCTGTGGCTGCGCTGCGTGCTGTGAATGGCTGGGCAATCTTCTGGGACCTGTGACGTGTCCCAGAAGATTGCAGGGAGGGAGGGGGAGAGGTGATCTTCCTTCCGGCGCCAGGGGAGGAAGTGGGAGCTGGTTGCCTGTAAAAACAGGGTACCCGCTCTCCCATCCCCCCCAAAAAATGACATGCCAAATGTGGCATGTCAGGGGGTCCCCAGCACTTAAAGCAGAAGTTCAATTTTTGGGTGGAACTCCGCTTTAACAATGATTTCAGTTTTCAATACTGCCTTCAGCTCATTATTATTAATGGGTAATCAAGGGATGCGTGATTATCGCGATCGTGCTTACTGATCAGTTGCTCCAAGATACAGGTTGTTAGGAAAGGTTCTGCATAGAGCCGTCTTAATACCTATGCTGCAGGACTTACCAGAACAGTCACTTGGGTTAGAATGTCTTGCAGGTGTTATAGATCCGGATCTCTCTCATATAGATATTGTTTTTATTGTCTTATCCATTACAAGTATAAGGGTTCTATGTCTGTAGACTGGCTTTCATTTTCATCATTTGAACCCATATCTTGTAGAAATGAGAAGGACGTTCAAGACAAGAATATGTTCCTGAGATGTGTCAGTGAACTGGTGATCGAGAGTCGGGAGGTACCCATGTTTCCTTTCTTTAATGACTGACTGCATTTAATGTCTGTAACAAAATTCTCAATTGTTTTTAATTTTTTTGCAGTTTGACATGCTTCTGGGAAAGCTAGAGACCGATGGCACCAGAAAGGTAAATTGCTACATAATCCTGACCCCGCACCTAAAAAAAAAAACAAAAAACACTAAGTTAGCTTGTGGCTCCAAAAACAGACGTGAGTTGTATTTATTTTGCTTTCATCAACTGCTGACTTCCCAAAAGATCTAGTTAGCCTGGGGAAAGTCCCATTGTGCCTCAGGCACATGCACTGTATGCTACTTGTTAATGACCACATTGCTTGGTATATGTTATGTTTTATAAGTACAGTTGTGCTCATAAGTTTACATACCCTGGCAGAATTTACGATTTCTTGGCCATTTTTTAGAGAATATGAATGATAACACAAAAACATTTCTTTCACTCATGGTCAGTGTTTGGCTGAAGCCATTTATTATCAATCAACTGTGTTTACTCTTTTTAGATCATAATCACAACAGAAATTACCCAAATGACCCTGATCAAAAGTTTACATACCCTGGTGATTTTGGCCTGATAACATGCACACAAGTTGACACAAAGGGGTTTTAATGGCTATTAAAGGTACAATCCTCACCTGTGATCTGTTTGCTTGTAATTGGTGTGTGTGTGTGTATAAAAGTTATCAATGAGTTTCTGGACTCCTGACAGACCCTTGCATCTTTCATCCAGTGCTGCACTGACGTTTCTGGATTCGGAGTCATGGGGAAAGCAAAAGGTAGTTGAACTGTATAAAACGGAAAGGGATGTAAAAAGATATCCAAGGAATTGAGAATGTCAATCAGCAGTCTTCAAACTCAAATCAAGAAGTGGAAAATGAGGGGTTCTGTTGAAACCAAACCATGGTCAGGTAAACCAACTAAAATTTCAGCCACAACTGCCAGGAAAATTGTTCAGAATGCAAAGAAAAACCCACAAATAACTTCAGGTGAAATACAGGACTCTCTGAAAACATGTGGTGTGGCTGTGTCAAGATGCACAATAAGGAGGCACTTAAAGAAAGATGAGCTGCATGGTCGAGTCACCAAAAGAAAGGCCTTACTATGCAAATGTCACAAAGTATCCTGCTTACAATACGCTAAACAGCACAGAGACAAGCCTCAAACCTTCTGGCACAAAGTCATTTGGAGTGATGAGACCAAAATTTAGCTTTTGGCCACAACCATAAACGCTACGTTTGGAGAGGAGTCAAGAAGGCCTATGATGAAAGGTACATCATTCCTAGTGTGAAACACGGAGGTGGATCGCTGATGTTTTTGGGCATGTGTGAGCTACAAAGGCACAGGAAATGTGGTCAAAATTGATTGCAAAATGAATGCAGTATGTTATCAAGAAATACTGGAGGAACATTTGCATTCATCAGCCAGGAAGCTGCGCATGGGATGTACTTGGACATTCCAGCATGACCATGATCTAAAACACAAGGCAAAGTCGACCTGTCATTGGCTACAGCAGAATAAAGTGACGGTTCTGGAGTGGCCATCTCAGTCTCCTGACCTACAATATCATCGAGCCACTCTGGGGAGATCTCAAACATGCAGTTCATGCAAAACAGCCCAAGAATTTACAGGAACTGGAGGCTTTTTGCCAAGAGGAATGGGCAGCTTTACCATCTGAGAAGATTAAGAGCCTCATCCACAAATACCACAAAAGACTTCAAGCTGTCATTGATGTTACACGGTATTAAGAACTGGGGTATGTAAACTTTTGATCAGGGTCGTTTGGGTAGTTTCTGTTGTGATTATGATCTAAAAAGAGTAAACACAGCTGATTGGCTGAAGCCATTTATTATCAAACACTAACCATGAGTAAAAGGAAAAGTTTTTGTGTTTTATCATTCATATTCTCTGAAAAATTACCAAGAAATCATAAATTCTGGCAGGGTGTGTAAACTTATGAGCACAACTGTATGTGAACTAATGTATAGCAGGATTTAACAGTTCTATATATGACTTTTTTTTTTGCATTATACTTTGTTTTGACAGCCTGGTGCAATTGATAAATTTACAAGAGACACAAAACCAATTATTAGTGAAGTGGCATCTGTGGCAGAACAGAAGGGCTTGTTCGAGGAAGCAGCTAAACTTTATGAGTTGGCCAAGGTAGTGTGTGCACATATGTTTTTAATGTGTAATTAAATTATTCAGAAATATTATTTATGTGTAATTTGAAGGAGAATTCCAAGAAAAACTGAAATGCAAATCTTTTTGTGGCAGATTTCCTAGGGCCCTTAGAATGTACTTGGTAAAATAGTCATTGTGTTCTTCAGATGTCAGGATACAGTCTTGTCTAGAATTTAAATCTCTCGTATTTAAAGAAGTCTCAGCAATAAAACAATTTTACCAGCTGGTCCAGTGGTTCATGGTAAAAAGAAAGGCCTCTGCCTCCTGCATTAATTTCTCTTCCCCACCTCCCTCTGTAAGTCTCATTCTCTTCTTGTTCTCTTCTTTGCCGACACCTGTATAGTCTCCTGCCCCCTGTAGGTTTTTTCCCTCCTCTCCCCCTGCCAATCTCATCATCGTCGTCCTTCTGTCATTCACCTTGCATGAACTGCTTGACCATACAAAACCTGAATCTCCTGCGCTCAAAGGTGGGCCCAACAGTGGTGCTTGTCTAGGCTCTTGTCCTGGCAAGTCTGGATAAGTGCCACCTTGCTGCCCTCAAAGGACTGGGGATGTCTATGCACTGAAATCTTAAAATAGAACAGAGGGCTCACAGGCCTAGTGCATTATCCTCAATAAAAATCTTTAATGAATAAAAAACAAAGCAATATACTCAAATATATACTCACATTACAGCAGTTTAAACAGCCAGCAGCTTTCTGTCCACGGTATAGTCTATAGCATAACAGATTGAATGTCCCGCAGCAGAACTGGCTAACGCCATTCGTCATATTCATCTCCTTATGAGCACTGCGGTCAAATGACACGATATCAACCCTGCTAGCTCATGATCCGGACCACCTAAAAAGACAGGACCAAGTGCTGCATGTGCTTTGTCCCTTAAGGTACAAAGGTACAGAAGGAACTAAGAAAAACTTTGAGACTTCTTTAAACCAATGAACTTGGGATCTTAAAGGCAAGTTTTTTCTTGTGTGTGCTATGGCTCAGCCTTACCCCCCTCTCTCTTCTGATTGGCTCACTGGCTGTGATTGACAGCCAATGGCTCCCGCTGCTGCCTCAGCCAAGGAAATAGGATAGTCCCCAGAGAGCCCATGCCCTTGTGCACATCGTTGGATTGCGAAGGGGGCTCAGGTAAGCATTGGGGGGGGGGGGGGGGGGGGGGTTTACCTTCATGCATTGAATGCATGAAGGTAAAAAAAACTTTGACACTTCAGAACCACTTTTAATTTTGGGTGATTTTTTTTTTTAGGTTTCTTAGAAGGGTTTACTGTCCTGGGACTGTCATTTCTCATGTTGCTTTTGACAAAATATCAGGGATATAACAGGGATTTTCTTTTTACAGAAAAGCTCCCTATATACTGTTGGGGGATGGCGTAGGGCCTATTCACACCACTCTTGATGCAATTCTGAAACCCCAAACGCATTGTACTGCTACACCCAGCAACGCATCGCCTGATATGGTGCCTAGTGTGCTGAGAAAAATGCACCCTGCACTATTTTTCATGCTCTGTGTTTCAGGTCAATCATTTTTCAAATGGGCTGTCTAACACAGCAAGACACATTATTTCTCAATATGCAGCACATTGCATTCAAATGTGAATGGGCCCTCAGTAAGCCACTTGCTGGTGCATGAAAAACAAGAATCGTGGAGACTCCCAGATTAACTTTAGAACCTGTTGCAGGCTTGTCATGATGAGGCAGAAGTTTGATTTTGACAGATGTTAAAAAGGCAAAGGCCATTTTTTAAAATTACTAAATGTCTTGCATGGCGATTATATGAATTTTTAACAAAACCCAAGTAGAAATATGTGGTTCTTAATCTGACAACTGTTTAGACCCTGTTGCCTAGTTTGCCGTCTTTTTATTCATTTATTTATTTCTCTTTAGAATCCAGACAAAGTTTTGGAACTGACAAACAAGTTGTTGAGTCCTGTGGTTGCCCAAATCGGCACTCCACAGTCCAACAGAGAACGTCTGAAAAACATGGCTTTTTCTATTGCAGAGAGGTAAGGACCTATACATTTTGTAGCAAATAGTGTAATACAAATGTGAATGAAGCTGCTATACACAAAGTGCTAAACACTTGACCACAATAAAAATACATAGATAAAGCGCTCACAAACATAAACCTATCATAAGTGAAAAAAACACTACGTAAAGTCCATAAAAAAACTGAAAAAATGCTTCACATCTGGTGTGCCTACAGTGCAGAAAAAATGTTTCAGAGAATTTTTCAGGCATACCAAGACACCCCCACATGTGTCCCCACTCACCAGATCACAATGACACCCAGCTTTTCAGTCTGGGGGTCAATAAGGCTTGTACCGATATCCAAAGGACGTCAGGCAGAATGAATGGTGGAACTTGTTGATAAATGTTTCTTCAAGATGATAAACAGGTACCCAAAAGGAAAGAGATGGACTAATAGTGAAGTAAGCTAGGGCTTTATTGTGCATAAAAAATGCATTTATTTTATTTTATGCCTGCTTTTACCTTACCTTTCATGGGGAGCTGCTATTTGGAGAAGACTTGGACAAATATAGCCAAACAATTTCTAGTGGGAAAAGTACTCTTTTGGCAGTCAAAAGAAAGTATAAACACCCGTCATTTAAACGGGCTCGTTCCCCTGCGCCAGGGGTTTCCGCCTCTAGGCAGTGGCGACGGCCTCCACCGTCAGACTCTAGAGGAAAACCTCAGGTTCGGACCCAGCCTCAAAAGAAGTCCTGGGGTCAGAAACTTGCAAAGCAGAATCCTAAAGCCTCATCATGAAGAGGCAACGCCCCTCACCAAAGTGGGGGGGAAGACTTCTGCAATTTTCAGAACTCTGGCAAGAGGAAATTCAGGACAGATGGCTCATCTCCACGGTAACGCTGGGGTACAAGCTGGAATTTCGGGACTTTCCACCGTCTCATTTCCTGAGGTCAAGCGTTCCCAAAGATCCAGAGAAAAGACAATCTCTGTTTCAGGCACTAGACCGATTAATATCTCAACGGGTGATCATACAGATCCTCACAAAAGAGCAAGGTTTGGGGTTTTATTCAAATCTTTTTATGGTACCAAAACAAATGAAGATGTCAGACCTATTCTAGATCTAAAAAATCTAAATCAATTCCTGAAGATCCGCTCCTTTCGCTTGGAGACAATCGGATCAGTAGTTTCTATCCTTCTAGGAGGAGAACTTTTGGCATCTATCAACATCAGGGATGCATATCTGCATGTTCCTTTATTTCCTGCTCGCCAAAAGTTTCTGCGGTTCAAGTTAGAACAGCAGCATTTCCTGTTTGTAGCCCTGCCCTTCGGGCCAACCACAGCGCCCCAGGTGTTCACAAAAGTGCTGGCCCCACCTCTAGCCAGGTTAAGGGCACAGGGCATAACAGTCGTAGCGTACCTAGACAATCTATTGTTAATAGACCAGTCGGTGGCTCGTTTGGAGCAAAGCGTACGCACTACAACCAGTTATCTGGAAAGTTTGGGTTGGATTCTCAACCTAGAGAATTCTTCCTTAATACCGCTAAAAAGGCTGGAGTACTTGGGTCTAATCATAGACACAGCCCAGGAAAGGGTGTTCTTACCTCTCAGGCAAAGATCAACTCCATAAGAGAGCTGGTGCGGATGGTAAGCTCAAAAGGCGATCCCTCCATTCACCTCTGCATGAGGTTGCTAGGAAATATGGTGGCTTCATTCATAGCAGTTCCCTATGCCCAGTTCTATTCGTGACTGTTGCAAAACAGTATCCTGTCTACTTGGAACAAAATTCAAGCTTTAGACTTGCCAATGCAGCTGTCCCCAAGAGTGTCCCAAAGCCTCACTTGGTGGTTGCTAACCCAGAATCTGCTGAAAGGATAATCCTTCAGACCAGTCATCTGGAAAGTGGTAACGACGGATGCCAGCCTTTCAGGCTGGGGAGCAGTACTAGACAGGGACAGTGGTCAAGAACCGAAAGAACCTTGCCCATCAATATCCTAGAGATTCGGGCAGTGCGTCTGGCTATAAAGGCCTGGATTTTCTGGTTACGGGATTGTCCTGTCAGGATTCAATCCGACAATGCCACAGCTGTGGCCTATATCGATCACGAAGGGGGGCACCAAAAGTCTGTCAACGCAGAGAGAGGTGAAGCATATTCTAACTTGGGCAGAAAGGAATGGTCCGTGCCTATCGACAGTCTTCATTCCGGGAGTAGAAAATTGGCAGGCAGACTACTTGAGCCATCAGCAGTTATTCCCAGGGGAATGGTCTCTTCACCCCGACATATTTCGGGCTGTTTGCCAAAGATGGGGGACTCCAGATGTAGATCTTCTAGCGTCCAGGTTCAGCATGAAGTTAGTCAACTTTGTGGCCAGAACAAGGGATCCACTCGCATGCGGAACAGATATGTTGGTGACCCCGTGGGATCAGTTCTCACTGATCTATGCATTCCCCACTATTCAGTTGCTGCCTCGACTTCTTTGCAGGATCATGCTGGAAAGAAAGCCGGTAATTCTGGTGGCACTCACATGGCCCAGAAGGTCATGGTATGCAGAAATTGTAAAGATGGCAGTGGAGGGTCCATGGTCCTTCCCACTATGGCCAGATCTGCTCTCACAGGAACCGATATTCCATCCTTTCCTTACGGTCTCTAAATTTAACAGCTTGGTTATCGAAACCTACATTCTGAAGAAACGTGGGCTTTCCAGGGCAGTTGTCTCTACTTTAATTAATGTAAGGAAGCCAGCTTCCAGAACTATATATTATAGAATCTGGAGGGCTTATGTTTCCTGGTGTGAATCCAAGGGTTGGCATGAGATATATCATAGGCAGAATTTTTGCCTTTCTACAATTGGGGGTAGAAATGAAATTGACCTTGAGTACTATTAAAGGCCAAGTCTCAGCTTTATCGGTCTTATTTCAAAGACCACTTGCTACACATTCATTAGTCTGGGGTTTTATGCAAAGGGTGATGCGGCTTAATCCGCCCGTCAAAATCTCCCTTGAACCCTTGGGACTTGAACATAGTTTTGTCTGTGTTACAAAAACGACCATTTGAACTGATACAACATATTCCCTTAGTCCTTCTGACAAGAAAGTTGATATTTTTGGTTGCTATATCCTCAGCGAAGAGGGTTTCCAAATTGGCTGCTCTTTCTTGTAAAGAGCCATATTTGATTTTTCATGAGGACAGAGTGGTGTTGCGCCCTCGTCCATGTTTTTTTTATCAAAAGTGGTCTCAGGTTTCCACCTAAACCAAGATATTGTCCTGCCATCGTTTTTTCCAAAACCCATGTTCCAGGGAAGAAAAGTCAATACGTTGTCTTGATGTGGTGAGAGCAGTGAAAATCTATTTAAAGGAAACTGCTCAGATTTGTCAGACTGATGTCTTGTTTATTCTGCCAGAGGGTCCTAAAAAAGGACAGGCAGCATCGAAATCCACTGTCGCTAAGTGGATTCTGCAAGTTATAATTCAAGCTTATGATTTAAGGGGTAAGATTCCCCCTATTCAAGTTAAGGCGCACTCTACCAGGGCGGTTAGTGCTTCTTGGGCAGTGGATCATCAGGCCTCTATGGCTCAGATCTGTAAGGCCGCAACTTGGTCTTCAGTGCATACATTCACAAAATATTATCAGGTGGATGTAAGGAGGTATGAGGATATCGCATTAAGGCGCAGTGTGCTGCAGGCATCAGTATGTGTCCTCAAGTCTGAGGGTACCCTTCAGTTGTGACTCCCTCCCCTCAAGTAGCATTGCTATGGGACGTCCCATTAGCTGATTACTTAAGGCTCTGTGTCCCATGATGTACGATAAAGAAAATAGGATTTTTATAATAGCTTACCTGTAAAATCTTTTTATTGGAGTACGTCATGGGACACAGAGGTCCCTCCCCACATTTTTGGGATTTAAGTATATTGCTTTGCTACCAAAACTGATGTGCTCCTGGAAGAAGGAGGGGTTATATAGGGAGTGAACTTCCTGGATTGGGTATACCGGTGTCCATTACCTGAAGGTGGCCTATAACCCATTAAGTAATTACTTAAGGCTCTGTGTCCATGATGTGTCCCAGGATTTTTCAACCCCTAAACCTAGGCGCTTAAAGCCAAGTTCCACCCAAAAATGGAACTTCCGCTTTAAGGGAAGGTGACCCCCTGACATGACATTTGGCATGTCATTTTAGAGGGTTTAGAGGGTTCCAGCTCCCACTTCCTCCCAGGGCACCGCAGCGCCGGAAGTAAGGTCACCTCTCCCTCCTCCCTCTTGGCAATCATCTGGAACACGTCACAGGTCCCAGATGATTGCCTGGCCAGTCACAGCGCAGCATGCACAGTGCGTGCCTGGCTGTGAAGCCACAGCCAGCCGCCCACACTGACAATGTCGGCACCCCAGAGAGCTGGGGGAGACGAGTGGGGCTTCGTTCCCCCGCATCGCTGGACCCTGGGACAGGTAAGTGTCCGATTTATTAAAAGTCAGCAGCTGCAGTATTTGTAGCTGCTGACTTTTAATTTTTTTTTTTTTTTTTTTTTTGTCGGAACTTCGCTTTAAGGGTGTAGAGGCTTTATGTCCTCCCTTTTAGACCAGCATGTATTTCTTACCCAAACTTGTTCTGATATGTTCCTATAGAGATTTGACCTCATTTTGTACTGACCATATCTGGCTGTGGGTCCTATAATTCCTACTCAGGTGGAAGTGAGTTCTTGACATAATGTGCAAGTATGCATATATTACATTGTCCCTAGCTTCTGCCATACAGTATACACAAAACCCCCATTAAAAAAAAAAAAGTCATGGGAGGCTTGGAAATAGGTTTGCAGAGACGTTGCAAGTCTCTGCCTTTTAGGATTTTTTGTTGTGAGACGATGCTTTCTTTTCATTTTTGGTTTTATTGGTATAATAATTCATAACAGAGCAGAACTATTATTCTCAAGACATAAGTGCACAGTGCTTACAAAAAATGAAATGAGAGAAAACTGAGAAGTAAAGAATGCTTTCTGTAAGACCCAAAATATAGAGCGTATCAGGTGATTAAGGCCATCCATTGGCGACAAGTACCAGTGTCTCAGGATTCGTAGACAGGTTAAGTGCCTAGAGTAATTTTACAAAGGAGAGGTGAAAGCACACAGCAAAAGCTGCTCAGTTTCAAATATGATAAGAATGCTTCAGCTCAATCCCCTCCCAATCTATGCCCTCTAATGTGTTTCAGCCATCATGGGCTTAATCCTAGTATTTTCAGGTATATAGCTGTATTACACGGAAGACAGAGACCTAGATACCAATTTTTGGTATTTACACTGGAAGGTCAACTCACTCCCTGGGGAAATAGTACACCATTATTCATTTAAGGAAATCGGTAATGCATAAGGTAAGTGATCCCTGTATTTTACAGCAAAAGGAGACACCTCAATACCCCCTCAGGTTTTTGTACTGTAAGTTCACCCCACTCTTACCTGAGGTAACTTTCTCTGATCTCCATCTGGGTTTGGTGTTTAGAATGTCACTTGAAATTGCGCTATACTAAGCACATCTATTTTTATGCTCAGTAGATTGGTGTTCTGTTGCGTTTCTACATTAAAGAAAGATGTCCTGTGATAAAGTCAATAATTGCCCCTGCGTGGGGTACTATATAGTATGTGGATCTGACTAACAGTGTGTTAGATTTTCCATGGTAGTACAGAGGAAGGGCAGCTATGAAGTCCATCATAGGGCTTGGCCCTCATATAATGGATGTTTTAATCTGACTGTTTAGTAAATGGACAACCTAACACAACTTGGTATTGGCTTCAGTGTGTACAGTGATTTCAGCATGTTTTGAGAGAGAAATTTTGATAAACTCTCTATATTTTGATTAACACCATTTCCTTTTTATTCTAGATACAGATCGCAGGGAACAAGCGCTGAAAAATCTATTAGTGCCACATTTTACCTGCTGTTGGATTTGATGACATTTTTTGATAGTTATCACGCCGGCCATATAGATGTCGCCTTTGATGTAAGCTGGTACACGGATGCAGTTGTGTTAAATGTGTGGTATTCTCTATTTTGCTGTATTTAACACATAGGGGTTATTAGGTCTGGGGCACCAGTAATCCAGCGCTGCAGATGTGCTTGTCACATCAGGAGGGAGAGTTGTACAACAGAAGAGTGTTTTGTAATTTAAAGTGGAACTGAACCTCCAAATTTTTTTTTTTTTTCGAAAAGGCAGGCTTTTTATTGCAAAAGGGACAAGTCTCTTCTGCACTATAATAAACTTGCCTGCCTCTTCGCAATCCTCTGCAGAATGTGTGTGGGGCTGTTCAATGCACATCTCTGTGTACATTTTTGGTTCAGTGCCAGCATGCCCGAATTAATAACTCCTGTGAAGGAATGACTATCACCTTTCACTGGCCAATCAAGATGGTTTAAGCCCAGCATGAGGAAGAAACCAGGGAGAAGATGTTGACAACAGGGGACCCTGCAGGTGTCGGACCATTGGAGCATAGTTAATCTTTTCTGCCTTTAGTCCCTCTTTAATGATGTTTTTTTTTTTTCCAGCATAAAAATTTTAAATTAGTTACTTTCAATTTGGAAAAGTGAAACTGTTAGGTTTCTATCACACTTTATTGTCTGTTTTCACAAACACCACTTGCTGAGCAGGGATCGATCCGTTGATCCCCGCTGAACCGGCGGATGACAGGTCATCTCCACTCACTGTGCAGAGATGGACCTGTCAGATCTCCGCTATCCTCTACGGGGGATCAGATGAAACCGGATGCGCTTGTCCGTTTTCATCCGATCCGCCAGACGGGTGGAAAATAGGGTTTCCATATGTCTGGATTTAGCGGATCGGATGTCAGCGGACATGTCACCGCTGACATCCTTCACTCCATAGAGGTGAATGGAGCGCCTATTCAGGTTCGCCTGAAAAACTGACTGACTGACCTGAACTGTCCGTAGGTGTGAAAGAGCCCTTAAACTCCACCTAACCTTTCTCTTGCTCTGGCCAGTACATAACACTCATTTGTAAGTGATTTGAGCAGTCTAAGCATATTCTTGAAGTAATCGGGCAGTAGTAAAGTAAAGACTCATACACACTGAGCATTTTATCCACTGTGTGTCATATACTGGCCTTTTCGTGCAGGTATGCATGCTGGGGTCATAGCTCAGTGAATGCATAGGGCCTCCGAATGCAAGTACCGCTCGACCTCCAGCCCCTTTGAAAGGCTCAGGTAGTGGGGATAGACACTGCACCTGTGCGTCCCCGGGCACACAAAAACCTGGTATTTTATGCACAAGGGCTAAACGCCCAATGTACATGTAGCTTTAATCTGCACACACAACAGCTGTGTAATGTGGCATCTGTATGTATGTACAGATACACAGAAATCCTGCACACATCCCCCATTTTCTTCTACTGTGCCCAAGAAGTCCTTCTTTTTATCCAGGACAGTCTAAGGACTCTCTCACACTGGATGTTTTTGCAGCTGCTTCTAGGGGTGTCTGCCTTTTTTTCCCCTGCCTTTAAACTCCCCTGCATGTTGGCCTATGTGTACACACACACACACACACACACACACACACACACACACACACACACACACACACACACACACACACACACACACGGGCTTTTAGCAGCTTTTAGAGGCAGGAAAAAAAAAACGTACAGACTTGAAATTGGGATGGTGATGCTAGTTTACACAGTTCCACTTTGGTATGGGTGTTCTTTAACAACCCGGGGATACAAAGCATGGGAGGGCCATAAATGCTTTCTGTTTCAAAAGCTTTTATTCATTATACACAGTAGAACAATTGTTGCAATTAATTTTTGATGATTTGTCTTTTCTTAGTACTTCTTTTAAAATTTTGTTTTGCTTTACTTAAGTTCAGCGTTGCCCATTACTACTGGTGTCTTCTAGTGCTCAGATTGGTTGCATCTTAGTAGGTCGCTTAATACTAAGATATTATGTAATGTCCAAAATGGCTTAAAATTGGGTATATCATAGTTTTGTAATGGCCTGTTTTTTTTTTTTTCAGATCATTGATAAGCTGAAAATTGTTCCGCTAAGTCAGGACAGTGTGGAGGAGAGGGTTGCCGCTTTTAGGAATTTTAGTGATGAGGTGAGTGGACTTTTTTTTTTTTCCTTTCATTTAAACAGTGGGACCTAAAGGAACTGTGCGATCAATGATCTGGGTTCACTTTAACCACTTGACCTCCAGAATATTTACGCCCTTCCTGACCAGGCCATTTTTTTGCAATAGGGGACTGTGTTACTTTAACTGACATTTGCACAGTCATGCAACACAGTACCCAAATAAAATATATGTCCTTTTTCCTCCACAAATAGAGCTTTCTTTTGGTGGTCATTGATCACCACTGCTCTTTTTTATTTTTTGCACTATGAACAAAAAAGGCAGACAATTTAGCAAAAAAATATATATTTTTTACTTTCTGCTATAAAAAAAAATCAAATTTCTTCATAAATTTAGGTCAATATGTATTCTGCCACATATTTTTGGTCAAAAAAAATCCCAATAAGCGTATATTGATTGGTTTGCACAAAAGGTATAGCGTCTACAAACTATAGGATATTTTTATTTTTTTACTAGTAATGGCGGCGATCAGCGACTAATGCCGCGTACACACGAGCAGACTTTGCCCGGCGGACTTTTCGGCGTACTTTACGATGGACTTTCTGAATGAACGGACTTGCCTACACACAATCCACCAAAGTCCGTCGAATTCGTACGTGATGACGTACGACCGGACTAAAACAAGGAAGTTCGTAGCCAATAGCTGCCCTAGCGTGGCTTTTTGTCCGTCGAACTAGCATACAGACGGCGGACTTTTCGACCGGACTCGATTTCGACGGATTAATTTAAAACATGTTTCAAATCTAAGTCCGTCCAACTTTTGAGAAAACAAAGTCCGCTGGAGCCCACACACGATCGAATTGTCCGACCAAATCCCGTCCGCCGGGCAAAGTCTGCCGTAAAGTCCGCTCGTGTGTACGCGGCAGTGTCCGATCACAGTCTATAATAACGCACTTTTTTAAAATTTATTTTATCCAAACACATTTTACAGTACAAAAAACATAAAAGGCACACTTTTTTGGGAACCAGTGACACTAATACAGTGATCAATGCTAAAAATATGCACCATCTCTCTACGAATGACAATGACCGGGAAGGGGTTAAACATCAGGGACTATCAAAGGGCTAAATGTGTGCCTAGCTGGTGTATTCTTAGACCCCTTTCACACTGGGACGGTTTTCAGGAGCTTTAGCACTAGAAATGGCCTCTAAGTGCCTGAAAACAGCCTCCTATTCATTGCAGTATGTCTTTTCACACTGGGGCGGTGCGCTTGTGGGACGTTTGCGAAAAGTTCTGCAAGCTGCATCTTTGGGGCGGGTTGGGAGCGCTGCATTTAGTGCTCCCGAAACGCCCTGCCCATTGTAATAAATGGGCAGCGCTTCCAAGGCGCCTTAAAAGCACTTTGAAAGTGCTGCAAAAACGGGACTCTTTACCCCTTTTTTGGGGTTAAAACCGCCCCGCTAGTGGCTGAAAAGCGCTGCTAAAATGAGCTAACGCTAACGGGCGCTATCAGTGTGAAAGTAGCCTTACTGTGGGGTAGGTGTTTGTATTAGGGGAAGACATGGTTGTGCTGTGGTACAGTACCATGAATGAAGTGTACGTTTTGTACTTTGTACAATAAAAGGGAGCTGTGTAATGTTCTGAATAACACACCACACTGCCCCCTGCCTCAGCCGGCAATGGATAGATCCAGCAGGTCTCCATTGTAGTGTGAATTCATTCTTAAGTCCCTTTTCACATGGGCTCCTCCATGAAGTGGGATCCGCTCGCTCATCAGGGGATCTCCACTAATCCCAGCTGAGCGAGCGGATGACAGATCCGTGTCCGCTCCGCTATGTAAAGCGGATGCGGACACAGCCCGCTCTCGTCTATGGGGCAATCAAACAGACTGCCTGTCTGTTTTCATCCAAAGCCATTCGATCTGCCAAAGGGATGGGGAATAGGTCTCCAACCTGTCTGTTTTTGACAAAAAGAGCGGATAGTGGCAGGTGTCAGTGGATATATGTCTGCTGACATCAGCCACTCCATAGAAGAGACTGGAGGGTCAGATCAGGTCCCACTGAAAACTGACAGGCGGACCTGATCAGATCGCCCGTTTGAACGGGGCCTTGGAGTTAACTGTTAACGGGGGACCTAGAATGGTTACTCTCACACTGTCATGCATCCTGAAGGGACGGAATAGCGTCTTCCACACCACTCAGCATGGTCTTGGAGTGTTTGACTCATTCCCAGAGTTTTTGTAGATCTTGTCTAATAAGCGATATATCCACCTTCCCTTCCTCTATTTTATCAGCGTGGTTCGGCAAAGAGAAATAGCTTCCAGCACCTTTAGCAGTGTTGCTTCCCGTCGAATCTGTCTCTCCAGCCGAGGCGCCGCCATCTTCCCCAGGAGCCTCTTTTATCTGGCGGCAAAATCGCTCCAATTTTGCCCTGGTATTCATGGATTTTTGGGTGGAGACATAATAAGATAGGATGTAGAAGCCTCCTGGAGTAAAACCAGGCTAGGCAGGAGATCGTAGGGTCACAGAATCAATAGAACAGGAGATCAGACAAGCTGAGCTCTATACACAAACGTCCTACTCCATGCCGTGTCAAGCCACGCCCCTGGATCTGTATTTGCGTGTGTGTGGGGCAACGGGTGCTTTTAGGGTTTTAATTTAAAAAATGTTTGCACTTACCTTTATTGCGATCACAAGGGGGTTAACAGCTGACTATTAGATTTAAAATGCCTCTTCTGCCCTCTACTCCACCCGATCAAGCATAGCATTGTTTCGATCAGCTCTGCAGTTGGCTTGCTGGCCTCAATTTTGACAGCTCTTTGCACTCATAAAACTGCAGGCAGGAGCATGCTTTAGGCCTCATACTCACCATATGTGCCGAAAAACTGAGATGAGTTTACATCAGTTTTCATGCGCATTTCAGTGAATTTTATACACATATATTCCTGCCCAGGAAAAAAAACGGTATGTGATCACTGTTGTGCTGTGAGCAGGGCAAACCGTGTGCAGAAAAACACACGTCTCTGCAAATGGAGTGTCTTCATACTTAGGACATACTAGATATGTCTTAAATTCTGAAGAGGTTAGGTCAAAGACAAGTAAAACAGTATTATGGTAGTCAAGGTGGGAAGTAATGAGAATGCGCATTACTGTATGTCGAATTTCTACTCTGTATATAGTTTGTGTGTTCTGTTTTTTTTCACAGATCAGACAAAACTTATCTGAAGTTCTCCTTGCAACAATGAACATATTATACACTCAGTACAAGAGGCTAAAAGGCAGCGGACCCTCCACTGTTGGCAGACAACAGCGAGTTTTAGAAGATAAGGACTCGGTAAGTGAGAATTCAAAAAACAGATATAAATACCTATGTGGTAGCGCTGCTAAACAAATATATCTCTTGATTAAATATACATAAATAATATAAACAAGCATACTTCATAATAAAGTGCAAGTGTCCCTGTGTGATGTAGCAAAAAAATGTATTAAGTGATGAAAAAATTTGATAAAAGTCCTCAGTATTAGAAGAGGATCTGCTTAAGAAAATATGCACTAAATGGTCTCTAATTGTGACTCCACTCCATGACTTGTGCCCCCTTCACTGAGTGCAATGCAGGCTAACCTCCATCATAGACCCCAAGGGGTCAAATAAGTTTATAAGCTGATAATCTGGTTCCTTAGGACACTCTGTGATTGGCCTTTTAAGAATGGCTCCACATTGGTTACCAGCAACTCCAAAATGACATGAAAAGACAAAAGTGCTTCCAATAGTGCAGTACCTAGGTGTGAGTCTGAACAAACCTCACCACCCCAGCTTCATACGATGCACTCACATTTATTGATTTAAAACAAGGCATATAACCAAATGCAGCAGGTCTCACTAATTGTGCTGATAATCCCACCGCCAGGCTCGGTAAGTTGTCTTTTATAGCAAATATTTATTGCTTCTAACGGGTGGTGTTGTCTCTAACAGGCCTTGCGCAGTCAAGCACGTGCCCTTATCACCTTTGCCGGAATGATTCCATACAGAATGTCTGGAGATACAAATGCTCGACTTGTACAGATGGAGGTTTTGATGAACTGAAGCAGGGAAGATTTTCATAAACATCTAAGAAACATATTGTTTCGTGATTTTTTTTGTTATATCACAAATACAACTTTTTTTTGTTTTTGTTTTTTTCTCAATCTCTTGTGTTTTTTTATATTAGTTTGGTTTATATTCTGAGTTGTGTGCTGAATGATTACCTTACACTTGTATGGAAAAATTAGTCTAGCAGACACACCAGTGCTTCTTGGCTGCAAACTGTAAAGAAACAGGTGTAAAGCTGGCCTTACACTGGTAGTTTTTCATATGAATGTCAGTAGGAAAAGTTTTTCCAGTACATTTAATAATGCCTACAGAAACTTTACAAACGTTTGAAAGTACTTCAAAATGTAGTTTTCTTTTAAACATTCGATTTTGGAATGAACATAATTTCCTGAATGAAAACCACATACATTGTTAGAAATTTGTTAAATAATGTGTCATCCTGCGCCTTCAAAATTACTGACACAAACATCGATTTGACCCCACTAATTATTAGAAAATCAAACAATCATTCCAAAAATGAAAACCTTTCTAATGGTACCAGTTTATGTGCTGCTTAAAGTGATCTTAGTCTAAGTTAAAACATTTTTTAACACAATGCATTCCCTGCATAAAGATTAAAAAAAAAAAAAAAATTGTATTAGCTGTGTGCCCCCCTTTCCAAAGACACTTGAATCAATCCAGTGCTGTGCCCGACAGCATCTGGTCTCGACTAATACTGGTATGCCATTAAAGTGTTTGTTAACCCAAAAAAAAAATGGAGATCCTGGTCCCTTAAAGCAGAATAAACAGCACAGTGCTGTTTAATCTGCAAGTCTATGCCAGCCCCCTCTAAACTGTAAAAAAAACAAAAAAAAAAACAAACTGCCACTTCCTGTATCCTTCTCTCTGTACTGACCACTGTGGTCAGTTTGCGTCCCTCCATCATACGCAGCCTGTTCTCAGCTCTCCTCCTCACCCCTTCCTCTGTCTCTCAGCTCCTTGCTGTGTGTCCCCGCCACTATTTGTAAAGTAAAACAATTAGAAATAAACACGGCCAGCCCTTAATTTTAGGCAGGTATAGCACACTGTGTTATTCTTTTATAAAAACTAGCATTGAAAATACCTGTTTAGCGCGATCTTCAGGCTGGTCACGTGACTCTCTGAAGGTTTCCGGGGCTACTGCAGGAGGGGCTGAGCGGCCATGTGATCTCCCCAGCTGACGTTAGAGGGAGATCACAGCCCCTCCTGCAGAAGCCATCCATCGGAGTGGTACGTCATGTGACTGGCCTGAAGACAGCTCTAAACAACAGATATTTACAATGCTCATTTATTATATATATATATATATATATATATATATATATATATATATATATATATATATATATATATATATATATAATGACAGGTACAGTGTCATGCTCTAATAGAGGGGCTGGCATAGACTTGCATGATAGGGTTAACAAACACTTCAAAGTTTATGTGCGTGTAAAGGCAGGCATCCTAATACATTTGGCACCATAGTGTATATATGTGCCATACTTGTGGGATCTGGAAATCTCTGTGGTAGTAACTACTACAGTCATTGCCACAAGCTTCCAGGGCTCGTGCTGACTGTCTGCTCTGCGTCTTATTGAGCAAAGGAGTCACTTGCTTGGCACGGGTGCCATTTAGAGAATATTTTTCCGAACTAATGCAAAGTGCTCTGTTTGGACGAGGTGGAGATTGTGACACCATCACCCGCCTCTCCACGTTGGCTCATAGGAGCATGCTTTGCATTCATTGAGAAAATGAAAAGTGTTCCCTGAATGTGCTGAGCAAAGCGACCTGTGTTCACAGTGCAGTAGGGTAGCAGCTCATCTGAGCTGGCCTGTGTATACTGAAAGATTTGGGAGGGACCAGCTGCAAAAGAAAAAGGGCGGTTACAGTGAATCTTAGATTTCTATTGGGGAATCTACTCAGGTGAAGTTGGTACCAAACACACATATGCTCTGATCATGCATACAAGCTAGCACATTCACAGATGTATATGGCCAGCCTTTTCTGTGTGCCTGTCTGATCTGGCGTTTTCTCCTGGGGCCTTACTGGTTTCCGCTTTACCAAATGAGAGAGCCCTAATGGTCCGTAAGGGCACTATCACTGGAAAGGCATTGTGAAGTTTATCTTTTAATTTAAAGTTAGGCCCACATTTTGTCATGTTAAGCTCCTTTCACACGGGCGTTCCTATCGGGTCTGCCTGTCAGTTTTTCAGGCAGACCTGATCGGATGCTCTATTCAGCCCTATGGAGCGAGGGGGATGTCAGCGGTGACATGTCCGCTAACACCTGCCACTATCCGATTCAGGCGGATGGTCACCCGTTTGGAAAATCGGATGAAAACAGACAGGTGGCCCGTTTTCATCTGCTCTCCATAGAGGACAGCAGGGCTTTGACAGGTCCGTCTCAGCACAGAGAGTGGAGACAGACCTGGCATCTGCCTGCTCAGCGGGGATCAACAGAGCGATCCCTGCTGAGCAAAGCATAGTTTGTGCACGGACAAGCCCATGTGAAAGAGGGCCTACAACCAAAACCGTAAATGTATTTGATTGGGATTTTACAGTATCTCATGAAAGCGAGTGCACCCCTCATGGTTTTGTAAATATTTTATTATATCTTTTCATGTGCCAACACTGAAGAAATGACAGTTTGCTACAATGTAAAGTAGTGAGGGTTCAGCTTTTATAACAGTGTAAATTTGCTGTCCCCTTAAAATAATTTAACACACAGCCATTAATGTCTAAACCGCTGGAAACAAAAGTGAGTACACCCCTAAGTGAAAATATCCAAATTGGACCCAAAGTGTCAATTTGTGTGGCCACCATTATTTTCCAGCAGTGCCTTAACCCTCCTGGGCATGGAGTTCACCAGAGCCTCACAGGTTGCCACTGGAGTCCTCTTCCACTCCTCCATGACGACACCATGGACCTGGTGCATGTTAGAGACATTGCGCTCCTCCACCTTCCGTTTGAGGATGCTCAATAGGGTTCAGGGCTGGAGACATACTTGGCCATTCCATCACCTTTACCCTCAGCTTCTTTAGCAAGGCAGTGGTCATCTTGGGGGTGTGTTTTGGGTGGGTATCATGTTGGAATACTGCCATGTGGCCTAGTCTCCGAAGGGAGGGGATCATGCTCAGCTTCAGTATGTCACAGTACATGTTGGCATTCATGGTTCTCTCAATGAACTGTAGCTCCCAAGTGCTAGTAGCACTCATGAAGCCCCAGATTATGACACTCCCACCACCATGCTTCACTGTAGGCAAGACACACTTGTCTTTGTACTCCTCACCTGGTTGCTGCCACACACGCTTGACACCATCTGAACCAAATAAGTTTATCTTGGTCTCAGACCACAGGACATAAGGGAAAAGAACCCGCTCCAGGTGTCTGGGTCACAAAAAAAAAAAAAAAAAATCTTCTCCTTCACAAATAATGGTGCTGGCTCAGTATCCAAAGTAGCATATAGAAAATAATTCAATCTGGATGGCCGCACTCCAACAACGATTTCTTTATTGGTTAAAAAAACCATACAGCAAAAGATGAAATCAATAGCTGACATGTTTCACACCGTAACTACTGGTGCTTACTCATAGATGACTCTGTAGGCAATAGACAGGAATATATATGCACATGCCAATACAATTTTTGCAGAGTAAACAAGGTGGGCTTAATTGAAGAGCTGGTGAATTAGTGGATACTCGCTACACATGGAAGCTCGGCTCTGATTAAATCAGTATCAGATCTGCCGAGGCCCGTGTCTCATATGATGTTGCGACTTTAAACGATAAAACCCAAATTGCTACTACAATATGTATGCATTTCATGGTTTTTAGAATTGCTGATGACAAATCTATACATCTAAAAACATCAAAAAAAGGCAAAAAAAAGACAGTGAAAACCAAATCCATGTCCTTAGTCTTCTTGTCTTCAGCAAACTGTTTGCGGGCTTTCTTGTGCATCATCTTTAGAAGAGGCTTCCTTCTGGGACGACAGCCATGGAGACCAGTTTGATGAAATGTGCAGTGTATGGTCTGAGCACTGACAGCCTGACCCCCCACCCTTTCAACCTCTGCAGCAATGCTGGCAGCACTCATATGTCTATTTCCCAAAGACAACCTCTGGAATCGACGCTGAGCATATGCACTCAACTTCTTTGGTTGACCATGGCGAGGCCTGTTCTGAGTGGAACCTGCCCTGGTAAACTGCTATATGGTCTTGGCCACCATGCTGCAGCTCAGTTTCAGGGTTTCGCCAATCTTATAGCCTAGGGCTAGGCCATCTTTATGTAGAGCAACAATTCTTTTTTTTTTTTTTAGATCCTTAGAGTTATTTGCCATGAGGTGCCATGTTGACCTTCCAGTGACCAGTATGAGAGAGTGAGAGCGATAACACCAAAGTTAACACACCTGCTCCCCATTCACACCTGAGACCTTGTAACACTAACGAGTCACATGACAACGGGGAGAGAAAATGGCTAATTGGGCCCTATTTGGACATTTTCACTTAGGGATGTACTCACTTTTCTTGCCAGCAGTTTAGACATTAATGGCTGTGTGTTGAGTTATTTTGAGGGGACAGCAAATTTACACTGTTATACAAGCTGTACACTCACTACTTTACATTGTAGCAAAGTGTCATTTCTTCAGTGTTATCACATGAAAAGATATAATAAAATATTTACAAAAATTTGAGGGGTGTACTCGCTTTTGTGAGATACTGTATGTAATAGACCAACACAAAGTGGCACATAATCGTGAAGTGGAAAGAAAATGATAAATAGTTTTTAAAAAAAAATTCAAATAAATATCTGAAAAGTGTGGTGTGCATTTTTATTCAGCCACCTTTACTCTGATACCCCTAACTAAAATCTAGGGGAACTAATTGGCTTCAGAAGTCACCTAATTAGTAAATAAAGTCCACCTTTGTATAATTTAATATCAGTATAAATACAGCTGTTCTCTTTAGCACCTCAGAAGTTTGTTAGAATACCTTCGTGAGCAAACAGCCTCATGAAGGCCAAGGAACACCCCAGACAGGTCAGGGATAAAGTTGTGGAGAAGTTTCAAGCAGAGTTAGGTTTTTAAAAAAAATATCCTAAGCTTTGAACATCTCACGTATCACTGTTTAATCTATCATCTGAAAATGGAAAGAGTATGGCACAACTGTAAACTTTCCAAGACATGGCCGTCCACCTAAACTGACAGGCTGGGCAAGGAGAGCATTAATCAGAGAAGCAGCCAAGAGGCCCATTGTAAGACACCTATATATTATCTACAGATTTTCTATGGTCAGATGGAAAAAGTGGAACAGATTCCTCCATCTACGCTGAACTGTGTGGATGGAAGAATCTCCCACTGGCCCAAGCTTCCATATCTTGCTAGTCTGCCCCACTGGCTCTCACAATATCTGAACATTCTGATTGGGTGCAGGCGTTGTTTAGGTTGAGAGCCAGCGGGCCGACTAGCAAGATACTGAAGCTTGGCCCAGTGAGAGATTCCTCCATCCACACAGTTTAGCGTACATGGAGAAATCTGTTGCACTTTTTTCCATCTAACCATAGAAAATCTGCAGATAAGCTATAGGTGTATGGCCAGCTTAACTCTGGAGGAACTGCAGAAATCCACAGCTCAGTTGTCCTGTGAACAGATTCTCCCACCTGTTAGTCGTGCACTCCACAAATCTGGCCTTTATTGAAGAGTGGCAAGAAGAAAGCCATAAGCAGTCCCGTTTGCGAGAAGCCATGATGTGGGACACCGCAAACGTGGAAGAAGGTGCTCTGGTCAGATGAGACCAAAAAAACATAAGATTAACACTGCACGTCACCCAGAACACACGATCCCCATCGTGAAACGTGGTGGTGGCAGCATCATGTTGTGGGGATGCTTTTCTTTAGCAGGGACAGGGAAGCTGGTCAGGGTTGATGGGAAGATGTATGGAGCCAAATACAAGGCAATCTTGAGACTGGGGTGGAGGTTCACCTTCCAGCAGGACAACAACCCTAAATATACAGCCAGAGCTACAAAGGAATAGTTTAGATGAAAGCATATTCATGTGTTAGAATGGCTCAGTCAAAGTCCAGACCTAAATCCAATTGAGAATCTGTGCAAGACTTGAAAATTGCTGTTCACAGATGCTCTCCATCCAGTCTGACAGCTTGAGCTAGTTTGCAAAGAAGAATGGGCAAAAATGTTACTCTAGAGGTGCAAAGCTGGTAGAGACATCCCCAAAAAGAATTACAGGGAATGGTTGTTCTACAAAGTATTGACCCAGGGGGCTGAATACAAATGAACGCCACAATATATTTGTAAAAAAAATTGAAAACCATTTATCATTTTCCTTCCACTTCACAATAATGTGCCACTTTCTGTTGGTCTATCACATAAAATCCCAATTTAAAAAAATGTACGTTTTTGGTTGTAACATGACAAAATGTGAAAAATTTCAAGGAGTAGGAATACTTTTTAAAGGCACTGTAGTTGCGGCGTGACCCCATTCAAGTGGATGGGTCTCATTTGGTGGGCAGTACTACTGAGTGCAACAGGGTTCATTTTTGCGGCGACGTGTGTTCACCCACCTCCACTGCTTTTGAAGTTTATTGAGGAGCAGTTGTAGTCAGGAGAAATGTGGTTCAGCTGTGTATTTGTTCTGCCCCCCAATCGCCAGTACAAATGAGCCCTTAGAGTAAGGTTATCCAGTTTCTGGAGACAGAACCCATTGAGAGATATCTCTGGGAAACAGATGCGCCCAGCACCAAGTTATGTCATGACATATGACCCCAGCAACACACTTTTGGATGGACGCTTGCGCAGTGCGGCTGTTGAGTTTGCTGGTGTCCCTAGCAATCCGCAGGAGCAATCGCCTACCTTGGGGTGACACAGATGCCGGACTTTCCGGGGTGGGAAACCAGATGCAACCATTGAGCCACCACCAAGTCAGATGATGAGGTATTTTAAATATACTTCAGTTGCACTTATTTCCCTGCGACATTTGTGCAGCTTGCTAATGACCTGACCTCTGCTCTTTGCGTTACTTGCTTCTGACCCCTGTTCTCTCAGCATTACTTACTCCTAACTCACAACAGCATAAGCTCAGTCCCCCCCCCAGTCGGGGATGATCGGTGCAATGATGGGGGCAGTTACCAGCACTGATCTCCCTGTATGGCTTTCAAAGAAGCAGCTGAAAGCCACTTCTCCATCTCTCCCTCAAGGGATTTTGACTGCTTCATTGAAAGCTATACAGGGAGATTGGTGCCTGTAACTGCCCCCGACGCCGCACTGATCACCCCCGACTGTCAAAAAATGGTATAAAAATAATAAACTACTGACACCGTCTACTGCCCTCCACTGCCTTCTCCCCCAAAAAGCATTGTGAAAAAAATGGGATAGTAAAAAATAATAAGAATAAAAACTACTGACACCGTCCACTTCTCCCCCCAAAGTATTGTTAAAAAGAAATTAAAATATGTACAATAATATTGTAATAAAATAAAAGCTACTGACATTGTCCACTTCTCTACTGGCAATGTCCATTTTACAGATAAATTGTAAAAAATAATAAAATAAATTGTAACGAAAAATAAAATAATTCTGACACTGTCCATTGCCCTACTGACACCATCCACCAGCCCACAAAAAGCATTTTTTTAATGAAAGAATTATAAATAAAAATTGTATAAAAAATGAAATTGTAAAAAAAAATTAAATAATAAAAATAAAGAACTACTGATACCAGCCACTGCCCTACTGACACCATCCTGCACATACTACCTACTGACATACACTATGCACTCTTCTCCTGCACTTACCACTCACTGCCATACACTCCACTCCTGCGCATACTACCCACCGCCGTACACTCTGCACTGTGCATTTCCTATTTAACATTACCACATTCTGCACTATGTAAGTCATCTCAGACTCTAACCACACCCCCCTTTAAACCACGCCCCAAATATTTTTCACAACTTAAAGGGGTTGTAAACCCTCAAGGTTTTTTACCTTAATGCATTCTATACATTAAAGTGAAAAACCTGTGAAGCAGCAGCCCCCCAGAGCCCCTATTTTACTTACCTGAACCCGGTCTTTCCAGCAACAGGGATGAGCACACAAGCTCCAGCTGGTGTCTGGGGTCCTGATTGGATAGATTGATAGCAGCGCATCCATTGGCTCCCACTGCTGTCAATCAAATCTAATGACGCTTGGGGTGCGGCCGAGTCCTGCTGTCTGTGTCAATGGACGCAGCAGCAGGACATGAGAGTGCACGCGCTCGAGTGTCCCCTGAGAGTGTGGCTCTCCAACGGGGCACTCGTGAAGAGGAGGAACCAGGAGTGCCGCTGAGAGACCCCAGAAGAGGAGGATTGGGGCCACTCTGTGCAAAACCAACTGCACAGAGGAGGGAAGTATGACATGTTTGTTTTTTCTGTAAAAAAGGGAACCTTTAGATATTCTTTAATATTCTTTAATATCGTGTGTATGCTCCATTGGACATTTGTTGTCGGACTTTCCGCCAAGAAATGTTGGCTAGCATGCTCTCAAATTTTCCGACAACAAATGTGTGTTGTCGGACTTTCTGATCGTGTGTACACAAGTCCGTCGCACAAAAGTACAAAGTACAAACACGCATGCTCGGAAGCAGAAGTGGTCGGTCTTGTAAACTAGCGCTTGTAATGGAGAATTAAAATTCGGGACGTGGCAAATTATGAAATCTCCAAATGCAGCGCACAATTCTTTTCTTCTTTAATAGGATAATAATGAAGCTCCTTTGCTGGTGATACTGATGGAGTTATTGCAAACAAATTTTTAAAGGCTTTTTTTTTTCTAGTGATATCAAGAATATTATTATGTTTTTTTATTTGTGCAAGTTACCACAACACCATTATCCCCTAGTTTTTAAGATCAAAGATACAACTATGTTGGTGTCCCTTGTTAATTTTACATTGTATTTTTTAAAATGTAACTGCCTACTCCCAAACTGTCATTTGAAGTAAAACACATAGCCAAGTATTATTCTACACAATTTTTTTTATTGTGCATTAAAAAAATTGACATGCTATCTGCCAATAGAACTTAACCAAAGAGTGCATTCTATGCATCCAAAAATATAGAAAATATACCAAATCAAATCATTATTCAACCAAAAAAATAATGTCAAAGCAATAACTCCAAGGCCAATAATAAATAACACGCTATGTCCTCCGATTCCACAACATGTCTGGTTGACAAACGGCCGCTCAGAAATAAACTGAAAAGCACGAAATGAAAAACGCAAACTGAAAAGCGTGAATCAACACTCGCCAAACTTCTACTAATTAGCAGAAGGAGCCCAAAGGGTGGCGCTAAAGAGCTGAAAAACCATGTAGTACGTCACTGTGCCGTGTGTATGCAAGACAACGCTCTTCGGACAAAAATCCACGGTTTTGTTGGCGGAAAATCCGATCGTGTGTATGAGGCGTTATGCCGCGTACACACGATCGGACTTTATGGCATACTTGGTCCGGCGTACTAGATTTCGTCGGACAATTCGATCGTGTGTGGGCTCCAGCGGACTTTGTTTTCTCAAAAGTTTGGAGGACTTAGATTTGAAACATGTTTCAAATCTATCTGACGGACTCGAGTCCGGTCGAAATGTCCGCTCGTCTGTATGCTAGTCCGACGGACAAAAAACGACGCTATTGGCTACTGGCTATGAACTTCCTTGTTTTAGTCTGGTCGTACGTCATCACGTACGAATCCGTCGGACTTTGGTTGATCGTGTGTAGGCAAGTCCGTTCATTCGTAAAGTCTGTCAAAAAGTCCGCCGGGCAAAGTATGCCGTAAAGTCCGGTCGTGTGTACGTGGCATTAGTCTTTTTACTAAAATGGCATTTTAGTTTTAGTCCCATTTTAGTCTTTTGACTAAAATAGCATTTTAGTTTTAGTCGCATTTTAGTCATCTCAGTTGTTTTAGTTGAATAAAATGGTAATAAGTTAGTCGACTAAAATGTTTTAGTCTACGAAATTAACACTGGTAGTGTGAACTGAAAGGGCTGAGCTCTGAGCTGTTCTGGTTCAGAACTATCAAAATCCTGGAAAGAAAGTTGGGTGCACAGCTGATAAATCATAGTCCTGAGCTTGGTCGGCTAGAGCAGAGGATAGGGGAAACATAGGGGGTCTAAAAGACCTTTGATGTTCAAAAAATAAAATGGAATAAAAATTAAAAGCACCTCTTTCGCTGCACACATGTGAACACAAACGTGTGTGTGGTAAGTGCGCATGTGTATGTAAACTGTAATTGTGCTACACATGCTAGGTGTGCAGTTAACTCTAAAACATGACATGGAAAGGCATTTAAAGTGTTGCCTATTGATGATTTTGGGTATGGTAATTTGTCACTAGTTTTGCACACCTTTGAGGCCTGACACATTTGATATCCATTTACTCTTCACAACCTCACCTTTTTGTGTGCACTGTGGGCCTTTTCACACTGGTGGCCTGAGGTCAGTTAAAGCAAGTGGCTGAGCTGCAGATTTATCACTCCCTGGCTGCCCACCAGCAATCCAAATTTACAGCCTGACAGGACTGTACACGTGCTGTGGCTACACTGCTTTGCGGTCATAGCAATTTTTACTTTGGCTGAAGCGTTTGACAGGCGCCACAGACGCACACATTTATCACCATTTGGCTGGTTCCTGCTGAACTGCCTGAATTTCAGTCTATGGGCTACCTTTACAAAGCATTGTACAGAAATATGAATATTATCTAGGTTTTTACCAGATCACCCGTGTCTGCCTGCTTTTCTTTACTTGGCAGGTCTCATATATTACATAAAACAGAGACCTAAACCTATTCCTGGAGGCTTTACTGACTAACCAACTAAATGGAAGTAATAATTTTCCTGTGTTATCTCTATGTGTGATCTCAGTAAACAAGCCTGTATACATTGCTTTTAGTATTCACTCCCCTTGGATGTTTCCACATTGTATTTAGTCTTAAAACCTGAAATGCAAATGGATATAAACAGAATTTTGTGTCACTGAACCGACTCCATAATGTTGACATGGGAAAAGCTACAATTTTTATAATGTTTACAAGTAAAGATCTAAACTAGTGTGCAAGAAATTATCTTCAGAAATAGTTGAATGGTGTCCCAACTGTATAAAGTGTCACACGATTTTATAATGAATACACCTGTTTCTTAAATACTCCAAGAGAGGACATATTGAGGGACAGGTAAAGCAAATGCATGACAAAATTAGTTGCAAATGAGGCTGCCTGTCAGCAAACTCTATGCAGCTAGTTTTGTGTATATTGACCCCTGCGATCCTGGACAGCCAACTGAAACTGTTTTTCTGCATCAGATTTACCATTGGAGATGGGATCGATTTTCACTCAAACATGCGCAATTAAGAAGCAGTAGAGTAGAAATTTATGAACGAAGCCTCCCAATTATAATACATTTGTCTTGCTGTTTCTGCAACACACAGCATCATGGATTCCAGCTAGCTATTAACCACTTGACCTCCAGAAGATTTTTCCCCCCTTCATGACCAGGCCATTTTTTGCAATACGACACTGCGTTACTTTAACTGACAATTGCGCGGTCATGCAATTTTGTACCTAAATAAAATTTGTCATTTTTTTCCTACAAATAGAGCTTTCTTTTGGTGGTATTTGATCACTACTGCGTTTTATTTTTTGCGTTACAAAGAAAAAAAGGCCAAAATTCTTTTTAAAAAACAATATTTTTTTACTTTCTGCTATAAAACATATCCAGTCATTTTTTTTTTTGAAAAATTAAATTTCTTAATAAATTTAGGACAATATGTATTCTGCTAGGTGTTTTTGGTTACAAAAATACCAATAAGCGTACAGTATATATTTGTGGTACATGAGTAAGAGGGGTTTCAGCAACATTATCCCTTGTACCCCGAAGTATATACGTTTTTCCCATCCATTGAGGAACACATGAAATTGTATAGTGTTGGGTTATACTGCTATCTACAAAAAGATTGGACAGTAGCAAGCAACAAAAAACAAACTATGCCAGTCCAGGATAACTCCTGATCTACCCATCATGCCTCTTTCTTTTTTGCTAGTGCCTTAGGAGGGTGGACACATTTTTTCAAGTCTGCTAAGCAAAGTCTAACCCATCTTTGCAAGCCTTTTAATTTTTTTCTGCCCAGTACAATCACATTCTATTTACAGCATTCCATCTTTTCTTCAGCTGTGCTTTGGAAAAGTCTGACCATATTTTTCTCTTCAATTGTTTCTTCAATCTCCTCTTCTCCACATCGTTGCTTTAATTGGTTTCTGCAATGGCAGCTACCAGGTCAATTTTTATATCAGCCTAGCTATGGAGTGCTACACTCGGACCCTGGTGGACTGAACATTGCAGGGTTAGCCTGTAAGTGACCTTTGCAGACCCCATTCTGGTAAAAAGTTAGTGGCATAGCGTATTTCAGGTCCAGAGTCAATGGCATTGCTGTTGCCCTTGCCCTGTCTCCAAAAGCTCACCGATCAGAATGAGCACCGGGAGCTACCTCATTATTTGCACCACTGCTCGTCTGAATTTTCCATGCAAGGGATTAATGCAGAGGAACTGATTGCTCAGCTCATATGCTGGGTGCAATGTTCCATGCTTTCTTTCCCACCATTCAGCGGTGAGAAAGCATCAGCCACTTCGAACTCCAATCTCTGGCTCATTCCTTCTGCCTGTCTACAGTGGAGATGGTCATCTATGGCCATCTGACCCTCACCAACCGGCAGAAGCATCTAGACATTTGCACTGTGCCACCTAAAGGTTCTGATGTATGTCACCTGGAGTCTTGTTTTTCTATGGTCAAAGGGTCTACCTCAGAGTCCTCCTTAGCCCCACTGGGTTAGGCCAAGTACCCTGCCTTATCATCAGTAGCCTTTACTGCACTCCCACAAGACTTTGTGGCCAAATTCACCCAGCTCTTTTCTGGTGCTGTAAGCGCACTCTTGTGCCTTCTCCAGCAGAGTCTGTTTCTGAGTTCTCCACAACCTTTAGAAGCGGCCAGGCCACCAGTTGCAGTCATTATCTCTGGACTTAGATTCAGGGCCCCCTCATTCTCTCTCTGATTAGGTTATTTCTTTTTGAGGAATTGGTCTTCTGCCATTACCTACCTCTACCCTCACAGTGTTACTTAAACCTTGAGGTCCTTTTAGTTCCTGTCAACTCGGCCTCATGAGCTGTGTCCCATTCTAGCCACTGTTCTTTACCCAAGAGCAATTCGTTCTTTCCATTTGGGACATGTAATGCCATCATTGGTGCTTGATATGCATCCAAGTCACCATCCCTCTCCCTCCCCAAAGAGACCATTTGACCTGCACGGTCAGCTGCGATCAGCACTGCCTGTTCACTGCCCTACCAGGGCTCTGGTTCACCAGTGTCACATCTGCATATCAAGTGTGTTTCTGAAGGGGTTGGCTCTCTACTGCCTTCTCGTATCATCCCCACCATGGGATACTAGGAGGACCTCCTGTGGAAAGAACCGTTGTTTTGAGTCTTAGTAGATATAAACCTCCCTGATGGGATAAGTGCCTGCAAGATTTGCCAAAGGAAAAAGATTTAAGCAGGATTTTTTAGGCACAATTCATACCATACAATTAAAATTTCCATCACTTTATTACAAAATATATTACATTTAAAATCATTATGATAATCTCCTTATCTCTAATTACCATGTTGTTTTTCTCATACATCAAAACATTTTGACAGCAATCTTTTGGAGGCTCAATGCATTTCTTGGATCACAGTACACTTCTTCAGGAGAAGGTGTTAGAGATGTTTAAAAACAAATCTGAAAACCCACTGGGGCCTTTGGAAAGACTTTGAGGGTCCAAATAAGAGGGATACAACACCAGGCAGAAAAGTCAACCCCACATAACATACGAGGATCACCCTCTCTCTTCTTCAATTATGTGCTTGCATCAGGAGGGTCACTCTTTAGGTATATATTGTTATAGAATATATTTACCAAATAAGGGCCAGATAAATTGCTTTATTCTGATCTATCGTCCAACTTTACTCCAGTTTGCGCTATGTCCTTCCACGGCGACCCAGGATGCCCTGACAACTCGGGTGGAACAGGATGTGAAGGGAAATTTCCCCAATGGTATACAGATAACAAAAAACACAACCTGGTGGAAGTTTTCATCCTTCTCTACTCCAAAATGAAAACAAAACTTGGGGCTATACATACATTTTAACTTTAGTCATAAAGTTTGTTACATTATCTTTTACAAAGCTGTATCCTTAGCACTATAAGGAGTTAAAACAGTACACTTCCTCCTAAAATTCCCCTAGCGAGGTTTGTCTTTTATGGCAAAACTAAAGTTAGTGCCTTAAATGCCTTTAGACCTCCAAATATGCCCCAAGGACAGACAATATAAATTTTCCATTAACTTTCTCGGATCCTTCCAAAGCGATACCAGTGTAAAGAATTTGCCTTCTGTCTGAATTGCTCTTGATAAAGATTTTATCTGCTGGACTATTACACTTGCATGTGACCCAAGCATTAAATACATTTCGTTAACAAAACCAAAGACCTGAACTACCTTATTAAATTAAATGTACCAACCATGAGGACAAAAGTACAATATTGAAAAAACAAAACAAAAGAATCACCTTGTAGTACCTGGCAACATAGCTAATAGAACTACAGGAAATAACATGTGACTATTAGGCCTCATGTACACTGCTGCTGCTAAAAGGAGGTTTAGGAGCAGTTGGGCATTTTTTTCAACTGGTCCTGTCCTCTATGTTATCTTATCAGTACATGTACATAGGGTCGTTTATAGTCGTTTCTAGGCAGTTGAGTTTAGAGGCTTTTTTTGGAACGCAAAAAAATGGGTTCAAAAGCTGAGTTTAGAGGCATTTCAAGTGCTAAACGTAGTAACTCGCGTTAAGCCGCATTCCGTTTACAGGCGTTTTTCATTTATGGCTATTTTTAAGAACGCTTTTAAACGCAAACGTGGCTTGTAAGGCTTCATGTACACAGGATGTTTTTACATGTGAGCTGTATTTTAACCACTTGTCAAAAAAAATTATATATATGACAATAGGCAAAAAATAGTGGTGCTAAATGTGTGCTGAAGCAGGTGTTTGATCACCCCAAGGTGACATATAATTGAAAAATATTAAATAAACATATAAATAAATAGTGAATAATAAATACTGATTCCACCCTGTGACAAGTGAAAAAATAATCAAAAATATTTAACACAAAAAATAGTCCATAAAGTGTTCAAATGAATCCAGAATCGATGTGAAATCCTCCTATTCCATCCACCACACCAGTGTATCAGTGATTCCACTCCCCTAAAGAAACGCACTTACCAAATTCCAATGCCTACACTCTCGTGTTAGGCTAAGACGCTTTTAAACCACATGGACAGGGTTTCAACGAGTATCCAAATTCCAACCGTGTGTATCAAATAATTCTGGTACCCTTTACCAGCAGCAGTTTGCATGAGGCCTAAGCGCGGCAAAACGGACGTTTTAAACGTGGGTTACTATCTGTCAAGTTAAATCGTTCAGGAGAGGTTGTAAAAACGTCCCGTGTACATGAAGCCTAATGCCGCATACACACGATCGGAAATTCGGGCAGCAAAAGACTGATGAGAGCTTTTAGTCGGAAGATGCGACCGTGTGTATGCTCCATCGGACTTTTGCTGGCGGAATTCCCGCCAGCAAAAGATTGAGAATAGGTTCTCAATTTTTCGGTCCGAAAAAGTTCCTATCCGAAAAGGCAATCGTCTGTACAAATTCCGACGCGCAAAATTCCTACACATGCTCGGAAACAATTCCACGCATGCTCGGAAGCATTGAATTTAATTTTCTCGGCTCGTCGTAGTGTTGTACGTCACCGCGTTCTTGACGGTCGAAAGTTCAGTGAACTTTTGTGTGACCATGTGTATGCAAGGCAAGCTTGAGCGGAATTCCATTGGAAAATCCGCTCGTGTGTACGCGGCATTAGAAATATAGTCAATACAATATGACAGTCTTATTTGCTTTATTCCATTTACTTACCTGCCTTTTTCACTTCATCTTTCCATTGTGTAACATCTATCTTGTGCAATGCATGTAAATATTAATGAAATAATTACACTAAGGAGGAATATATTGTCAAAAGTATTGGGACGCCTGCCTTTATACACAGAGGAGTTTTAATTAGGGTTGCGCCGATACTAGCCATATTCGCGAGTATCGGTACTCGCGAAAATGCTCCAATACCTGAAGTGACGTCCAGGGGCGGATCCAAGGGGGGGGGCAAGGGGGAAATTACGCCCCCCGAGAAAATATTACTGACTCTGAGGCTGAGTGCACCCCGTGAATTCAGAGCGGCGGTCGGGAGGACATACAGCCTCTCTCAGCATTAGGAATTACTGCCCAAATGCATCGGGACTGGACACTCCGCCCCCTGTACCTCCCCCAGCAGTTTTCCAGCCTCTCCTGCAGGCTGCTGCTTGAGTAGGGGGGAGCCTCCTGGCTTCTGCTGCTTGGGTGGGAGGGACAGGGGATGTGCCTGCCCCCCGAGATCGCGCCAGCCTGGTAGCGGGAGGTGTGAGCAGCTGAGCAGAGGGAATGTGAACTTCCTGGAGGTAAGCTCAACTAGCAGCACATGCAGTGCACCTCTATGCTAAGTCTGCTGAGTTAATGCAGCTTAGCATAGAGAAGCTGTTAGCTGATAAATGGGATTGCATCTCCTTTTCATGTGGCACAGTGAGAAATTGGGCTCTGTGGGAATGTGATACTGTGGCAGGCAAGCTGGTGCTAACAGACACTGGCTGGGAGGGTCATTAACTGACACTGACATCGCTAGTGACACTAATACAGTGATATAACTGTACACTGACACTTTACTAATGACACTGGCTGGGAGGAGGTTAACATCAAGGGGCAATAAAGAGGTTAAATGTATGCCTAACAGTGTGTGGTGTGTGCTACTTTTACTCGCAGTTCTGGCTGTTTTTTCTCCCTGGTTTTCAGGGAGAAGAAACAGCTGGATCGCATTTCTGTGTACACAGGGTTCTGTGTGTTTGTAACCACAGAACTCGGTGCTGCGATTGAACACAGCCGATCAGCAGGTTTCTTTCTAAATCAGTGGCTGAAACCTACTGACAAAACCGTACTGTGTCCAATCACAGCACAGGTCAGCAGGGTATGCACGCCCCACACGTGGAAGAAAGCCGGAAACGTACATGTACGTCACCTGCCTGCACCCGCTGCCTGCTCGCAGTATATTTACTGCAAGCGGGTCGGCAAGCTGTTAATGAAAAATAGATTACAGGACCGTTAAGTAGTAGATGTGTATGGATTACTTTTGGAGAATAAGGATATAATTTTGTGTCACTTTAAAGCGCTATTAAAACACCCCCCCCCACCCAAAAAAAATGTGGCTTTCCAACCCTTAAATTTGGTGCCTGTATCAGTTTTCTTCTTTAACCTCCCTGGCGGTATGATTATTTCAGATTTTTGAAGCTCAAAGCATGTTTTGCATGGAAATTTGGCGTTTTATATTGTAGGCCTGTAATTCTTAGGAATAACAAACAAGAGTCTAGTAGACATCCCGGGTATAATAAAGTTTGAAACACAACATTCATAAATTATAATATAATAAATAACTATAAATAATTCTAATAAATAATAATATAATAATAACAAAAATTATTCAATAATGTAATCAAATCAAAAAACACTGAAATTTGCTCAGTTGCAGAATTGTGGCTGTCATTACTTTCAGTGTTTGATGACGGATTTCCCCATAAATCACTATCGCTCAATTCTGCGAGTGATTCTAATTTATTATCGCTGTTTTCTATCTGGTCTAAAACCACTTTTGATGTAAAGGGGCAGTTTTGGTTGCTATGGACAATCTCCAGTTTCCAGGCAGAAAGAACAGTATATATATAATATAAAACTGCATACAGGGCACTGGAGAAACCACTAGGGACAAAAGGGATGTGAAATAATGTGATACAGTAATCTGTAAGCTTACAGTGTACTGTATGTATTATGTGTTTTTCACTTTTTGAATTTGGCGCCGTGCTCCGTCCCCGTTTGTCGCAACGATCGCAGGGAACGGAGCCTGGCGCTCTGATACATCAAACGGAGACACGGCTCGCACACACAGCGGGAGGACATTGCAGGATCCTGGGGACTAGGTAAGTAACTGTACCTGGATCCTGCAATGCGATGCCGAGTGTGGCTCTGGGTTACCGCTTTTGGTACTGAAAATTCACCCCAATTCACACACTGGGGAATACCGCTAAGGAGGTTAAGGCCCCTTTCACACGAGTGGACTGATCGGGTCCACCTGTTTGTTTTTCAGCCATTGTTCTCTATGGTGCAGTGGATGTCGGCGGACACCCGCCGGGCATCGGACCTGATAAAATCCGCTAAAAACAGACCTATGGTGATACGTTCGCCATCCATCCGGTGGTTTAGATTGAAACGGACATGTAGTACGGCCCCATAGAAGAGAGCGGGCTGTGTGTGTGTCTGCTCTGCATAGCAGAGCGGACACGGACCTGTCACTCGCCTGGTAAGCAGGTATTAGCAGAGAGATCCCCCGATGAACAGGTAGATCCACTTGAACGGATCTGCTTCGTCTGAAAGGGGCCATAGACTTTTTTCCCTTAACTTTCACCCAGTGACCCAGTCAGTAACACACTTCCCATTGTAGGTTGTCTCCATTCTGGAAGGAGGAGCAATAGAAACAACTTTGGACAGCAGCATTGTTATTTTGGGGAGAGGGTAGTGTTAAAAGTACTAGCAAATTTAGATGGACTTGGCTAAAGCAAGACTCCAGTTAATAATTTTTAAGCAGTTATTGCAGCAGGTTTTTTTCCTTTTGGGATAAAGGTTCCACATAAATGAATAAAAGTTGACCTTTGTAAGCACCCCTGTCAGTGTTAAAACATTTGTCTTAACCATCTAAATTCCACGTTTGCTGGACAGCTTGCCCTGTTAAAAAAAAAAACAGTCTTATGCCGCGTACACACGCTTGGACATTCCAACAACAAGATCCTAGATTTTTTTCCGACGGATGTTAGCTTAAACTTGTCTTGCATACACACGATAGCAATTAAAATAAAACAGTATTCAGCTCAGATAGGTAAAACACAAGTTCAAACACCAAAATTGCAAGCTGACACTTAAGCTAAATTCAAAAATAATCCCTCATATGAACAGTAAAAATAAACTAATAATGATAATAGTACTGATAATCAATAAAAATCAGCCAAGAGTGTCAATTAAAGCACATGGATGAATCAATATACAGCTTCCCCAAGTGATTTTGGCAGACAGAACAACGTAGCAGTGATTAAGGTCCCTCCACCACAGATATTCAAGCCTCTCACCTCATACATTCGACCTGAAACAGGTCACAGAGCCTTATACCCACTCCTGGGGTGATGATTGTAGATCGCTACAGCCGTTGATCTCTCACAATGTGCAATCATAAAAGAGAGGAAGAGGATAATCTAGTGCTCTCTGGATTAACTAGTTTACTTGCAAATTGAAATAATTAAAAATATACTCACAATAATAGCACTCATAAACGAGTGCTAAATGCATCCAACCCCACGCTGAAGAAGTCCCCGCCTACAGGACATAACGCGTACGGGGGGAGGAGTCACGTCTGACATCACCCGCGGCCATCTTTTAGGTTTGAGACAGCCTTACACGCTATTTTAACCAGCACTCGTTTATGAGTGCAATCATTGTGAGTATATTTTTAATTATTTCAATTTGCAAATAAACTAGTTTATCCAGAGAGCACTAGATTGTCCTCTGTCCTCGTTGTTCTGTCTGCCAGATTCACTTGGGGAAGCTGTATTTTGATTCATCCACGTGCTTTAATTGACACTCTTGGCTGATTTTTATTGATTATCAGTACTATTATCATTATGGACTATTAGTTTAATTTTTACTTGCATACACACGGTCGCACAAATGTTGTCGGAAATTCCGAACGTCAAGAACGCGGTGACGTACAACGAGCCGAGAAAAATGAAGTTCAATAACCAGTGCAGCTTTTCTGCTTGATTCCGAGCATGTGTGGAATTTCGTGTACCGGAATTGTCTACACATGCTCGGAATTTCCGACAACGGATTTTGTTGTCGGAAAATTTGAGATCCAGCTCTCAAATTTTTGTTACGGAAATTCCGACAACAAATGTCCGATGGAATCAATGGAGGATAAGTACAGCGCTGCACCAATGGTATTGTAAAAATGGTTACACAGTAAGCAGCTAACACACCTCTTAGACACAGGTAGGAGTAATTTAACAGAAAATATATAGTGTAGCGCTATATGTATAAATATAAAAAAGTAAGAAAACAGTGAATTAGGCTCGAGCCATCTCTGAATGGCCAGCAAATGGACTAAAATAATTCAAAATTACATATAAGTGACTCAATACAATCAAAAGTGCACTAGGTATTACACGGTGACATGTAAAATATAGTGATAAACCAGTGAAAAACAGAATGGTAAACAAAAACAAATAATAAATAGGTAAAAAATCAACCAAAAAAGTCCATAGATGTTCGAAATTGCGTTAGAAATCGAAAACCACCACCTAAAGTCTCTGAGGGTTAACTGATAAAAATAAAGATGGAAAGCTTCTGGTAGATGGAAAAAGTAGAACACCAAATGAATGAGACGTCTAAATATGTGACAGGACCATCACCAAAGCATCTGAAGAGCTTATTTAGCCGCCAGGGCTGGCAAGATGGATTATCAGGTATCCACAACTTCAAATGGAGGGAAGGGAAGGATCTTGTCACAGCTTCAACAGTCCAAATGTTTCAACAGGCCAACCGGATGTTTTTAGATACCATGAGAGAAATAAAGCTCACATGGCATGATATTGTTTAAAAAAACATTCATTTATTAAAATAATAAAAAGGGACACTCACATGATAAGAGATCGTAAACAGCTCAAATTGTATCAATTGCGGTGATCGTAAGGGGTCCACCCAACATGTGACCCCAGATGAAGGCTCGTTAGCCGAAACATGTTGGGTGGACCCCTTACGATCACCGCGATTGATACAATTTGAGCTGTTTACGATCTCTTATCATGTGAGTGTCCCTTTTTATTATTTTAATAAATAAATGTTTTTTTAAACGATATCATGCCATGTGAGCTTTATTTCTCTCATGGTAGCTAAAAACATCCGGTTGGCCTGTTGAAACGTTTGGACGATTGAAGCTGTGACAAGATCCTTCCCTCCCCTCCATTTGAAGTTGTGGATACCTGATGATCCATCTTGCCAGCCCTGGCGGCTAAATAAGCTTTCTGAGACTTGTTAGACGTATGTCTTTTCAAGTCACCTGCTTCCGGTAAGCCTCCTCAGATGCTTTGGTGATGGTCCTGTCACATATTTAGACGTCTCATTCATTTGGTGTTCTACTTTTTCCATCTACCAGAAGCTTTCCATCTTTATTTTTATCAGTTAACCCTCAGAGACTTTAGGTGGTGGTTTTCGATTTTTACCAAGAACGCAATTTCTAACATCTATGGACTTTTTTGGTTGATTTTTTACCTATTTATTATTTGTTTTTGTTTACCATTCTGTTTTTCACTGGTTTATCACTATATTTTACATGTCACCGTGTAATACCTAGTGCACTTTTGATTGTATTGAGTCACTTATATGTAATTTTGAATTATTTTAGTCCATTTGCTGGCCATTCAGAGATGGCTCGAGCCTAATTCACTGTTTTCTTACTTCTATATATTTACACATATAGCGCTACACTATATATTTTCTGTTAAATGTCCGATGGAGCCTACAAACGATCGGAATTTCCGACAACAAGCTGCCATCGAACATTTGTTGACGGAAATTCCGAGTGTGTGTATGCGACACTGCTGGCCAGATCACCAGGTGAAAATTAAGGAAAAGGGCCTAAAAAAAGAAAACAAATGCAGCCACCACAATTGGTACACTGCAGTATAATACATGTTTTGTTTTTGGGTTTAATAGCACGTTAAGTTGTGGAAAAAGTAAATGCAATGCTTCGATTTTTAAAACAAAAATTTTGGCTGGAATCACTTAGGTTATATTGCATGTTTAATATGTTCACTCTAAGAGAGAGTCGCCTTGCCATTTTATGATATTAGTCATCCATCTACAAATCTAAATGGAAAAAATGAAAATGAGGTAAATTCTAATACAGCTCGTCAAATAGCTTATTCTTTGTAAATGATATAGAATTTAAAAAAATTGCAGGTTTGTTACTATAATGACAGAGCAATGTCTCAAGCATTATAGACGTGCTTTGTTTTACTAAGGAACAGCGCAGGTAGATGGAGTACAGGAAAGATATGCAAGCCCATATGATTAATTCTGTCTGTGGACTGATGGTCATTGTCACTTTCAGGCTCCAGCCCACCAAGCAGACAGGACATTTCTTTCTTCAGGATATGTTCACATAACAGATGACCTCTATCTTGAAATGTATCTGACATGATGGTTTCCCAGGATTGTGTGGTGTCTGGAGGTTGACAATGTCCATACTGGATTTAAGGTAAGAAAGTGATCATCAGCTCAGCCATTAACACCTCTTATGGCCAGTTTAGCATATGTTGACATGTCAAACTGCATGCCAAATCGCAGCCTATTGCCGGCAATGGCACCGTCCCAATCTTTGCGGCGCCGCACGGATTTCCAAAAGTTGTTCCTGCACTACTTTTGGTGACTTTGGGGATGATTTCAATAGACATCTGTGCATGAACCTGCACAGATGTCTTTAAAATCGCCACCTGAACTCGCACTGAAATGTGGGTTTGAAATTGTGCGAGTTCAAACCCGGGTCGTGTGAATGAGGGCTAAGGGTTGGTCCATGCAAATGCTGCTACATATTTTGGGAGAAGCATATTACTGGGATCATATGCTGACTTTCAACATATTACAATCTGATTGTAGAATCTTCCTTAGATTTACCAAAATGTAATGTGAGGGCCTGTTTAAAAAAAAAAAGAAATCAATCTGTATTCATTCAGCTGGCCCTTGCACTACCTAGTTGTTAGTAGATCTATAGGAGAGTACAATTGTTTTTTATGTGTATAATAAGCTTAAAGTGTGTATGTAAAGGCAAAACCTTTTATTTTGTATTGACTAGAACAGGGAAGGGTTAGACCATTGTCGCCAAGACTAAAAAAGAGGAAGTCATTTTTCTTAGTTGTCACCAGATCAAGAAAATGGGGTAAATCGTGCCATGTAGACAAATGTTTTGGTGGCAACTTTCCAAGAAAAAAAATTTCTATCACTTTGTGAAGGTTTCTTCTCAATTCTTATCGTGTATAAGAGAAACGCTGAAAAGGGAAGTCTCCACAGCAGGACACAGACACCCAAATTACCTAAAATGTTTTCTACCTTTTCCTTACTCTATCCAAAACTAAAAAAAAAGTTTTGCCTGCAATACACTCTGAAGTAGAATTTCAGTTTTCCTATCACCCTAAACAGTTCTTTTGGACCAAGCTGGTCCAAGCAATATGTTTCGATTACATAATGATGTGGCCTGTGCCTGTGCTGTAATATACTGTTGTAGCATTAGCTACATACAATAACCAGTACTGTGTTCTGGCAGCAGTACAGGCGCCTTGGCCTAGGTTTGAAATCGTTATATCATCTGCTATTGCAGCCAGTCAGAGGAAGCCCTGCTTTCATTGATAAAATTAAAAGAGTTCTCCTGAATGACTGAGTAGCTTTCCGCTCGACCCATACTGCTGCCGCAGCATAGCGCCTCTAACTATATGTAGCTAATTCAGTATGCTTGGGCTACCGTGGCCAAAATGAACTACTTAAAGTGGTAGGAAATCTGTAATTCTACTTTAAGGACCTCAGTTGGTGAGACCTCCCTTCTCTAGTTTCCAGTTCTCCCTTTCCCTGAAATGGAGACTTTTTTCTTCTTCTGAAGGAGCAATAGAGTCTCACTGCCGAAAGTCAGCAGATCTCTTCAAGATATATAGGAAGCCTGTCTGTGATTTGGTCTGCCAACGGTAACAAGACAAAAATGTCAGCCTGGATGAACTTTAATCAAGGGATAGAAAAGAATTGTTGAAGCAGAGGTTAGGTGTATAGGTTATTTTATGTGTTAGTTACTATGTAGCTTCTTATCATCCTTCTAATCAGAACATCTATCTGGAGTAATTTTTTCTGGCCCTAGGCTGTGATATTCTCAGAAGTTTACTATGTGACATTTCGGTTAGTGATTTACAGGTTTGGTTCCTGCTGGTTTTCCTCAGTATAAAACCCCCTTCTCTGAATTTAACTAGATAGGTTACCACTAACCCATTCTTGGAATGAGATGGCTGAGAGCAGAGATGAAACCCCAGTGGACAATGCTCCATCCAGTGGAAGATTCACCATCCGCTCACTCATCAGTGCCGAAGAGCCAACGAAATCTCAATATGGGCCGCCAGAGTCAACCTATGACACATTTAATCAAAATAATCTCACCCATTCCAACACCTTCTACATGAGGACCTTTGGATACAATACTATTGATGCTGTTCCAAGCTATGACCATTACGCTAATACTGACGTTACTGGGATAGTGAAGAAAGTCAGGCCTACTTTAGAAGATCTTCACTCTATCCTAAAGGTAAGATACTGAAGACCAGTTTATTGTTTTAAAAACACAGCATATTTTATCATGTATGGACCTAAAGGTACTCATATATAATAAATAATGGTCAGCTGCATCTACTAACCTCAAAGCATTTCTAAAAAGTAAATGTAAACCAAATTTACTAAAATCCTATGAAATTCTTAACATGCTAATGTGATATCAAATATAATTTTCAATATTTTTAAATCTGAAACTTTCAGTAAAATAATACCTAGTGACTGTGCTATGTCCCTGTCTTCCATTTGTGCTCCTGTGTTGTCACCAGTTGCAAAGGTTTGATAAAGACTACTAGTGTCATCATGGTCTACTGATGTCACTTTCATAAATCAGGAAATCTGCAATACAAAGGATTTTTGAATGACAACACAAATGACCATCATCTACAGTATGAGTTTTTTTAGGTTGTTAAAGTGTAGTCCAAACAAATATTCATCTGATGTGTCAGAGAATAAACTAGGAACTGTAGGGACAGAGTATAAATTATGCAGATTGTATTTCCCCTTAATATAGGTTGCTTAATTGAAAAAAAAAGGACTGTTTAGTAATTGGTAATGGTGTTTTTACATTACATGTCAACTAAGTAAGCTTGGTTTCCCCATTTTTAATATACTAGGGAAAATCCGGAATTTTGTTATGTTACAGCCTTATTCCAAAATATTAAATTCATTATTTTCCTCAATGTGAAAGAAGTTTGTTTGAAATCTTTGCACATTTATTAAAAATGTAAAATTAAAAAATCCCATGTACATAAGTATTCACAGCCTTTGCTCAATACTTTGTTGAAGCACCTTTGACACCAATTACAGCCTCAAGTCTTTTTGAGTATGATGCTACAAACTTGGCACACCTATTTTTGGGCAGTTTCTCCCATTCTTTTTTGCAGGACCTCTCAAGCTCTATCAGGTTGAATGGGGAATGAATGAATGAATGAATGAATGAAGATTTGTAGCGCGCTACAAATGCGAACTAAATCGCCTCAAGGCTCTAGAATGCATTCTTTGTTGCCAGCTTCTTAGAAAAGGAAGGTCTTTAGTTTTTTCCTGAAAGGCCTGATGGTTTTCTTCCATGCGGATGTGGGTCGGAAGAGCGTTCCATAGTCGAGGTCCTTGGACTGCGAATCTTCGTTCTCCCTTTGCTTTGTAGCGGTATTTGGGAATGATGAGGAGGTTTTGGTTAGCTGATCGAAGACTGCGATTAGGTGTGTAGTGTTTTATTTCCTCCTGGAGATATAGCTGAGCGTTTCCTTGTATGCATTTGTGGGTGAGGCAGAGGGTCTTGAATGTGATCCAATTCTTTACGGTTAGCCAGTGTAGGTACTTTAGGGATGGGGAGATGGATTCCCAGGTTTTTTTTCCTGTAAACAGTCTTGCCTCCGTGTTTTGGATGAGACGTAAGCGCGCAAGCTGATATTGGGGTAGTCCTACGTAGAGCGAATTTGCGTAGTCGAGTCGGAAATTGATGATTGTTCCCACAACTGCCTCTTTGTCCTCTTCTGGGATGAAGGGGATGAGTCTACGTAGCTGGCGGAGGAGATGGTGGGATCCGCTAACCACTGATCCTATTTGAGCATCCATTGTCATTCCTGAGTCAAAGATGACTCCGAGACTCTTGGCTTTGATGCTTGGAGAGATGGTCTGTCCGAGGATGGTGGGAGGTGTCCATGGGGTCTTAATTTTGGAATTTTTGTTAGCGTGTAGGAGAAGAAGTTCTGTTTTTGAACCATTAAGTTTGAGGGAGCTGATGGTCATCCAATCATCTATTAAAGTGAGGCATTCCTCTAATTGCTGATGATGTTTTTTTTGTCCGGTGATGCGAAAGTAGAGTTGGGTGTCATCAGCGTATGAGTGGAAGCAGAGGTCCGTTTTCCTGATGATATTGAGAAGTGGGCGGATGTAGATGTTAAATAGCACTGGTGACAGGGGTGAGCCCTGAGGGACTCCGCAGGTGAGCGTCAGTGCACAGCCATTTTCATATCTCTCCAGAGATGTCATTCGGGTTCAAGTCTGGGCTCTGGCTGAGCCACTCAAGGACATTCACAGAGTTGTCCCATAGCCACTCCTTTCTTATCTTGGCTGTGTGCTTCGGGTCATTGTCCTGTTGGAAGATGAACCTTCCCCCAGTCTGAGGTCCAGAGCGCTCTGGAGCAGGTTTTCATCAAGGATATCTCTGTACATTGCTGCATTCATCTTTCCCTCGATCCTGACTAGTCTCCCAGATCCTGGCGCTGAAGAACATCCCCACAGCATGATGCTACCACCACCATGCTTCACTGTAGGGATGGTATTGGCCCCAAGTGTTGGGCAGTGCCTGGTTTCCTCCTGACATGATGCTTGCCATTCAGGCCATAGAGTTCAATCTTTGTTTTAGCAGATCAGAGAATTTTGTTTCTCATGGTCTGAGAGCCTTCAGGAGCCTTTTGGCAAACTCCAGGCGGGCTGTCATGTGCCTTTTACTGATAAAATGTGTGTATAGGGCGCTCTGAATAGCAGACTGGGCAGATGATTGTCTTAATTGGAGATAAATTTCGGACGAAGATAAATTCAATTGGAGATAAAATTCAAACGGCATGGGATCTTCATACACTTTAAGGCAGCACTCGGAAGAGCAAAGCGATCAATAATAACAAGATAAAACAAAAGAGAGGTGCCTCTAAGTGAAATATGTTTAAAACTTTTAATATCCCAAAGGGATTAAAAACATTTACAGGATCAATGTTAAAACTGAGCTCATCATAAGTATGGTAGGGAGGGGATACGGCATCAGGTTTGTGTCCCAGTGTGTATCTCTGGAGTTCCCAGGAGTAATCCAGTCAGCAGTGTGAATCCTAAGGAGGCCAGCAGTGGGAAACCGCTGCTATGAGAACACCAATAGTTTGGCCGCACTGCCAGGGACAGCTTGGACCGCAAATCCCGGAAGTGACATCAACAGGAACGGGACCGAAAACCAGCGTGGACTGCAACCGGAAGTGAGGGGTTCAACATGGGACGCGTTTCAGAACTACTGATTGGTTCCTTCTTCACACCAATGACAAGGAATTAGGAAAGCAAAGCTTTTTATGGTCTGTGGGCGGGACTATGGGCAGGGTGAAACGGGGAAGAGAACAATAATAATAGCCCGGGATGTAATCGCCACTAATGATGATACAAATAGTAGTGCAGAATTGTACAGAGACGCACATTGAACAAATGAGACAAGACAAAAACAAACAAAGAACAGGCTCCAATATGTCTATGGCAGTGGGCATATGGGTGTAAGATCTACATTAACACCCATATAACATGATCAAACACATACGGTTACAACTATAGATATGAAGATATGCAGATATGCATGATGAGCATTGAAAGGTATTATGTGAAAAGAAATATTATATATAATAAAATTAAAAATAATAATAATAATAAAATGAAAAATGAAAAAAATAAATAAATGAAAATAAAATTTAAAATGAAAAAAAAGCTTTGCTTTCCTAATCGCTTGTCATTGGTGTGAAGAAGGAACCAATCCATAGTTCCGAAACGCATCCCATGTTGATCACCCTACTTCCGGTTGCGGTCCACGCTGGTTTTCGGTCCCCTTCCTGTTGACGTCACTTCCAGGATTTGTGGTCCAAGCTGTCCCTGGCAGTGCGGCCGCACTATTGGCGTTCTCATAGCAGCGGTTTCCCTCTGCTGGCCTCTATGGGATTCACACTGCTGGCTGGATTACTCCTGGGAACTCCACACACTGGAACACAAACCTGATGCCGGATCACCTCCCTTTTTTACAGAAAAGTTTTTTTATGGAACAAATCAGTATTAAAATAAAGTCATCTTTCAACACTCAGATTTTGCTTAATTACAGTATCAGTTTAAAATATCCATATTTAGTATCTTACAACTCCATACAAAATATAATTTCTACCATTTCTCAACCAGTGACAATTCCCAAGTTTACTCCCATCTAGATCCAGTCCATGATTACCTTAGGGTACACGATCTCTCTCCCCTGGGGGAGGAGGGGGCATTAGTTGCCTAGCCTGTATATTAAAATCGTTTTTATGTGGTGTGGTCAGGTGCCATCCGGTGGGAAGGGGGGGGCGATGCCCCACATCCAGAAAGGGGGGGAATCCATCATTTAGTCCCCACGTCTCCGGCTCTCCACCCATTCGCATCCACCCAGGCCGCCCACACCTTGTCAAATTTAGCTGGGCATTGCCTGTTCTTGTAGGTGAGCCTGTACAAGGGGAGTACTTGGATCATCTCCCTACCATAGTTATGATGAGCTCAGTTTGATCCCGTAAGTGTTTTTAATCCTTTTGATCCCTTTTGGGCCCTTTCACACTGGGGCGGCATCTGCGGTAAAGCGCCGCTATTGTAAGCGGCGCTTTACCATCAGTATTCGGCCGCTAGCGGGGTGGTTTTACCCCCCTCTAGCGGCCGAGAAAGGGTTAAAAACCACCGCAAAGCACCTCTGCAGTATAGCCGCGCTGTCCCATTGATTTCAATGGGCAGGAGCGGTGAAGGAGCGGTATACACTCCACTCCTTCCCCACTCCGAAGATGCTGCTAGCAGGACTTTTTTTCCCGTCCTGCTAGGGCACCGCTCCAGTGTGAAATCAAAGCAGCGGCACTTTCGGGTCAGTTTGCAGGCGCTATTATTAGCACAATAGCGCCTGCAAACCGCCCCAGTGTGAAAGGGCCCTTTGGGATAATAAAAGTTTTAAACATATTGCACTTAGAGGCGCCTCTCTTTTGTTTTATCTGGCCTTTTACTGAGGAGTGGCTTCCATCCTGCCACTCTACCATACAAGCCTGATTGGTGGAGTGCTGCAGAGATGGGTGTTCTTCTGGAAGGTTCTCCTGTCTCCACAGAGAAACGCTCGAGCTCTGTCATAGTGACCATCAGGGTCTTGGTCACCTCTCTGACTAAGGCCCTTCTCCCCCGATTGCTCAGTTTGGCCGGGAGGCCCGCTCTAGGAAGAGTCCTGGTGATTCCAAACTTCTTATATTTACGGATAATGGAGGCCACTGTGCTCATTGGGACCTTCAATGCTGCAGACATTTTGCTGTACCCTTCCCCAGATCTGTGCCTCAGAGGTCTACAGATAATTCCTTTGGCTTCATGGCTTGGTTTGTGCTCTGACATGCACTGTTAACTGTGGGACCTTATATAGACAGGGTGTGTGCCTTTCCAAATCATGTCCAATCAATTGAATTTACCACAGGTGGACTCCAATCAAGTTGCAGAGAAAAAAATTTCAAGGATGATCAGTGGAAACAAGATGCACCTGAGCTAAATTTTTAGTGTCACGGCAAAAGCTGTGAATACTTATGTACATGCGATTTTTATGTTTTTTATTTTTAATACATTTTGCAAAGATTTCAAACAAACTTCTTTCAGAATTTTGAGGAAAATAAGGAATTTAATCTATTTAGGAATAACGCTGTAACATAAGAAAATGTGGTAAAAGTGAAGCGCTGTGAATACTTTCCGAAAGCACTGTACATACATATTAAGTGTGTGCCTGAAGGGCGCCTACCCCTCCATAAAAGCACAGGGATTTACATGATGCCCAGCAAGAGCACAATGGCAGCGAAGGCATCCAGTACTTCCCTGTACCCAATTCGGCCAACTGTACAAAAGAAATGGCAACCACCCCAATCTATTAAACGAAGGGTGAGCTCCCTCCAGGCACACCTGCCTTTAAAGTTGTACTAAACCCAGGACCCTGCATTCACTATATCTGGTCTCCCACAGTACACAGAACCTGGAGATGCAATTATTTTAGTAAATATAAACTGCTGAATACCTTTTTCTCATCAGCAGTATATAGCAATCTTGTGACTTCTATCAGTGTCCAGCTAAGCACTGGTTAAAGCTTGTAGGAGGAGTTTTCATTCTCCTCTCACTGTCCTATGAGACTGCAAGACCCCTGACCCTCTGTCTGGCCCTGTGCTGATCACATGCACTGTCCCCAGAAAAAAACCTCTCTAGTAATACACACTAAACTGAGCATATCCTGACTCCATAGGCTCTCTGTTATCAGAAAATTATTAGGGGACAGTGAAAGAAGGGGAGGATCAGAGAAGACAGGATCAAACAGCCTTTTTACACAATACAGAGGACTGACCCCTTAGGTTCCACAGTGAGTATAACAAGTATGCTTTACTGCATATACAGCAGGGGTATGCAACCTGGGGGCCCCCTAGCTGTTGTGGAACTACATTTCCAATGAGGCATTGCAAGGCTAACAGTTAAATTTACTCCCAGAGACATGATGGGACTTGTAGTTCTGCAACAGCTGGAGGGCCCCGGGTTGCCTACCCCTGATATACAGACTGATTTGACTGTTGTGCTTTAACCTATCCAATTGATATATGTACTCCTACTATGGAGGCTCTGGAAATTTTAGAGTTAGGACTGCAGTATTTACAGAGTTTACAGAGTTCCCTTGACATGGGCGCTACTGCTTACGCATGTATTTGCAAATGTGTGCAAACAAAACCCTCTGTTTTTAACGCAAACTGTTAGACAGGGACAAGTTGGTTGTTTTGCAGTGTGCTGGGAAATCTTTAGTTTATTTGTAATGTGCATTGCCCTGCCATGTGCACCTCACTACAAAGGCCAGTAATAGGTTGGGGTGGTTATCATTTTTTTTCAAATATAAATTTTATTATTATTATTATTATTGTAGAGCACACCAAAGGCAAGGATCAGTTACAATTATGACAGACCAAAAAGAGAGAGCAATGGCATAGTGGTTTAAATTTTACATATAAAGACAAGAAAAGGAAAGCGCCTCTGAGTGCAAGTATTTAATGAAAAATAATAAGCACGTATTCACACTTACAGCAAAGTAAATAGAGTACAGCTCCAGTGAAGAGATCATCCTAGGTCAGTCCTGCGTCCATATGCAGAAAGCTGCGATGTAGCTCCGAGGGGATAGCTGCGGACCTCCGCACGGAGTAACAGGCTGCTAAGCTGGATGGAAGCTTCCGTGTTCCGGCAAGGCGCTCGTGGGCGTGTGACGTCACCAGGATGACTCAGAAGGATGACTTTTACATATACTCAGAGATGTTCCTGGAGCTCATCCTTTTAGCATATATAGTAATCATCAATTATATAACAAAGGTGTGATTTTCTATCTGGGTACTGTCTTGTCTTGTTATGTCTAGTCATGTAAATAGCAATTAGCACAATACAGCTTAGGCTGTCCAATCCCCGCATCAAGTGCGCCTCCACTTATATAAAGATGAGAAAGTAGTGTGAAAGCTCCAAAACAGAAAAACGGAGTTCCAGAGGGATTTAAGAAGTCGAAATTTAAAATTAAAGGCGATGGGGGGGGGGTTGGAAATGGGGTTGGAGAGTGATGGAAGATTGGAGATCCGGTGACGTTGGATTTACCTTCAGCAGTAGTGTGGATATATCTTGTGGCGACTGGTCAGTTATCCCCAGAGCAGTGCCACTCCTTCGTCCAATGAGAGAAACATTTTCCATAGCTTCCACGCCTTGGAGTGCTTTTCTTGTTTATTTTGGCCCGTAAGGATCAGATTCTCTAGTTTCTTAATGTCTTCTACTTTGCGTAACCAGGACCCAATAGAGGGTGGTGTGCCGTTCTTCCATAAGAGGGGGATGCAGGATTTGGCAGCGTTCAGTAAGTGTCTTACAATTGAGTTTTGATAGAGCTTCGCAGGGTCCCCGGTGAAATGGAGTAGGAAGAAAGCCGGGTCATTTGGTATCTTATGGTCTGTGAAATTTTGAGTGATATGTCGTACGGTTGTCCAAAAGTGTTTTAACCGAGGACAAGACCAAAAAATGTGTAGGAGTGTCCCTCTGTCCGCCTGGCATCTCCAACATCTATCTGTGGTGGCCGTATGGTTGCCATTTTTTTAGTACAGGGCGTGGAACAAAGGGACGGTGCTAGGATGTGGGTAGGGGGCAGAGACAAGGGGTGACTCAGAAGGTGGGAGTACCTGCATGTGTTCTCTAAAAACAAAAGTCCTGCAAATAATATTAAATATTAAATAAAATATTGTTGCTCCTAAGCATTATTCTCTAGCAAGCAGTATTACAACATGACTGACAGAACTATTTTTTAGAATAAAATGTCCTCTATGTTGTCAGGGGCTCCCTCTTCTCATCAAAGTGGAACTAAAAAAGCAAAATATAAAATGACTTATGTAATGCAGTCTGTCACCAGACTTAACATTGCAGAGTCTCCCCTGTTTTATTTATCATTTATTATTGCTTTATTACCTGCTGATACTTCCAGTGGATCTGTTATTTTTCCACTTCCTGTAATAGGGTGACAATGCAATGTTTTTAAAGCGTTTGTTAATCCCCCTCCAAAAAAAAAATTAATATCCTGGTCCCTTAAAGCAGATTAGCTTCATGCAGATTAGCTGTGTAATATGCCCCCCTCTAAACTGTAACCCCCCCCCGAATCTGGCACTTCCTGTATGCCCTCGCTAAACAGACCACGATAACCAGGGCTGCTCAGCCCTGATCACCATGGTCAAAGTGCGTCCCTCCGTCATACGCTGTCCTGATCTGCTCTCCTCTCACCCCCCTCCTTCCTCCCTGTCAGCGCCCTCTCTGTCTCTGCTCAGCCCTGCCGCTGTTATTGAAAAAAAAAAAAAAACTACAATTGTCACTGCCTGCCTCTCTATTAGAGGCTGGCATACCACACCATGTAAAGCATTTTCAAAAACGAGCAGTGTAAATACCGATTTTCAGCTGTCTTCGGGCCGGTCACGTGACTCGCTGCCGCTTTACAGCTATGAGACAGGGCTTCTGCGGGTGGAGCAGAGCGGCCACATGATCTCCCTGGCTGACGTCAGAGGGAGATCACGTCCCCTCCCACAGAAGCAATCCATTGGAGCTGGAAAGCGGCCTCGAGTCACCTGACCAGCCTGAAGACAGCTGAAAATTGGTATTTACTCTGCTTGTTTTTAAAAATGCTTTACACGGTGTGCTATGCCAGGCTCTGATAGAGGGTCTGGCATAGACTTAGACAAATGGCTTCACAAACCCTTTAAGCAGCTACAGCAGCAGGTTTCCTTTCTTTGGCAAAAAGGTTCAAGCCACATGAATAAAAACTGATCATTGTAGGCAAACTCACAAGTGTAATATGGGGGTTGATTTAAAAAGGGTAAATAGTCTGTGCACCCACAAGTGCACTTTAAGTGCACTGCAAGTGCATTTGCTCTAGTTCTGAGGGGAACATGCAAGGAAATTCAAAAACTGCATTTTTGCTTACACGTGACTGCATGTTAGAAATCAGCAGAGCTTCCTCTTATTTCAGAGCATCCCCTCAGATCTAGAGTAACTGCACTTCCAAGTGCACTTTTAGTGCCCAGTATATTTTCCTTTAGTAAATCAACCTCAGAGTGTCTTCCAACCCTATAACTGACACTTGCTAAACAGCTTGGTCTATTACAGAAAGTGGAAGAAATACAGATCTACTGGGAGAATCAACAGGTTATAAAAATAATGCTAGAGTCAGATGGCATAATATGTCACTTTTAAATGTGCCCATCAAGTCTGTCTATGTCCTTATCCATGCATTGGATCCACACCGATATACACTCTAGGATGCACTTGGAGGTCCGTGCAGGTCGGTGCAGCAGCCAGCTGTCTTTGATTTAAACAAACTGCCTGCACCTCCCTGCACAGAAGACCTGTGCATCCCAGGCAGCAGAAGATGGACGTTTGCACGGGCATACTGATTGGTACGCTAGTGAATGAGCCCTAAAGTGCATCCAAAACCAGAACATTTTGACTTCAGATATACCTCAATCCTTGACTTTTCTCTAAATGTAACATGCTGCTACCTGCTTGGGGTGGAGGTAGGCTGTTTGATGCAGTACCTCCTAATAGGTATTGCTGTTAGACCCCTTGTAGATCGAGTACCACTGATTGACATATTTTGCATTATTTAAAGTTTTAGTAGCAGTACCATTTATTTAAACTGTGAAGTTCCCATTCTTCAATATAAATAAAGTAAACTCAAATTTAAAAACATAGATCATAGCTTCCAACTTTTCTTAATTTGGAATCAAATCCCTCTGTCCTTATTTCCTCTTCTGTTGCCCCTCATTTTGATCTGATTTGTAGACCTCCATAAAAAAATGCACCATTTAACTACTAAAAGTGTTAGATTATACTAAATCAATAGCAAATTATTTCTACGCTCTCCCTAAATAAACTACAACACTTTCCAAAAAAAAAAATCCCACAATAAATCATCAGATATCAATAATCAATAAAAATAAATGAGTGAAAAAGCATAAATCCATATATAGTGCAAATTCGTATTATATAATTCATCAAGCTGAGTTGATCTAATATATAGTACAAATGTGTATTTAATAAATCACAAAATTGTTTGTAAATCCATGCACTATACCAGTGTCCATGTAATACATTTTATATACAGTATGTGACAAATGAGCAGGTTCTCATTCTCAGTGATATAAAGCGCTTGTGCTTCACAACCTCCAAGATCTACCCCAGTGGCTCAAAATCATCCACCTGATCTATTTGACCTCTTGTAAAATGTTGTTTAAACACTGATTTATAATTGCCCAATTTAAAGAGCTGGCCTGGTTTCTTAGACTTTTTTTTATTTTATTATAATTGCGTATTGATCATTGATTACATTACATTTTTTGAGGGATTTATTTTTGGAAAGCGCAGTAATTTTGTGTATGAAATCTATACTATATTAAGCCTTTTAATTCAGTAACTCGATTATTGCATATATAATTTTTAAAAGCTAGAATAAAGTAAAAAGTTATGGTAAAAAAAATCCATATGGGTTTACCCAATCATTTTATGCCTATCAATTTTTTTAGGGTCAGCGTAACAAGGATGTTGCAGTGCTTTATCCTTTAAACAAATACTTAATAAAGTATTGGGAGGTATGATTGAGGAATATACAGAGATGAGCCATAACTTTATGACCACTCACCTAATATTGAGTAAGTCCCCCTTTTGCCGCCAAAACAGCCCTGACCCATCGAGGCATGTATGCCACTAGACCTCTGAAGGTATGCTGTGGTATCTGGCACCAAGCTCTCAGTAGCAGATCCTTTAAGAACTGTGAGAAATAAGGCCTCCAAGAATCAGACTTGTTTTTCCAACAAATCCCACAGATGCTCAATTGGATTGACATCTGGAGAATTTGAAGGCAAAGTCAACACCTCAAACTTGTTGTTATGTTCCTCAAACTATTTTTGCAGTGTGGCAGCACACATTATCCTGCTGAGGCCACTGCCATCAAGAAATGCTGATTCCATGAAGGGGTGTACTTGATCACCAACAATGTTTAAGTAGATGATACATGTCAATCCACCTGAATGACAGGACCAAGGTTTCCCAGCAGAACATTTACCAAAGCATCACACTGCCTCCGCCAGCTTGCCTTCTTCCTATTCTGCATCCTGGTGTCATCTTTTCCCCAGGTAATTGAAGCACACACACCCTGCCATCCACATAATGTAAAAGGGGATGTGATTCATCAGACCAGGCCACCTTCTTCCATTGCTCCGTGGTCCACTTCTGATGCTCATGTGCCAATTGTAGGCACTTTTGGCTGTGGACACGGGTCAGCATGGGCACCCTGACCAGTGTGTGGCTACACAGCCAGATATGTAACAAACTGTGATGCACATTTTTTCTGCTTTAGGCCCCTTTCACACGATCGGACCTTTCAGGTCCGCCTGTCAGTTTTGACGGCGGACCTGAACGGGCGCTCCATGTAAGCCTATGGTGCGACGGATGTCAGTGGAGACATGTCCGCTGACATCCGACCCGGTCCGATCCGCTAAAAGCAGACGGATGGCTCTACGTCCAGGTCCGTCGATGGCGGATCAGATCGGGTGAGATTTGATGAAAATGGACACGCTGTCCGTTTTCATCGGATCCCTCCATAGGCGTCAGCGGCGCCTGACAAGCCCCTCCCCGCTCAGTGAGCAGAGAATGACCTGTCATCCGCCGGCTCAGCGGAGATCAACGGACTGATCTGAGCCGGCGTAGAAACGGAGTCCGCCTCGTGTGAAAGGGGCCTTAGACACATCAACCTTATAGATAACATGTTTACTTGCTGCCTAAAATATCCCATCGACTTTCAGAAGCAATTGTAACAAGATAATCTATGTTATTCACCTAACCTGTCAGTCGTCACAAGGTTATGGCTGATCGGTATAAAGGGTCTATATAATCATTATTGCACATTAAACAAGTTTTCTTGAGAAAAGTATGGGGATCTTAAAAAAAATATTATACTCACCTAGGTGGATGCAGCATCGGTTCGATGCTAAATCTGTTCCCCTCTGCTTTTAAGACTGAGAACCGAGCGATTAAAGACCACTGATCACTCAGTTCTCGGTCTTCAGTGCCCAGATAGCCTGTGACTGATAGTCAGCGGCTCTCAGCTCTGCCCCTATAGTGCTAACTGGAGTGCCAGGCTGTGCAGAGGGTGGGAGCTGCTGGCTCAGACTTAGCTGCCAGTCCAGGCATCTGGGTGGATCGCAGCCGTAAAGTCAGGATCTTTCCAAAGCCTTGACTGGCTGAGTGGCGTCAGTGGGCTTTAGCGGCTACAAATGGGTCACAGGAGTGCAGAACTGAACGCCTGTGATCCAAAGGAGAAGTAAGGCTTCTCCTTTTAAAGCCTGGAACACACTATCAGTTCTCAACCCAGCAGGCTGAACGAAAAAAAAACTGAAGAGCTTGGGAGGAGATACTGTACCAACAGTCCAATGTTAGTACAGCGATCTCCCCCCACTAAACTATCGTGTTCTGCCCCCCCCCCCCCCGCCAGAACTTACTGGTTGGCAGACCTTTTTTGATCATGCCCCTTCGACAGAAGTCGCATGTTGGGCCGGCTTCTGTCGCACCCGCTGCAGACAGGCCGAATGTTCATTGTCCGATACTGTCCGATATTCGGCCCATGTGTACGGCTCTTAAGTCTTTATGTGTATAAGTAATGTAAAACAGACTCTCCGTGCTTATTCTCCTGTCATTGGTAGCAATATTTTATTTTATTTTTTTTTTTCAGACTCCAAGATCCATTAGCTGAGGATGTGTTCTGAGGATTGTTACCACACAGTCCTTCCAATTGAAACCCAAACCTGATAAAACCTGTGAAAACTAGTGCTATAAAATTATAAAACTCTTTTTTTTTTTTAAACAAGATTTTTATTGAGCATATTGACATGTTACATCACATTTTGTAACCAATGGGTCACTGTACATCTCATTAAACGATAACATGTTACCTCTACACATATGGCTCATCCAGTTACACATGCTTTGTAGTTATTGCTTTCAATATGAAGACCACCTTTTACTCCAGTCATCTTAATTGTTTTGCTCTTTTTTTTTTTTTTCCTTTATAAATAAACAGCTCTTTATTTATATGCATATCATATTTTACTAGAAAACCGCTCAGAAGAAGAGCACCTGGACAATCAACATAGATATTGAAACTTTGGCTTCAACCAGAGAGAAAACAGACTCTCAAAAGCCCCCTTCCATGTACAAACTCCCTCCCCTCCCTTCCCATCCCCCCTCATTATTTATCTACCTCTAATGTTGTATGCATCCATTCTTTCAATACTCTACTGTCCACCCTCCTCATCACCTAAAGACTTTCTGCGCCATTGCTCTCCTCCTCTCCTACCGATAAGGTATTTTTGGATTCAGTCCACCTCCACCACACTTTCCTAAATTTTTTGGGGGCTCCTCTCGCTTCATATGTCATTCTATACATAAGTACATCATCATTTATTATTTTTATCCACATTCCCAAGTTGAGTTGTTCACCATGAATCCATCGTCGAGCGATCAGTTTTCTCACCCCAAAATAGAGAAGTCTAAGGAATAATTTTGTATTTGTATTTATCTCTTCCTGATCAAAAATTCCCAACAGGCACCTCATGGGAGAGCATATGTTTGGAAGACCAAAGTGGTCAGATATGAACTCAGTCACCTGAGACCACAAGGGTCTTACCTTAGGGCAATCCCATACCATATGAAGGAAAGTTCCCTCCTCTCCCTTACATTTATGACATTCCGAGTTGTCTTTTCTGTGCATTTTAAATAGTCTAGTCGGAGTGTAGTACATTTGGTGTAGATATCGAAGCTGTATCATTCTATCCGTGGAGGAAATCACCGACACAAGATATGTATCGAGTACCTCCTGCCACAGTTCCTCAGTCAGTTCCGGAATGAAAGTCGTCCACCTACTTCTGGTCCTAGCGGTCAAGTCAGGTCCCCCCAATCTAATCTCCTTGTAATATCTAGATATACGCTTGGTCGGCTCAGGGTCTATCAGGACTTTTTCCAGGGTTGTGTTTTGTACCTTCACCTCCCCTCTCCCAAACTGGGCTGTCGCTGCATGTTGCAGTTGGGTATATCTGAACTGCCATGTCCTAGGTACACCAAACTGCTCCCTCAGTTGTGTGAAGGTTAATAGCCTACCATCCTGGTATATGTGATGTAGATATTTTATCCCAAATTTGGCCCATCTATGTCCATCTTCTATTTTGCAGAACTCTTGTAGAGATTTATTGTACCAGAGGGGACAATTAGGTGATAACCATAGCGGGTCATCCATTATTTTCTGCGCACAGAGATGGAACACCTTACCAGGTAGTGCCATAACTGAACCCATCCCCCTCCCTGGTATCTCTTTTCTAAACAAGACGTTCAGTAATGTTTCCTGAGATGTGGCAACAGCCGCTTCTAGTAGAGTAGTGGCATTAGGTATCTGTGGAAAACATCGCCAGTGCAAGAATGTCATTTGGGATGCAAAGAAATAGGATCTCATGTCCGGCATAGCCAATCCCCCCCGGGTTGTTGGTAGTTTCAGGATTGCTAGGGATAGCCTGGGAGCTTTGGTTCCCCACAAGAAATCGACCACAATGGAGTCTATGCGTTTAAACGTTTTCACCGAGACATATACAGGTGAGTTCGATAGAACGTACAACAGCTTTGGCAGGACAATCATTTTAAATAGGTTTATACGACCCATCACTGTCAATGGCATATTCCTCCACCGCTGCACCCTCTCACAAAGAGCCTCTACTACCGGTCTCAAGTTAATATCTAAATACCCCGCAATGGGAAGTTGAATCACCACTCCCAGATATTTAAAGGATTGGGATAGTTGAATGGGGGATTCCGCCGGGACCCTCACTGTGTCATCTATAGCAAACAGGGATGATTTGCTCCAATTGATACGGAACCCAGAGTAGTCTCCGAATTCCTGTATCAGCCGGAAGGCCGTGGATAATGAAGGACCTGGGTCTTATAGATACAAAAGCATGTCATCCGCATAAAGGGAGACTCGCTCCTCAATCCCCCCCACCCGAAGTCCATTCAGATGGGGAGTATCCCTTATCTTTGCCGCGAGTGGCTCTATGGCCAAAGCAAAAAGAAGGGGGGATAGCGGGCACCCCTGTCTGGTCCCCCGGAAAACAGAAAAGGGCTCAGATATGATGCCATTCACCCTCACCCTGATCAGTGGGTCAGTGTACAACAGCCTCACCCAGGATATAAATATAGGCCCGAATCCCAATATCTCCAGGAGACCAAACAGATAGGCCCACTCGACCGAATCAAAGGCCTTCTTGGTGTCCAAAGAGGCCACCACCCTCTCCCCGGAATTGTCATGATCCGTCTGTAGGTTAATAAATAACCTTCTAACATTCATTTGTGCACAGCGCCCTTGTATAAAGCCTGTCTGATCCGGGTTAACTAATTTTAACACCACCGACTGCGTTCTCCCCGCCAATACTTTCGCTAGTATCTTGGTGTCGACATTCATCAATGAGATGGGTCTATAGGATTCACACTCTTTAGGATCTTTACCCCCTTTATGTATCAGAACTACCAAGGCCTCTCTCATAGAGGGGGGAAGTTTCCCCTCCCGCCGTGCATTCAGGAACACTTGCAATAATCGGGGTGCCAACCCACCCCTAAAAGTTTTATAGCACTCCGAGGGTATACCATCTAGTCCTGGAGATTTCCTAGGGGCAAAAGAAGCTATCGCCCCCGCCACTTCTTCCACAGATATGTCAGCCTCCAGCTCTGCACGATCTAAATTTGTTAACTTAGGAAGATCAATATCGTTTAGATAAGTTTTTAAGGTGTTCCCTCCCGGTGGGATGCATGACTTATAAAGTTCGTTATAAAATTGAACAAAGACCTGTAGTATACCCTCGGGGTCACTCACCTCTACCCCACCCCTACCATAGATACTCGTTATACAGATGGGTGTGTATTCTGGTCGTGCCAAATATGCCAACAGTCTACTATTCTTGTCCCCAAATTCAAAGATACGTCTACGTTGCGCAAGTCCAAGTTTGGTAGTCTGGTCAGTCAGTATTTCCTTGTATGCCCGTGTCTTATCCTGGAGAGTACACAAACCCTCTCTAGTTGGTCTCCTAACGTATTCTGCCTCAGCTAGAGATACCTCACGTTCCCTGTCCATTATTGAAGATGCCAGTTGCTTCTTGAAGCTACCCACCTCCGCCATGAACACCCCTCTTAGAGTAGCTTTGAATGCCTCCCACTTTATTAGCTCAGAGCCAACTTCCTTATTCTCCTTCCAGAACCGCTGAATAGTCTCATTACATTTAATTTTAACATATTCCTCCTGCAACCAGCTAGCCTCCATCCTCCAGTGTCTGATACCTTGTCTCTCACCCAATACAATATCCACTAGTAAGGGTGAATGGTCCGAGTGCACTCTAGGTAAGTACCTCGCCCCAGCCACCAATTGCAGTCCCTCAGGTTCAACCAATGCCATGTCTATCCTAGATAGTGTTTTATGTGTCTCAGAGTAGCAAGAGTATTCCCTGATCTCTGGGTGTCTCGCTCGCCATGCATCATAGAAGCCATGGGTTGCCATCCACTTCGCAAGCGGTGTTGGGGTTCTCGGCGGTGCATCCAACCTGTCCATTGTCGGATCCACCACCGCATTCAAATCCCCCAAGATGAAAATCCTCCCCTCCGCTATCTCAAAAGTCGCTTGAAGCATATCATCCAGATGAGACAGGGAGAAGGGAGGTGGGACATACAAGTTCACAAAGGTCATGAACCTGTTATGCACCTTTATCACGACAACAACATATCTACCCTTGATATCCGTTTTTATTGCATGAATACATATAGGTAGGGATTTAGCCACCAGTGTGGACACTCCCCTAGCAAATGAAGAGTAACTTGCATGGTAAGCCCCAGCAATATGCGCCCTTTTTAAAGAGAGAGCCCTGGAGCCCTGTAGATGCGTCTCCTGCAACAGTATCAAATGCGGTTTATATTTTTTTAGATAGTCAAAGACCAGTGACCTTTTAAATTTGGAGTTGAGACCTCTAACGATCCAGGAGATCACTCTAAGGTTCACAGCCATAGTGGGTAAAGCAAGAGTCTCCCCCCCTCCCCTTCCCTCCCACTCCCATCGTTCAGGTATGGCATCTCCCAGGGCTCCAGCACCCCCCCTCCCCATCCTGGCGAGCAGCAGCATATAAGGCAGACAGTAGACAGCAAAGGTGAGCTTAAAATCATGAGCATACACAAAGCATAATGATGTTTTTCCCTAATACTTCCCCCCTCCCCCCTCCTTGTTCCCCACCCCCCACCCTGTACCTGCCCCCAACTTGCAAGGCACTTCATTCCCAAAACCTTTAACCTAAAAGAGGTTATAACGGATGTGTGTATTCAAAAAAACACACAGGCTCCAGTATTGTGAGGAGTGAGTTCAGTTGTGAGAGATAAAAAACCTCCCACAGAAAAATTAAAAAAACTCTGGAACACAAAAATAAAAGAAAATATAAGTATGTAAGGAGAAGAGGAAGCTTCTTGTTCCACTCCTCAAGTCTCCAGTGAGAATAGATAAACTGTAGAAGAAAAGCTTTGTTTCCAAAAGGAGAAGAAGAGCCCTGTAGATTCCTTCAGTGTCAAAAGTGTTCTTGAGCATTTGAAAGCCGCAGACATATATCTTCTGTAGTCCTCCGGACTGCCCGGTGTATAGAGACCCATCTAAGGGCCCCATTCAATGCCTTTTTACATCGTAGAAATAGGGTTGTGAGGAAAAAGGGCGGTAAAAAAGCAGCTCAGCGTCCGCCGCGTTGCTTTCCTCTGACATCTCCTATCTCCCAGCGTCTTCATCTGTATGTAGCAGGTTAAGGTGATCTTGGAGAGCCTCCTCTTCTCGATCGTCCCCTCGCATCCAGCCAGTCAGCAGCTTCGGTGGGGGTGGTAAAAAAATGTGTTTTTCCATTATCCACAATGCGTAGTTTTGCTGGGTATAGCATACTGTACATCAGGTTCAGTTCTCTGAGCCGTTTCTTTATCGGATAGAAGGAAGCTCTTTGTTTTTGCGTGGTGGCAGAGAAATCAGGATAAATAGATATCCGATAGTTATGACACTTCAGCTCAGGGCCTGTCCTGGCTCCTTTTAGGATATTTTCTCTATCCCTGAAGTGCAGAATCTTTGCTATCATGGGTCTGGGGATTGCTCCCTTAGGTGGCGGTTTACCTGGTACATGGTGTGCCCTCTCTATAGCAAACATAGCAGTGAAAGTTCCAGGGGCCATATTCACCTTCAGCCATTCCTCCAGGAATTCCTCAGGATGATTACCTTCCACTCCTTCAGGGAATCCCACCAGCCTGATGTTATTTCTTCTCATGCGGTCCTCCATGTCGGCCATTTTAAGAGTGTGCTCAGAGAGGGTCTTTTTAATGATTTGGTTATCAGTGGTCAGAGGCCTGACAGTGTCCTCTAGAGCAGCAATGCGGTGGTCAGCAGCCTGGGCTTTTTCTCTAAGCTTCTGCATATCATGTTTCATATAGGAGAATTCCATTTGCAGTTCCCCAAAGTGGTCTAGCAGCTTAGTCTGACATCCCTGTATGGCAGCCATTATTTGCTTAAGGGACGGTTCTCCTTCCTCCTCCAGGGCCCTGTCTGTATCATGTGTGGGTCCCTTATCCCTATCCAGGGATCTCCCCCTGCGCACAGTGCGGTCCCTCTGAATTCTGGGACTCACCCGACCAGATGTAGCAGGCTGCGGTCTTTCAGTGTCCTCATGCTGTTGCTGAAGCGGCGGCCATTCCTCCTCCTCATCTCTGCCCGGCGCCGCGGCGCCATCTTGAGAGCCCCAGGCATAACGGGCCAGCCTCTCCCCCGGTGTTTTTGGCCACGGAGGCCCGTATTTCACCATCCCCTGATGCTCTCCGGAGGGTCCGCAACTCATACCCCAGCAGTCCAGGGCAAAAACGCCGACTTTAGCTCACAGGATTAGGTCAGGATGTGAAATCTACAGGGAGAGCTCCTCTCAAGACGTCCTCACATGCTGCGCGCCAGCTCCGCCCCCAAAATTATAAAACTCTAATGTCTATAGCTACCTAATGAGGCTAAGGTAACACTTAAGCCATTTACTGATATTATTTCCTCATTGTGTTTCTTTAGGAGGATCACCTGCGGCCTCCAGTGTATGAAGTCAGTGCAGAATCTCCAGATGGCGAGGCTGAGAATGTGGTGGAGAAGCCAGCAGAAGAACCAGTCAGATTTGGGTGGATAAAAGGAGTCATGGTAAGTGTAAATTAGTCACACGATTACCGTAATACAGTATACAGAGACCACAGAAAGATGGAGCCATGGTACACATAGGTATGTGGTGTTATGATTGTGAAGCTTCATAAAAAAATAAATTGCATTGCTGCATATTTATACAGCCACCTTTGCTGAGCCATGTGCTTTTATCATCTGTATTTTGCTGTCTAAATCAGGGGTCTCAAACTGGTGGCCCTCCAGCTGTTGCGGAACTACAAGCCCCATCATGCCTCTGCCTGTGGGAGTCATGCTTGTAACTGTCAGCCATGCGATGCCTCATGGGACTTGTAGTTTCGCAACAGCTGGAGGGCCTCCAGTTTGAGACCCCTGGTCTAAATGGATGAGCTGGATATTTATCTGGGCATGCGCCAACCCATTTGGGACAGTAGTTGATTAAAGAGGACTTGCTGACATGGTCAAGTAACACGCACATACTGTATGTGAGTGTGTGTGCATATACTGGTATATACATATCTATATACAGTATCTCACAAAAGTGAGTACACCCCTCACATTTTTGTAAATGATTTATTATATCTTTTCATTTGACAACAATGAAGAAATGACACTTTGCTACAATGTAAAGTAGTGAGTGTACAGCTTGTATAACTGTAAATTTGCTGTCCCCTCAAAATAACTCAACACACAGCCATTAATGTCTAAACCGCTGACAATAAAAGTGAGTACACCCCTAAGTGAAAATGTCCAAATTGGGCCCAAAGTGTCAATATTTTGTGTGGCCACCATTTTTTTCCAGCACTGCCTTAACCCCCTTGGGCATGGAGTTCACCAGAGCTTCACAGGTTGGCACCGGAGTCCTCTTCCACTCCTCCATGAAGACATCACGGAGATGGTGGATGTTAGAGACCTTCTGCTTCTCCACCTTTTAGGATGCCCCGTAGATGCTCAATAGGGTTTAGGTCTGGAGACATGCTTGGCCAGTCCATCACCTTTACCCTCAGCTTCTTTAGCAAGGCAGTGGTCGTCTTGGAGGTGTGTTTGGGGTCGTTATCATGTTGGCATACTGCCCTGCAGCCCAGTCTCCGAAGGGAAGAGATACTGTATTTATGGATTTTTTTTTTTATACTAGTAATGGCAGCGATCAACGACTTATAGCAGGATTGTGATATTGCAGCAGACAATCGGACACTAACTGTTGCTCTCTGTAGAATTAGAGGCCCCCCTCCCCCATCAAATCAGAGTTAAAACTTCCAAATTAGCTGGGAGAATTAGCTAATTACAGAGGTCTGAGGAAAAACTTAGCAGAGGACACCTTTTTAAGATTGCTTGTCCATAGGTCCCCCCTGTTAAAAGAAGTGGAAAAATAATAAATATACTGGCAGGATCAACAGATAACAAAACTATGTTGTGGTTGAGACTCAGAAAAAAGACTGCTGTATTAATGACAGAATGCATCATATATGTCGTGTAATTTTGCCCAAAATGAATGAAAATGAAAAAGTGATTTATTAGAATTAGAATTAGTAGGCTGTTTTCATAGTGGCAAGAATGTGTAGGTTAATCACTGTTGTCTATATTACCTGCCCAGATCCGCTGCATGTTGAATATCTGGGGAGTGATTTTGTACCTCCGTCTACCCTGGATCACCGCTCAGGCTGGGATAGGTCAGTATATGTTCAATATTTTGTGTTCACATTTCTTATACATACATTAATGCTCTTTTAAATCCCCCTATAGCTCTAACCTGGCTGATTATCCTCATGTCTGTGACGGTCACCAGTATCACAGGATTGTCTATCTCTGCTATTTCCACCAATGGAAAAGTCAAATCAGGTAAATTGAGCTGTGGTACTAGGTACACACTATCAGTTTTTTTTTTTCATTCTACCCAGGGGGCTTCGTATAGTATTAACTTTGCAATGTTAATACAGCAATCTCCCCGCTAAGCTATTGTGTTCTGACAGGGGGGGGACCCGCCCCCCACCCCCCCCACCCCCCCTGTCAGAACACACTGATCAGCGTTTGCAGCCATTGGGTGAGATGTTGAGCAGATGTTTTTCGGTCACGCCCTTTCAACACAAGCCGGACAGGCTGCTGTACACACGGGCTGAATGTTGGACGGTTGATTGGCCGATGATTGGCCCGTGTGTACAGAGCTTTTAGTATCTAACATAAAAGTCCTGAGGCTGACCATAGATGTTAGATGGCTAAATTATCTGTTTTTCATTTAAAGATGTTTATGCACTGAACAGACATCTGCATAAGCCCTGTTCTGAGTGGAGATGAGCTTGAACATCCTCCAAACCATCTCTAGCTGAACTGCGAACTCGTGATCTTTTTTTTTTGTTTTTGTTTCTTTAACTCCAATGAGCTGTGGGCCGAGTCATTACCACCCCGCAGCCCGCCTCTTTGTTTACGTTAAAGCGGTTGTAAACCACTGGACGTTTTTTTTTTTCTTACCTGCAAGGTAAAGGCACAATGTGCTAGTATGCATGAAACTTACCTGGAAAGGAAGCCTTACAGTGATGCAATGTCATCGCTGGAGGCCGCTTCCATCTTCACCCATCTTGTTTCCGGGTTCACGGACTGCAGCTCTGTGACTGGCTGGAGCTGCGATGATGTCACTCCCATGCATGCGCGCAGGAACTGCCGGTAACGGCACAGGGCTCTGAAGGAATGGCACAGGTGGACATTCCTTCGTAGCGCATGCGCCAGTGATGTCACTGGCTGCATGTACAGTAAATATTTCCTAAATGGTGCACTTTTACGAGATATTAACACTACCTATAGATAGGCCTTATTATAGGCTTACCTATAGGTAAAAGGATTGGAATGACCCAACCTGTAGTTCACTGGAGTAAAAAATAGCGCAAATTTTCGGATAGTGCAGAGAACACCCAGGAAAATTTTTAATCCTATGGAATCAAAAGTGATCAGCCAGGTAAAACCCAACATTAAAAATTATCTAAAGACAACTTTTTTTTCATTTGGGGTTGAGTCAGGAATAGTTAAAACCCATGTCAGGTTTGGTTTGTTTTTCCACCGGTGTCCCATTATTTCCTGTCCTGAAGACACAACTGAAAGTGTCTCCTCTCTTGGATAATTGTCACTGGTATAAGCTTCCCATTGGAAAATTTCCACTCTACTCCTGTTCCCGGTGATAACTCAAGATTTGGGATTTTCTCCTCTCTTTCTGTCCTAAAGACAAAGGTCATAAAGGACAAATGAAGAGAGTAAATATCCTCGGTGAAGACGTATCATAAACACATTACAGGAGCTCTAACTCCTCACTACTCTTATCCAAAAATAAAAAATAAAATTTTGCCACTAGAAAATGTAGGCAGAAAATGTATTAAAAATTGCACTTGAAAGTAGATGTAAATGATACAGTCAGTAGTATTTTAGGCAGTATACCATGCCATAGCACTAACAAGAAAAAAGAGAATACAGTCCAGCCAATGAGTCAGATCTTACAAATAAGGCACAGTCATTACACCACTGTTGACACAGCGAGTACAGGGCTTAGATACACTTTAAACTTACATTTGAAGACCCACAATTTAAAGCCTAAACAAACTTTTAGTTTAAATCAGTTAAATACATTCCTGGGGGTATCTAAGCAACAAGTCAACAAAATCTTGCAGTTTTTTTTTTTTTTTTTTTTTTTTATTCGAAAGCAAAACACAGTTAGGCCCCTTTCACACTGGGGCGGTAGGGGGCGTTGGCGGTAAAACAGCGCTATTTTTAGCGCTGTTTTACCGCAGTATTCGGCCACTAGCAGTGCGGTTTTAACCCCCCGCTGGCGGCCGAAAAAGGGTTAAAACCCCTCGTATAGCGCTGTCCCATTGATTTCAATGGGAAGGAGCGGTTTAGGAGCGGTGAATACACCGCTCCTTCACCGCTCCAAAGATGTGGCTGACAGGAGATTTTTTCTTCTCCTTCCAGCGCACCGCTTCAATGTGAAAGCCCTCGGGCTTTCACACTGAACAAACAGCGGAGGCTGTTTAGGGGCGGTTTGCAGGCGCTATTTTTAGCGCAATAACGCCTGCAAACCGCCCCAGAGTGAAAGGGGTCTAACAAAGTCTGTCCCCTGCCAGCATTTTGTAAAGAAGAACTTTTGGTCTCTGCATGGCAACATTGGTCTTTCTGCAGAGGTCTAACCTCTGTTTAATCAGAGCTGGAGCTCTCCAATCAGCAAGGATCATGAGCTGTTAAGATTTGAAACCCATTTTTTGTTTTAGTGCACCTAGGATGTATTTATTTGATCTGGGAGTTCAGTTGGGGCTTTTATTAGTTCCACTGGCAATCTGTTCTTGCTTCTTGTGCTGCTGTTGCATGTTAGAATTTGGTTTTGACAAAATGAATAGCAATGAGGAATTCTCTAACATGAAGATAGGCAGTAAAATGAGGATGATAGGAGAAGAGAAACTCCATTTTGGAGCGAGCAAGGAATTCTCTGCTCCGTAATCTTACAACCCTTTAAATTTCCTTCCTTTATTTTCTGTTGATTCTTATTTTCCTCCATCATTTTAAAAGGAAATTTTTTTTCTCTCTAAACTGCTTTTTGGGTTCTTCCTGGCTTTCTTCACCCCTCTATCCTTGCAAAAAAGACTTTCTTTTGGTGTTCTGCTTTTTTTTTCTATTAAATGTATCATGTACCCACCCAATTGTTCTGTTTGATGATTTAATGATTTCATTGATGAAGGTTAATTGTCATAAGTTTCTCTTTAGTTCTTTTTAACCCCTGCAACAAATAAGTACAAGTGGGGGATGCCCACATTGTCCAGCCACAACTGTATATCAGTTCTGGGTGGACTCAGACTTTAAAGTAAACTGTCAGAATACTATTTTCAACTTTAAATATATTTTATACAATTTAGGTGGCACCTATTTCCTTATCTCTAGAAGCCTGGGACCTGAGTTAGGAGGATCTATTGGGCTGATATTTGCATTTGCGAATGCTGTGGCTGTTGCCATGCACACAGTTGGCTTTGCAGAGACTGTGCGAGATCTGTTGCGGGTAAGGCAATGAGCATGAAAGAAATGATAATACACAAGTAGTACTTCAGTTGAACATAATACTCAGAATTTCACCATTACAGGATTATGATGCAACCATTGTGGACCCAACTAATGACATCCGAATCGTTGGCATCATTACTGTTGTGGCACTTCTAGGAATCTCTCTGGCTGGTATGGAGTGGGAGGCAAAGGTAACAAAAAATGATGCAATGTTAATTAATATATAGCCAATGTATAGCATTTTTCCCTGTATGATTGTCAGCAGGTGTCTTGTAAATACCGTATTTATCGGCGTATAACACGCACAGGCGTATAACACGCACATTCATTTTAAGAGGGAAGTTTCAGGAAAAAAAACTTAAAATTTGAAATAAGGAACTTTGAAGCAAAATAAGGGTCAGTGCCCATCTGCAGCCTCACCATTGCCATCAATGCAGCCTGATCAATGCCCATCTGCAGCCTCGCCAATGCCATCAATGCAGCAGCCTTACCATTACCATCAATGCAGCAGCCTCACCATTGCCATCAGTGCAGCAGCCTCACCATTGCCAACAATACAGCCTGATCGATGCCCATCTGCAGCCTAGAGGGGGGCGGAATGAGCGCCGACATATTACATACAGTGAGAATCTCCTAAGATAGACAGTGGTCCAAAGGCGGCCCAAGAGACGGGACTTCCCATTATAGAGGCCGCCAAGTAAACAGGAAATTCTCACTGTATGTAATCTGACGGCGCTCGTCCCGTCCCCCTCCCTGTCCCCTCCGAGGCAGCTAAAAGTATTGGCGTATAACACGCACACGATATTTGCACCTTATTTTCATGGTGAAAAAGTGAGTGTTATACGCCAATAAATACAGTACTTGTTTTAACAGTAGCATTATATTTATTCAACAGTAAAGCAAAGCATAGGTGCCCCAATTTATATAACTAGAAATAAAATACATCAATGACATTGATATATAAACATTCATTACATTTAATCTATAGTAATTTAAATCTTCATCCAATATGGTTCATCCAGAAGACAACTAAACAAAACACACATTGATGCTACTGCCACTTTATTCTTCTGTCAGACAAGACCTTAAGCTGGCCATACACCGTGCAAATTTCTTTGCTACAACCACAGGTTGCAGCGAAGAAATTTGCACCCGTGGTTTCAGCAAAGAAATTTGCACGATTCCCCTATCAACACAGACAGTGCTGACAGAACACAGACAGTGCTGACAGGGGAATCAATTGTCTTCTCCCGGCGGGGAAGTGGAGGAAGCCGTCCCTGCCAGGAGAAGACAGTGATTATCGCTAGCGGCCATAGCCGCTGCTAGCGATAAACGCAAGAGAATCCGGCAGGCTGGTTGTACCCAAGTTGATTGATTGATCGACTTGGTTCATTCAGCCTTTCCAATAACGGTTCCAATCTTGGCCGGTTCCTGCTGAACCGGCCGAGATTCGAACCGTGTATGACCAGCCTTACTTCTGACCCTGCTAATGCTGTTTCTTGAAGCAATCACTAAGGCTGGATTCACACTGCAGCACGCTCCGGCTCACAGCAGGAGTCCAGTGCGTCCCCATTCACTGTTTCAAGTCTGATTTCAGGCTGAATTCAGGCCTGAAATGGACCAAAAGACCCACAGGACTTCTGTGCAATTTGCACTGGAGCCGCTGCAGACATGTGTGAACCGGTTCCATAGAGAGCCGGTCACAATCTCCTGCTATGCAAATTGGATGGGGGGAAACCCCCATCCAATTTTCAACAGTGTGAACCCAGCCTCAATTAATGAATCCTTTGAACTTCTAGTAAGGCTGGGTTCACATATGAGCCGCAGCGGCTCACAGCAAGGGTCCGGTGCATCCCCATTCACCGTTTCAGGTACAATTTCAGCCCGAATTTTTGGCTAAATTTCGGACCTGAAATGGACCAAAAGAACGCACAGCATTCTTGTGCAAATCGCACCGGAGCCGCTGTGGAGATATGTGAACCGGCTCCATAGAGAGCCGGTTACAATCTCCTGCTAATGCTAATTGGATGGGGGGAACCCCCATCCAATTTGCACTAGTGTGAACCCAGCCTCAGAAAGTCATCTGATTGACCTTTAGTTCACCTAAGCTGCCTATACACTAGTAGATTTTCGAACAAATGTTCGTATGAGCATTCAAGGCAAAAATCTCATCAGTACATTCAATGACACGATGAGTGTTAATAGAAAGGGCTTTAAAAACATTTGCTTTTAACATTCGATTTTGGAGTAAATATACTTTCCCAAAGGAACACCATATTCACTGTTATGCCCTGTACACACAGTCGGATTTTCCGACGGAAAAAGTGCGATCGGATTGTGTTGTCGGAAATTTCGATTGTGTGTAGGCTCCATCTGACTTTTTCCGTCGGAATTTCCAACACACAAAGTTTGAGAGCAGGCTATAAAATTTTCCGACAACAAAATCATTTAAATCATGTGTACACAAATCCGACGCACAAAGTGCCACGCATGCTCAAAATAAATTAAGAGACGAAAGCTATTGACTACTGCCCCGTTTATAGTCCCGACGTACGTGTTTTACGTCACCGCGTTCAGAACGATCGGATTTTCCAACAACTTTGTGCGACCATGTGTATGCAAGACAAGTTTGAGCCAACATCCGTAGGAAAAAATCCATGGATTTTGTTGTCGGAATGTCTGACCAATGTCCGACCGTGTGTACAGGGCATAAGAGATTTCTTCGTTTAAGAAAAATTCTCCTTTTCTCCTCACTGGAGTCAAAAACGAAGGTCGATGTGACCCCACTAATGACTAGAAATTTGAACAAACGTTCTTAAAACGAAAAATTCCCAATTAAATTCTAATAGTGAATGGTCAGCTTTATACTGTAGGCCATTATACATGTCTTTGGACTAGAATTCTAGTGTATGACGACTAGTGCTTGTGTAGCCACACATTCAAACTCAGCCGTGTTTAAATGAAAAATCAATTTGACCTGCTTTTTCTGCCATCCAAACACATTTCAATAGAAACGAATGCACCTGAAGAAACACAATGGCAGGAAGGTCAAACCGACCTCTGAATTGTCTTCTACACCTCTCCATTAAAGTTAATTGAAATCTACTGACCTGTGTATCCACACAGGTAAAACGCATAAAAACAATGCTCAATGCCTTCATTTGTCTATAGACGTCAGGGAATGGCTGAATGTACATTACGTCCACTTTCTGTCCTAAAATTCTCTGGTGAAACTAGGAGTTATGTTTAGGCAATAAAGAAGAGCGTAGGAGCAATGCGCAGACAAACCAGTGCTAGCTTATCCTAGGGATAATGATAGAATTTGAGGCTTTTATGGTAGTGCAGTGTTAGATCAGTGAGGCGGGAAATGCTGGCGAGGTAGAAACTGGCACCTTTGCTAGTCTGCTTGCTTCCAGCTCATTTCAGATTTAATTTAAGAAATAACTTCAGCCAAAACAATTGTTTTAGTTTTGAAAAGAGTGGGGAAGGGATAGAGCCTCCACCAGGTGTTTATTTTGAGGTACAGTAGATGGAAAAGTGAGCACTGGATTCCTGGTTCTGATTGAATATCCCAGCTGGGTATGTTTTTACTAGGCCTTGGAGCACATTTTCTTTATAGTCCAGAAATGGATTACTTATCACACATTTTGTTAAAAAACAGCTTTTTGGTGGCACTAGGGGACCCCTTTCAGCAAAGCTTCAATAAAACTAATAGGAGTCCTATCAATTTTATATACCAGTACCTAATCGTATTAGGAATAGGAGGGAAAAATGATTAAGTCATAATACGCAGTACTGATAGAATATATATGATATTATAAGATTAATTAGTGCGTTTGTTACGGTTTGGGTCCAAATTTTAACCATTCCCCTTCACTTCTGTACTATTGAGTGCTGTAAATAGGACAAGAAGAGATTGGAATTTACCTGATAGGTGTGCAGAAAGCAACAAAATCCTAAAAAGTGATTATAACCTTTTGCCCTGTATTAATATTGCCGTCTTTCTACCATTGGAGAGATCTTCTCTCTGGGTGGCACCACCATCATCGGGGCAGGAAGTGAGTGAAATACACCACACTAGATATACGTTGGGGGATTTCTTTTAGGTTTAACATTGTGGGTATGTCTTGTGCTCTGTCTTGAAAAATGATTTTTCTTGTCGTCGTCGTGGTGGTAGTGATCATCAGGCCAGGAAGTGTGGAGCTTATCCAAAACTAGGAGAAAAGTTTTTGCTGGAATTCTACTTAAAGACAAGGTTGTAGTATATTTCTGCCAACTCTCCATATATTTCTATAAAGAATACAGAAGGGAAGAAATGCCTGTGGGTGGGTGCAGCGTGTTGCGGCGGCAATAACACACACTCAGTCCAGGTGCAATTAATGGAACTTGTATTGAAGTAAATGGAAAACAGTTAACAACAAGCCTGGTGGAAGGAGGCCCAACTGGGAACACTCAAGGATGCCAACAGCGTGTAGCGGAGGAAGTTTCAGCCAAACTAACAGCATCTGTCTGGAGGGCGGAATGCGGCCTGGCTGGTCCTAGCCCAACTGGGAAGGTGTCCAAGGAGAGTGGCGGTACCCCAAGCTTTCTCTCCTTGTCTGGAATCTTTCCCTACCAAAAATACTGTCCCCGACAGATGGGTAACCTGTCCCTACACTATCCACCCGCTGAATGCGTGCCAAGCCCAGGAGCCAGGGTCTTAAATAGACTCTGTCACGCCTAAGATTGCCGCTAGAATCACATGGGCGGCCAGCATCCAACCAGGTCGCTGCCGCAGTGACTCTGGAAACCATACAGTAACCATGTTGCTCTTGACTTCCTCTCTCTCTGCGCTGCTGCTGCAGTTGAGCGTCACCTGCAGTAAAGAGAACAGACTGCACTTGCCTATCTGCCATGTCTGTTTTGATGGAGTTGAGTTTTCTTTCTGCTCTTAATTTCTTGAAATGGAACACCTGATATGTCTGATATTATATGGCTTCAGGCAAAACAATATATATTGTAAAATAAACCTAATTATTTTCCCCCCAAAACTTTTTTTCTAAGTTTTGTATAGAGTGGGTAAGAGTCCCTGTCTGTTTTTTTGCTGCTATTTGGAGCTCTGTTGGAGAGAATTCCCCTCACTTCATGATGTGCTGAGGGGAACACTTCAACAGGGAAACAGAATGAAAAAATACTTTTCTTTACTAAGGTTGGAGGTTGCCTTGAAGTATTCATATCCATTGAAAATTTCCACATTTTGTCATGTTACAACCAAAAATATATATGTATTTTATTGGGATTTTATGGGATAGACCAACACAATAGGCAAATAATTGTGAAGTGGAAGAAAAATTATAAACGGTTTTCAATTTTTTTTTACAAATAAATATCTGAAAAGTGTGGTGTGCATTTGTATTCAGCCCCCTTTACTCTGATACCCCTAACTAAAATCTAGTGGAACCAATTGCCATCAGAAGTCATCTAATTAGTAAATAGAGTCCACTTGTGTGTAATTTAATGTCAATATAAATATAGCTGTTCTGTAAGGCCCTCAGAGGTTTGTTAGAGAACCTTAGTGAACAAACAGCATCATGAAGGCCAAGGAACACACCAGACAGGTCAGGTATAAAGTTGTGGAGAAGCTTAAAGCAGGGTTAGGTTATAAAAAAAAATCCACACTTTGAATATATCACAGAGCACTGTTCAATCCATCATCCGAAAATGGAAAGAGTATGGTACAACTGCAAACCTACCAAGACGTGGCCGTCCACCTAAACTGATGGGCCGGGCAAGAAGAGCATTAATCAGAGAAGTAGCCAAGAGGCCAATGGTAACTCTGGGGGAGCTGCGGAGATCCACAGCTCAGGTGGGAGAATCTGTCCACAGGACAACTATTAGTCGTGCTCTCCACAAATCTGGCCTTTATGGAAGAGTGGCAGGAAGAAAGCCATTGTTGAGTCAAAGCCATAAGAAGTCCCGTTTGCAGTTTGCGAGAAGCCATGTGGGGGACACAGCAAACATGTGGAAGAAGGTGCTCTGGTCAGATGAGACCAAAACTGCAGTTTTTGGCCTAAAAGCAAAACGTTATGTGTGGCGAAAAACTAACACTGCACATCACCCTGAACACACCATCCCCACCGTGAAACATGATGGTGGCAGCATTATGTTGTGGGGATGCTTTTCTTCAGCAGGGACAGGGAAGCTGGTCAGAGTTGATGGGAAGATGGATGGAGCCAAATACAGGGCAATCTTAGAAGAAAACCTGTTAGAGTCTGCAAAAGAATTGAGACTAGGGCTGGAGGTTCACCTTCCAGCAGGACAACGACCCTAAACATACAGCCAGAGCTACAATGGAATGGTTTAGATCAAAGCACATTCAAGTGTTAGAAGAATGGCCCAGTCAAAGTCCAGACCTAAATCCAATTGAGAATCTGTGGCAAGACTTGAAAATTGCTGTTCACAGATGCTCTCCATCCAATCTGACAGAGCTTGAGCTATTTTTCATAGAAGAATGGACAAAAATTTCACTCTGTTGATGTGCAAAGCTGGTAGAGACATCCCCAAAAAGACTTGCAGCTTTAATTGCAGTGAAAGGTAGTTCTACAAAGTATTGACTCAGGGGGGCTGAATACAAATGCACACCACACTTTTCAGATATTTATTTGTAAAAAAATGTGAAAATCGTTTATCATTTTCCTTCCCCTTCACAATTATTTGCTACTTTGTGTTGGTTTATCACATAACATCCCAATAAAATACATTTAAGTTTTTGGTTGTAACATGACAAAGTGTGGAAAATTTCAAAGGGTGTGAATACTTTTTCAAGGCACTGTATGCTGAAATGGCACTGAAATGGCAGCTACTAGTGTGACATACCGGTCTTCATCTCGTGATATAAGTGTCATCAGTTTTCCTTTTATTTGCTTGTTACCCTGCAAAGAAATAAGGTGTAATAATACTATCACTTAACACACCCCCTCTTTAGTATGATTTATTTCCATGTTCTTATTCTCCAGGCACAGGTACTTTTTTTCATTGTCATCATGATCTCGTTTGTAAACTACATAGTAGGGACGTTCATTCCTGCCACAGACGAAAAGAAGGCAAAGGGCTTCTTCAGCTATCGAGGTGAGGGATGGGACAGTCACAGGATCATATTTTCATATCAGTATAGAATTACAGTGCTGATTTGTGCTAATTATTATATAGCAATGTGATAGTAATGTAATGTGGGATAATGTCAGCAAGGAGGTCCTGCCTGCAACCATGTTTAATAATATTATTCCTGACGTCCTCTTGCCTGTGACCTTTATAACATTGATTTGTCATTTCCTGTCTGTTTAGCAGTTAGTATACAATAGATAAGTGGCCAACACAACCACATTTGTTAAGTTCAAAATGCAAAAGGCCTTAAGTACACCACATTCCTTTTACTTTTATTTATTGTTTTACCTATAACTTACTGTTCATGTTAATGTCTTGTGAGTTGTAGATATGGTGTTTATTAACAGTGGTTCCCTAAGACCTGAAAGTTATTTGGTTTGTTCATGTAAAGGTCCTTTCACACAGGCGGTCCGCCCGCCGGACTCCGCTTTGCTCAGCGGGAGATCGCACCGCTGATCCCTGCTGAACAGACGGATGACAGGTCCATCTCCACTCACTGTGCAGAGACGGACCTGTCAGAGTCCTGCTCTCCTCTATGGGGAGATCGGATGAAAACGGTCCGCCTGTCTGTTTTCATCCAATCCGCCAGATGGATGGAAAATAGGGTAACCATCCGTCTGGTTTTGGCTAACAGGATGGGATCAGATAGCAGTGGGTGTCAGCTGACATGTTGCCGCTGACATCCGCTGCTCCATAGGGGTGAATGGAGGGTCCGATCAGGTCCGCCTGAAAAACTGAGAGGCGGACCTGATCAGAAAGCCGGGGGGGAAAGGGGCCTTGAAGAGATTGAGAAATGCTGATCTAAACCACAAACAAAAATTTTATAGGTTGCAGCTTAATAGGTCTTGGATGTGAATTTGTTTTCTCTTTTGTTTACAGAATTTTCTCATTTATTTTCAAGTGGTGATTCTACCAGTCCTGGGGGGACAATACTCACATTGTAGTGTATCTATGGAGGTGTGTTGTCACTCTAGGACAGAAAGTGTATTAGGACTACAGAATACATCCCCCCTCCATTTTTTATCTCCGTAATATTAGCTGGAGGTGTTCTGTGGTTCATAGAGGTGAACTAGACAGGGCTGAATAAGAATAACTGCTTGAAATAACACTGCACAGATTACAGAGATTTATGAGCAAAATCTAAACATATTTTTCACTGAAAAGATATAACAATGTGCTTATAATGGCATATTTAACAGGCCAAAGGGAGTAATCAGAAAAGTTCTTTGTAAGGGTTTGCATATACAGTGATACCTCGGTTCACGAACGTTTCTGTTCACGAACAACTCGGTTCGCAAACAGAAGAGTTCACAAAAATTAGCTTCGGTTCACGAACACGAGCCGCGGCCATCTTCCCTGCTCTGACATGTTCGTATTGAAAAGAGCAGTGAACCTGTCCACTCAGATACGGGTTCTGCCTCTTGACTACCATGAGGGTAGAATCATGGAAAAATAGTTCATATGAATTCTACAACTTTATCATGCCCTCAGATGATCTTTTTCTGGATGCACAGTGCTGTTTTCTGGCCCTAGATTAGTCATTTAAATTGGGGTTTGGGATTGTTTCAAACAAGAATTAAAGAGGAGCTATATATTTTTTTTTCTTTTTAGATGTACACATGAAAGAGGTCAGCTTAAAGGAGAAGTCCAGCCTGAGCTCATTTGGCTGGGCTTCTCCTCTGGGTCAAGGGTTGCACTCCTGTGACCCGTTTTTAGCAGAGAGCGTTCTGAAGTCCACTCTCTGCTGAAGTCACTGGAATCAGTCCAGGCAGCGCGTCATCCGGACTCTAGGAGTTTGGGTCCGCCAGTTGCCTGGACTGATGGCCGTATCAGCCTCTCAGCGAGCCACTGAGAGTCTGAGACTTCTGCTCCCTGCCCCTCCACAGCTCAGCGCTCCAGTGAGCTTGGAGGAGCAGAGCAGGAGACCTGCTGATTGACAGTCAGCAGCTCTCTGCTCAGGGAAGTGAGAGAACCGAGCCATCGGTGGTGTTCGATGGCTCGGTTCTCAGTGCAGAGGCGGCGGGGGACAGATGCAGCATCGGACCGTTGCTGCATCCACCTAGGTAAGTATAAGGCCTCAAGCCCACAGACGTTTTTAAAGCCGCTTTTAGGAGCATTTTTCACAGCTTAAAAATGCCTCTCCATGTTAGCCTATGGCCTCATGCCCACCAAGGCGTTTAGGAGCTGTAAGTGGCATAGGCGTTTTTAAGCTCCAAAAAACCCCAGGACCAGCGCATTCTGGTGCTCCAGCGCTAGAGCTGTAAAAATGCCAGACGCCGGTAAAAGGTGTTAAACACGATTTAACGAGGCTTAACGCTGTATACACAACTTTAAGCCTTGTCCGGCGTTTCTCTGTCTCTATTTAAAATCAATGGTTCCCTATGATCCGATTTGTAGTGCGACCTGTATGCTGAAAATCTTGAAAGGGAACCCCGCCAAAATGTAAAAAAAAGTTTGCGTGAGGTTCCCCCCAAGACGATACCAGACCCTTTGGTCTGGTATGGATCTTAAGGGGAACCCCCGACGCCAAAAAAATGGTGTGGGGGTCCCCCCAAGATCCATACCAGACCTTTATCAGAGCACTTAGCCTGGAAGGTCAGGAAAGGGGGAGACGAGCGACCCCCCCCCCCTCCTGGACCATACCAGGCCACATGTCCTTAACATGGGGGGTGGGTGCTTAGGGACATGGGGGGCCCTGCGCCCCCCAACCCAAAGCACCTTGTCCCCATGTTGATGAGGACAAGGGCCTCTTCCCGACAACCCTTGCCTAGTGGTTGTCAGGGTCTGCGAGCGAGGGGCCCCCAGATCCTGGCCCCCCACCTTAGGTGAATGAGTAGGTACATGGTACACCTACCCATTCACCTAAAAAAAAAGTGTCAAAAATAAACACACTACACGGGTTTTTAAAGTATTTTATTAAGGCAGCTCCGGCTCTTCTCCCTCTCCTGGCTTGTATTTTCCCTGTGCCAGTCCTTCTCCCCCCTCCGGTTCTTCTCCTCTCTGCGCTGTCCTCTCTCTCCACTATCTTCTTGCTCTTTTGCAGGGTCTTCTAGCTCTTTTGCTGGGTCTTCTCCCTCTGTTCTTCTTCCGATGTTGACTCAACGCGAACTCCTGATGTAATGCTGGGTCCGCTGTGTGAAAGAACTTATATTGACATGGGGCGGGGCCATCTGATGACGTAAGTTGGAGGCCACGCCACTTGTGACGTCACCGCCTGTGGCATGATGGGGTGATGATGTCACAAGGGGGTGGCCTCCAAATTACGTCATCGGGTGCCCCTGCCCCATGCCAATATAAGTAATTGCACACGGTGGACTCAGCATTACACCGGGAGATCGCGTTGTGTCAACACTGGAAGAAGAACAGAGGGAGAAGACCCAGCAAAAGAGCAAGAAGACAGCGGAGAAGACCCAGCAAAAGAGCAAGAAGATAGCGGAGAGAGAGGACAGAACAGAGGAGAAGAACCGGAGAGGGGAAAAGGACCAGCAGAGGGAGAAGACATCGCCAGAAGAGGAAGAAGAGTCGGAGCTGCCTTAATAAAATACTTTAAAAACCTGTGTAGTGTGTTTATTTTTTACACTTTTTTTTAGGTGAATGGGTAGGGGTACAATGTACCCCATACTAATTCACCTAGGGTGGGGGCCGGGATCTGGGGGCCCTCTTGTTAAAGGGGGCTTCCAGATTCTGATAAGCCTCAGCCCGCAGACGCCAACAACCACCAGGCAAGGGTTGTCGGGAAGAGGCCCTTGTCCTCATCAACATGGGGAAAAGGTGCTTTGAGGTGAGGAGTGCAGGGCCCCCTCTGCCCCAAAGCACCAACCCCCCCCCCATGTTGAAGGCATGTGGCCTGGTATGGTCCAGGAGGGGGCGCTGCCCCCCCCTTTCCTTACCTTCCGGGCTGCTTGCTCAGGTAAGGGTCTGGTATGGATCTTGGTGGGGAACCTTACATTTTGGCGGGGTTCCCCTTTAAGATTCTCAGCACGCAAGTCTTATCATCTTTATATGACTTCTGGTGCGACTTCTATTCGCGCATTGACGCCAATGCAAAACACGGATAAAATTGTGTTTTTGATGCCACTTTTTTCCTGGCGTCGGTACTAGCTTTACAGCTCGTTTTTTTAAAACGCCCCTGGACATAAGGTCTAAATGTGAAAAAAAACATACTTCTCTTTTAATGTAAAAGACCGTATGTAATACATTTACAATCCTTTTGTTGTACATACATTTCATAATTTTACTGTATATATAAACAAAAAAAAAAACTTCAGAATGGATTAACCGGATTTACAATGAACCCTATGGTTCGCGACCAGAGTCATTTCACAAATTAAGTTTGAACAACAGAGCCCCAGCACTAAGTAATGGAAACCTGAGGAGCAATCAAAAATAAGGAAATAAGTCAATGGAGAGGCTTCTTTGCCCAGTGAATGTGAACCTAGGCTGAATATGTAAAATTTGGGCTACATATTGGTGCCATCAATTCCTTCATCTAACTTTTTTTTATAGTTACCTTGATGGGAGGAGAAATACTTTATACAGTTGAATAAATTTTCAATGCTTTTTTGTCTATAGCTGATATATTTGCTGAAAACTTTGTGCCAAACTGGAGAGGACAAGACGGCTCCTTCTTTGGAATGTTCTCCATCTTCTTCCCTTCAGCTACAGGAATCCTGGCTGGAGCAAACATCTCTGGAGATCTAAAGGTCGCTAATTATATCATACTCTCAGTATATAAGTAATATAATAGATCGACTTCTGTTGAGTGGCAGTGGCTACATATGGATTGAAATTCAGCAGGTCCCTGCTGAACCGGACAAATTTATATCTATCTATGGCCACTTTAAAGCTGCCCATACATGGATCGAAATTCACCGGTTCAGCAGGGATGGGCAGGCTGATCGTACCCAAGTTGATCGATTAACTATAGCCGCTGGCAGTAACCATTGTATTCTGCCGGCTGGGAATGCTCCCTGCGCCCCCTACTGACAGAATTGCACAGCGGGAGGCAATCCCACCTTGAGGCTCGGTTCCCACCTAATACCGATGCGGCTTCCAGCAGGGGTCCTGTGCATACTGGTTCACCGTTTCAGGTTCAATTTCAGCCCGAATTTTAGGCTGAATTCTGACGTGAAACAGACCAAAAGACGCACAGGGCTCCTGTGCAAATTCACACCGGAGCTGCATCGGAGATATGTGAACTGGCTCCATAGAGAGCCGGTCACAATCTCCTGCTATTGCGAATTTACAGCTGAATATAGCCGAGACTGTATTTTTATTAGACAATCCAGTCCAATGCCAAGAGCAGCAGGGAAGGGCAGTATGAAGTCTCAATATTTGAAACTTGTAATAACCTTTTTCTTATTTGTCTTCCTCTTTTGTCCCCCTCAAGATATTTGTGGCTAAATTCAGTAATAGAACTGAAAACATTTTTTTAACCACTCAAGCCCTGGACCATTTTGCTGGCCAAATACCAGAGCACTTCTTGCGATTCGGCACTGCGTTGCTTTAACTGACAATTGCGCGGTCGTGGCTCCCAAACAAAATTGACATCCTTTTTTTCCCACAAATAGAGCTTTCTTTTGGTGGTATTTGATCACCCCTGCGTTTTGTTTTTTTGCGCTATAAACAAAAAAAGAGCGACAATTTTGAAAAAAACGCATTATTTTTTATATTTTGCTACAATAAATATCCCCCAAAAATATATAAAAAACATATTTTTTTCCTCAGTTTAGGCCGATACGTATTCTTCTACATATTTTTGGTAAAAAAAATTGCAATAAGCATTTATTGATTGGTTTGCGCAAAAGTTATAGCGTTTTGCCATTTGCCCAGCCGTGCCATTCTGCCGACGTACATCGGCGTGCGCCGGTCGGGAACCGGTTAAGGAAGAGTGGCCGGAGTGTTAGATCCAGAAAAATGGAAGAGGACTCAGTCCTTTTTTTTTTTCTGACCTGGGTGGATTCAGAGGTAGGTTGATGTAAACGGATGCAAGTTCGCTTACATCCCCCTGCCCATAGAGCTGCATGCAGTTTCCAACCAGGTCGGCCTAATAAATGTTCAGGTGGACCTGATCAGAAAACCCATGTGAAAGGGACATTAGGTTTTCAATCAGCAGCTGGCTGTGCTTAACCTGCACATTGGTCAGAATGCGAGATTTATGGATTGATTTACTGGAGGGTGCAAAATCTGGTGCAGCTCTGCATAGAAACCAATCAGCTTCCAAGTTTTTTTTTGTCAAAGCGTAATTGAACAAGTAGAAGCTGATTGGCTACCATGCACAGCTGCACCACTTTTTGCACTCTCCAGTTTAAGTAAATCAACCCCTTAGGCCCCTTTCACACATGGGGACCGTTCGGGTCCGCCTGTCAATTTTTTTAGGCGGACCTGAACGGACGCTCCATGCAGGTCCACAGAGCGACAGATGTCAGCGGTGACATCCGATCCGCTGAATCCAGATGGATGGAAACCCTATTTTCCATCCGTCTGGTGGATCGGATGAAAATGGACAGGCAGATCTGTTTTCATCCGATCCCCCATAGGGGAGTGTGCAGAGATGGACCTGTCATCCGCCTGCTCAATGGGGATCAACGGAGCGATCCCTGCTGAGCAAGCAGAGTCTGTCAAAACAGACGTATGTGTGAAAGGGACCTTAAGCCTCCTACACACGCTCAGATTGTTGGCAGGGGATTGTCTGTTGACAGACTGTTGTCCTAAAATCTTACCGTTAGTAAGCTCCTTTTGACAATTGTTGTCTTACTTTCAGCCAACAAATGTTGGATGGCAGGCTAGTAAATTTTCAGCGGACAACAGTTTGTTGTCTGATTTTCGTATGGTCAGTACACAAGTCCGTCACACAAAAGTCGAAAGTACAAACACGCATGCTCGGAATCAATGCTCACCAAACAGGAAATTAGCAGAAGGGGCCCAAAGGGTGGCGCTCAAGAGTTGAAATCCCTCGTAGTACATCACTACGTTTGTGTTTGGTGCGCGACAATTGTGTACTGTTAGTATGCAAGACAAGATCCTGGCACATGCCCTTTTGACAAAAATCAGACGCTCGTTTGGCCAACAATCGCATCGTGTGTACGAGACTTAAGTGTCTGCAGTAGTTTGCATGTAGCAGGGAAATGATGTGCAAACACCTGGCATCTTAGCACGTTTCACTTGACCATTAATAACACACTTGTATGTTACCAAGTTGAATGGTGTGAGCCAGTTATGTGTAGCCAAGGAAGCACTTGTTGGCACTCTATTGATCATGGTGGACACACTAAAACTATCTTCAGATGTTTCTTTATTTTGTTCACACAGGATCCAACTGTGGCTATCCCTAGAGGTACCCTGATGGCCATTTTCTGGACTACAGTGTCTTACCTGGTCATTTCTGCAACTATAGGTATGATTTCTTCAATGTAAATAATTATTACTTAGTGAAGTATAGATGGAGTTAGATGCAGTAACACATAAAGTTTGCATATTTTGGGCTACTGTTTGAGCATGCATATACCTTCATGTTTGCGTAGAGGTTGCATTTTGCAGCAGGGGGAATGTTTATTTGCATGCCCATTTGGATTAAAGTTTAAGGCCCCTTTCACACTTGTGCGACTGCAAAGTCGCGCGATTTTACCGAGATTTCGCTGCCGCGATTTGGGAGCAGTACTACTTTGTACGACTTTGCCACAACTTTAGCATTAACCATTCTCAGCTTGTGCTTACAAAGTCGTACTGAAATCGTGTCTATATTATTCAGGTACGATTTGCATGCTACTTGAGGGTTTAACATTGAGGTCTATGGAGTACAACTCGCATGGAAGTTGGACCAAAGTAGTGCAGGGACCACTTTCAAGTCGGCACGACTTAAAGTCGTGCCAATATCAATGGTAGTCCTTGAAAATCATGGAGAATGACTTGTCATACGATTTTGCAGTACAAAATCGTGGGACAAATCGTATAAGTGTGAAAGGGGCCTTAAGCTGTAACTAATCTCCATGGTTTTATAAATCACTCTGGGTTTTCTAAAGACAGCAGCAGCTTTTACTGCTTCTTCTACAACGGAAATTCTCTACAGAGTCACACAAGGCAGGGAAGGGGGAACGGGCCGGATCACCGATCACTCATCTGTGTTGGGTCATTTAAACTTCGGCTCTTCAACCCTGTAAACAACCAGCTTTTTTCAGCAAAGAGTTAAAGTGAATGTAAACCTGATTCATGAAATTTGACCTAGGCACATATACATGTAGGTTTTACTTATCTCTCTAGTTCCATGTCTTTCTGCTGCTCCTTTCTCTGTTATCAGCATGATAACTTCTGACAAGCTCTCCAACAGGGGAGATAAAAGCAGCTGAAAATTTGTGCCAGGGTGGGTGCAATAAATAGATTAGCAGAGAGCTGATCTATTCACAGCACAGCTCTGCAAGTATCTTTGTTCCTCTGCCTATGTGGAGGGGAGTGTGTGCCTTTCCTCCAATCAGCTGTCACACACTGTATGTCAAGACTCCCCTCCCACTGCTGAAAGAGGAAGTAAAATTTCTAACACAATGTTCACTTTCCCAAGAATATAGAAAGCTGAAGACAGCAGATATACATGAAAAACGTATGTAGGGAGATTTGTTTTATCTCTGTGTATCATCTGAGACTGTTCTCTTCACTAGGTATAGGAGAGGGTTTACAAACACTTTAACCACTTCAGCCCCGGAAGATTTGGCTGCTCAATGACCAGAGCATTTGTTACAAGTTGGCACTGCGCTGCTTTAACTGGTAATTGCGCGGTCATGCAATGCTGTACCCAAACTAAATTTGCATCCTTTTTTCCCCACAAATAGAGCTTTCTTTTGATGGTATTTGATTGCCTCTGTGATTTTTTTTTTTTGCGATATAAACTGAAAAAGACCGAAAATTTAGAAAAATCTACTTTTTTTTATAAAAGAAAATCCAATAAACTCAATTTTAGTCATACATTTAGGCCAAAATGTATTTAGCGACATATCTTTGGTAAAAAAAAGTCAATAAGTGTATATTTATTGGTTTGCACAAAAGTTATAGCGTCTACAAACTAGGGTACATTTTCTGGAATTTACGCAGCTTTAAGTTTGTGACTGCCTATCTCATTTTTTGAGGTGCTAAAATGGCAGAGTAGTACAACCCCTCCCCCCAAATAACCCCATTTTGGAAAGTAGATACCCCAAGGAAATTGCTGAGAGGCATGTTGAGCCCATTGAATATTTTATTTTTTTTGTCACAAGTGATTGAAAAATGACAAAAAAAATAAAACTACACAAAGTTGTCACTAAATGATATATTGCTCACACATGCCATAGTTATTTGTGGAATTACACCCCAAAATACATTCTGCTGCTTCTCCTGAGTATGGGGATACCACATGTGTGGGACTTTTTGGGAGCCTAGCCATGTACAGGACCCCGAATTCCAATCACCGCCTTCAGGATTTCTAAAGGCGTAAATTTTTGATTTCACTCCTCACTACCTATCACAGTTTTGAAAGCCATAAAATGCCAAGATAGCACAACCCCCCCCCCCCAAATAACCCCATTTTGGAAAGTAGACACCCCAAGCTATTTGCTGAGAGGCATGTTGAGTCCATGGAATATTTTATATTTTGCCTCAAGTTGCATGAAAATGACAAACTTTTTTTTTTTTTTTTTTGCACAAAGTTGTCACTAAATGATATATTGCTCAAACATGCCACAGGCATATGTGAAATTACACCCCAAAATACATTCTGCTGCTTCTCCTGAGTATGGGGATACCACATGTGTGAGACTTTTTGGGAGCCTAGCCGTGTACAGGACCCCAAAAACCAACCACCGCCTTCAGGCTTTCTAAGGGCGTAAATTTTAGATTTCACTCCTCACTGCCTATCACAGTTTCGGAGACCATGAATGCTGCAGTTATGTGTTTAGTGTTTTGTAAGTGACAGTGATCGATTGATACTGCACTTGAGTGGGCTGGGCTGGGTGGAGGGGCTAAACGCAGGTGCTAGCAGGTATCTGGGCTGATCCCGCTAACGCTGCGATTTTGGGAACCCTAAACTATTGGGGACGCTAATATAGTTCTGATCAGATCAAAGATATCGATCCGTTCAGACACTATACTGAACTCATCTGCGCCAATGCGGACCCCAGGGTCACTTCATTTCTTCAATTTACTCCCTCCTTTTTTCCAGGCACAAGGTCAAAGACGATAAAATAGTGAGACAATGGGAATCAGATTTATCTATAGATCTCATCCCTACTGAATGGGAGCACATATTTACCCTCATCCACAAAGGCTCAATCAATGATTCAACGCAGGAAAATAGATATAAACTGTTGTCAAAATGGTATAGGACACCCGACAAAGTCCACCACTTCCACCCCACCATACCCCCGATCTACTGGAGATGCAATGCAGCTCGTGGCACCCTACTTCACATTTGGTGGGAATGCACCCTCATTCAATCATTCTGGTCAGAAATCCATCAACTGATCTCCCACATTACCACCTATTCACCGGCCTTCTCTCCCACACGCTATCCACTACACCACACCCCTAACTTCATCGGTTCTTACAAAAAATCCCTATCACTCCACCTCATCAATGCAGCCAACCTATGTGTCCCACTCCTATGGAGAAAAACTACTCCCCCCATGGTGAAAGACTGGACCCGTTGGCTAGATAGAATAGCAAACATGGAAAAACTCATATGCCAAGCTAACGATAATCCAACCAAATTTAATGTCACGTGGGCGTATTGGCTACACTACAGGCAATCCACGACACAGACCACACCACCTGCCACAATACCACCCCCACCTTCATCTCCCTGAATATGTTTTACACGCCACGACCTCATGCTCTACCTTTCCAACACTCATACCCACCACTCCCTGTACCTTCCCCACACCTCCCCCTTTCTACGCTGAGTGCGCATGCCGGTCACTGACATGACTTTCAGAGGCTCCCTACGGGCCTCACCCACTATACTTCCAACTGCCTCTATATCCAAGTATAAATACACTTCTGAATAGGTCACTGGGAACCCCCTCCAAACCGAAACAATCTACCTTCTTATCAGGATTCAGTGTTGAGCCCCGCCGCGCCGTCCAGGATTGATCCACTAGATTACTCTTTCAAGACCCCCTCCCATTCACAGCGATGTCCCTATAGGGGTGAATGATACTTGGGTCGATCCTCGACGGTGGTGTCATAGCCACCATATATACCCCGATTTTCACATTCAGCAATCACTACACTGAACAGCACTAGCCCTCGCAGTTGATATGTTCACAGTTCTCAATATGTTATGTTATTTCTACACAGTACGCCATTAGTGTATCATACCAATTGATCACACTTAAACGTTACAGTTCATGTTTCACTTTATACCTTTCTCCACTTTTACCACTGAGACATGTATTCTTCTTACGTTATGCCTGCTCCGACATCGTTCTGTAACTGCATTTTCAATTCTCATGTTTTGCATATTGACATGCGTATTGTATACTACCTGTTAACCTGTCAAAACTTAATAAAACTTTTTGGAAAAAAAAAAGAATAAAATGTTTGTGTTTATGGACTTTGCTGTCTCTTTAATTGGATTGAGTTAGATCTGTCACTCTGCTACCAAAAGAGGCAGTTAAAGCTTAAAATAAAAATGCTTGTAACAATTGAAAAAAAAAAAAGGCCTCATCAGCCACCAGCTTCATCTACTGGCTGGAAAAGAGAAATATAAAATTAGTTATTTGCAGTGGTTTGTTTTTTTGGTCTGAATATAACAAGGAAAGAAAACATTTCGAAAACACTATGGGGGGGGGGGGGTATTTACTAAACCTGGAGCACTTCAAATCTGCTGAAGCTGTGTATGGTAGCCAATCAGCTTGTAGATTGTTCAAATAAGCTTTGACAATAAAACCTGGAAGCTGATTAGTTTCTATGTAGAGCTGCACCAGATTTTTCATGTTCCAATTTTAGTAAACCTCCCCCTATGGGATGGATTTATTAAAGGAAAGCTTCACCATTTTCCCCAGAGCTTAATACATTTGCTGAAGCTTCACTTTGTAAAGAATACCAAATCAGGTGAAAAAAAACATAAAAAATTGCATTTTTCTTGTACACGATTGGATGATGGAAATCAGCAGAGCTTTAACACATTCACTAAGCTCTGAGGGAAAATGAATGAAACACATTACACTGTCTATTTACCTTTAGTAGATACACCCAGGGCCAAGACAAGGGGTGGGCAGGAGGGGAGGCCGCCCTTGGGGGCAATGGTTTATTGTAGGGATGGGGGCGCCCTGACCCTAACCCTAATGAAAGAGGGGGGCGCAGTTTTGCATCTTTGCCCTGGGCACTGGATGACCTTGTCCCAGCACTGGATACACCCCTATATATGCCCCAATGCCCACGCTCGGTTGACATTTTTTGGCATTAAGAAAAGTATATTGGTGAGGTTGGGCTATTTTGACAGACTATTGTCCTCATACAGAGATCCCCACTCATAAACTATGTCTATATCAATCTGCTTGGAATAAAAAAGATGGTATTAAACTTATTTTAATAGAAAGTCAAAGACATCAGATGTATGCTTTTTTAATGTTGTCGTGGGGAAATCGATGACTGTACATATCAGCCTAAATATAGCCCAATGCCCAATAGTAATAACATAAGAACCTTTTTTCTGCAGGCTCCTGTGTAATTCGAGATGCATCTGGAAGTGCAAATGACTCATTTATAGGTGAAGCCACAAACTGCATTGGACTGGGATGTGGATACGGGATGAACTTCACTGAATGTACTTTAAATCAGAACTGCAAATATGGACTTATTAATTACTACCAGGTAAGCACTAATTGTTACCCCCCAAGGTTCTTTACAACTGGCTCACATTTACACATTGCCAGGATACAGACTTCAAAAACATAAAGTATTTGTGCTGCCTGTATTTTTGTTAAAGTAGATCCAATGAAAAAACCTTACCATTTAAAATGAACAGCTTCTGGACACCATACCATGAATACATTACACATCCATGCAGTGAGTAATATGATAATAAATAGTCCAAGACGTGATACCCTACAAAACATTTTGTGTGCCTACTTCTTCCATGACATCATTCCTAGGCCCTATTCACACCTGAGCGTTTTGTGGTTTGAAGCCTGAAGCTACAAAACGCTGGAGGGGGAAAAAATCAATTATTCTCCACCCCATTTGCCCATGTGACAGAAGGTGCTGCTATACAGGAAGCATCGGCTCTGCTTTCTCTAGCGCTGGCTCCAGTGCTGCGCTGCACCTCTAATTCCACTACCGGTCGGACTGAGATAGTTACATGCTGCAGCCTGCAGAGCATGCAGATGTGAAGGGGAAACCAGCGGCCAGGGGCCCCTAGGCAGCAGTGCGCCCTAGGCAGCTGCCTAGTTTACCTAGTGGTAGCACCGGCCCTGCGCCTATCCTGCCTGGCCCCACCTTCACTCAGCTACACCCACGTCACACACAGCTCCACCTAAGTCTGCCCAGCTCAGCACCATTTGTGATGTTGTCCTTATTCATGAGAGCTCTAACAGCAATGTGATTCAGCTCCTCCTATCATGCTTGCCTTGCTTTGGCTTGCAGGAGCGACAGAGCTGTAAAAGAATCTAATGCCCCTAAAGAAACCTCTTTTATGCATTTTTTCACATATCAGTGTACTAGTATGTTGTAAATGATTTCATGGAGTTTATTGAAAGCAAGCCTTTCCTTTCCAGATTTTGGCACATACACTAAACTACTTATACAAATATAGGGCTATGCTATAGTTTAGTTCTGATATTAGATTTTCTGGTTTGGTTACAATTGCAATCTATAATTGTCTAATATAATCCATAAATGTTTTATTTAGGCAATGAGCATGGTGTCAGGATTTGCCCCTCTTGTAACAGCGGGGATTTTTGGTGCCACGTTATCATCCGCTTTGGCTTGTCTGGTCTCTGCACCGAAGGTGTTCCAGGTATGGCTACAGATAGCAGAAAGATAAATCTGCATATATTACACATATTTTTGAATGACTAGGAATGTGTGCATTAAAACATAACAATTCTAAGGCTTTACTCTGTAGTACTAACAAAGTTTTATCACAGCAGCAATTAAGTATAAATTTAAATTTGACTAATGAAAGTCAGAAAGTGAAGACAAGTGCCAGTCTGTTATTGTCCCACTATGCAAACTTAAAAAAAAAAAAACGTATTATGGGGCATGACCAGTATCCTGAGAAGCAGGAATGAGGTTCAGGTTTTCCACCACCATGTATTTGCCACAAACCCCAGGAATTTGCGAATTGCAAACTTTTGGCCAAACATTTACAGGGTCACAACTAGAAATAAAGGACAACCTATAATGAAGTCCATAGCATTTGCCAATAGTTAGCTGAGACACTCAAGAGCTAATCATTTGAAGGAAGGGATAACCCAGCCTGCTTTATATAAGGCAACTATATTGTCAGTGTGTCTTGGAACTGTTAGGTAGAGTTGACTATTCAATACAGAAAAATACTTCTATACATTTTTTTTGGAATTGGTGCACGTCCCCAATAGCAGTGACCATCTTCCCCTGCCTTTTGTTTAACAATATCTGCATTAGCTCTACAAATGGCTATATCTAAATAGCAATTTTACCCCCTCAAGGCTTCAGTGGGGTTGGCTGCAGAGTTTGTGAACTGCGAACTCGGAGAAAGAATCCCAAACTGTTCACAAACCAAGCCCAGGTAGATTTGTTCATCTCTACTGTTGAGTAATCAACCCTGGTGGAGAATGAGAATGCATCCTATCCCGATGCTGTTGGCAGTGGATGCATCATTTTCTTAACTCAACTGCTTTGAGTTCTGCTTTAAAAACAAATGTCTGACACAGCAGAAAATAAAAATTTTCCTTCGTTTTGAGTTTGATTACGTTTCCTTTGTTAGCCTGTTATTAATTTTTCATTGAAATGATTGATTACTGCTCAAACTTCCCAACCATTACTATCAATTTATGAAAAGTACCACTCTTTAATCAAAAAGATTGTGATGTCTCTTGTCATATTAGCATTATATAGCTCCATTATTTTATGTTCATATGTGACAAATGAAAAGAAAAAATGCAGCGCTACAAAAATATGAAGTGTAATGCCGTGTACACACGAGCGGACTTTACGGCAGACTTTGCCCGGCGGACGGGATTTCGTCGGACAATTCGATCGTGTGTGGTCTCCAGCGGACTTTGTTTGCTCAAAAGTTGGACGGACTTAGAGTTGAAACATGTTTTAAATCTATCCGTCGAACTCGAGTCCGGTCGAAAAGTCCGCTCGTCTGTATGCTAGTTCGACGGACAAAAAGCCACGCTAGGGCAGCTATTGGCTGCTGGCTATGAACTTTCTTGTTTTAGTCCGGTCGTCCGTCATCACGTACAAATTCGACGGACTTTGGTGGACTGTGTGTAGGCAAGTCCGTTCATTCAGAAAGTCCGTCGTAAAGTACATAGAAAAGTCCACCGGGCTAAGTCTGCCGTAAAGTCCGCTCGTGTGTACGCGGCATTAGGTGTAACTAAACCTAATAAAAAGGATAATGCGCTTGGCAGTGAAACATGTGTTCAAAAATCAATATGCGAAGTAAAAAGTATATGGCAAATGTGTAATAAGTCCCCATTAAACAGAGGAATTATTCAAAACTGTAATATTTGAAGGAGACCTGCATGGGCAGGTGTGGATGATGTGGGATTTTCGGATGAAAAACGGACATACATGTATCCCTATGAAGCGTCGGATGTCAGCGGTGACATGTCCGCTGACATCCGACCCGCTCCAATCCGAAAAGTGTAACGGAGGAAAACCCTACTTTTCCATCTGTTTTCGGATCGGATCGGGTGACGATGGACACTACGGTCCATCATCATCCGATCCCCCCATAGGGGAGAGCGGCGCTCTGACAGGTCCGTCGCTGCACAGTGTGCAACGATGGACCTGTCATCTTCCTGCTCAGCGGGGATCGGCGGAGCGATCCCCGCTGAGCAAGCGGGTGTTCACGGGGCGGATCATCACTGATCCGCCCCGTGAGAAAGAGCCCTTACAGTTACCAACATCTACTACTCTGAAGGTCCCAGCATAATCAATTCCAACACCTGCCTTTTGCTCTGGCAGAGCAATCTGGTGGCTGATACCATAAAGCAGGGATATGCAATTAGCGGACCTCCAGCTGTTGCAGAACAAGTCCCATGAGGCATAGCAAGACTCTGACAGCCACAAGCATGACACCGGGGGGCAGAGAGACTTGTAGTTTTGCAACAGCTAGAGGTCTGCTAATTGCATATCCCTGCCATAAAGTGACCAAGAGAACTGAAATAATAGTTTCTAAATGTCATAGTCCTCTACTTACGTGTGTTTACATTGGTTTGTTCAGGGCAATCATCTGTGTTTCTCTCCGTTTCTGTACAGTGCCTCTGTAAGGACAACCTCTACCCACTGATTGGCTTTTTTGGGAAAGGATATGGGAAGAACAATGAGCCTATCCGTGGATATCTGCTCACATTCCTCATTGCGTCTGCATTTATCCTTATTGGTGCGTCACATTCCTCATCTGAGTACACTTAATCCTAAAAATGCACGAATACCAGTTTTTTTAAGACCGAGTATGAGCACTAATACTTTTTCTCAAGTACACGCCGATACCAATTACCGATACCTGTTTTTTAGTGTCATGTGACAGCTTTTTTAGGACTAATGAAAAATGACTGGTTCACCCAGTTCAAATATATGTGATTTGGATGTGTTTCATACCGCATCCCATTTGCATGACATGTGAACCCGAATCCTTTTCTTATGGAGCCGAATCACACATGTGTGGGTTGGCCACAGTGCGGTCTAAAAAAAGAGTCAGGTACGATTTTCAGCCCAGTTTAGGTGCTATTTCCAATGTCGTACACTTTAACAATTCACACTGGAATTGCACCTGAACCGCTGAACAAAACCGCACCGGACTCTAACAAATCGCACTGCAAACCGGCCCCGCACATATGTGATCCCAGACTTAGACAGCGATTACAGTCTGTGAACTTAAAGGTATCAGTTTTAGTATCGGAGCATTTGCACAAGTACTTGCACTTATATATATATCAGTATCAATACAACGCTACTTAATCCTATCCACTCAAAACAATGTTAGCACAATTTATTTTCTAGGTCTTTAAATTTAGTACAGTTATAGTAGAACTATAGACAACACTTTTTTTCCCATTTTGGATAGTGTAAGGGAGGGACCCCTGTAATTTATTTTTCCCATCTGTGTCCCATTGGAGAGATTTACCTTCACTTCCAATGCTATAGCCAAAGCAGGAAGTGAGAGGAAATCTGTGCAAATTAAAGGAATCATTTGGGGCCCCCCAGATCACCAGAACTAGTGTCCCCATTGGAAGATTTCCTCTCTTTTACTGTTCTGGGGACAACCCAAAATTCAGGATTTATTTTTTTACTTTCACTTTCAATGATTACAGTAAGCCAGACAAATAGAGAGGGTTAATCTCCCTAGCGAGCGTACAGGCAGCAATAAAAACCTGACAAGTGTTCTAATCCATCTCCACCTCATCCAAAAAAAAAGAAAAAAAAATTGCTTTTAGTTATACTTTAAGATTGTTTTAATAAAATTCCATGTGAGAATGTTGCCAGTACCTATTTATCTATCTTGTGAGTTTTCTGATCACTACGGACATTTTGTTTTAGAGCCCTTTCACACTGCCAGCACCCGGGCGTCGGCAGTAAAGCGCTGCTAGTTTTAGCAGCACTTTACCACCTTTTTTGCAGTGTTTTTCCGGCACTTTTAACCCCGCTAGTGGCCGAATAAAGGGTTGAAAGCACCCGCAAAGCGCCGCTGCCGAGGTGCTTTGCAGGCGCTTCGGTGGCGCTGCCCATTGATTTCAATGGGCAGGGATGCTTTAGGAGGGGTGTGTACACCCCTCCTAAAGAGCCTCAAAAAAGCTGCTTGCAGGACTTTTTTTGATGTCCTGCAAGCGCAGCGCCCAAGTGTGAAAGCACTTAGACCCCTTTCACACTGAGGCGCTTTTCAGGCGCTTTCACGCTAAAAAAAAGTGCCTGAAAAGCTCACGAAAACCTATTTTCATTAAAATCAATGAATGCTTTCACACTGGGGCAGTGCGCTAGCAGGGTGGTGAAAACCCCCCCCTCTCCATTGAAATGAATTGAAAGCGATTCAAAAGCGCCTGAAAAGCTCTTCAAAAGTGCACAGTGTTTTACTGGCAGTTTACAAGCACCTCAGTGTGAAAGGGGCCTTAGACTTTCACACTGGGATTGCAGATGAGGCTTTTTTCAGGCATTTTACAGGCACTATTTTTAGCACTAAAGCGCCTGAAAAAAGCCTCCAGTGTGAAAGGGGTCTTAATGTGTTCTTAGTAAGAACTGGAGTTATTTCTCCTCAAATACCACCCAACATCAGACCTGCCCTGGAAGCCTAAAGCTGACCATACACTTTGCAATCTGAGTATAGAATGTTCTTTAGATCTACCATCAACTATGTAGTTGCATCTGCCTTAGTTGATCCTAATTGGATGGATTTTTTGAGTTTGTCCTCATATTATATAGTCACCACTTTATTCTTTATCTATCGTTAGTGCATCACTTTGAGAAAATGATTCTGCAAGGTCCCAAAACATCAGCTTATTATCATTCTTTGCTGTATGTGAAATAGAAGTTTAGGATTTTTTTTTTTTTTTTTTAAGAGTTATGCCGCATACACACGAGCTGACTTTACGGCAGACTTTGCCCGGCGGACGGGATTTCGTCAGACAATTCGATCGTGTGTGGACTCCAGCGGACTTTGTTTTCTCAAAAGTTGGACGGACTTAGATTTGAAACATGTTTTAAATCAATCCGTCGAAATCGAGTCCGGTCGAAAAGTCTGCCGTCTGTATGCTAGTTCGACGGACAAAAAGCCACGTTAGGGCAGCTATAGGCTACTGGCTATGAACTTCCTTGTTTTAGTCCGGTCGTACGTCATCACGTACGAATTCGACAGACTTTGGTGGATTGTTTGTAGGCAAGTCCGTTCATTCAGAAAGTCCGTCGTAAAGTCCGTCAAAGTCCGCCGGGCAAAGTCTGCCGTAAAGTCCACTCGTGTGTACGCGGCATTATACTTACCTAGGTGGATGCAGCATCAGTCCCCCGCCGTCTCTAAGATCCTAAGAACCGAGCAATCAAAGACTGCTGAGTGCTCGGTTCTCAGTGCTCTGTGAGCAGAGAGCTTTGTGTGTACTTCTCCCTTAAGGATCATTATACTAAGATATGCTAGTGGGGATTCTTATTTTCATACATATGCCAACCAAATAATTGCTGGATTGGGTCATGTTCACTACACAATTTTTTCCGTTTTCCATTGGATATCAAGAATCTTAATTCTTGAATGTTAAATTGAAGTAACATTGCAATTATTTATAATGTGGTAAATATTACAGCTGCAGGGCCCAGTCTATTTTTCACATATGCCATTTAGCAAATAATTTTAATAAAGGTTTGTTTTTCAAGAGTGCACCCCCTTCCTATATATTAACTTTAAAACCCTTATTTACATCCACCCATTTGATGAACATGCATATATATATATATATATATATATATATATATATATATATATTTATATTTTTATTTATTTTTTTTTTTTACATACCTACAAACTATTCCAAGTTGGCTTCCTACAATGTTTTGCTTATGATTTTTTTTTTTTTTTTTAATAAAACTCACATTCTAAGGCCATATAAATACTTATGTATGGTTATAATTTTGTCTTCTGCAGGTGAACTAAACACCATAGCACCAATCATCTCTAATTTCTTCCTGTGTTCATATGCTTTGATTAATTTTAGCTGTTTTCATGCTTCTATAACTAACTCACCAGGTAAGTATGCCAGTTTTTATCTTGTACATTTTACCAAATTACAACAAGATAAAACCTATACTGGAACAGGCATCCTTCTGAATTGTAAAAGTTAGCATCATGTAGGCAGGTATAAATATTCTGTACAGTATTCAGACTCAAAATAGCCCCACTAGTGGCACAGTGAATGCTCAATATGTTTCTCTAAACCAGGGGTCTCCAGACTTTTTAAACAAAGGGCCACTTTACTGTCCTTCAGGCTTTAGGGGGGCCGGACTGTGGTCAGTGGGCATATCAATGCTGCATCATTGGTCTTAAGCATTGGAGGGAAGCATAGTGCCCCATTGTTTGTATCAGTGAAAAGAATAGCGTCCTGTTGTTGGTGTCAGTGGGAGGAAAAGTGCCCCATTGTTGGTATCAGTTGAAGGGATAGTGCCCGATCGATGGTGCCAGTAGGAGGAATAGTGCCCCATTGTTTGTGTCAGTAGGAGGAATAGTGCTCCATCATAGGTGTCAGTGGGAGGAATGGTGCCCCATTTTTGGTGTCGATTGGGGGAAATGGTGCCCCATCCATGGTGTCACTGGAAGGAATGGTGCCCCGTCATTGTTGGTGGAATAGTACCCCAAGGGGCAGAGAAAGGCAAGCAAAGGGCCACATCCAGCCCCCAGGCCACAGCTTAGAAATCACTCCTCTAAACCATGGTAAGGATTCACTGTAGAGTGAACTGCTCTGATCATATGCAGTTCACTGTCATCTTGTACACAACAGCATCTCACACATTTCATCCACAAAACTGGAGGTGATTCTTTGAAGGATCAGGTTTGAACCTCTTTAGACAGAAACTGGTCAGCATAGACAGAGAGCACCGAATGATTTCTTGCAAGATCAATAGGTTTGTTTTTCCACTTATCAAACAGTACAAAATAAAAAGTTGATTGTTAGCATTAACATACACATAAAAATGGCACTTAATTTGAAAAAAATTAAAGCGGAGGTCCACATAAATTTTTAAGTTCACCCTAATCCCATCCTCCCATGTCACAGATGTTCAAATGAAATTGAAAAAAAAAAAAATTCTTACTGGGTACCTGTCTAGCCTTCTTTTGTATGTTACTTCCTGTGTCTGACCCCCGCGGGTATGGGCGTGTATCGTCGTCATCCCCGGCTGTGCACTGTCTCCTGGGAGCTAAGTGTCAGTATTCCCAGGAGTCAGTGCGGATGGCCGCTGCTAAATCTGGCAAAATCCCAAAACTGGAAGTAACGTGATGACGCCGGCCTTCGACTGTGTTTTATGTTCTCTTTGTTGCCATCACAACGGGGCAGGAACTTCTGAGGATGCTGCCCGTTGTGATGGCAACGTGGAAGTTTATGGCGCTCCGCGCCGTACCAACTGAGCATGCGCAGAAACGAGCGGTGAATGCTGGCAGCTCAGCATTCACTGCACCCAGGAAGTTTATGCTTGTGGGCTTCACATGCCCACAAGAAAGATGAAACCTCCCATCCACACATTTTTAAACTACGTTTTACAAACGAAACCGGACATCGGGGGGAGATATTTCACAAAACAAGTGAGTGTAACATTGTCCATATGTAAGTGTCTGAATGGTTTTAAAAAAAAAAATCAATTGTCGGTGGACCTCCGCTTTAAGATTTTTTTTTTTAACCTCTTGACGCCGATAGTACACATGTATGCATACCAGAATGTAAACAAAGCTGTTTCGAGAGTGTTCGCCCTAACAGAGAACTCACAATCTCTACTTGCGATCGGGATCTTTCAAATCATGTGACAGCCAGTCACGGTGGTCATATGATCAGAAACCCCGACCTGCCTCCTGGCATCAGAAACCTCTTAAAGAACCAGGAGGCGCCAGCGTTAAGGGGTTAAGGAACACCTGGAAGTGTTAACTGTGCCTAAGCAGAAAATGTACCTGTTCTCTTCAGTTCCTTCTAAAAAAAACACGCAGTGCACTTCTGGTATATGAGGGTGCCTAGGAACTTCTGTACCTACAGCCCTATAGCTGTATATCTGCAGTGTGAGATCATCTAAGGTGTTTTTGCCTCTGACTGTAATGCCCTGTACACACGGTCGGATTTTTCGATGGAAAATGTGTGATAGGACCTTGTTGTCGGAAATTCTGACAGTGTGTGGGCTCCATCACACATTTTCTATCGGATTTTCCGACACACAAAGTTTGAGAGCAGGATATAAAATTTTCCGACAACAAAATCCGTTGTCGGAAATTCCGATCGTGTGTACACAAATCCGACGCACAAAGTGCCACGCATGCTCAGAATAAATAAAGAGATGAAAGCTATTGGCCACTGCCCCGTTTATAGTCCCGACGTACGTGTTTTACGTCACCGCGTTTAGAACGATCGGATTTTCCAACAACTTTGTGTGACCGTGTGTATGCAAGACAAGTTTGAGCCAACATCCGTCGGAAAAAATCCTAGGATTTCGTTGTCGGAATGTCCGAACAAAGTCCGACAGTGTGTACGGGCCATTAGTCTCAAGAGATTTGGAGTATTATTTGGTAATGTCACTTGTGTGCTGCTCACTGTTCTCCTTGCTGGAGGCTTTGATATGAGGAAGCAAAACCCTGCCTCTACCAAGATGGCTGCCTTCACATAGAAACAGTGCAGAATAAAGCATTGTAAGTCAATAATGGGGGAAAGATCAGCTGCAGGGAGACCACAGATAATACTAGAAATACATTTATTTTTTCTAGTGCCTTTTTTTTTTTTTTTTTTTCTTAGTGCCCTTTTTTTGGGGACACATCTTCCAGAGTTCGGTTCCTCTTGAACCATACAGCAATAATCAGAGTTTAATTATCTTTTTCTTACAAGTTAGATCTGTTCCATATGTACAACATATCTTTCAGTGAAGTATAAAAATGTAATTTGATCTTTTATATATAATGTTTTTTTCCCCGTCAGGCTGGAGACCGTCATTTAAATACTACAGTAAATGGGCATCACTGTTTGGAGCAGTAGTGTCTGTAGTTATTATGTTCCTGTTGGCATGGGAGTCTGCTCTGATCGCTATTGGTATAGTCATATTTCTACTGGCCTACGTCTTATACAAGAAGCCTGGTATGTACACAATGGGTTATCTGCCCCTCAGCTATTACTAGTCCCCTGGGAGAGGAATTCAAATGTGGCATAGTGTTTCAATTGTGATAGTTTATCATTCAAAGTGTATGTACTTCTAAGAAATGTATATATGTTGCTTGCTGACTCTCTCACAAAATAAAAAAATAGAAATAAAGATTCCATGTTATGAAGAGATAAACTTGCCTATCCTGACACCGTGCTGTAGGATTTCTGGTCCCTTGAAGAGCACTGTGGTGCCTGTCACTAGCCCCTGCATTGCTGCAAGATGCAATAGTGAGGTAGGGCTGGCAGGAGGAACCATAGTGCTTAGCAGGGAACCAGGAAGTGTCTCAGATGAGGAGGATTCTCTGGCCACCGAAAATTAGGCAGAGAGTGGACATCGGCAGCATTGGTGGCAGAACAGATAAGTATAACTTCTTTTCTTTGCAGGGGAACCTGTTTTATCAGTTGTGACAGAGTCAGTTTAAACATGGAGCCTAAATCCTTATTAAAAGGAGGCCTACATGTCTTGTCTAAAGTGTAATTAGAATTTATTTTGAGTAAAAACATATTTTAATCAGCTGTGGATACTGAATGTGTTAAACACATCCAAAAAAGATACATTGGAGTACACAGAATGTGTGTGGTATGTCCCGTCCCCCTGCCTTTCATCCACTTTCCCCCTCCTGGCACTTGCCGGCAATTACCGACTGACAAAATGACAGTTGGGGAATGCTGTTTAAATACAAGAGCTGTAAAACTGGTGCTGTCAAAAATGGACTGACAGTGTTTTTTAAAATACTGTTCAGACTTGAGCAAAGAGATACAAAGTAACATTGTTTCTTTTGTATCTGCTGTCTTTCATTCATCTGTAGATCAAAGGGATGCATTTTCGATCTGTGCATGATATAAGTTAACCACTTCCCCATAAGCCTATAGTCAATTGATGGCCGGGTGGTTGCTGGACGTCCTGTCAGAAAGTGCTGATCGTGCAGCCACGCGATCTGTCACTAGCTGTGTCCACGGGACACAGCCAATGACTGATCATTGTACCAGTTTGCTGCTGGTACCATGTTACCACTGTGACCAATCACAGCAGGTCGCATGGAGTTGTACACAATGGATTGTTTTCTTTCATGCCATCCATTGTGTACAATTGTGTTGCTAGCTGTAAATGATCACATCATTGATCACATGTGACAGACAGGGCCAATCACAGCCCATCTGTAACATGTGATTAACTTTGATCAGTCGCAGCTAATCACAACAAAACAAACTGAATGATTTAGTTTCATTCAGTAAAATGCTTATAGCAATGTAATGCACTGCTATAATTATTATGAAAAAATTTTTTTTTTAAAAATCATAATCACTTTCCCAGAGTAGTACAATGTTACTATGGTAACAGTATACTGCTTTGGTCACAGTGTGGTAAAAAAATAAAAAGTAATTAAACAAACAAAAAAAAGTTAAACTTTTTTCTTGTACTTGTCCTTGTGAAAAGCTTTTTTTTTCTTTTTTTTTTTTTTTTTACATTTCTTAATTTTCCCAAAAAATTGCCATGCTTCTTACTAAATACCTTGGACTGTCTACTTTCCAAAAAGGGGTCATGTGGGGGTATTTCTACTGTCCTGACATTTTTGGGCCTCAATAAATTAGAGGGGCCATCAGTCCATCAAGATTGATCAATTTTTAGATATATACCATAGTTTGTGGGCTCTATAACTTTCCTACAGACTAAATAATATACACTGATTTGGGTTATTTTTTTTAACAAAGAAATGTAGCAGAATACATTTTGGGCTAAATTTATGAAGAACAATTGTTTATTTGCAAAATTATATAACAAACAAAGAAAAACTTGTTTAATTTTCCTAAAATTTCAGACTTTTAGCAAAAAATAAAAAACCCGGTGATGAATAAATACCACCAAAAGAAAGCTCAATTTATGTAAATAAAATTATAAAAATTTCATATGAGTAGAGTGTTGCATGACCACGCAGTTTTCATTCAAAGTGCAACAACACTGAAAGCTGAAAATTGGCCTGGGCAGAAAGGGGGTAAAAGTGCCCGGTATTGAAGTGGTTAAAGGAACATAACAAGTAGAATTTTTTTTTTTTTAATAAAATGTAATCCCTTAATAACCCTTAGTTTAGCTTATCAGCCCTAATTAGCTCATTCCTCTTCTTCCCTATTTTTTTAGCTGTCTTTCTTCACCAACTGTTTGGTGAAATTGTTATCACTGTGACAGTAGGGTTGCCACCTGTCTGAGATTCACCCGGATAGTCCGGGTTTTGAATCATGTGTCCGGGGTTCAGTCCACCGGAAATCCATACACATTATTCAGACAGGAATGTGGCTCGGAACAGGACTTGACAGGAAGATGAGGGGGCACTATGTGTGCCGCATTACTATTCTCTTTAGGGTGCCCAAAGGTGTCCCAGGTCTGTTACAATCCTATAGTGTATATTCACAAAAAATAAATAAATAAATTGCTGTGCCCTACTAAAGTTTTCGGGTTTGGCTTAAAGAAAAAGTGGCAACCCTATGTGACAGTGAGGGATAAGATATCTCTCTATCAGAGACCCAAAGACCAGTAAAACCCTAACAGGGGTTATCATCCTTCCCCAATCCTTTCCAAAACAGAAAAAATTTTGTCTGGGTATTTTGCGGCAGGTTAACCAAGACAATTGCCCCATTGACTTAACTATCTATAATTTAACAATGACCACCTTAACCTTCCTCAGGACACCACTGTCAGAGGATATTACAAGTCACTATCATAGGATTCATGTCTGCAAGACCATGCAAGTGTCCCTATTACAATATGAACGCAGTATGTGTCTTTTAAAAAAAAAAATTAAAGACACATACTGTCCTTTAAAAAGTTTTTAAAACATAAAAAGTTTTTTCAAAGTTTTAAAAATTTGGAGCAGTGTGGGAAAATTAGAGTAGTGTGCAAGGCTATATAGGTTCACCTTTGATATAAAAGAACCAGCTATATGCTCATCAATATATCCTTAGATATATTTTTAAATGCAAGCAGTGCCAGTGTTCAGCCCCTTGCAGTCCCTGTACAGTAGAGCTCAGTGAAGCAGCACAAGGAGCCAATCAGTTGTGCTGCTGTGCAAAGAGGATGCTGATAGGAGGAGTAAGGAAAGTGGCACAGAGATGAGCTCATCAGTCTGTTGCTTACCTTTTTACTGTGCAGTATAATGGTGGAGTGGGTAGGAGACCAGTAAGTGTTTTTGAACTACAACACACAGAAAAATCAGGTCTTTTGCCTTGCCAGGAAGGGCTGTGTTATATTGCAAAGCTATGTAAATCCCAAAACTGGATGGACAGAACTACAAATTATTGGCAGGTAAACTTTATACAATGTATGTATTTCATCTGTGTATTTAGATGTTTGGCTTAAAATGCTGGAAGGCGTACTTGAGATGTAAGAAAAAAAAAAAAGGGGTTCTAGTGCTTACCTCAATATTACGTTTTTAATTTCACACTTTAATAGCGCAGATTGTGAAAATGACTGTACCTATTCTCATTTAGCGGCAAATTGGGGTTCCTCTGTGCAAGCTGGATCCTACAACATGGCTCTTTCCTACTGTGTGGGGCTCAATCAAGTAGAGGACCATATTAAAAACTTCAGGTAACATAAAATCTTGGCTCTCTTTGTTTATGCCGCCCTCCATGCGGAAAAGCGCAGACATTTCTATCGTTCTTCTGTGTTGTGTAAAGCGTGTCTAAGCTTAAAAATAAAAATGTAATGCCTTAAAACATACCAGTCCTTAGATGTGGTAGCTGTATTAGTTTCCTTTTTTCAGGCTGTTTCTCCCATTATTTTGACTGTGTGTATCTGCCAGTAACACACCTCCTGACCTAGGGGGATATGGCTTACTCACCTTCTGAGTTGGGACAAGCGGAACAAGAGAGTACTATAGAACCCCATCCATCTCCTCTTCCCCATAACAGAGGGACGTGGTTCTGTAATCCTCAGAAAAAGCTGAGAACAATGTTCCTAAAATCAGTCAGCCCAGGCAGAGAACACAGTAAGTTATAAGTTGACACGATTTCTGGCAAGATCAACACATATTTTTTTTTTTTAACTTAACATACAGATATACCTAAAGTCCAACTCTGAGAAAAGTAAAAATCCTCCCTTGCAGTAGGGCTGCGCCAATGCCGGCATAGGGGAAATGTTTGTTCCTATCTGGATGGTAAAACACTTTAACACAGTTGCGTAATATTGATTGCAGTAAGGCTAGCATTGAACCCCCTAACCCATGGACTGTTAGCCTTCCCTGAGTCTCTTCCACCAGATTATCCACTTTAAGACCAGGCCTTTTCTGACACTTTTTGTTTACAAATAAAAATCTGTATTTTTTGCTAGAAAATTACTTAGAACCCCCAAACAATATATTTTTTAGCAGAGATCCTAGAGAATAAAATGGCGGTCATTGTAATTTTTTATGTCACATGGTATTTGTGGAGCAGTTTTTCCAAACACAATTTATTCAAGACAAAATATACTTGAATGAATTTTAATGCAAAAAAAGACAATATAGAACCCATTTTTTTAGGGTGAAATATAAAGGATGATATTATGCCAAGAAAATAGATACCTAACATGTCACACTTTAAAATTGCGCACGCCCGTGGAATGGTGACAAACTACAATACTTAAAAATCTCCATAAGCAACGCTTTAAACATTTTTACAGGTTACATGTTTAGAGTTACAAAGGAGATCTAGTGCTAGAATTATTGCTCTTACTATAACGTTGGCGGCGATATCTCACATTTGTGGTACAAACACAGTTTACGTATGCATACATGACCTACGTATGTGCTTGCCTTATTTTTACACTGTCCCTTTTTAGTTAATTTTTTTGTAATCACTTTTATTGCTATCACAAGAAATGTAAACATCCCTTGTGATAACAATAAAGCATGACAGGTCCTCATTATGAAGACATCTCAGGTCTAGAGTATAAGTCTATTGAAAGCATCTGATCAAAATAAGAAAAAGCTAAAAAAAAAATGTATACATCCACCGTAAACCGTAAGACGTCATGATGCTGCTCCCAGCCTCCTAGATCATAGTGGTGAAAAGAGATGATCTGGTCTCTGTTAACCTCTGTGGCCATCTGCGCAAACCATCTGATCGTTTCCCAGGGTCGCCGGTGATAACGGTAAGCCCGAGAAGGGGTTACGATGGGGGTTCTAAAAGCAATCCAGCGGTTAACCAGCTGCTCGGATCGCTTTTATCAGAAAGAGAATCGCCGGCTGCAAAAAAACAATACCGGGGTTTTGGCTGACAGCTGCAGCCCTAGCCTAGTTAAACTGCTTCAAAATCACTATGTATATATATGTATTGCGGTCTTGAAGTGGATATAAGTAGCTTGCTGGAGCATAAAATCAGGTAAGTAAAAGTGCTTTACCAAGTCCCCTAGAGAGAAACTAGCATTTAACCCTTGTAGTGTGAGCATAGCCATACAAGGGTTCATTTAGATTTTTCCTAGAGTTCAGCTTTATCAGATCAAAAGGGACCAAATAAGAAAAGTTTATTTTTATGGTTTCAGCGCACTTTATACAATGATTACTGCAAGTGCAATCTATAGTAAATGCCTGAAATGAAAGTGTCAGTGTTATTCATAGAAATTTAGTTGCTAAATTGCTTTAAATAACACTGACAAAAAACTGGAAGCTGATTTCTATGCACAGCTGCACCCGATTTTACGCTCTCCAGTTTTAGCAAATCAACCCCCCAATGTCACTTGTTGCGATGTTTGTTCACATTTTTTTACTTAGGACTTTAATGCCGTAAAAATCTGTGTTCAGAGTGGACGGCAAGCTAAAGTGGCCTAAGAGATAATAACCGATACCCAGTTCTGGTGGTAACCCTATTTCATAGATGCATTGGGGAATTAACAAAGCATGGGTTTATGCTTGCACCATTCTTCCAAACTGAGAAACCAGAGCAGTTTCTGCTCCTATTAATAAAGGGGCAAAGAATCTTTTGGTAATTAGAAGTAATCTGCTCCGTTATCCTTCTGGGTCTGAGCCAGACAGCATACTGAGCAGAAGAGCAGGAGCTGCTTGCCCTGGCTCCCTCTGTGGCTGTTGCTCAGCTGAGAGCAAGAGGGAGGAGATACATGGTTTTGCAGGCCTAGAACTGCTGTTTTTTTTTAAGTCGCTTCCATGACTTTGGCCACTGCAAGCCTCCTTTTGAAAATACTAGATGTCTGAATATGTCAGACTTGGTATGTTTCACCCAGAACAAGCATACTGTATATGGGTGCCAGAAAAGTGTCCGAAATTGTTAATCTCTATACTTGTTCTCGGTCAGCAGCCAAGAGAGCACTGAAGTCAAAGCACAAGGATGACAGCTATGGAGCTAGGATACCCAGGTTCACACTGACAGTGGGAATGAAATTGTGTGAGTTCAGCTAAACTCAAAGGATTTCATTTTCGCATGTCCGTCCCGACTTCGGGGGCGAATTCAGAGACATCTGTGTGGGTTGCTGCACAGATGTCTATACAAATCACACCCCGAAGTCGTCAAAAGTAGTACAGAAGCTACTTTTGGAAATTGGTGCGGCGCCGCAAAGTTGGCGTCGCACCGATTCGGACGGTGCCATTGCTGGAAATCGCCGCCGATTTGGCATGCGATTTGACATGCCAAATCGCTGCGATGTGAACCTGAGCTGTAGGACAGAATGTGGCTGCCACTAAAAGTCATTGTATGAAATTGCTCTTTGCTAATTGTTTTTATCTGTTTGCCTAGGCCTCAGTGTTTAGTCCTGACTGGACCTCCCAATTTCCGGCCTGCTCTTGTGGATTTTGTGGGGACATTTACAAAAAAACAAAGCCTAATGATGTGTGGAAATATAATTATTGTAAGTTTCACTAAGTTTTATTTAGTTTAAAGAACTCACTCTGAGCTCCGGCCTATATTGAAGCGTTAAAATGATCGCTACAAGAGAATTCAATACACAGTGTGGCTCCAAACTCAAAGCCAGCTTCTAACTTCACCATGCTTCGCTCTCCATAAAAGGGAATATTTATTATTCTTGTAATCCACCTAAATATCCACACATTTCTATATTTTATATCATTTGCATTGTTTAGGACTAAATTTACCAATAGATACAGTAGCCTTGTGCCTATAGGCAGCAGAGGGAAAGAGGGAGCTTTTCCCTGTATACGGATTAGACACATTTTTTTCCCATCATCAGCAGAAATACAATTATCTCATATATGTTTATTTACACCTTGTCATTTTATAATAATGTGACCAAAAGAAATGTGTGTAAAAGAACTGATCTTAGCTAAGGTCCCTTTCATACAGGCACCCCAAACCTAACATGGCAGCCGGTGGGTTCTAAATACATGCAGTTGCCGCAATGCTTTGCAGCAATGGCAAATTGAACTCCACATGTCAAATTTGACAGTCTGCACGGCTTGGCATTTCAACGCAAAATCCCAAAGGCGGTTGAGGAAAAAAAAAAACAGGAATTTAGGATCAGTATCAACTCCTGAATGCCTGCAAACTGCCTCTGGAAAGCAATTCACCACAGATCACTTTTTAGAGGGGTGGGAGGGGCCGCAAACCATGCAAAAGAGGCTTGAGGATATTTGCCCAATCCCCCAGTTTTGTAAATATGTCTGTAAAGCTGGCCATAAACAGAATGAAATTTGGCTGGCTCAGCAGGAACTGGCTGAATTTCGATCCATCAATGGGCATCCTGATTGTAACCATTGATTGACTTCAGTACAACCAGCCTATTGTATTTTTTTTTGCCCTATCACTGCCAGAGGCTATAGCCTCCAGCAATGATCATTGTATTCTGTCGGTGGGGAAAGCTCCCCATTGGCAGAACACAAGAGTGTTTCAGGAGGGATTTACCCATCAACATGGACTATGTTGATGGGGAAATCTAGCAGTTTTCTTTCCTTCACGCATGGTTAAAGGAAAGAAAACCACGTAATGTACAGTCTGCCTAAGTTTTACAATTGAATTGTTGCTGTTATAGTAAATAGATAGCGTTCCAATTGTAATATTATCACCTGCACCCTCTCAGGGAATGTGAATGGATAGCAAATACAAAACGCAGCCTAAGTAAGCTCAACACACATGTTGCAATTTTATTGTTTAATATTCTTTTAGATCTACCAAAAACTCAAGGGTTTGTCTGATTGGATACACATTGATCAGATAGATTAGGTAGGTCCCCATATTCCATAGTTTTGGTAAATTAAAAGTTAATCATACAAAGATTGTATAGTCAGATTTTATCATGTATAGTGACCCTTAGGTATTACTTGTTTGTATTATTCACCCTTTAGGTCTTCTTGGCTACTGTCACTGTTGCTGCAACAAAAATGTATATAAAATGTACATAAAATGTAAAACTTACAAAATATTATTTTTATTAACAATGAAAAAAATAATTATGTTAGTTTTTCATTAAGATATATTTTGAGAACACCTCATTTTTAACCTAAAATAAAATACAATGAAAAATATCCTCTGTGTTCTTTGCAAAGGGTCCACGAAAACAGAAACTCCAAGAGCTGAACCCAGAAGGTCACATCAAGTGGTTGAACAAGAGAAAAATTAGAGCTTTCTATACAGGTCTGATTGCAGATGATCTGCGAAGTGGAGCTCAAATGCTGGTGCAGGTATGTACAGCTTTTATGTCTTATCATGTGGGGTTTAAAGAATTTTGTTTTAGTTTCTTAGTGATTGTAAAGTTGCACCTATTCTTGTGTTTATCCTGTTTTGGTGCTCAGTAATACACTCATGACTCAAGTTTTCTGAGCTGCTCACTATTCCTCTCCATTCAATTCTGCAGTACCAAATGTAATTTTGTTAAATGGCATTATATCACCAACTGGGGAAAGTTGCTGTAATTTATATTAAAGAGATACATTTTCACTATTTCAGTTTCCATTTTTTTTTCTTTTTAAAGAAAATTACAGTCCACATTTAAAAATGTTATTGGAAGATATTTTTGTATTTGTTGATGACAATGTTTTACTTACAAAGCTTCACAGTACGTACCAGTAATAAAGAAATGTGGAGTATATATGTATAATTATTAATATATAATAATTATTAATATGTATAATTATTAAAGGATCAGTTCACATAAAAGTGCTGTTTAATTTTCTGGATTGGCAACAGACCCTTTTTTATATTTTAGGGTCTAGAGAAAAAAAAATCTCTAGTTTTCAGTCTGCAAATTTTTACTGCACCTGGTACATTCTCTGTAATGTGAACTAATTGAAAAATACTTAAAAATGCAAGACTCGGGGATTCTGTTGCCTTAATCCTATAAAACAGTGGAAGAGATTTACAAATTACAAGAGTAGTTATTTTAATAAATGTAAATTTTGCATGTAATTAAACTGTGCTGCTTATGTTAGGTTGATTGTCCTTGTGGAAATGTTTATAAATCTCCCTTATTTGTCTGGACAAATAGATTTTCTTTGTCTTTGTAAAGGCTTGCATAGTGTCGTACGCACCCATGTACACCCATGTACCCAATGACTTTATCTAAACGTCTGTTCTTCTTTCTATTATGCAGGCAACTGGGTTAGGTCAAATGAAACCAAATGTCTTGTTTTTGGGCTATAAGAAGAACTGGCATACGTCTCACCCAAGTAACGTGGAAAGCTATGTGGCAATACTTCAGTATGTATGGTTGAAACTGTAATTTAATGTTCATTGTGACATTTTAATATTTTGGAACAGTGGTAAATGCTTAATATGCATTACTGAGTTTAAACCTTAAAACTCCACATCAATGAATGTAAGGCCTAGCTAAGGAGTGACTAACTCAGTGGGGTTGATTTAATAAAACTGGAGAGTGCAAAATCTGGTGCAGCTGTGCATGGTAGCCAATCAGCTTCTAACTTTAGCTTGTAAGATTGGGGAATAGGCTAACTATTCCCTTACCTGCGCTAATGTGTATGTGTATATTAATAATAGTGATATTAGGGGCTGCCCGTTGTGAAGTTGCACTTAATAGTGAAAAATTGAACCGCACACCCTACTCTTTAAAGGGTAAGTTCACCTTTACAGAAAACTCTGTAAGGTGAACTTAAACAGGTCCCCCTCCTCGCTCCCCTAGTCCCGCTGACCTGGACGGCGGTAATCTCCGGTTCTAAGCCCCAGTATATCCGTGGCAGGTGTCTGGGGCTTAGAAATCCTCTCAGCTGAACATTCTAATTGGTCAGCGCCGTCACATGGGCGGAGCAGACAGATCAACAGCTGCATAGCTCATCCTGTCGTCTATGAAGATGCTGCATGGATGCAGAGAGGACTTCTAAGCCCCGGGCTCCTGGCGCGGATATACCGGGGCTTAGAACCGGAGATTGCGGCAGTCCAGGTCAGCGGGACTAGGGGAGCGAGGAGGAGGACCTGTGTAAGTTCACCTTACAGATTTTTCTGTAAAGGTGAACTTACACTTTAACAAACCTATACCTCATAGGTTTAAAATAAGGGCAGTATCATAGGCAACCACTAGGTGTCCCTAGCGGGTTGCTAACCATATAGAAAAGTGATGATAATAATAATAATACAATGTAGTGATAATTAAACATATGAGAGTCCCCAGATTTCTCCAGTGTGTGATGATAACTTTAGTGACTTATAATACAGTGTCCACAAAATTGGTTAATATTGTGTCCAAAATTCAATAGTGTCATGGGTTGACAATGTCCAATATGTTCCCATCAGATAATGTCCAAAGATACATTTGATTCCATATATCCGCCAATATAGTGACTAGAGTCTTCCTCCACCAACACCGGTCACACAGCCTACTCATCGAATTACATTACAGGAGTCATATACAGCAGATTGATGCAGACAAACACTTGATATGTGTTCAGCAAATGAACCTCCAATGGCAGATAAGATCAAACCGTCACCAGTTCTCCAGGCATCAGTAAAAGAAGAAACAATCTTCCATGGTGAAGTACATGGATTTGTTTTATTAAAAAGCACTTAAAATCCATTGAATACAAGTAAAATACAGGAAGATGAGAATGGAAGCAGGGACACGGATATGGGCTCAACCTGCATTCCACTATTGGCGGAAGTGATGTATCACGCTCGACCACACCCAACGCATTTCGTCATCAGTCTGACATCATCAGGGGTCACATGACCCCCGATGACGTCTATAAGGTATCTATGAGGTACCGTGTTTCCCCGAAAATAAGACCTACCCAGAAAATAAGACCTAGCGTTATTTTCCAGCAGGGCTGCAATATAAGCCCTAGTTTAAAATGCTTGTAAAATCCTATGATCCACTCTATTACAGTAGTTTATAATGTACGATGTGTGTGTTTCTGTAATATAATTGTGCCAAATACCTTCGGTACAGTGTCGCTCGGCACACAGCTGACCTCTCGCTGCTCTCCTCTTCTTCTCCCAGCTGTCAGATCTCGGGCCCCCCCCCCCCTCCCTCTGCAATGCTCGGAGCAGGGAAGAGAGCTCCGGATGGTCACGGAAGCGCCGAGCGGCGTTTTAACGAAGTCATTTAGCACAATTATAGTACAGATACACACACATTATATACTACTGTAATAGAGTGGATTATAGGATTTTACAAGCATTCCTACTCAGTTCACACTGGCGATTCCTCACATGCAGGGAGGGAGAGGGGGAGAGAAGACAACACATTACATGGTAAGACCTACCCCGAAAATAAGCCCTACTGTGTCTTTTTTTGCCAAAATTAATATAAGACCCAGGCTTATTTTCGGGGGAAACACGGTATATGTTTGTTAAAGAGTAGAGTGCGCGGTTCACTTAATTAAAAAAAAAAGTTCTAACTTTAGCGTGTTCAGTTAAACGAGAAGAACCCACCTAGGTAAGTATGATGGGTTTTTTTCCCCCATCATACTTACCTAGGTGGATGCAGCATTGGTCCGATGCTGCATCTGTTCCCCGGCGCCTCTACACTGAGAACCGAGCGATCGAACATCGTTGATGGCTCGGTTCTCTCAGCTCCCGAGAAGAGAGCTGCTGACTGTCAATCAGCATCTCTCCGCTCTGCTCCTCCACGCTCACTGGAGCGCTGAGCTGTGGAGGGGCGGGGAGCAGCCATCTCAGGCTCTCAGCGTCTGATTCCTGTAACGTCAGCAGAGAGCGAACTTCGGTCCACTCTCTGCTGAAAACGGGTCAAAATTAATTGCACTCCTGTGAACCCATAGGAGAAGCCCAGCCAAATGGACTTTAACCTTCCTAGCGGTATTACCGAGGTTTGGCTCAGGGTGAATTTTCAATACCAAAAGTGGTAACCACGAGCCACACTCAGGATTGCATCGCAGGATCCAAGCAAAGTTACTTACCTTGTCCCCAGGATCCTGTGATGTCCTCCCGCTGTGTCTGCGGGCTTGGTCCTCCGCCCGACATACTGTGTGCTGGGCTCTGTTCCCTGCGAGCATCGCGATGCATGGGGGCGGAGCCCAGCGCCAAATTCAAAAAGTGCAAAAAACATAACACATACAGTGCACTGTAATCTGTAAGATTACATTACTGTATCAAATCATTTCCCATCCCTTTTTGTCCCTAGTGCTTTGCCCAGTGCCCTGCATGCACTTTTATATTATATATGCCATTCTTTCTTCCTGGAAACTTGAGAATGTCCAAGGCATCCAAAAAGCGTCCCTTTACGTCAAAAGCGGTTTTTGACCAGCTAGAAAACAGCTATAGTAAATAAGAACCACTTGCAGAATTGAGCGATAGTGTTTCGTGGGGAAATTTGTCATCAGACACTGAAAGTGGCGACTGAGCAAATTTCAGTGTTTTTGACTTGATTACTTTATTGAATACATTTTTTAATTATTATTATTATTATTTTTGATATTTGTTTATAGTTATTTATTATATTATAATTTATGTGTTTCAAAATGTATCATACCCGGAATGTCTACTAGACTCTTGTTTGGACAGATTTAGGTGAGTTGTTCCTAAGAATTACAGGCCTACAATATAAAACGCCAAATTTCTATGCAAAACAATGTACCGCTTTTAGACGCAAAAATCTGACATAATCACACCGCCAGGGAGGTTAAAGTGCTTGTAAAGTCTTGTTTTTTTCCTATAAAAATAATAAACATGTTATACTTACCTACTCTGTTGCAGTTGGATTTGCACAGAGCAGCCCAGATCCTCCTCTTCCAGGGTCCCTCTTCTGTGATCCTGGCCCCTCCCTCCTGTTCTGTGCCCCCACAGCAAGCAGCTTGCTATGGGGGCACCCGAGCCGAGTCACAGCTCCCTGTGTCCGTTTAGACATGGAGCCCCGGCCCGCCCCTCTCTCCCCTGATTGGCTAGCTGTCTTTGATTGACAGCAGCAGCAGCCAATGATGATGCTGCTGTGTCTCAACCAATGAGGAGTGAGAATCTTGGACAGCTGAGACACACGTGGACAAAGATGGGGCTCAGGTAAGTAGTTAGTGGGGCTGAGGGGGGCTGCTGCACACAGAAGGCTTTTTATCTTAATGTATTGAATGCATTAAGATAAAACAAAATCTTCTGCTTTTACATCCACTTTAAGCTTTGACAAAAAAAAAACTGGAAGCTGATTGGTTTCCATGCAGAGCTGCACCAGATTTTGCACTCTCCAGTTAGTAAATCAATCCCAGTGGCTCTAACATTAAAGCGGTAGTTTTTTTTTTCCTAAATCCTGCAGGGTATAGCCATAATGTGCTAGTATGCATTGCATACTGGCATATTATGTGAAACTTACCTTAGAACAAACCCCTCCAGTGATGTGTTGTCACCAATAAAGAAGCTTCCATCTTCACCCAGTCTTCCTTTCGGGTTCACGGACTCCGGCTGTGTTAGTGGCCGGAGCCGTGATGACACAGTGTGCCGTTCCTTCAGAGCACATGCGCCGGTGACGTCACCAGTTGCATCAAAAGTAAATATCTAAAACCCCTTTCAGGCTTTTATTGTTGTCTTTGTCCTGCTAGGAAGATTATCCCAGTCAATCTTCCCCAGTTATTCTTGTCACTAGAATAGGATGTGACTAGTAAACTTACAATGGGGGCACCTGTCCTTGTAATACCTGACTTCACTTTGGTGAGATCTCCTCTCACTCCTTGTTCTGTTTTCAGGACAGGAGATGAAAGGAAATATCCCCAATGGGACATAGATCAGAAATACACTCATAGGGATTGCTTTTTGTTTTGACTGAAGATACACTGTAATTTAGCTCTGAGGAGTTAGTAAGCAAAAACTCTCCACATTTCTCCCATGTAGATCCCATGTACTGTATGTTTGTGCCCCTGGAATGACTCTGAAATATGGAGCATGGCAGGCAGTTTTATGTAATACTATGTATGAGATATAATATGAGTAACCCAGCTGTCTCCACATTGCAGTGATGCACTTGACTTTAACTATGGGTTGTGTCTGCTGAGGATGAAAGATGGCTTGAACATGTCTCGTGTCATGCAAGCTCACAGTAAGTGGCCAGAGACATATCCACTTCCTTTTTGTAACTCACACCTGGATACCCCGTGCTGTAATATTTGCAGATATGTGTTGTGTTTTTATAAATCTTTCTACTTAAAATTCTATTGTTCTCTGCAGTCAATCCTGTGTTTCAACAAATGGAGGAACCTAAATTGAAAGAAGCGGAAAATGGATCTGTCTGTATGACACAAGAAACATGTGAGTCTGAGATATTTAAACTTTGGTGAATATCACAGATGGAGACACTCCTTTCTTAAACTTTATGTACTCCAATGAAGAAGTGTCAGTCATTCCGGTGTCATTCATTCCCTGAGTGTGGTGCTTTCAGTAGCCACTGTGAATTGCAGTGGAATGTTATGAGTGAAATATGGGGACTTCCATTTCTTATCCCTCCTTCTACTCCTGCTTTAGATCAAATGTTTAGATCAGCCTTTCTTAGCCTTGAAGGAACCCTGGAAATAACTTTTCAGTATTGTGTAACCCCTGTTAAAAAGTACTATATCTAGTATATCTTCTATATCTATTAAATCCTGTAATTCTCTAATGGGAATGAGCACCCTATGGCTTTCACATCCTAGCAGCAAGGCAGGAAGTGGTGATTGCTAAATGACAGTTTTTGGCCAGGTTTTCAGGGGGAACCCGAATGGCCTACAGGAATGACACACAAAATGATTGAACATTTTACAAAGTGCTATAATCTGTTTTTCTGCAAATAATGAGACACTGTCAACTTGCAAATTCAGGACAAAGTGACAGTGTATGTGTAAAATCTATGCCTTGACCACTTGATACCTCTGCAGTGCTTCCCCACTGCTTCTTCGTATGTTATGCATATTGCTCAAAAACCTGGAGTCCCATGAATTGGATAGGGTTTTCATGAGGGTGCACTGGGGGCATTCTCAGCAAAGCTTTTGCCAGTGTCCAATCATCTTAAGGCAGCCTGCACTTAATCCTGGTCTATGAATACAAGTCCTGTGTCCTCTGCTGTACAATTAGGATATAATTTTGTTGTTTTGGGGTTTAAGATCAGTTTAATGGTTTTGATAATTCCCAATTTTAAAGCAATATCCTGCTTTCTATTACATTATAGTTCCTTCAATATAATGTTTGCAAGGCTAGCATCTTCAATCCTAAATACTGCCTATATCACAACAAAACTATCCTCTTTTACTGCTCAACGGCCTCATGGAATCCACTATGATCCCATACAAAGCTGATAAGCATCTAGGTTACTGAATGTAAAATGCTGATGTATATAATTCTTCTTTATTTGCAGTGGATCCTGAGGCTGTAACTGCTGAACAACAGGCAAGCACCATCTTCCAACTCAACCAAGGAAAGAAGACAATTGATGTATATTGGTTATTTGATGATGGAGGTTAGTGACACCTATCGCTTCAAGCATGTTACCTCCAAAATCATTGACACTGTAATATTGTCTTTCTTCCTCCCCCTTCCTGATCTCTTTTACATAGGTTTATATGCTAAACTGAGTTATATATACAAGTATATGAAATGAACTTGAGAAGTGTTAAGCTGACAATATATATGAATCGAAATGCGGCTGGTTCAGCAGGGACTTGCCAAATTTTGACTCATGTATGGGCAGGCTGGTTGCACACACCCTGTCAGGCTTTTCCCGATTGATCAGTACCGCCAGCTATAGCCAACAGCGCTGATCAGTGTATTCTGACAGCAGGAAAGTCTACCGCCCATCAGAATACAATAACTCAGTGGAAGTTATTCCCCAATCCAATCCATCAAGTGTATGAATGGTGGAATCGGATCATCTTTGTTTGAACAAAAGACCTGAATAAATGGGCTAATCAGCACAAAAAAACTAAACTACTTCAACATCTTGTCAAGGCACCACAGTAAAATACGGTCTCGGAGTTTTACTTGCCCTAAATTTTGGTAAAAGTCTGGGGATTTCTGAAACATGTCGCCATGTTGACAAAATGTTTTGGCGTTAATGGTGGTTTTTGAGGGTAAAACGATTCCTGAGGAATAGAAGTTCCTTTTACCATACAATTCTAGCCACTCATTAGCCGGGAAAAAATACATAGTGACAGAGCAAAGATAACAAATATTGAAATAAAAAAAAAAAAAAAATAATGCAAAGACCATGCAAAGAAATTACCCCAAACATAACCACCACCTACCCCCAGCCCCGAACTCCCCCGACCTCAAAAAAAAAAAAAAAAAAACAGCTAAGAAAATTGTACATGTCTTTTGGGAGTAAAGTTTGCCAAAGAAGTTTGGGAACTTTGTGGCAAAATCAATTCAGCCAAAATCACCCCACTTATTCCTAATGACCACCCATGTTGTAGCATGACAAGGGAGACGCCAAAAAAGAACAGAGATCTTGTCATTGCAATCCACATAACATATGCAGGGCTTCCTTAATTGAAAGCATTTTTTAAATTAATGTTGGGGATCAAAGTAAGATATATATTTCTATATAAATAAATTTTAGCAAATAAAATAATATTACTCTACTTGATCAGCATCAGCTTTCAGTAACATTCAGAAAAGGCAATTACTGAAGTCACATGACAGTTATATTTATCTGGCAGGTCTAACTCTGCTTATCCCCTACCTACTGAGCCGCAAGAAACGATGGGCAAATGTCAAAATTCGAGTATTTGTGGGAGGACAGATCAATAGACTGGATGAAGAGCGCAAAGCGTAAGATATTTTCGTATGCAATATTATTATTGTTGGGGTAACACCACATTTAATATAAACACCACAGTGAACAGAATATGTACTGTATATAGAAGTTATAACTTTAATATATTGTCCTAACCTATGATCTTTTGTATTACAGGATGATCGCTCTGCTCAGTCAATTCAGAATTATATTCCATGAAGTGCATGTTCTGCCAGATATCAACCAAAAGCCTCGGCCTGAGCAGTAAGAACAGTATATATATATATTTTTCAGGGTCAGTGATGAGCTTAGAAGGAGCACTGTGTTCTCCTCTCCTCCTAGGATTTCATATGTCACTAAAAACATCCAGAGCAGTAAAAATTTAAACAGAACAATCTACAGTCCCTTGATACATAATTTAAATAAACCTGCAGTTATATTTTTCCTTGCCAAGTAGTTAATACTTAAAGCGATTTACTTTCAAATTGGTTATTTGGGATTATTATCATTTTATTGTCTTTTTTTTTTTTCATTTTGTTCCTCTGTAACACAAAATTTCTGGTTAAAATCTATTTTTATACTTCACCAAAACCTCCATACCAAAGCCAGGTGATAGAAGCTTATTATGCCAATATATGCATCTGTTTTTTCATAAATATTAAAAAAAAAAACTTAACACCTTCCCGCCCGGCCTATAGCAGATTGACAGCCGGGCGGGACTTTCCTACTTATGAATGGACGTCATTCGATAGTCTCTCAGAAGGCACCGCTTGTGCGGCTGTGAGGCAGCGCAGCAGCGCGGTCTGCCACTGGCTGATCACTATACCGGCCCGCTGCCAGTGTCATGTGATCGCTGTGATCAATCATGCCATGCCTTTCATGCCATCCATTGTATACAATTCTGTTGATAGCTCTGATTGGTCACAGTAATCACATGGTACAGACAGGGCCAATCACAGATAATCACAACAAAAGACACAGAATTAATCAGTTTGATTTCGTAAAAATGTTTGCTTTGCACCAATGAAATTCATTGGTATAAGCAATCATAATGTGTAAAATATATATCCTGATTTACTTCTTCAGAGTAGTACAGTGTTATTATGGTAACACTATTGCTCTGGTCATAGTGGTAAAAAAAAAAATCTTAAAAAATAAAAAATAAAAACATTAAAAAAATTACTATTACATTTTTTTTTTTTTTTACATACTGTCAGCAGTCAATGTTCCTGATCACTGCCACACTAGTTATATGATAAGGCTGTACTGCACTGATGACAGTATGTGAAAAAAAAAACAAAAAACAGTTGTGAAAATTTTTTTTAATTTCTTCATTTTCCAAAAAATTGTGGCAAAAAAAACTACAGCTTCAGAAAACCCCCCATGCCTCTTACTAAATACCTTGTACCGTCTACTTTCACAAAATGGGTAATTTGGGGGATATTTGTACTGTCCTGGCATTTTTGGGCCTCAAGAAATGGGTACATCAGGATTCATCGTTTTTAAGATATATATCCCATAGTTTGTGGACTCTATCACTTTCCTACAGACTAAATAATATACACAGATTTGGGTTATTTTCACCATCAAGGAAATGTAGCAAAAATTGTTTATTTAACAAAAAATAAAAAACTCAGTGGTGATTAAATACCAAAAGAAAGCTCTCTTTGTGAAAAAGAAAATTGTCTGGTATCTAGCTATTGTACTGTCACTGCTGTGTGACAACACTGCTCCTACTTAGAGAGCTGCTAATGCAATGTTGTCACTAATACAGGAAGTTGCTATAACTGTCAGGATCAACAGGATTGAAAAAAAAAGGAATGAAAACAAATATATAACCTGGATCAAATGCAATTTAAATTACAATGTTGGGCATTTTTAAACTTAGAGTTCAGATACATTTATAACATTGAGGAGCTCCCACTCTCAGAAGTGCTGAGAAGGAGGTGCTGACACCTACAGTCGTACCATCACTCTGGTGATCTTTACTAGAAGGCCAAATAGGCAGGAGGCGGGGAAGATTCTGAAGAGGAACAGGCATACAGCTTAAGCAATGTAGCCATAGTACTCAGAGGGCTCACAGGTGTTATTCTTTATGTTTTAGAGCATGGGGGCAAAGAATGCAATAATTACACCTTACATTAAAGGGGTTGTAAACCCTCGTGTTTTTTCACCTAAATTCATTAAGGTGAAAAAACTTCTGACACTGGTCGCCCCCCCCCCGAGTCCGAGTCCGCCATTCATGTCTGTGGATGCAAATGCTGGACTTGGGAGCACCCTGCAAGGTAAACCCCTCAGGAGAGCGCTTCTCCCAGAGGGTTATCTGATGTGGGGAGGAGCCGCGAGAGACATCGAGGGACCCCAGAAGAGGATGTTCGGGGCCACTCTGTGCAAAACGAGCTGCACAGTGGAGGTAAATATACCATGTTTGTTATTTTTAAAAAATAAAAAACTATCCTTTACAATCACTTTAATGTTCTTCCTTTATTGATAGTGTGAAGCGTTTTGAAGATCTTATTGCTCCTTACATGCTGAATGATGGTTTTAAAGAAGAACTTCTAGTAAATGAGATGAGGCGTGATTGCCCCTGGAAGATCTCAGATGAAGAATTCAAAAAGAACAGAGCAAAGGTCTGAATGAAGAAAAAAAAATATTTGTGTTGTATAATGAGTGGCTGGGTTCACACTTGTGCGATGATAGACATTGCATGTGATTTGCACCACATTACTGTGCAGATCAGATGCAATGTCTGTTGTATGGCTCAAATCGCATCGCATTTTCACCAAAATGGTGCAGGACCCTTTTTTTGGTCCGCACTGGAATCAGATCGCATGGGTGTTCACACCTAGGCGATCCGATTCCTGTACCATTTGACAGTTCGCGATGCGATCTGCGAACCGATCTGGGGGTGTCATTAACTTTACATTGACACCCCCAGCAGTTCGCAAATGGCAGTGTGAACTGCCTGCGAATCATATGCGATGTGGGAACCCACACAGGATTCGCGCTGGTCCCACCATCGCATATATGTGAGCCGGGACTTAAAGTGGATCTGAACTCCAATAAATAGATAAAGAGTTTAAAATGGTAATTATGTGTAAGCAATACCTTGAAAAATGTACCCTTTTTTTGAAATTTTGCCTAAATAAAGCAGAGAACTTCCTGATATGTGAGAGTACCTAGCGTCTCATAGCTCTATATCTGCAATGTGAGATCTAAGGCACTGTCGCCTCTGACTGCTGGTCTCAGGAGATTTGGTGGTGGCACTAGTGTGCTGCTGACTGTTCTCCTTGCTAGAGGCTCTGACATGAGGAATCAAAGCTCTGCCTTAAACAAGATGGCACCTTCACACAGAGACCCTGTGCACAACATGGTATGGTAAGTCAGTAATGGGGTTAGGATCCTGTGCAGGAAGACAGGCAATACTGGTGGCTAGTCCTTTGCACTCTGCCTGCCTTTTTGGGCACAGTTTCCACAGTTCAGATATTGACTAGATTGACTCCTAGCTAGAATAGTAAAATGCCACTAACAAATTCGGAATTTGTCACTGTAAGGCAAACTTAGCCGGCCCTTAGGTAATCCACATGTCAAGATGCATTGTGTACTTTAGGAGAAAGTATACAGTAAGAACTTCCAAGCTGGATTATAATAGGTGGAGGGATAAAAAGTTCAAAATTGCCAGAGACATGTTTAAGAATATGTAAACCTAACATTTCATATTCTTGATTTGTGTACTTTACAATGTACTTGTATGAGAAAGTATCCTGTTCTCTTTGAATTGCTTCTTTTGTGTGAAATCCCTGGTGTTCCTGCAAATCCCTCTGCTTTCCGATTAAAATCTGACCATGCTAAGCAGGAGAGCACACGGTGGTCAGTGCTCTTGCTTTGGTGGGAACTGAGCATGCTCTCCTCCAATGCTCAGGCTTATCCTGACATGCCCCCCATTGCACAGTCATTCACTGGGAAGATCAGAGTGCTGCTGCTTCTGCCTCAGCTCTTATGCAGAACCGAGGGAAGGTGATCACTTATAAAAAAAGGGAGCAAAAGGGTATCTAGAATGTTTTTTTTATAGCCATCGATAGCGGCTTGTGCTCCATATTTTTTTTTTTTTCGTGGCAAACAAACCACTCGCGCCCCCTCCCTGGTCTGTCAGTCAAACCCCGCCCTGAGCCGACCCTTTTTTCTTAAGCCAATTAGAGCCTCAGGCTCCTATCATGTGCTTAAAAAAACCCATTGAGATCCATGCGTCCGGTGCCCTGCATGTAGATTAGGGACCGGGCACATGGATTAGGGGGGCTGCGCCCCTAATGGAGCGGCTGCCACTGGTAGCTATTCACAAATGTTTTGCCTTTCATTTATATTTTAAACTGAATGGGTTGTTTTCCAAGGTGAGGATTTACAATCACTTTAATGATTACCATGTCTGCAGAATGTATCTGTTTTTTTTGTATCATTTACTGATGCGCATTTCAGACACATATACAGTAGTATAAGCCCTGATAATGAGTTACATTCTCTGTTCCTTTCTGTATAGTCTATGAGACAGGTCAGACTGAATGAAGTCTTGTTGGATTATTCTCGAGATGCTGCTCTTATTGTCATGTGAGTATAATAGACCTCTACAATAGGACACTCAAGTACTTGAGAAGGACAATATGCACCTTCAAGTCTCTTTTCCAGGATTCTTTGGCCAAATGTGGCAGAAAGCATGTTTGTAATGCATTGAGGTTTTTGTTTTCTTGGGGTAACTTGTGAAACCAGATGTAAAAATGTAATCTTAAGAAAAAATCAAACATGAAAGTTATTCGTCATGATTGCCTGGTCTACAGGAGGAAAAAGACAGTCAAAGACTGGAAGAAAAACATTTTTTTCTTAGTGCTTGCTAGCAGGGGCCTAACTAGAAATATCAGGGCCCCATAGCAAAATGTTGTATGGGGCCCTCCTGCAAACAGCCCCCCCACAGCTGCCCTAGTGTCAATGCAGCGTGACCTGTGCCACATATAGCGTGACCTGTGCCCAATGCAGCGTGACCTGTGCCCGATGCAGCGTGACCTGTGCCCCATACAGCGTGACCTGTGCCCAATGCAGCGTGACCTGTGCCACATATAGTGTGACCTGTGCCCAATGCAGCGTGACCTGTGCCCAATGCAGCGTGACCTGTGCCCCATACAGCGTGACCTGTGCCCAATGCAGCGTGACCTGTGCCCCATACAATGTGACCCGTGCCCCATACAGCATGACCTGTGCCCCATGCAGCGTGACCTGTGCCCCATACAACGTGACCTGTGCCCCATGCAGCGTGACCTGTGCCCCATGCAGCGTGACCTGTGCCCCATGCAGCGTGACCTGTGCCCCATACAATGTGACCTGTGCCCCATACAGCGTGACCTGTGCCCCATGCAGCGTGACCTGTGCCCCATGCAGCGTGACCTGTGCCCCATACAACGTGACCTGTGCCCAATGCAGCGTGACCTGTGCCCAATACAGCCTGGTCTGCCTGTGCCCCATACAGCCTCACCTGTGCAGAGGAAGAGGCAAGCCACCCTGATCAGCAGAGAGCGGGATTGCCCGCTGTAATAGCTTTCATTTGAATTTCCCGTCTTCCTGGGGCTCATCGTCACATAGCCCCACCTCTTGGCCTGACGCCTTTGATGACGTCACACATTTGATTGGCGTTCTGTCTATCAAAGGCGCCGGGCCAAGAGGTGGAGCTATGTGACGTGAGCCCCGGGAACACTGGAAGTTCTAATGAAAGCTATTACATCGGGCAATTTAGCTCTCTGTTGATCCGGGTGGCTTGCCTCTTCCTCTGCACAGGTGAGGCTGTATGGGGCACAGGCAGAACAGGCTGTATTGGGCACAGGTCACGCTGCATTGGGCACAGGTCACAGCTTGCCTCTTCCTCTCCTCTCTCTTCTCCTGGCTGGGAGACTGTGCCGGCGGTGCTCTCATCCTCACTGGGCCCCACTTGGCTGCGAGCCCCATAGCGCCCGCATGGGTCGCTATGGTGGTAGTTACGCCCTTGCTTGCTAGGAAGAGTCACCAATCCAAAATGCCATTATGTAAAGACAAGGGTGCCAGAGTGTAGAATTGAAAGTGGCAGTTATAGTAAATATTAGTATAAAGAAGGTATGACTTTGCTAGACCTTCATTTAGCAATAAAGTTCAGGGGCATCTACATGGAAAGATGTGTGGAAGCTCAGGCCCCATCCAAGTTGGAACCAGGAGCTTGTGCATTCCAATATCTATGCTGACTTAACCTTTTTGATGGACATTCTATGTCAAAAGGGTGCTAGCCCCTGCTCCTTTTATTGACAGAAGAAAACCTGGGAACAAAGACAATAGGATTCATTTACTAAAGGCAAATGTACTGGGCACTGAAAGTGAACTTGCTCCAGAGCTTAGTAAAGGAGATAAAGCTTCACTTTGCAAAGAATACTCAATCACATACAAGGAAAATAAAAAAAAAAAAACAGCATTTTTGATTGCACATGATTGGATGATAGAAATCAGTGGCGCTTCCCCTCATTTCAGAGCTCCCCCTGAGATCTAGAGAAAATGCACTTGCACAGTATATTTGCCTTTAGTAAGTAAACCTCAGTGTGTACATCAAAGTAGACGCATCTTGGGCAGCTTATGGTCCCAGAATAAGCCAAGTAAGCATCAACAGGATATCTGGAATCACAGAGCAGGCAATCAACACTAAAGGCCGGTTCCCACTGCTGCGATTTCATACATCGCATGTGATTTGCACCGCACTGTTGTGCAAATCACATGCAATGTCTGTGCGATGAAAATTCAGCCATACATCTAGTATGGCTGAATTCACATCACATTCGGACCAAATTCGCACCAGAATTTAATCTAATTTCTATCCGAATTGACAGTTTTCACTGTGATATGCGAACCAATCTAGGGGTGTCATTACCTTTGTATTGACACTCCCAGCGGTTCACATAGGGCAGTGTGAACTGCCTGCGGGTTGTATGCGATGCGGCAACCCGCACTGAGCTCACAGGGTTCTCGCATTGTAGCGCTTGTGAACCGAGCCTAAACTATAATCAGAACAGAAGGCAAGATAAAAGATAAAAGCTTAAAACATTAGACAACCACCCCCCTACACCCCCTCTCCGCCGGTCGGTCCGGCATTTACCCCATCTAGACATCAGACAGCAGACAGCGAGCATTGGGCAGTGGCTCCTGTGTCCCTTTCTCCCATGACTGCGGCTGTGTGTCTCCTCCCCTCCTCCTAGGCGTCCAATACGATCACCTATCCTTTCAGCCAATCGGGTGATGGGTCCTAATTGGCCGGGAAGAGAGTCAGTGTTAGAATAGCGATTGTAATACACCTGGGTGGACTGTGAGTGCATTCTCTGTGCCCAGAGTCCACCCTATTTTTAAGCCTTTTAGAGCCTTTGGCTCTAATCAGTGCTTCAAAAAACACCCCTGCCATTGTAATTCATGCACCCGGCGTCCTGCAAGAAAGGAAGCATGGATGGGGGGGAGGCGGCATGGATAAGGGGCGGCGCCTGTGTGCCCTTAGGCTCCATTCACACTAGCGCGTTTTTTGATGCATTTTGCATTTTGCAGAAATGCACGGGAATTTTTTAACATGGGTTCCTATGGAACATGTTCACATCAATGCCTTTTTGTTTCTCTGCATTTTTGGAAAGGGTCAGGGACTTTTTTTCATGCAAAATGCAGCGTTTTGCATGTAATAGAATTCAATGGACAAGCATCAAAAACGCAAGTGCACCGTTTTTGCAGCGTTTTTGGTGCGTTTTTGCCGTTTTTTTTTTTTGTTTTTTTTAAGACTGTAAAAAAAAATGTAAAAAAAAAAAAAACCGCAAATCGCGGCAAAATCGCGGCAAAAACGTGGCTCAAAAACGTGGCAAGCATGAAAAAAAAACCTCCAAAAACGCTCAAAAGCAACATGCATAGGTGTGAATCGAGCCTAAATGGACGGGCCGCCCCTGTTGGTCATACTGCGATTGCAGACCTGGTCAGATAGGAACACATCTGCTTGAACATAAGACAATTTTCCACTAAAGGTAGATCTTGATAACTTACTAAAGCAACTGCATTGGTCCATTGTGATTCTGGGTGCACTTGTAGTTTAAAATAGCATTTTCAGGTGGCTGTTAATGGATCTTTGTGTAAATGTACATGCATAGATGTTCCTTAGCCCATGAGAGATAGTGACATTCGTTTTCTAGTCTGTATTTATTACAGGTATTTTTTTTTTCTCTTTTGCAGAACAATGCCCATTGCCAGGAAGGGAAAAACTCCCAGTTCACTCTACATGGCCTGGTTGGAAACACTGTCCCAAGACCTAAGACCACCTGTCCTACTGGTCAGAGGAAACCAGAAAAATGTTCTTACTATGTACTGTCAGTAACATGTGAACCAATACTATCTCCAGATTCCAAGAAGAGCAAGTAAAAGAGGATAAAGATGGAGAAATATGAGCATTCCATTTATAGATCTCTAAATGTAAAAATTGTAACAGTCTTCAAAATTTACACCTATACAGAGACATTGTAATAGACCAAACTGCTATGTAGAAAAAAAAGACACCCACTTATGTATTGTATTCTATACGTCTGAACACTGGATAAATCTTTAGACATCCTTTCTAGTATAAAGCATTGTGTACTGTTTTATTATTAATATTGTTTGGCTTTATATTGGACAATTTTTATAAAGGTTGGCTCATTATACAGTTGTGCACTGATACAAGGTAAGGGTAAACTATTTTGTTTTCTCTTGGTCATCATAGCTTCTGTTTAGCAATTGTCATAAATATGTGAAAAAAGTAGGACCTGTGAAAATGCAGGTCCCACCACTTGTCTGAATAAATATAGGCAGTGTAATCACTGTCATTAAAAATCTTTCTGGCATCTATCCTTACTATTAGCACCATTGTCTATCTTTATGCTAAGTCCAGCTTACACTAAGGCTGGATTCACACCTATGCATTTTTAGTGCTTTTTGCATTTTGCAGATTTGCACTACAGCCCATTTAACATGGTTTCCTTTGGAAAACGTTCTGTAGAGCAAATCTGCAAAAAGCACTAAAAATGCATAGGTGTGAATCAGGCCTTATAGGATATGCTTATAAAGTAGTGAATCTGACATTTAACAAACATTCACTGCAGGTGAATCTTCCTGGTGCATGTGTTTTAACCACTTGCGGACCACCCACCATAGATATACTGCAGCAGGGAGGCCACTCTGTGGCAGATCACGTACCTAGTACGTGATCCCAAACTTCCGGGTCTGGGGTGCACACGCTGACCGCCGGCACCCGCCAATTCTTTGGTACAGAGGGAGAACAGGGATCTGCCTATGTAAACAAGGCAGATCGCCATTCTGTCAGTACACAAGGCATGGTTCCTGTGTCTCTGCAAAGCAGGGGCACCGATTTATGCCTTCTCCTAGTACAGGCACCTCCCCCACAGTAAGAAAACACCAGCTAGGCACACAGTTAATAATTTGATCTCCTCTGATGTTAACCCCTTCCCTGCCAGTGTCATTAGGACAGTGATAGTTCATATTTTTTAGCACTGATCACTGTATTAGTATCACTGGTCCCCAAAAAGTGTCAGTTAGTGTCTAATTTGTCCGCCCCAATATCGCAGTCCCACTATAAACCGCCATTACTAGAATTTAAAAAAGTTTAAATATTCCATAGTTTGTAGACACTATAACTTTTGCGCAAACCAATCAATATACACTTATTGGGATTTTTTTACCGCAAATATGTAGCCAAATACATATTGGCCTAAATTGATAAAGAAATTTGATTTTTAAATTTTTTTTTTTTGGATGTGTTTTATAGCAGAAAGTAAAAAATATTGTTTTGGGGTTTTTTTTCAAAATTGTCGGTCTATTTTTGTTTATAGCGAAAAAAATAAAAACCCCAGAGGTGATCAAATACCACTAAAAGAAAGCTCTATTTGTGTGGGGAAAATAAGGACATACATTTTATTTGGGTACAGCATTGCACGACCGCGCAATTGTCAGTTAAAATAACGCAATGCCATATCGCAAAAAAAAGGCCTGGTCTTGAAGGGGGTAAATCTTACAGTGGGCAAAGGGCTAAATAACAGTAATTGATTCACCACCAGTGACTATTTGGTGAAAGTCACATTCGCTGCTACATAAATATGTTGCTTCAAATGTACTGTTGCTGAAGCAGACAAATTAGCTATGCCCTTATAGATCATATTTTACATAAAAGTACACACATTTGGCTTTTCTATACTTGCATATGAACAGATTATTACCAGTAGAGAAGCAGAGACACTTATTATCTTCACCAACTTTGTCCATCGGAACTTGGAACTAAACAATAAAGGCTTAATTACAATAATTGTAACAGCAATCATACCCAGGAATATAAAAGCTGTCTATAATCACAATGCAATTATACTGAAGCAAACAAAAAGAGTTTGAGGTTTGTCATTTACTCAGTATGCATGTTTGTACTTATAATGGAGCCATTGAAATTCTGACTTTGAGGGAATTTTAAATCAATATTATTATGACTAACAAAGTATGAGGCTTGCCATAAGTAAAAACTGCTGCTACTGAGCCCTGTAAAATTTATGGATATTTCATGTCATTATAGACTGTGGGGAGTCTGTTGTTTTATTTAGATAGACCCTGTCGGGTTACTTGCATTAAGATACTAGGATCATCAAGGCATACAAAACTCAGCAGCATTGCTAAGCATCCAGTGATGCTCACATATGTAATGAACAAATTTGTCTGCGTGCAGAGATAAAATTACAACTCATGCACAGAAGATTATTTTTTATAAATCAGCACATTGTTGTCAAAATTCTATCTCTGAGCTCTTCAGGCAGTTCCTTTTGACCTCATGATTCTCATTTGCTCTGACATGCACTGTGCGCTGTAAGGTCTTATATAGACAGGTGTGGGGCTTTCCTAATCAAGTCCAATCAGTATAATCAAACACAGCTGAACCCAAATGAAGGTGTAGAACCATCTCAAGGATGATCAGAAGAAATGGACAGCACCTGAGTTAACTATTTGAGTGTCACAGCAAAGGGTCTGAATACTTAGGAGCATGTGATATTTCAGTTTTTCTTTTTTAATAAATTTGCAAAAATTTCAACAATTCTGTGTTTTTCTGTCAATATGGGGTGCTGTGTGTACATTAATGAGGAAAAAAATGAACTTAAATGATTTTAGCAAATGGCTGCAATATAACAAAGAGTGAAAAATTTAAGGGGGTCTGAATACTTTCCGTCCCCACTGTGTACAGAGACATTGTAATAGACAAAACTGCTATGTAGAAAAAAAGACACCCACTTATGTATTGTATTCTATACGTCTGAACACTGTATAAATCTTTAGGCATCCTTTCCAGCATAAAGCATTGTGTACTGTTTTGTATATTATTAATATTGTTTGGCTTTATATTGGACAATTTTTATAAAGGTTGGCTCATTATACAGTTGTGCACTGATACAAGGTAAGGGTAAACTATTCTGTTTTCTCTTGGTCATCATAGCTTCTGTTTAGCAATTGTCATAAATATGTGAAAAAAGTAGGACCTGTGAAAATGCAGGTCCCACCACTTGTCTGAATAAATATAGGCAGTGAAATCACTGTCATAAAAAAAATCTTTCTGGCATCTATCCTTACTATTAGCACCATTGTCTATCTGTATGCTAAGTCCAGCTTACGCTAAGAGGGTATGCTTATAAAGCAGTGAATCTGACATTTAACAAACATTCACTGCAGGTGAATCTTCCTGGTGCATGTGTTTTAACCACTTGCGGACCATATTTCATGATATTTCATGTCATTATAGACTGTGGGGAGTCTGTTGTTTTATTTAGATAGACCCTGTCGGGTTACTTGCATTAAGGTACAAGGATCATCAAGGCATACAAAACTGAGCAGCACATTAGAAAATTTGGGGACCCCTGATTTTAACAAACAAAGAGCCAGTTAAATGCTCTTTACATTTTAACATGGTCAGACTGTGGGAGTAGACAATACCCCCCAGCACCCATGTTCAGTTGGATTAAATGATTTCCCTGGCTCAGCAGATCATGGCAGAATAAAAAATGCCCCATGGTCGGTGGTCAATGGGAGTAAAAAAAATTACAGTGTCTGTGGCCAGTGGGAAGAGGAAAATGCCCCACTGTTGTGTCAGTGGAAGGAACATTGCTCCATCATTAATGTCACTGGAAGGAATATTGCTCCATTGTTGGTGCCAGTGGAAGAAACACTGTCCCATCATAGGTATCACTAGGAGGAGTATTGCCCCAATGTTGGTGTTAGTGGGAGGAACAGTACCTTGTTGTTGTTTCAATAGAAGGAAGGAATGGCCGGTGCCCACAAATTGTTTCATTGTCCCATTTTTGATGGCAGTGGGAGAAGTAGTGCCCCATTGTTGGTGCTATTGGAAGAAATAGTACCCCATCATTGGTATCAGTGAGATGAATAGAACCCTATCATTGATGTCAGATGGAAGAATAATGCCCAATCAGTGTTGGTGGAAGAAACTTGCCCCATCAGTAGTATCAGTGGAAGGAATTGTGCCCCATCGTTGAGAAGAATATTGCCCCATTGTTGGTTTCAGTGGCAAGAATAGTGCTCCAATATTGGTGTCAGTGGGAAGAATAGTGTCCCATCTATGGTGTCAGTGGGATGAATAATGTCCCATCAATGGTGTCAGCGGAAGGAATTGTGCCCCATTGTTGAGAAGAATATTGCCCCATTGTTGGTGTCAGTTGCAGAAATAGTGCTCCATCATTGGTGTCAGTGGGAGGAATAGTGTCCAGCCGTTAGTGTCAGTGGGAGCAATAGTGTCCAATCATAGGTGTCAGTGGGAGGAATAGTGTCCCATCAATGGTGTCAGTGGGAGAAATTGTGCCCCAAGGGCCAGGTAAAGGCAGGTAACGTGCTGATATATTAAACTAAGGGCAATCAGCGCAAACAATAATATGTGTAAAAGAAAAAATATGCAAGCTGAACACTATAGGATTCACCAGCCTAAAGATACAATTATTAAAACAAAATTAGTGCAGCGCAAATGATGAAATGTTCTTTATAAACTCATGAATCAAGTACATTGATCTTGGAAGGAAAATGCTGATGTCGTTCCCACAAGCATCAATAATCGCCAAGCCAGTAGTAAAATGCGCTTACCGGACTAGGTGGACCCCTTAGTTATAGGAGGTCATAAGAGCCTGGGTTCCTTAAGGAACTAATTACGACCTGAATCTCTTGAGGACACTGATCATCAACATCCACCAGTGGTCCCATAGAGACTGAAACTGGTTAGTAGTAACGCTCTGTGGGTTTCATAATCGAATCCTCCAATGTGGCATACCATGAGGTGATAACAAGTGTCGACCCCAAAAACAGAAAAAGATCCTCTAAGTGTAAACCGTTTGGCATTTATTAAAAAATAAGTTAAAAGAGTGGTAACATGTAAAAAGCGCTCAACAGCGCAACTCGATAGCGGGTGACATCACAGGTGAAGCTCCGCCCCCGGCGTGGATTTAGTAACACTTTAAGTTCTGTCACTATTCTCCCAAGTCTGGGTGTAGTCTGCTCATATGTCAGCTAAAATACAGACTCAGTCCTTCAGAAAGGAAGAGGAAGGGGTCACAAAGCTCTCCATACATAACCATATTTGCCCTCCAGGCCACAGCAGCCACTGCTTTTAAATGTACTGAATAAATGTAACTACCTGCAAAATGGATAAAAGTAGGTACTAATGCGTGAATTTTTTTCAACTATATTTAATGTTTTCCTACATATATATAGATGTACAGTGTATGTATATGTGTGAGTGTGTATATATATATATATATATATTTATATATATATATATATATATATACACACACACAGTATCTCACAAAAGTGAGTACACACTTCACATTTTTGTAAATATTTTATTATATCTTTTCATGTGACAACACTGAAGAAATGACACTTTGCTACAATGTAAAGTAGTGAGTGTACAGCTTGTATAACAGTGTAAATTTGCTGTCCCCTCAAAATAACTCAACACACAGCCATTAATGTTTAAACCGCTGGCAACAAAAGTGAGTACACTCCTAAGTGAGAATGTCCAAAATGGGCCAAAAGTGTCAATATTTTGTGTGGCCCCCATTATTTTCCAGCACTGCCATAACCCTCTTGGGCATGGAGTTCACCAGAGCTTCACAGGTTGTTACTGGAGTCCTCTTCCATTCCTCTATGACGATATCATGGAGCTGGTGGATGTTAGAGACCTTGCCCTCCTCAACCATCCGTTTGAGGATGCCCCACAGATGCTCAATAGGGTTTAGGTCTTGAGACATGCTTGGCCAGTCCATCACCTTTACCCTCAGCTTCTTTAGCAAGGCAGTGGTCGTCTTGGAGGTGTGTTTATCGTTATCATGTTGGAATACGGCCCAATCTCCGAAAGGAGGCACTCATGCAGCCCCAGACCATGACCTTTCCACCACCATGCTTGACTGTAGGCAAGACACACTTGTCTTTGTACTCCTCACCTGGTTGCCGCCACACACACTTGGCACCATCTGAACCAAATAGGTTTATCTTGGTCTCATCAGACCACAGGACATCCACAATCCATGTCCTTTGTCTGCTTGTCTTCAGCAAACTGTTTGCGGGCCTTCTTGTGCATCATCTTTAGAAGAGGCTTCCTTCTGGGACAACAGCCATGCAGACCAATTTGATGCAGTGTGCAGCATATGGTCTGAGCACTGACAGGCTGACCCCCCACCCCTTCAACCTCTGCAGTAATGCTGGCAGCACTCATATGTCTATTTCCCAAAAACAACCTCTGGATATGACGCTGAGCATGTGCACTCAACTTCTTTGGTTGACCATGGTGAGGCCTGTTCTGAGTGGAACCTGTCCTGGTAAACTGATGTATGGTCTTGGCCACCGTGCTGCAGCTCAGTTTCAGAGTCTTGACAATCTTCTTATAGCCTAGGCCATCTTTATGTAGAGCAACAATTCTTTTTTTCAGATCCTCAGAGAGTTCTTTGTCATGAGGTGCCATGTTGAACTTCCAGTGACCAGTATGAGAGAGTTACAGTGATAACACCAAATTTAACACACCTGCTCCCCGTTCACACCTGAGACCTTGTAAGGCTAACGAGTCACATGACACAGGGGAAGGGAAAATGGCTAATTTGGCCAAATTTGGACATTTTCACTTAGGGGTGTACTCACTTTTGTTGCCAGCGGTTTAGACATTAATTAGTGTTGAGTTATTTTGAGGGGACAGCAAATTTACACTGTTATACAAGCTGTACACTCACTACTTTACATTGTAGCAAAGTATAATTTCTCCTGTGTTGTCACATGAAAAGATATAATAAAATATTTGCAAAAATGCAGGGGGTGTACACACTTTTGTGAGATACTGTATATATATATATATATATATATATATATATATATATATATATATATATATATATATATTTATATACTGAGGGGAAAAAAGTATTTGATCCCTTGCTTATTTTGTATGTTTGCCCACTGACAAAGAAATGATCAGTCTATATTTTTAATGGTTGGTTTATTTTAACAGTGAGAGACAGAATAACAACAAAAAAATCCAGAAAAACACATTTCAAAAAAGTTATAAATTGATTTGCATTTTAATGAGTGAAATAAATATTTGACCCCTTCGCAAAACATGACTTAGTACTTGGTGGCAAAAAACCTATTTGGCAATCACAGAGGTCAGACATTTCTTGTAGTTGGCCATCAAGTTTGCACACATCTCAGGGGGGATTTTGTCCCACTCCTCTTTGCAGATCTTCTCCAAGTCATTAAGGTTTCAAGTCTGACATTTTGGTAACTCGAACCTTCAGCTCCTTCCACATATTTTCTATGGGATTAAGATCTGCAGACTGGCTAGGTCACTCCAGGACCATAATGTGCTACTTCTTGAGCCACTTCTTTGTTGCCTTGGCCGTGTGTTTTGGGTCATTGTCATACTGGAAGACCCACGACCCATTATCTATGCCCTGGCTGAGGGAAGGAGGTTCTCACCCAAGATTTGATGGTACATGGCCCCGTCCATCATCCCTTTGATGTGGTGAAGTTGTCCTGTCCCCTTAAATAAAAACACCCCCAAAGCATAATGTTTCCATCTCCATGTTTGACTGTGGGGATGGTGTTTTTGGGGTCATAGGCAGCATTCCTCCTCCTCCAAACACGGCGAGTTGAGTTGATGCCAAAGAGCTTGATTTTGGACTCATGTGACCACAACCTCCATCCAGTTCTCCTCTGAATCATTCAGATGTTCATTAGAAAACTTCAGAGGGGCCTGTACATGTGCTTTCTTGAGCAGGGGGACCTTGCGGGCGCTGCAGAATTTCAGTCCTTCATGGCGTAATGTGTTACCAACCAGCAAGTCCATTTCTGAATGGCTCAAAAAAAAACCAAAATGAAGGTTTTGGAGTGGCTTAGTCAAAGTCTGGACTTAAATCCAATTGAGATGCTGTGGCACGACCTTAAATAGGCCGTTCATGCTGGAAAACTCTACAATGTGGCTGAATGAAAACAATTTCTCCAGTTTGTTTCACCATCAGATTAGCCCCTACCAATAGTGAAACCAAATGGCAGCGCTAAATCAATTAACCTAAATGAACAAGTGGATTAAAAATATTGCAAAAGTATGAGTATTTACTACATCAACAAAATAATAATGAATCCACAACACAGTGCACCAAATAATGTAAACCGTGTCCTAAAAAGAGTGCATGATCAATTAAGTGAATACGTGATCTGTAAAAGCAATAATGTGAAAAATCTTTTTAATAAACAACCAAAAAAAAAATGTGAAAAGTCCAAAAGTTGGTGATGAACAAATGGTGATATATATAAATATTTCTTTTGACGTTAATCCGTGACGTGATAAACTGAAGATCTTCAATAAATCAATCTTCCACCACACCTCTGTGATTCCAATCCCCTTAGGCGGACAAACTCACCAGCTCCTATTGCCTCACACTCTCGTGTTTGGCTATATGGCTTTAACCCACACAGAAGGGGTTAAAATAATGACCTCCGGTGGTCCAACGTTAAACATCCAGAGTTTTCTTTATTTGCTTTAAAAACAGGCAGCATAAGAGACCAGGAAGTCCAGGACACAATGCGCTCTACGGACCCAAAACCAGACGTCAGTGATGATGTGACCATTCTTGGCGCCGCCACTGACACTCCCATTAATCAACTAGCGCAAGCAGAACTGCAGTCCAGTGCATTTTTTTTTTCCTCCCATTTTTTTCTTAACCCTAAATAAGGACGCGTGTGTTCCAGTGCGTTTTTTGAGCATTTCAGTGCGTTTTTGATGCTTTTTACAGCGTTCCAGTACAGTTCAGTGCAGGAAAAATGCAGCATGTTCTACTTTTTTTTTGGAACTGCTAGCACTGGTGTGAACTATGCCATTAAAAACCATATAACCTACTTTCCATGCGTTTTTGATGCCGGAAAAAAATGCACTGGACGGCATGTGGTGTTAACTGGCCCTAAATAGGGACATGTGTGTTTCAGTGCATTTAGGTGCATTCCAGTGCGTTTTTGATGCGTTTTACAGCGTTCCAGAAAAAACGTAGAACATGCTGAATTTTTCCTGGACTGTACTGAAACACTGTAAAACGCATTCCTATGGAACACTTTCACAGCAATGCATTTTTGTGCCTCTGCATTTGGAAAGCGTCGGGGACTTTTTTTTCCCCATAAAATGCAGCATTTTGTATGTAATAAACTTCAATGGACCCGCATCCAAAACGCAAGTACCGCGATTTTGCTGCGATTTTGTTTATTTTTTGTTGTTGTTTTCATTCACTGTATATAGCTGGTTGCTAAGGAGCGGGTCGGGAAGCCGGACGCATCCTTGGCAACGGATAAGTCATCAGCTGTCAGTGGGCTTCCCTGGCGTGGGCTCCCCACGCTCAAACACACATGCCTTTTTCTACAGCCACGGCAGTGAATGAATGGGAAGTGCTCTGTGCTGAGCGGCTTCCTGTTCATTCACAAACTGAAGCATAGTAAACACTTACTTAGTAAGTAAAACATTTAACTATGCTTCAGCTATGAATGAACACAGTGAGTGAGTGTGTTTTACTGTGTTCATTTAGAAAAGGAAGGGGCCAGTCAATGACATATTGACCAGCCCCTTCCCCTGCTCTCCAACCAGAAACATTGTCGCAGCAGCCAGGGGGAAGCCTGGGCTGTAGGGGAAATCGGTACTGCCCAGAGTGATTTGGACGTGCCCAGGCACACCTGGCACACACCCTGTGCATGCCTATGTCTGGCATGTATCATTGCTTGATTAATTTTATTTCTAACTGTTAAAATGCATACATTGGAAAATTCCAATGCTTTTGCTATAATTTGGCTTCCGTGGTAACCTGCAGGAGTAATTTAAATTGTCGAGAGGTCAGATTAGGAGGTTTCATGTTAAAGCGGTGGTTCACACGCCCGCGATGTTTGCTTGGAAACACACGGGTCCCAGAGACATTGATCGGACATTCCGACAACAAAATCCTAGGATTTTTTCCGACGGATGTTGGCTCAAACTTGTCTTGCATACACACGGTCACACAAAGTTGTCGGAAAATCTGATCATTCTGAACGCGGTGACGTAAAACACGTACGTCGGGACTATAAACGGGGCAGTAGCCAATAGCTTTCATCTCTATTTATTCTGAGCATGCGTGGCACTTTGTGCGTCGGATTTGTGTACACACGATCGGAAATTCCGACAACGGATTTTGTTGTCGGAAAATTTTATAGCCTGCTCTCAAGCTTTGTGTGTCGGAAATCCGATGGAAAATGTGTGATGGAGCCTACACACGGTCGGAATTTCCGACAACAAGGTCCTATCACACATTTTCCGTCGGAAAATCCAACCGTTTGTATGGGGCATAAGGCTGGGTTCACACATATGCGAATTGGATGACAGGCAAGTGTGACCGGTTCTCAATGGAGCCGGATCACACATTTCCGGGGCGGCCGTGATCCACATTGAGAAAGGGTTCGGTGCGTGTTAAAAAAAACACTACCGGACCACCCGCCATTGTTGTACGTCGGTACTTTGACATTGAATATAGTTGTTATGGCAGCACATAGCTGCCATAACCCCAGGTAATTTCTGAAACGGCGGGCGGTCCGCTTTGCGATAAAAGTGGACTTTGCGGCGGATTCTCCACAAGATCACTTTTATCTGCGGCGGGAGAGGTGCCCACCCCCCTCCCGCCATGCTCCGGTCATCTCCGCCGCTGACCGGAGCCGTCGGTAGTGGCGGAGACGATACGATCCTTTCCCCCCAGAGGCACTGTGTCAAGTGAGGGAATGATGGCCCCCACTCGACTCAATGATGTTGGATGAGGGAAACGGCATCAAATGGCACTTCTGCCCAACGGCCTTAAAGCAACTTTTTATTGTATTGCATTTAAGTGTAAATGTGAGACCTGAGGTCTTTTTGACCCCAGATCTCACATTACCTCCTTCAGATCTGCGCTATAGCTGAATGACGGCTACAGCGCGGATCTGCTTTGCCGGGAGGGCGTCAATAGATGTCCTCCCCTTTGCAAGCTGGCCGCGCCCCCCTGCAGGGCACGCGCGGCGCGTGCTGTGATCACCCAAGTCCTCGAGACTTGGGTGATCACAGATCAGAATAAGGGGTCGATCCCGACCCCTTACAACGTGATCAGCTGTCAGCCAATGTTAGCTGATCACGTGATGTAAACAGAGGATCGGTAATCTTCTTTCTTCTTTCTTCTTTTTCTTCTTTCGTCTCTTTCTTTTTTCTTCTCTTTCTCCTCACGCTGACAGTGTGAGGAGAAAAAAAAGCCGATCACCGGTTTCTGTTGAAGGGACATCGGTCCCGAGCAGGGAGAGGCGAAGCCGCCTCATATGTGCCCACCAGTACATCAGTGCCACCTAGCAATGCCCACCAGTGGTGACAATCAGTGCCTCATCATTGCCACCTAGCAGTGCTGCCTATCAGTGACGCCTACCAGTGCTGATCAGTGCCACCTATTAGTGCCCTTCAGTGTCGCCTTATCAGTCCCCATCAGTGCAGCCTATTGGTGCCCATCAGTGCAGCCTCATCAGCGTACATTAATGAAGGAGAAAAATTACCTGTTTGCAAAATTTATTAACAAAATATAATGTTTTTGTTTTTTTTGTTTTTTTTAGGTCTTTAATTTTTTTTAACAAAAAATAAAAAACTCAGAGGTGATCAAATACCACCAAAGGAAAGCTCTATTTGTGGGGAAAAAAAATGATAAAAATTTCATTTGGGTGCAGTGTTTTATGACCGCGCAATTGTCATTCAAAGAGTGACAGCTCTAAAAGCTGAAAATTGGTCTGGGCAGGAGGGGGGTTTATGTGCCCAGTAAGCAAGTGGTTAAAGAGGTGCTGTCATGCTTTTTTCTATTACAAGGGATGTTTACATTCCTTGTAATAGGAATAAAAGTGATCCAAATTTTTTTATTTTATTAAAGGGATAGTGTAAAAATAAAAATTAAAAAGTTAAATAAATAAGAAAAAAAAATTTAAAGCACCCCGTCCCTTTGTGCTCACGCAAAGAAGCGAACGCATACGTAAGTCGCACATGCAAAAGTAAACGGTGTTCAAACCACACATGTGAGGTATTGCCGCGATCGTTAGAGCGAGAGCAATATTTCTAGCACTGGACTTCCTCTGTACCTTAAAACTGTTAACCTGTAGAAATTTTTAACCGTCGCCTATGGAGATTTTTAAGGGTCAAAGTTTGTCGCCATTCCACGAGCGGGCGCAATTTTGAAGGATAACATGTTGGGTATCAGTTTACTCGGCGTGACATTATCTTTCACAATATTTTAAAAAATGGGCTAACTTTACTGTTTTCTTTTTAATTCAAAAAGTGTATTAAAAAAAAATTACGTTTGTAAGACCGCTGCGCAAATACGATGTGACACAAAGTATTGCAACAACCGCCACTAGTGTCTGAAAAAAATATATATAATGTTTGGGGATTCTAAGTAATTTTCTAGCCAAAAAACCCTGATTTTAACTTTGTAAACAACAAGTTTGAAAACTAGGCCTGGTCCTTAAGTGGTTAAGGTCTGGTTCAGGTGTGGATTCGGGCAAAAATTCAGACCTGAATCGCTCCTGAACCGGTGAACAGACACGCACCGGACCCCAGGAATGAACCCGCAGCCACACATATGTGAACCCGGCCTAATAGTAATGCCTGACATACTCAATAGATGGGGCTGGCTCACCATATCAGAACTGTTTAACTCACAACAGCAATACAGGATTTTCTCTTCATACATAACACTGTACTGCATGTTCCTCTAAACAGATTACAAGTGTAGCACCCTCCTAGTTGCTAGAGAAATTTAGTTTTTGCCTCTGTAGCCAGAGGAGCTGGGTTGCTAGCTCTGTTGCCTGCGGGATTCATTGTTTCCCCCTGGTTATGTTGAGAAAATTCCATAGCTTGAGATGGGGAGAATTCACATCCCCAGCCTGAATATTTACTACTCTCTGCCCAATCCCTGAGGAGGTGTGCCCAGTAGTTGGGGCGAGAAGGGGTAAATAGGCTGAAGCCTAGGGTTGCCACCTCATCCCTTTTAAACCCAAACACATATGAATTACACAGGTTCTAAGGCTAATTTACTGCAAATAAGGCACCAAGTGAGTTTACTTACCACCTTAATCAGCCACAGAACCTGTGTAATTCATAGGTGTTAGGTTTTAACCACTTGCCAACTGAGCCATAGCCAACAGACGGCTACAGCGCGGTCAGCTTATTTTGGGTGGGCGTCCATGGACGGCCTCCCAGAATGTTGCTCTCGCACGCCCTCCCGCAAACATCCGTGACCGCCGAGGCTGGAAGACTTGTAGCGGCCGTGTGATCGCCCCTGGCAAATGACGGAGCCATCACTTGTAAACCGGCGTCATGTCATGAAGCTGGTTCCTCCCTCCCCTCTCTGTACCGATCTGTACAGTGGGAGGGGGAGGGATCTTTTTAGCAGTGCTGTGGGCTGGATCTGTAGTGCCCACAGCGCTGCTCTGTGCCCATACTGTGCAATACTCTGCAATAATATGCAATACTCTGCCAATACTCTGCCAATACTGCAATAAATTTTTTTTGTTTTCAAATAGTTTTATTAAAGGTAACAAAATCAGTATACAAAATAGACATGAAAATGCATCCTTCAGAGTTGTAGGAATATCTTTTGAAACAATATAAGGAAGTGTAGTCATGTTAGGCTATAAGACCACCTTGAGTGCACAGTGGCCCTCTGTATGATGTTCATAACTCGTATAACAACACTACCTTGAAGGGTGTTATACTGCAATAAATTTTAACAGAAACAAAGATTTTTTTTTTTTAATTTTTTTTTTTAACCAAATTTTCAGTCTTTTTTCTTTTATAGCGCAAAAAATAAAAAGCTGTGATTAAATGCCACCAAAAGAAAGCTCTATTTGTGTGAAAAAAAGGACAAAAATTTCATATGGGTACAGTGTTGCATGACTGAGTAATTGTCATTCAAAATGTGAGAGCACCGAAAGCTGAAAATTGGTCTGGTTAGGAAGGGGGGTTTAAGTGCCCAGTGGTCAAGTGGTTAAAGGGATGAGGTGGCAACCCTACTGAAGCCTGGACAGATGGAGTCTCTTGCTTGGTCTTTCTACCTGCAAGGATGGACTGCTGATGCTCTAGGGGGCTGCTTGCCCCTGGAGCCCTTCAAGACTGGTCTCTGGAGCGCTCTGTGCGATGGACAGAGGCCATCAACAAAATCTCCCTCCTAGGTCTGTGAGTAGAGCCTGGACACTGTGCTGCAGTTATCCTAGATTCCTTGAGGAGGCTCTGTGGCTTGCGCATTCATTTGCTAATGTGTGCAGACTAAACCCCTGCTTTTGACACATACTGTTAGACAGGTTATTTGGTTGTCTGCGGGCTGGTGGTAAGTTGAGCTTGTTTTTTCCTTGGATTTATCCTTGGCCTTGTTTGTACCTGTTAGCCTTCCAATGCTTCTTATTACAATATCCAGCTATAGATGGGAGCAAGTGGTGTCTTTTTTTGTATCACTGTCGTGTTTTTTGGTCAGGCAACACACTGACACCTTTGCAGCCATTGTGCTATATGCTGGGTGTTTGGTGTGCTCCTGTACCTTTGAAAAAGGGGTGGCTCCCCTTCAGTCCACCTATCCATCAGAATGCATGTGCCTCCAATGTGGGGACACTTCTAAGTTAGTATTAGGCACCACTGATACCGGGGTGCCATGACGAGGCTCTGTGGCTTATGTATTCATTTGCAAATGTGTGCAGACTAAACCCCTGCTTTTAACGCATACTGTTAGACAGGTTATTTGGTTGTCTGCGGGCTGGTGGTAAGTTAAGCTTGGTTTTTCCCTTGGATTTATCCTTGGCCTTGTTTGTACCTGTTTTTAGCCTTCCAATGCTTCTTCTATAGAAGGGGGGCAAGTGGCGTCTTTTTTGTATCGCTATCCTAGATCCCCAGCTGTGGAAGTGTGACTACTCCAGCTATCCCAGATTGTCCAAACTTTCTTGTGGTCGTTCGCTGCAAGAGTTGGATTGCTCCAGTCCACAACTGTTGTGATAATCTTCATTGGTCACTGTCTTCAGCTGTGAACCTAGTGACTGTTCTGCTGCTATAGAAAGAAGTGTCCTCAGCTTAAATTTGCACGTAAGCATTTTGGAGTATCCCATTCCCCATTGTTCTTTTTCTGTTCAAGTTCTAAAACAATAAACCTTAAAAAGACATCCCCTGGACTGATTTCTGAGCTGGAGTGAGTTTGCTGCGTGCTTGGCTGCCTCTTCACTGATTGGGAGAAAACCTGTGCTAAAATTCAGCGGCCCTTTTGGGGGTATTGCTACACAATATACTGTACTTGTAACATACCCTACAGCAGGGGTAGACAACCCTGGAGAGGTGGAAATTTACCTGCACAACTTGAAAGATCAAAGACCACCAGGGTGCAGCATGTTTTTTTTTTTTTTTAACCACTTGCCGCCCGGCCACCATCAAATAACGGCAGAGCGGTGCGGCTTTTGTTCTGGGACGACATCATATGATGGCGCCCAGTTTGTTCCTGGGACACAGCGTGACCCCGATCTCGGCAAAGAGCTTTTTGCCAATGTGATCAGCTGTGTTTATTTACAAAATGCACAACATTTTCTGACAAACTTTTTATTTTTATTTTTTTTATTTTTTCCAAAACTTTAGTTTTTTTGTTTTTTTTTCTTTCTACAGTGGTGTACCCAGAACTTCAGGGGTCTTTATCCTGTCTCCCCCCCTTATCTGTCTGGGAGTCCGTTCAAGCGGGGGTGCTGGCTGTCGGTTCTTTCTAGGGGGATCGTATCCCCTGACTCCTGGGCCCCTGGTAGCTCACGTGGGCTGCTAGGGAGGGCGGACAAGCGCCCGCGTCATTTTCAGACTTCGGGAAAATGGCGGTGTTCTTACCCAGGAGGGAAGGCTAAGAGTCAGCAGGAGCAGGTGCCCGCATTCTCCTTTCGCTAGGCAAGGAGGCACCAGTTCACTATGGTGGATGTCTGCCTAAACCACCTCAAATGGGAATGAGGAACGTAAGGCATTGCCCCCCCCCCCTATGTGTATATACTGACTGGTACACTGCAGGACACAGCCTAACCTTGCAACTCCCTATGGGGACAGCAGTGGGGGGGGGGGGGGTACTTTGGCGGCTACCCTCCTTGCGTGTGGACCATAAGGATGGAAAAGCAAACCGGGGGCAAAAAGGGAAGACCAACAGTGAGTACTTTCCTTTGCCTTGGTAATTTAGCTGCAAAATCACCAATTCCAGCCAGGTGGTTTCGGGGCATTTGAGATAATCTCCCCTGGGGTCTGGATTCAAATAGCCCAGAAGCTTCTGCTAAAAACACCAGTGCAGCTCCCTCTTACATCAGAGACGCTGTATGGTGGACAAGTGGGCAGAGGAACAAGTGTGCCTAAACCACCTCAGATATGAAGACGTAGGTAAGGCATTTCTCCCCCTTCTCCGTGTATATACTGACTGGTGCAGGACCTGGGGTCTGGATACAAATAGCCCAGAAGTTACTGCTAAAACCACCAGCCACAGCTCCCTCTTACAGCAGAGACACTGTGGTTATCGCAACAGTAGGTTGCCAGCCTCTCCCTACATGCCCGGTTGTGGTACATTAGTAAGGGTGTATATAGCGAAGGTGGGACCTGGTAGATACAAAGAGCATGTATACCATTGAATAAGTTATTAATTGTACAATGGTTGAAGGATTCGGGAGTAAGCTCCCCTGGTCAGCAGGTGCACTAGGTTATCCGGCCCTAGCTGCTAGGAATCTGAAGTTGCTCCGGGATGCTTAAAAGCTGACCTAACTTTCAACGATGGGCAGGGACCAAGCTTCTGTGTAGCACAGTAGGGGTTCCCTTGTGACAGATCCTCCTGTTGGGGGTTGCTTGCTATAGGTAGCTTTTCATAAGCTCCAACCTCCCACTCCACCTATAAACTGTGGTTATTATAGTGCAGGACTAAAGACTCCAGGCTAAATTGTTAACCACCCTTTCTAGAGGTCTTAAATTGGTCTCTAGGGCTGGGCTCATTGAGACTTTAATTACTGAATCAGCCCCACCCATGTATGAGCTGGCTAGCATTTGCTCAGCCTACGAAGGTAAGGTAGGACAACAGCTACTAAGGTAAGGTGTCAACCATTTTAGGATTTGTTCCCTCGCTGGTGGTGAAGGGTTAGTATCTACAGCTCAGGCTATGCCTAATGAAATAAATTGCCCCTGTTTGGTTATTTTATAAAGGGATAAACCATAACTCCTTCTTGGCTGCTCACCAGTAGACCTCAGTAGTGAAGGTTTGTCCTTGCTGGGGTGTTTGGAGGCACAGCAAAAATACACATTGGGATTTGTGACATCTCTGCTCATAAGGGGTATATTGCTGTACATCGGAAATGCACTGCACTGAAGCTTGTTTGGTGTCCTTTATATCCTAAAGGTACTGCTTTAGTTACAGATCAGAAAAATACAACGGTGAAGGTGGTCTGTACTTTCTGGTTTTGTGCCGCATGGCGGAAATGCACATCATTGTGTCTGGTGACATCTCTGCTGATTGTTATATTGCTGCACATCAGACATACACAAGATTGAGGTCTGTCTGTGGGGTTTTGTGTCCTGTATTACTGCCTTATTGGTTGCTTATCAGAAAGGCAGCAGCGAAGATTGATGGTCCTGATTTGTTGGGCTCCATAACAGAAGTACAAATTGAACCTGTGCCAGGGGTAGTACATATACTGTCTTTGGTAATCGGTGCAGCACCACAAAGTGGCGTTGTGCGATTCAGACAGTGCTATTAACGGCAATGGCTGCCGATTTATGCGATTTGACATGTTGAGTCGCATGCCAAATCACTTCAATATGGATGTGTTATCTCAATTCAGAATTGTTGTTGCACATCAGACATATACAAGATTGAAGGTTGCCTATCCTTTATGTCTTACATATACTGCCTTATTGGCTGCATATCAGAAAGGACACAGCAGTGAAGGTTGCTTGTCTTTCTGATTTGTTTTTGCTGCTCAGCAGGGAGACACATTGAGGGTGGTGGCGTCTCTGCTCAGTATTGGTATATTGCTACACATCAGACATACACAAAGATTGAAGATTGTTTGTGTTCTGTATGTCCTATATTTACTGCCTTATTGTCCGTATATCAGAAAGGCACAGCAGTAAGTGGTGTTTCTCATTGATCTTCTTAGGGATACACAGTAGGGGGTTGTTGGCTGCACTCCTCCAGGGAGCCACAGCATTGGGGACCCCTTTGCTTGTTCGACCTGAAAATTGCCTTTCCTGTGACCTGTGTAATCTTGAGGTCTATGGATCCAGTAAGCAGGGACTGCTGGAGATGCTGCGACCTGGAGTCGCACAGTCACGAATGGTACCCATTGGAAGCCATAGTGTATGACTTCTCATGCGTCTTTAAGTCCCAAGTCACAGGTTGGGTCGCACGGGTGTGGGAGCCCTAAGCTTATCTGTCCCTTCTGGTTGAGGTTTTGCTACGCAGCAAAAATGCTCATCGTGGAGTTCTTGCCTTATTTTGTAGTAGACCAGAAAGATCGCAGGTGTAAAGGCTGTCTGTTGTTTCTCTGTTTTTTATGTTGCTACACAGCAGAAATACTCAACATTGAAGCTTGTTGGTGCTTTCTCTTTCATATTGCCTTACCTTATGGCACTTCAGAAAAACATAATGCTGCAGGTTGATTGTGTTCTTTCTCAGGGTTTGGTTTTATCTGACTACACTACAGAACTGCATAACAGAAAAGATTGTCTTATAACTGTATTTGGTGGTTCGTCATAAATACGCAACATAGAAGTTTGGGCCTTTCTGTCTTATCTTTATGGCCTTGTTTTGCTGTACATCAGTAAAACACCACTGTAAAGGGGGTTCCTATCCTTTCTGTATTTATCAGTTATGACTTAGCTAGCTGCACTTCAGAAATGTGCAGCATTTAGGGTTTGTTTGTGTCTTAATGCTTACATCTTGGCAGCACATCGGAAAACCAGACTGTGAGGACTGTTTGTCTACATTGAGGTTCAGATTTGGGTCTCTTCCCATATTTGATATTTTTGGTTTAGCTAGTCACACTCAGATACACAACATTGTTGTCTATGCTTGTGTCCTTTCTGTCTAAATCTATTGTGCTATGTCCACAATCTATGGTCTTTTTATTTGTGGTATTAATAATACATGTATCACCTTTTTGTATTTCAGCCTTCTCTTCCGTGGAAGGGCCAGGAGTTCTGGCTGCAGATGTCACATGTCAGAAAGCCTTACATTCAGGGATGCCAGAACCATTTCCTAGGGTTAAAGCCCAGTAGGGTTATGGGTCACTGGAGGAAGACGATAATGAATCGACCTGTTTAATAAGAACTTAGGAAGTTCTGTTCAGAGGAGTATTATGGCCTGAAGATGAAGTATAAACATGTTTACCCGACCAAATAGGTTACAGCTCGGTGCATGGCCTTCATTTCGCCCTTCTAGTAAAACTAGATGTACCACTATGAGTGTTCTCCTCCTGCTATGGACGTTAGTCTCCTGAAGTAGGCTCTCAGGCGTAAGTAAAACTATAGATTGGGCATGCCTTAAACCCAGGGATTAAGCTTCTGTTAATCTATTTCCTTTAAGTAGGCTTCCCTTCAGTCTTTGCTGATGTAAAGATAAATGTGAACAAAAAAGGTTGTCTGTCGGGGGCCCCCCTTTTTTGGCAGTTTTATTTCCCTGGACAGGGTTGTGTTAAGACAGGCCCCCTTATTGATCAATGTAGTGTCCTTGTCTTACAACACAGGTCTCTGATTAATCTTTTTAGTGATTCTAAGCAGCACCTATAGGCACAATAGGCCATGGTTGTTAGATGTGTGACAGGCAACATTGATAACCTACAAGTTTAACATGTTTTCTGATTCCATCTTTAAGAGCCCACTCCACCTAGATCCTGCATCCGAAGCAGAGAAGGCAGGGACATTGGTGGAGTAGACCTGCAGATCAGCCGCATGATCCAGCTAAGATACCTTCATCAAGCATATGGAGTGAAGGTAAAGCTCACTACAGAACCGAGGTTCGCCAAGAGGGTCTTGCAGTGGTCCCACCCTAAGGTAGGCCTGAGATACTTGCTTATCCTCTCAGGTATGCCGTCCTGGAAGATGACTTGAGAAAAGTACCAGTTACTTACCGGTAACTGTCTTTCTAAGAAATCTTCCAGGACGGCAGGCCTACTTCCCACCCGTTGGAGGAGGGAAAATTTTAGAACACTAGAAGGTGAGTGCCTGTGAGGAATGATTTCCCTTGTGAACCGGGTTCAGGAGTTACTTCTCTACAAACTGAGGATCAAGGGGAAGGGTGGGGACTTAAAACAGCTGTTGATTGTTTCCTGTGGGGAGGAGCCTCTCATCTCTCAGGTGTGCCGTCCTGAAGATTTCCTAGAAAGATAGTTACCGGTAAGTAACTGGTACTTTTCACACTAAATCTCCTCCTCGCCAATCAGGAAGTGGGTCGTGAGACCCGTTTCCCGATTGGCTGAAGAAGAAACAATCTTATTGGCCAAGGGGGAGGAGGAGGGAGGAGATGCAAGGGGAAGACCGACCGACCGACCGACCCACAAGCGCCACCATGATGGCTCATCCGCAGTGGCTCCACTCCCAGGCTCAGACTGGGGAGGGAGGAGGACGGGAGGTTGGAGTCATCCTGGGCAGGCAGGACATCTTCCTCCTAAGGTAAGGAGGCTGTCCATCTCCGCGCGGGGGGGGGTTCCTGTCTCCTGAATTATTGAGCACCTGCCATGTATAGTGTAAAAAGGGCACAGCTTACCAACACCAAAATCTCAAGAGTAAAGTATAGTGGAGGGAACATCATGATTTGGGCTTGTTTCGCTGTCTCAGGGCCTGGACCACTTGCAATCCTCAAGGAGAAAATGAATTCCCACATTGACAGACGAATCCTACAGGATGATCTCAGGGTGGCTGTCTGCCAGCTGAAGCTTATTAGAAGTTGGGTGATGCAGCATCGAAGTAAATCTACCACAGACTTCAGAAAAAGAAAACACACCTTTTAGAGTGGCCCAGTCAGAGTCCAGACCTTAACCCCATAGAGATGCTGTGGAATAACTTCAAGAGAGACGTTCACAACAGATATCCTACAAGTGTATCTGAGCTGAAGCGGTTTTGTATAGAGGAATGGTCAAAAATGCCTTCTGAACCTTGTGGAGGTCTGATCCAGAGCTACCGAAAGAGCTTGCTTGAAGTCAGTGCTGCCAAAGGAGATTCGAGCAGCTATTAACTCCAAGGGTTCACTCACTTTTTTCCTCCAGTACTGTGAATGTTAATGGGTGATTTCAGTAAAGACAGAAGGAATTAAATTTGTTTGTGTGTTTATATCGGCTGTGATATTGGGGTTGGTGAGCTCAATGGCAGATGGATTTTTTTCTTTTGTGAAGTCCATGCTAGTCCGAACTGGGTTTTAAGGGCACGGCAGTCCACTTTTATTAAACAAAATTAAAGTAATTTCAAGGTTGCCCACATATAGGGGTTTCAGCTTCATAAAGCAACAACAAACACCAGAAAATACTAGCCCACCTGGCTAGACTTTGGCAGCTACACTGCTATGGCGTTGGTCTTCCAGACGACAGGTTTTTTTAGGCTCAGTCAGCCTATTATCACAGCACCTTGCTGCATGGGCCCACGCCTGCTGTCTGCTGTGCCTCCTGTGCTCATTCCTCCAGAGTGGTGTCTCACTAATACAGGAGGTGTGTTATTGGCCAGATCACCAGGTGAAAACAGAGGGGGGGGGGGGAAGCCAAACAAAAGAGATCTAAAGCCTCCACCACATCTAATGACTGGCAAGCTGCAATATATTACCTTTTTGGTTTTAGGTTTAATGCTGCTTTAAAGAAAGGGTATTTACACTGATTTCTTTTATAAATGGTATGCAGCAAAAGTAGGAGGCCTATATTTCCACTTTAATGATCATTAGGCTTCATTCACACAGATGAACAGGCACAGACAGCAGCAAAAAACATCACCTGTCCACCTATTTTTCTATCTGCCGGAACAGCCAGCAGTCACCTTGTAGTTAGTGACAGATGACTGGGCCTGTGTGGACATCTGTCCCTAACCGCAGGTAAGTACTAGATGTGCAGATACATGTGGACAACTGTGCCTCCTGACAGCCTGTCTTTCCTTTGTACAGGCTGAGTGGTCGTAGCCAGTGGCGTGGCATGGGGACCTGTACTCTTGCCCCAGGCAGAAGATTTAGGGGGGGCAAAATTACTCCTGCGCCATCCCGAGAGTCTGTGCTGCAGCCTATTCCTTCCCCCCCAGCCCCTACACCTCAGATGAGGCATATCCCAGCCATTCCTCAGCAGCACCCTATCCCCCTCCCCTGCCCTGGGACTCCTTCAGTCTAGTCTGTCCATCGAAAAATTCAAAGTGTGGCGCTATTTGTTAAGTGTATGCAATATAAAAGCTTAAGCATTAAGTAACATCAAATCATTACAGAGTGAACAAGGAAAATGCCACGTGAACACACGTGACAGTGACTAGTGAGCAAAATACATATATGTGTTCAATTCAAATAAACATCAAAAACAATATCAAATATAAAGTCCATAACACCAAAGAAAAAGTCTGTGTTAACAGTGCATAAACGATGATGAGCAGGTGTTTTCTTGTACGTGCAGAAAAATTATTTAGACCCAGTAGCCTGGTAGATAAATGGACCATGGAAGATCAGAGGTGCACGAAAGTTTGAAAATAGTGCCAGGACCATCACCAGAAAATATGGAGGTTTACCAGAAGTAATGGCCTGAAATAGCATATGCCATACAGGTCAAAAAAGCTTGATGACCAACAGGTCTAGATGTATTAACTGGTCAGATGTCATCACCGCACAAAACGAGGGGGAGGGGGAAATGGTCAGCACAATTTCCTCATTAGTAGTTGTACCACCATAAGCCAAGCAAAAGATTTGTGTTGCATGTGAGGGATAAAAACACTCACATAGTATAATAACGTTTAAACTTGGATTTATTTTAAAAAGCAGTAAAAAACAAACTCACATTTTTTGCAGATAAGAATAGCATATAAATCGTGTAGCGGTAGTCGTGAGGGGTCCACCCGACATGTTTCAACTAAAAAAGTCGTCTTCTGGGATGTGGAACCCTCTCACCCCACCGCTCTATTTATAGACAGATAGATAATGACCCCCACTGGAAGTGTCCGAAACCGGAAGTGATTTAGATGACCCTATTTCCGGTTAGAGGGGCATATATTACAAATTATTTTTAAAGCCAATCATCCGAGGGCTAGACGCTGAGGTCATATACTCAAATGTAAGGCCCCAACAATAAAGTATTATAAAGTATTTGGTGAATATAAATTGGCATTGGTCCGGATGGTTAAATCCGTGACCAAGCCTCACTATCAATAGCTCTATCCAATGAGTGAGAGCGCATCCGCACCGCTGCGTTCCACACTAGTCTATCCATCGGGATCCCTCTGGTGTGGCTTGTGAGTGTGGGAATGACAAGGGGGAGGGGCAGTGCTCAGCTCAGATGGAAGAGGTGTGGTGGCTATTGGTTGACCATCCCGGCGGGGGATATAGAGGAGTGGCTGGGTGGCAGGACTCCAGAATAATATTTGCTGGTGCTGGGGATAGCCCTAATCAGATGGACGATGGAGGCCATAAAGGGGTAAGGAGGATCCAACAATCTACATCGTACTGTATACGTGTGTGTGAGGGATGGGGGGAGCAGTGTGAGTAGTGCAGGAAGTAAGAATCAGGTAGGTCAGTGTAGTTGTCAGGTGGGTTAGTGTAGTGGTCAGGTAGGTCCGTGTAGTGTTCAGTTAAGGAATCAAGTAGGATCTGTGTAGGAATCAGGTAGGTCAGTGTAGTGGTCAATATCGTAGTCAGTGTAGGAATCGGGTAGGTCAGTGTAGTGGTCAGTGTAGGAATTGGGTAGGTCAGTGTAGTAGTTGGTGTATGAATCAGGTAGGTTAGTATAGTGGTCAGTGTAGGCATCAGGTAGGCCAGAGTAGGAATCAGGCAGGTCAGTGTAGTGGTTAGTGTAGGAATCGGGTAGGTCAGTGTAGGAATCAGGTTAGTAGGTCAGTATAGTGGTCAGTGTAGGAAAATATAGTGGGCAGTGTAGGAACCATGTAGTCCAGTGTAGGAATCAGGTAGGTTAGTATAGTGGTCAGTGTAAGAATCGGGTAGGTCAATATAGTGGTCAGTATATGAATCGTGTAGTGGTTAGTATCGTGGTCAGTGTATGAATTAGGTAGGTAGGTCAGTGTAGTGGGCAGTGTAGGAATCAGGTAGGTCAGTGTAGGAATCAGGTAGGTCAGTGTAGTAGTTAGTGTATAAATCAGGTAGGTTAGTATAGTGGTTAGTGTAGGAATCAGGTAGGTCAGTGTAGGAATCGGAGAGGTCAGTGTAGGAATCGGGTAGTTCAGTATAGTGGTCAGTGTAGGAATCAGGTAGTAGGTCGGTGTAGTGGGCAGTGCAGGAATCGGAGAGGTCAATATAGTGGTCAGTGTAGGAATCGGAGAGGTCAATATAGTGGTCAGTGTAGGAATCGGGTAGGTCAGTGTAGTGGGCAGTGTAGGAATCAGGTAGGTTAGTATAGTGGTCAGTGTAGGAATTGGGTAGGTTAGTATAGTGGTCAGTGTAGGAATCGGGTAGGTTAGTATAGTGGTCAGTGTAGGAATCGGGTAGATCAATAAAGTGGTCAGTAAGGGTGAGCTCCAGCGTGTTCGCACACCCCACGTGCAGAGCCCGCCAGGAAGTCGGCACTGCGCTGCGCCAATCACAGGCAGTGAGACATTTCCCGATCTCTGCAGCCGCGCATCGGAATGTCTCACTGCCTGTGATTAGCGCAGCGTAGTGCCGACTTCCTGGCGGGCTCTGCACGTGAGCTGTGCGAACACGCCGGAGCTCATCCTTAGTGGTCAGTGTAGAAATCGGGTAGGTCAATATAGTGGTCAGTGTAGGAATTGGGTAGGTCAATGTAGTAGTTGGTGTATAAATCAGGTAGGTTAGTATAGTGGTCAGTGTAGGAATCGGGTTAGTAGGTCAGTATAGTGGTCAGTGTAGGAATCAGGTAGGTCAATATAGTGGTCAGTGTAGGAATCGGGTAGGTCAGTGTAGTGGGCAGTGTAGGAATCAGGTAGGTTAGTATAGTAGTCAGTGTAGGAATCAGGTTAGTAGGTCAGTATAGTGGTCAGTGTAGGAATCAGGTATGTCAATATAGTGGTCAGTGTAGGAATCAGGTAGGTCAGTGTAGTGGGCAGTGTAGGAATCAGGTAGGTTAGTATAGTAGTCAGTGTAGGAATCGGGTAGATCAATAAAGTGGTCAGTAAGGATGAGCTCCGGCGTGTTCGCACACCCCACGTGTAGAGCCCGCCAGGAAGTCAGCACTGCGCTAATCACAGGCCGTGAGACATTTCCCGATCTTTGCAGCCGCGCATCGGGACAATGTCTCACTGCCTGTGAGCAGCGCAGTACTGACTTCCTGGAGGGCTCTGCACGTGGGGTGTGCGAACACGCCAGAGCACATCCTTAGTGGTCAGCGTAGGAATCGGGTAGGTCAATATAGTGGCCAGTGTAGGAATCAGGTAGGTCAGTGTAGTGGGCAGTGTAGGAATCGGGTAGGTCAATGTAGTGGTCAGGTAGGTAGGTCAGTACTACTGTACTAGTGGAAGGGACTCGGAGTGCTTAAATGTCCACAAGTTAGGGGGCACAAATGACTTGTCTTGCCCTGGACGCTGACAACCCATGCTACACCACTGGTCGGAGCAGTCCTCAACCACCTGTCATCCCATCCACAGCATTACCTCTGGATCTACTTATGTTTTTTTTTTTTTCTCCACCTTATGCTCAGGTTTGTGATAGGTTTACTGTAACTGGTAATTCTAGCCGCTCCTAACTTTAAATGTATATCTTGCTTTCAAATCAGGTTCATTGACCCGTCCTTAGGACTCTTCTGTTCATTTTCCTGCAGTAATTGCAGCCCTCTTCCTGCCCATGTGACACGCGTGTTTACTGTAAATATTGTTTGTATTTGGAATGGCTGTTTGTGAGGAAGGACAAGCACTGTGCAGCTGGTTTCACATTGTGAGCTCTGGGAGGACTCTAGGGACTAGTGCTCTGCAATGTATTACAATGCTGTCATCAGCACCTGGCTGTGCAACCAGCCACCAATTTGATGCAATATCTTATGTGTGTGTCTCCATATGTTCACACTCCAACACTAATAGAAAGCCTGCAGGCTCCTGTTATTGCAAACTTTGATATAGAATGTTCCCCAGCTTATCTGTAAAGTCGAAATTTAAAGTTTAAAGCCCTTTTCTTTATAAAAACCAGTTTAGCAAAGAAATGAATAGAGGATTGTTCTTTGTTTGGCCTCAATAACAGAGGCATTGTGAACCGTACAATACTTGCTTCCCATTAAAGTTTACAAATGTATTGCAAAGCAAATGCCTGTTCTTTACATTATTGGTGAAAAGTCTACGACTCACAACACAGTTTCTTTGTTTTGCGTTAAAAATAAACACAGTATTTTATCATACTGTAGCTTATCAAGTCTTAGATGTGATGGCTGCATTGTTTTCTTTTTTTTTGGCTTTCTTTGTTCTCAGCTGGTGATCCTGCCACTAAGTCTGTTGTTTCTCAACAGAACTAGCTGTCCTGCAGATGTAGCAGTTAGGCCCCTTTCGCACCAGCAGGCCAATTGGGTCTGCCTGTCCATCTTACAGGCAGACCTCATTAGACCGCCCATTGTACTTTATCGGAAGGTGAATGTAAACGGACATGTGTCCGTTTATACCTGCCTGCATCTGATCCGGGCCGCCAAAAACAGACGTTCCCCATCCATCTCGCAGATTGGGCGACAGACGGATGGAAGCGGACAGGCATTTCCATCCGGCCGCCCCATACAGAACAGCAGGCTGTGTCCTTGTCTGCTCTGCATTAGCGGTGTGGACACAGACTTGTCATCCGGACAGATTTTCCACTAAGCAGGAGGTGGATGCCGATCGGATACTGGTTTTCCAGCATGCATTTTTCACAGAAGTTGACCAGGCACGGGCCGAATGTCAGCTAATTTCTATTGAACTTGTTTTAAAAAGCACCCACAGTGCTATGTATCTCAGCATGAATCAACACGGGTCATAGTGATTGGTACAGCCAGTGTTCTCATAACCACCGCGTTGCTCCAAATCCTGTACGCGTTACGCTCCTGTACCAGAGCTTCCTCAGCAGGCATGACCCATGTTTATTCCTGCTGAGATGCATACCACTGTGGGTGCTTTTTAAATGTAACTGTTGATTTTAGGAGCTTTTAATACATTTTTACTATTTAGAGAGCACTATTATGGTCCAATTCTATTTTTTTTTTGGCAGCACAGTGGCTAAGTGGTTAGCACTTCCACCTAGCAGCACTAGGGTCATTGGTTCCAATCCCAACCATGGCACTTCCTGCCTGGAGTTTGCCTGTTCTCCCTGTGCCCGCATTGGTTTCCTCTCACACTCCAAAGACATGCTGGTAGGTTAACCATCTCAATACTGGACACTCTCACCCCCTCCTGCCCAGGCCGTTTTTCAGCGCTATCACACTTTGACAATTGCGCGGTCATGCAACACTGTACCCAAATGAAATTATTATTTTTTTCCCCACAAATAGAGCTTTCTTTTGGTGGTATTTGTCACCTCTGCGGTTTTTTATTTTTTGCGCTATAAACAAAAGAAGAGGGACAAGTTTGAAAAAAAGACAATATTTTTTGCTTTTTGCTATAATAAATATCCAAATTTTTTTTTTTTAAACAAATTTTTTCCTCAGTTTAGGCTGATACGTATTCTTCTACATTATTTTTGGTAAAAAAAAAATCGCAATAAGCGTATATTGATTGGTTTGCGCAAAAGTTATAGCATCTATAAAATAGGGGATAGATTTATAGCATTTTTATTTATTTACTTGTACTGGCGCCGATCTGCAATTTTTATCGTGACTGCGGTTTTGTGGTGGACATATCGGACACTTTTGACACATTTTTGGGACCATTCACATTTTAAACAGCGATCCGTGCTATAAAATGCATTGATTACTGTATAAATGTCACTGGCAGGGAAGGGGTTAACACTAGGGGGTGATCAAGGGGTTAATTATGTTCCTAGGGAGTGTTTCTAACTGAAGGGGGAGAGGACTCACAAGGGGAGGAGACCGATCGGTGTTGCTCTATACTGAGAACACACGATCGGTCTCCTCTCCTCTGACAGGACCTGGATCTGTGTGTTTACATACACAGATCCACGGTCCTGCCGTGTTACCGGGCAATCGCGTGTGCCTGGTGGACATTGCGGCCGCCAGGCATGCGCATTGGGTGCCCAGTGACATGGCACTTGCGATTGCCGCCGGCAGCACGCGCCACCTGGTGGGCCGGGAAGGCGAGGGCGTCTTATGACGCCCGCCCACAACGAGAGCCGCGCCGCCTGGCCGTCATATGTCAGCCGGCGGGCGGCAAGCGGTTAATTAGGTCCTGTCTAAATCAGCCCTAGTATGTGAGTTAGGGACCTTAGATTGTAAGCTCCATGAGGGCAGGGACTGATGTGAATGTACAATATAAATGTAAAGTGCTGTGTAAATTGACAGTGATATATACGTACTTTTGATAAAGAAAGGAACAATTTTTGCATGTGCTATATCCGTGATGAGGAATACTGAGGAGGAAGGAGCAAGAGGAATAGCTGATGCCACATATGCCCAAGGTGGGGCAATAATTATGTATGACCTTGATCACTATCGAGATCCATTGCACAAGGTGAGAGCATATTATTATCACTGAGTGTATGTGTCACAGGTTTTGAGAAAAGAGGAAGGAAGAGATAAATCACATCAAGGTGGTGGAGGAAATACAGCTTTATTGGACATTTATGGACCATCATATTTTTGGTCTTTTTCCATTTATATAATAAAAAATAAAAACACAGTGGTGATCCAATGCCACCAAAAGAAAGCTCGATTTGTGTAAAAAAAAAAAAAAAAAAGGTATAAATTTTATTTGGGTACAGTGTTGCATGTCCACGCAGTTGTCAGGTAAAGTAGCGCAGTATCGCATAGCAAAAAATGGCCTGGTCATGAGGGGGGTAAAATGTTCCGGGGCTGAGGTGGTTAACCCCTACCTAAAACACACTGATCCTGATCCGACCATGAGCTTTGACCCATAACTTGAGGCTATGACAGTGATCAGGTGATCGGGTACAGCTCCTGATCATTGGTCAGAGCTCGGTCTCTTTGCTCGGAGTGCTCTCAGACACAGTAGCACATATTTGTGGCCCCGTGGATAAAGAGCCACATCTGTGAGGCTGCATATACACTTACCGGACACTTTATTAGGTACACCTGTTCAATTGCTTTGTAACACAAACTGCTCATCGGCCAATCACATGGCAGCAACTCAATACATTGTATTGTATACAGAGTATTTCAAAAACTGCTGATCTACAGAGATTTTCACACACAACCATCTCTAGGGTTTACAGATAATGGTCTGTGAGCGGCAGTTGTGTGGATGAAAATGTCCTGTTGATGTCAGAGGAGAATGGACAGACTGGTTTGAGATGCTACAAAAGCAACAGTAACTCAAATCACCACTCATTACAACCAAGGTATATGCAGAATACCATCTCTGAACCCACAACACATTGAACCCTGAAGCAGATGGGCTACAACAGCAGAAGACCACACCTGGTGCCACTCCTGTCAGCCAAGAACAGGAAACTGAGGCTACAATTCGCACAGGCTCACCAAAATTGGACAACAGAAGATTGGAAAAACGTTGCCTGGTCTGATGAGTCTCGATTTCAGCTGCACCATTCAGATGGGGTCAGAATTTGGTGTAAACAACATGAAAGTATGGATCCATCCTGCCTTGTATCAACGGTTCAGGCTGGTGGTGGAGTAATGGTGTGGGGGATATTTTCTTGGCACACTTTGGGCCCCTTAGTACCAATTGAGCATCGTTTAGATGCCACGGCCTACATGAGTATTGTTACTGAGCATGTCCATCCCTTTATGACTACAGTGTCCCCATCTTCTGATGGCTACTTCCAGCAGGATAATGTATTATGTCTGTCACAGAGCTCAAATCATCTCACCACTGGTTTCTTGAACATTACAATGAGGTCACTGTACTCCAATGGCCTCCACAGTCACCAGATCTCAATCCAATAGAGCATCTTTGAAATGTGGTGGAACGGGAGATTTGCATCCCGGATGTGCAGCCGACAAATCTGCAGCAACTGTGAAGCTATCATGTCACTATGGACCAAAATCTCTGAGGAATGTTTCCAACACCTTGTTGAATCAATGCCATGAAGAATTAAAGGGGTTGTAAAGTCTCCAGGTTTTTTACCCTAATGCGTTCGCTTCTGTACATGAGCTCGGCGGGATGGGGCGCGTTAAATTTTTTTATTTTATTTTTACACTGTTCTTTAAAAAAAAAAAAATTGTGTCACTTTTATTCCTATTACAAGGAATGTAAACATCCCTTGTAGTAGAAAAAAAAGCATGACAGGTCCTCTTAAATATGAGTTGTGGGGTCAAAAAGACATCAGATCTCATATTTACACTAAAATGTTGATGAAAAAATAAATAAATAATGACGGCAGGCATAAGTGGTTAAGGTGAAAAACCTTCTTTGTTGCAGCTGCCCCCCCCCCCCCCCCAGAGTCCCCCTTTTTCTTACCTGAACCCATTTGTTCCAGCGATGTGCACGAGCCCAGCAGCTCCAGCCACTCTCTCAGGTCCTCATTGGATAGATTGATAGCAGCGGGAGTTATTGTCTCAAATCAAATCCAGTGACGTGGGGGCGGGGCCCAGTCCTGCTGTCTGCATTAGCAGTGGGACTCGGGAGCGTGCCTGCACGGGTGCCCCCCAGGGAAAGCCGCTCTCCGTGGGGGCACCTGATGAAGAGGAGGAGCCAGGTTCGCTGTCGGGTCACCCTAGAAGAGGAGGATCGGGGCTGCTCTGTGCAAAACCCTTACACAGAGCAGGTAAGTATACCATGTTTGTTATTTTTATTTTAAAAAATGTGAGCCTTTACAATCACCTTTAAGGCCAGTTCTGAGGGAAAAAGGGGATTCATCCTGGTACTAGCAAGGTGTACCTAATAAAGTGACCCGTGTGTGTATGTACAATTGTTGAGAAGGAGTTAAACTATAACTAGAGGGAAAACATTTTTTTTAGTCTTGGATAGAGTGGAGAGGGATTAGAACCCCTGTTGTGTTTTTATTGCTGTCTGTGTCCCTGTTAGAACGATTGATCCTCTCTATTTGTTTTGTCGACAAAGTGGCAATAAAAAAAATCTGACAGGGGTTATAGTCATCCCCTAGACCCCTTTCACAATGAGACAGTTTTCAGGTGTTTTAGTGCTAGAAATAGCGCCTGTAAACCGCCTCCCATTCTCTGCAATGCTTTCACACGGGGACGGTGCGTTTGTGGGACGTTCAGAAAAGTCCTGCAAACAGCATCTTTTGGGGTGAGTTGGAAGCGCTGTATACAGCGCTCCCAAAACGCATCTGCCTATTACAATGAATGGGCAGCGTTACCGAAGTGCCGCAAGGCGGGAGTTTTTAATCCCTTCTTTGGGGTTAAAAGCACCCTGCTTGTGGCTGAAAAGCGCAGTTTAAACCGGTAAAGCGTTGCTAAAACGGTGGCATTTTACCGCAGCCGCGGCCCCAGTGTGAAAGGGGTCTTACTCCATCCAAAATGAAATAAAAGGTTTTGTTTTTAAAGCAGAACTAAAGACATTTTTCTTTCAATTTTGGTGGAGTAAGGAAGTTAGTTTTTTTTTTTTTTTGCCATTGTTGAGATTTGCCTTCACTTCCTGTCCTATAGCCACAACAGGAAGTGAGAGGAAATTCCTCCAAAGTGGGGAGATCTCTGGCTGTCAGCAGAACAAGCGTCCCCGTTGGAAGATTTCCCCTCTATTCCTGTTATAAAGACAACTCATAATTTGGGATTTTCTTTCATTTTTGGTGAGAACGGTCACCAGGATAAATAGATGAATAGAGAGGGTCACCAGGATAAATAGATGAATAGAGAGGGTCACCAGGATAAATAGATGAATAGAGAGGGTCACCAGGATAAATAGATGAATAGAGAGGGTCACCAGGATAAATAGATGAATAGAGAGGGTCACCAGGATAAATAGATGAATAGAGAGGGTCACCAGGATAAATAGATGAATAGAGAGGGTCACCAGGATAAATAGATGAATAGAGAGGGTCACCAGGATAAATAGATGAATAGAGAGGGTCACCAGGATAAATAGATGAATAGAGAGGGTCACCAGGATAAATAGATGAATAGAGAGGGTCACCAGGATAAATAGATGAATAGAGAGGGTCACCAGGATAAATAGATGAATAGAGAGGGTCACCAGGATAAATAGATGAATAGAGAGGGTCACCTGGATAAATAGATGAATAGAGAGGGTCACCTGGATAAATAGATGAATAGAGAGGGTCACCAGGATAAATAGTTGAATAGAGAGGGTCACCGGGATAAATAGATGAATAGAGAGGGTCACCGGGATAAATAGATGAATAGAGAGGGTCACCGGGATAAATAGAGAGGGTGAATCTCCCAAATGGGGACACCAATAGCAATGAAAACCTGGCAGATGTTTTAATCCCTCTCTACTGTATCTAAAACATAAAAAAATACATTTAATTCTTCTGTAATGTGTAATGGAAACTGAAATTCTAACGATGGTCACACATTTTATTTTTCCTGACTCCACTGTAGCTGATAGTAGGACTATCCCCTCCGACCAGCAGCACTGCGCATGCGCGCCTCTCCAGCCAGCACACTCCGTCCGAAATTTTCCTCTCTCAGCGGATTGCATCAGCCTGGCCCCGCCCATCGTCAACACCGCTTCAGCTCATTGGTACACGTGTGGAGCGGGCCGCCCCGTCTCACCAATAGCAGCGAGCCACACGGTGTTTTGGTAACAGGAGCGGACTATAAGTGGCGGAGAGCGGCGGCCGCGCGGTTATAGTCTATACACACAGAGGTGACTGGCGTGTCCGGGACATACAAACATGGCGGACGGAGAAGTGACTTTGGTGATCCGAAGCCCCAGCCTGAAGCAGGAGGAGAGGGAGGTGAAGGCGCCCCGGGGCTGCTCGGTGTGGGAGCTGAAGAGCCAGCTGAGGAGGGAGCTGCCCGGAGAGCCGGTGAGTGCAGGACAAGGGAGGGGCTTGTGTCCTATGACATCATCACTGGTCAGTCAGCTGGACTACAAGTCACAGCAGGAGGATCAAAGAGGACCTGTCACCGTGCCCGGCAGTCTGTAGCGGTGCAGGCCTGTCGGGGGTTGTGTGAGGTGACCAGGGTCAGAGGTCAGTCTTCACATGAGGGTCAGAGGTCACAGGTCAGCCTTCACCTGAGGGTCAGTTTTCTGCAGTGTGCCCGTTCATGCATGTTGCGTGTTTATCACATGATGCGCATAGGACAGCTCCTTCACTTGAACGGACAGCGCTGCACGCAACAAATGCACCTTTTGCAGCGTAGAGCGTCTATTTTTTTTTTTTGTCGCATTCTGGCTGCCTATAGGAATGCATGGCGCCACGACTCGCGTTTTAGGTCGCATTATTCCTCTATGGAACCCCCGACGCGAGGGAGCAGCTGCTTATTATGCCATATGTTTTCTGTGGGACATTTTTGCGTCACAATGCAAAATACGCACCACAAATGTGCCGCAGAAGCCTTGCTCCAAGTGTGAACGGGGCCTTTCACATGCAAATACGCACCAAGTAGGTGGCGCAAATACCACAGATGTGCCGTAAATGCGCCCCCAAAAGGGGTGCCTCAAATGTACACCACATTTGTGCCGCAGAAGCCTCATTAAAGTGTGAACGGGGCCTTTTACACGCGCCGCAGCTATGTGCCGCAGGTGCACGCCGAAGGTATGTGCCGCAGGTGAGTGCCGCAGATGTGCCCCGCAGATTTCTTTCACTTTGAAATAAACCAGATTCTGCATATCGGTGTGCGGTCATCCAATCTTCATCTCTCCTATCTTACAGTATGAGATGGACCAGCACCTGATCCTTTGGAGCAGAATGATTGTGGGAGACCCACCTAGAGCCGTGCATAATGATTGGACTAAGATGAGGGTCGCCTGTACAGTCCCCTCCGTATTATACAATCAGGCAGGCCCTCGTACTACGTATGTTGGTAGATGTAAAGAAAATCACACAATCAGATTGTAAGAGGTATGGAAACCCCAGTAGGATCACATGACCGGAATTGGAGCGATCACTATCCTCTGTTATGGCAACTTGTTTGCTGCAAGACATTCTGTGAGTGCAGCCTGAGCTCAGACTGGACCTTTAACCTCTGACCCGCTACTGCAGCCAATCCTAAGGGTCAGTATAAACCATGTGATCTCCTCCTTTAGAGCTATCACCAATAATGTAAGGGCCTGCCTCCAATACAAATTGATTGGGTGGTTTAGGTAGGTCCTCACATTACATAGTTTTGGATTGTAACATGTATGATTACGCTAAGGGTTACCATAAAATAAACAGTATGATTGTACAATCTCTTTTGGATTTACCAAAACTATGTAATATAAAAGGACAAACCTAAACATTCCATGCAGTTTGTATCCAGTCATGTAGGCTTTTATACTGCTTAGTTGATAGTAGATCTATTAGAGATTGTATAGTGTGTGTGGTCATACAGTCTGATTGTACAATCTCCTTTTTAGATCCACCATCAGCTATGATCATTGTCATGCAAGGACCTGCTTGATTTGATGCAAATTGAATGGATTGTTCAATTTGCTAACTCTAAGGGCCCTTTCACACTGAGGCGGTTTGCAGGCGCTATTGTGCTAATAATAGCGCCTGCAAACCAACCCGAAAGTGCCGCTGCTTTGATTCCAGTGTGAAAGCCCCGAGGGCTTTCACACTGGAGCGGTGCGCTGGCAGGACGGGAAAAAAAGTCCTGTTAGCAGCATCTTCGGAGCGGTGAAGGAGCGGAGTGTTTACCGCTCCTTCACCACTCTTGCCCTTTGAAATCAATGGGACAGCGCAGCTTTACCGCCGGCAAAGCGCCTCTGCAGATGCGCTTTGCGGTGGTTTTTAACCATTTCTCGGCCACTAGCGGGGGGTAAAACCGCCCTGCTAGCAGCCGTATACCGACGGTAAAGCGCCACTTACAATAGCAGCGCTTTACCACCGACTCCGCCCCAGTGTGAAAGGGCCCTAAAGGCGATTGTACAGTGTATGGCTAGCTTAGACGCACTATACAATCTGATTGTAACAATCTCTTTTAGATCTATCAGCTATGTAGTGGTCTCCAAACTTTCTAAACAAAGGGCCAGTGTACTGTCCTTCAGACTTTAAGGGGAGGGGCCAGACTGTGGCCAATGGGAGTAGAAGATGTCCTGGCATCAGGGGGAAGTAAACAGTGCTTCAGAATTGGTGATCAAGATCAGTAAGAGAAAGAATAGTGCCCCATCATTGGTGTCAGTGGCAGGATTTATGCGGCACAGTTGGTGTCAGCGGGAGGAATAGTGCCCCAAGGGCCACAGTTTAATAGATCCTCCAGACCTATGACATAGTTTTGGTAAATCTGAAGTTGATTGTATGGTCAGATTGTACTCACACAGTTGCCATGTGCAGTGCCCGGGCATGATTGTTTGCCCTCCCCCGGTGTCCTGGACCCAAGCCCCATGCCAGGAAGATACGGACCTGCAGCAGTAAAGCCCCCCCTGTGAATGAGCCCTTAGATTCAGCAAGTGTTAGCAGCTAAGTTTGTTTAATAAAAATCTGTCAACTTTCAGGATTTGCTGGAACGTCCGGTAATGTAGATACAGAATGGATCGGCCCGTCATTTGTAAGACACACACTGGGCTTTCTGGTACTTGTAGTTCAGTAGCAACTGACCCAGATGGTGAAATGTCGCTGTTGTGTAATTAATGTAAACTAGACCGTTAATCGGCTAAGACTGGCAGAGATTGCGATGGGAGGTTCATTGTCAGGTTATCCCAGTCTGATATATATAGCTATGGTAATTAGGTGCATTTACTTCTCATACCATTCATTAACACGGTTCCATCACTTACTTAACCAGCAATTATCTGCGCCTGATCAGGGACATAGTGCCATCTAATGTAATTCCCCTGGCTAAGGAGCTGAAGTGTGACTGTCATCACCAAATTCTATTTTAAGTTGGAAGTTCTAAATCCGTACATATGTATGGAATGGAAGAGCGGGGATTTGTCTGTCATTTTGTTTTTAATGAACCATTCTAGTGCAATCCAAGAAGACATTACGGTAAAGTGGTTGTAAACTCCAAAAAGACAAAACAAAAAACATGCAAGACAAAGGCATAATGAGCTAGTATGCATCGCATACTAGCTCATTATGAAATCCTTACCCAAGATTGAAGCTACTGCAGCGGTCCTTGTACACCACTGGGGCTGGGGACATGTCTGCCAAAGTTATTTCCAGTTCCGCAGGCTCCGGCGCTATGATTGGCCGGAGCTGCGATGACGTCACTCCTGTGCATGCGCGCGGGAGCCGCCGGTCAAGGGACAACTCCTGAAGAAACGGCACGAGCTGTCCGTTTCTTTAGTGCGCTTGTGCCGAAGACGTCGGCACATGCAGATACAGTGAATATTTCCTAAACTGTGCAAGTTTAGGAAATATTCACGGTACTTACAGGTAAGCCTTATTATAGGTTTACATGTAAGTAAAAGTGGTGTAACAGGGTATACAACCACTTTAAAGAAGAACTGCAGGAAAAATCACAGCACCACTCCGATTGTAAATGCTGCAGGTTTTTTACCTTCATGCATTCTATGCATGAAGGTAAAAAACCTGTGTCCAGCAGCCCCCCAATACTTACCTGAGCCCCCTCTCAATCCAGCAATGTCCAGGAGAGCCTTGTCTCTCTGGGGAATTGCACTCTTGATTGGCTTTTGGCAGCAGCCATTGGCTCCCGCTGCTGTCAGTGATGCCAGTCAGGAGATGGAGGGGGCGGGGCCAAGCTGTCCTTGTCTGATTGGACACACACACACAGCAGCAGCTCGGGTGCCCCCATAGCTTGCTGTGGGGGCACTCTGCAGGAGGGAGGAGTCAGGGGCGCAGGAGAGGGACCCAAGAAGAGGGGGTTCTGGGCTGCTCTGTGCAAAACCACTACATAGAGGAGGTAAGTGTAAGCTCTTTTTTTTTTTTTTTTTTTTAAATAAAAAAAGACTTTAGTATTACTTTAACTCCTCGTTTTTGTCTAGGAGGGAGGAGAGCCCGGAGGTATATTTACTTAATCCTCTGAGCGCAAGAACGTTGCTCCTGACACTTCCCCCGCATGCTCGTGGTCTTGTGCATGGACTGTTCCTGGCATCATCATGCCCATAGACCAGCTCTGGACGTGAAGAGGGCAGGAACAGTCCACTGCTGGATGTGGGGGAGCGCTGTTTTCCGGAGCATCGGATAAGTAAAACTTTTCCTTGCATCGCTGAACTAAACAAGCAGTTAACCCATGCATGGTAACAAACATTTTGCCTGGAGTTCCTCTTTAAAAGTTTCTGGAAACCCTAAAAACTTTAGGGCTTCATGTATATTGGATTTGGACGATCTGCATTCAGTATATGAACAGCTATTGTACAGACATTCATTACTACTGTATGCTGCAGCTGTGTCTCCGGGGTGCAGAAATAACCCCACAATTTGGGTCGTACGTCTTCTTGCACCTGTGTGCAATGAGGTCATAAATGTGTTTCCTCTTTTTGAAATGGTTCATTGGCTTTCATTGTTCATACGTGGCAAATGTTTTGTAACTTCAGTTCCGCCTTGTGTCTGATAACCCATAAAGCTGCTATTATATCAAAGTGGACGCTGTCAGCAGATTGGTGGGTGTGTGAGGACGGGGGCGGCCTTTGATGGATCCTTGGTAGTAAAGTACTTGGAGTGTAAACAGTCCCACCAACTGCAGGCACCACCAATGGCTGTCAGGCTTATGATTGTTGCGGGGGTGGGGATCAATACTGATCATCAGGGCAGAGATTCCAATCTTCCTGATCAGAAGCACCTGGCTGGTTTGCAACTTTTTAAAGACTCAGGCTGTCTATGCCAGACATTGCATGCGATTTGCATTGCTGTGCATATCACATGCAATGTCTGTGCGATGCAAATTCAGCCATACAAACTGTATGGCTGAAATCGCATGTGTGCCAAAATGGTGCCGGACCCTTTTTTTGGTCCGCACTGAAATCAGATTACATTAGTGTTTACACCCATGCGATCCAATTCCTGTACGATTTCACAGTTCGCACTGCAATCTGCGAACCGATTTGGGGGTGTCATTTACAACTTTACATTGACACCCGCAGCGGTTCGCAGATGTCAGTGTGAACTGCCTGCGATTCAGGTGAGATGCAGGAACCTGCAGACTGCGACCAGGAATCGCAGGGTTTGCTGCATCGCACCAATGTGAACCAAGGTTGTTACCTGACAGCTGACAATGGCCAGTTCATGCTTTTGCACACTTTAATTGAGTGTTTGAACACTTAACAGGGGTTGTGAAGAGATGTCACAACCAGCAGATCATTTGCATCGTTGCATTTGTCACACAAAGGTGTTTGCAGCTATTTTGACTCCATGCAGCCCTTAGCTGATCATTTCCTTTTTAAAGGGAAGTATCTTAAACCACATATACCAGTCAGCAGAGGGGAGATAAAACTGCGTCATTTCCCCATGACTGAGACATCTTACTGTCTGTAATTCTCAAGGAGACGTCCTCTAGTGGGGCACTATAAAGTGCAGTCCTGCAAGGACTCAAAGTCTGATGGTGGAATATTCAGTGACTTTTGGTCTACAATGTAAATTGCAGGCATATTTCCACACCCAGAATAAACACTGTACACTGCTAGTTACGTAAACATGTATAAAGCTATATATGCTGCATTCAGGTTTGTACACCCACCATACACATGCACAGCTTTACACAAGTAGCCGTATAAACCCCCATACCGCTGAAGATTACTAAGGGCAGCTTTGCATCCCAGGTGGCAAAATGCATGCAAGTTACGTTGTATGCCCAAAAATGGCATGCACGGGTCCAGAGTTTACAGCAGAGTCTCTAAACAAAGGGCAGTTTACTGTCTTTCAGGCTTTAGAGGGGTTGGACTGTGGCCAATGGGATTAGAAAATTCCCTAATGTTATTGGGAGTAAACAATGCACCATTATTCGCTATAGTGGGAGAAATGATGCCCCATTGTTGGTTTAAGTTGAAGTATTAGTGCCCCAAGGTGCCCGTCCCCCCCCCCCCCCCCCCCCCCTCCTGAAAGGTGCCAAATGTGGAGCCGGGGGGGAGGAAGCAGATAAGAGGAGGTTCCACTTTTGGGTGGAGCTCTGCTTTAAGGTTGTTGTAAAGACAGAAGGTTATTATCTTATTGCTCTGTGCACAAAACAGAGAAGGTTATGACATATTTTGTTATTTTTAACCAAAAAAACAAAGACTTTAGTATCACTTTAATAATGTCATTGCTCTTGGAATAGAAATGTAACACTTTTGCTGCCAAAGCCATTTTTGTGTTTTTTGCACACATTTAAAAAAAAAAAAAAAAATAGGCCTGAAGATTAGTTGAAACCCCCAAACGTATTTCTAAGAAAATAAAATAGTGGTGGTTTCAAATTGTATGTAGCCCAATAATGGCAAAGGGCACTTCATTAGCTTTTTTTCCCCAGCCACAGAAGTTTGGGGGGGGGGGGGGGGGAGTGACTGCCGTTCCTGGAAGTGACGTAATACATGTCACTTCCATGTCCATTCTAGCTAGGGGAGATCAGTTAGATGTTCCCTGGTCTCTTGTTATGGGTGGGGGGTGCACACTTACTGGGGGTCTGTGGAAGCGATTGGATGGCTGTACATCTGCCCAATTGCTTCCACCTGACAGTAGACAGCCGCTGTCATTTTTCATCAGCAGGAAATCTTTCCTTTTTTTGAATTTTTTTTTATTTTAAGCTCCAACTCCTGTTGACTAGATGAAGACAATGTGTGTGTAGAGTAATCAGACCCACTAGAGTGCTAACAGAACAGAGGGGAGTCAAAGAAAGGAGACTTCAACTTCTATGTATTCTCCCTGACCTGAAGGGTGTTAAGAAGTGGAAAATAACTTTGCATACAAGTACTTATTGCTGTAAGTTGTAGGCCAGATGCATCCTGTTCAGAACCTGTATTTCCAGCGATGAGGCGAATACACGTGTGCAGGAAGCTGAGGTATGCAAATAGAGAGCACAGTGCAGATTGTTTATAATATCGATTAATCCCGAGAACATACTTCAGTGACACCACAACAGTATGTCTACATTCCCCATAGACACTCCTATTTCAGCTGTTTTTATGATGCTAAACTAAATACTGGAGAAGCAGTCATAAAACAAACCTAAGGGCAATGACACCCATACAAACATGTATCTTCCCAAACACAAATATATTTTATTATGCAAACGTGTGTCACCCGTGTTCTGTTTCTGTATGTTCAACATATTAACTCAATTTGTTTGTCTGATTTTACATTTTGTTCAGTTGAGACATTTACATTTTGAATTTTTAAAACTGGAGAGACCTTTTAGTATTGAAACAGGATAAAGTGGTCTGAAAAGAAAAGATAATATTACTAGACTTTTTAAACAGGAAATTTGTAATGGAAGGTCACCTCTGAAAACGCGGGATGCCTGGCTGTCATTGGGGATCATCTCTCATTTCCTGTTCCTGTGACCTCAATACAAGGAATGGGGGAAGTGGTTGCCATCAGGATAGGAAAGCACAGACAGCAATAAAAAGATAGAAGTTCCTTTCCCTACTGAAAAAAATTGCTCTTCTTTCTGTCCCAAATAGAAACATTTCCCATCACTTTCTGTCTTTGCACACAGTAGGCACCAATCAGTAATAATATTTTTAGGACTTTTAATACTTCCTCTGTCTTCTAAAAATGTTTGTGTCCTTTAATGCTTTCTTAACCCTTACATATAGGGTTGCACTGATACTGGTATTGGTGCCCATACTAAGCATTTGCACGAGTATCGGTACCTGTGCAAATGCACCAATCCTAGAAACCGATACCTTCAGGTTCTGTTTTTTCATCTGTCAGCGGGATTCCCCGCTGACAGATGAAATGTATACAAAATAATGCAGGCAATTATCGGTTATTAAGGAGGAGACGCGACGGCCTGCTCAACAACCAATGACGTTTCAGCTGTCAGTGGGATTTCCCTTCCCTGCAGTGGACCACCCCCCCCCCCACTCTCCGCCCTAAACAAAAACCCCACCTCTCCACCCCAAACAAAAACCCCACCTCTCCACCCTAAACAAAAACCCCACCTCTCCACCCTAAACAAAAACCCCACCTCTCCACCCTAAACAAACCCCCCCTCCACCCTAAACAAACCCCCCCCCCTCCACCCTAAACAAAAACCCCACCCCTCCACCCTAAACAAACCCCCCCTCCACCCTAAACAAACCCCCCCCCCCCCCTCCACCCTAAACAAACCCCCCCCCCTCCACCCTAAACAAACCCCCCCCCTCCACCCTAAACAAACCCCCCCCCCCCCTCCACCCTAAACAAACCCCCCCCCCTCCACCCTAAACAAACCCCCCCCCTCCACCCTAAACAAACCCCCCCCCTCCACCCTAAACAAACCCCCCCCCTCCACCCTAAACAAACCCCCCCCCTCCACCCTAAACAAACCCCCCCCTCCACCCTAAACAACACCCCCCCCCCTCCCTACCTCTCCACCCTAAAGAACCCCCCTCCCCACCTCTCCACCCTAAAGAACCCCCCTCCCCGCCTCTCTACCCTAAACAAACCCCCCCCCCCTCCACCCTAAACAAACCCCCCCCCCTCCACCCTAAACAAACCCCCCCCTCCACCCTAAACAAACCCCCCCCCTCCACCCTAAACAAACCCCCCCCTCCACCCTAAACAAACCCCCCCCTCCACCCTAAACAACACCCCCCCCCCCTCCCTACCTCTCCACCCTAAAGAACCCCCCTCCCCACCTCTCCACCCTAAAGAACCCCCCTCCCCCCCCCCTCCACCCTAAACAAACCCCCCCCCCTCCACCCTAAACAAACCCCCCCCCTCCACCCTAAACAAACCCCCCCCCTCCACCCTAAACAAACCCCCCCCCTCCACCCTAAACAAACCCCCCCCCTCCACCCTAAACAAACCCCCCCCTCCACCCTAAACAACACCCCCCCCCCCTCCCTACCTCTCCACCCTAAAGAACCCCCCTCCCCACCTCTCCACCCTAAAGAACCCCCCTCCCCGCCTCTCTACCCTAAACAATAACCCCCTTGCTGCCTATCTCGGTCAGTTCAGCCATGGTCTGAGGGCTGGCAAGCGAAAGGGGGCCTTCCAAATGATTACTGTGCTGCGCCTGCCAACCGTGCCATCCCAAGTGTGCTGTGTGTTGGGGCCCTGTTGTTTATCCCTTGTAATGGCAATAATATTGATCAAAAAAAGTTAAAGGTACAGTGTTTAAAAAAAAAGTAAAAATTGGTATCCGCGAATACTTGAGGAAAATCATCGGTCATCCTACTCGTTCTTAAACTGGTATCGGTGCAACCCTACTTGCATGTACCCAGTGAAGTGACTGGCCTCAGGTGATGGAGATGAAACAAATCCTCCTTCAAAAGTTGTACCTGTTTATTTGCAGCAATTTGTCCTGTGCATCCTTTTAAAATTCTGAGATTAAAAGGCTTTTTCAGTCTCACAAAGCAGGGGTTGGGGGCTGCCTATACAAAATGTACGAGATCTCTGATTGGAGGGAAGGGGCGCACCCCCTTGCACACAGGAACAGAGCTGAGGCTGTCAATTGGCTGGAGGTCCCTCCCCTGTCACCATTTTTCTCTTGGTGACAGGAAAAATTGTTAGAAGTGATTCATGCTGATAGCAGAGGAGCAAAGCAGCAGACAGAAATGACACTTAGGGGTTTATTTACTAAAGGGCAAATCCACTTTGCACTACAAGTGCGCTGCAAGTTCAATTGGAAGTGCAGTCGCTGCAGATCTGAGGGGAAGCTCTGCTGATTTTATCATCCAATCATGTGCAAGCTAAAATGCTGTTTTTTATTTTCCTTGCATGTCCCCCTCAGATCTACAGTGACTGAAATTCCAAGTGCACTTGTAGTGCAAAGTGGATTTTCCTTTAGTAAATAACCCCCTTAGTGCTCTTAGTGCACACTGTAGAAAGATATGCATTCTTCATATTTCATGTCTGTGGTTTACAATCACTTTAAAGGTTTCCTGTCATAACAAGAAATGAGGGGATATCTCCCCGATAGGACATGGATGGGAATAACAAGGCAGAGACTCCACCCTTATCCACTCTATTCAAAACAACTTAAAAACAGTTGTGTCCTGCGCTGTGCTTTAGGCCTCATGTACTCGGGTGTCACTATTATAGGATATAAAATGTAGGATCACGCTGGCAGAAAGATTCTGCATTTTTAGGCCTCATGTACAACTGCTGCTGGTAAATGGACGTTTAGGAACAGTTAGCCATTTTTTTTCAACTACTCCTGAACTCTCCTCTGTTGTCTTATCAGTACATGTACACAGGGGCGTTTTGGAACTCAAAACAATGGGCTCAGAAGCTGAGTTTAGAGGCATTTCAAGCGGCAACCGCTTCCAAACATGGTAACTCGCATTTAGACGCGTTTCGTTTACAGGAGTTTTTTTTATTTTTGGCTATTTAAAAAAATTTTTTTTTAAACGTGGCAAAGCGCCGCTAGATGCGGCATTTAAATGTGGGTTACTATCTTTCTAGTTAAATGGTTCAGGAGAGGTTGTTAAACATCCCGTGTACATGAAGCCTTAGCCGCCTTTGTGTATGTAAGGCAGGTCATAGATGTGATTTTTCTTTCCTGCAGCCATTAATTTCCCCATCAATGCAGTCCGTGTTTATAGGGAACTTTCTCGCACAGAACTATTGTGTTCTCCAGGCAGGAGGCACAGAGAGCCGTCCCTGCCGGGAGAACACAGTGATTATTTCTAGCGGCTATAGCATGTAAAAATCCAACATTTTGGTTGTACCCAAGTCAATCAATGGATCAACTTGGGTACAATCAGCCTGCCCATAGATGGTTCAAATCTTGTCTGATCCATCCTGAACCGGCTGCAAATTGAACCTTCTATGTCCGGCTTTACACAAAGGCCTGTGTCACCTAGCATGCTGGGATGCAGTCAGCTGGTGATGCCCAATATGCAACATTATGTGCATGTGAATAGTACACAAATGTTTACATGCCTGTGGTGTAAATAATGCTAACATTTACGGCCCTGGGTGTTGTGGTGTCATTTTTCCTTTTCTTTCTTTTTCTTTCTTTTTTTTTATTTTTTTTTATTTTTAGTTTTTATGCAGCTGTATTCACTGATGTGTGAATGAGTCCGTAGACAATATATACTGTTGTGTACAGATCTGTAGAAAACTGTATGTTTTACTCTGTACGCAGTGATTTTAACACATAAATAAGCCCTTTAACATTGCTTTGTCAGTAATTTCTCTGCTCAGCTAAAACATTTTGAAAGGCAAAATGTATCTTTGGTTTTGTGAGGTTGCAGTGGTCTGAATTTGGTGATGATCTAGTTAACTGCTATGTGTCATGTACAGATGTTCTCCCCTCTGCCAGGCCTCCCATTTGCACATTCCTCAATATAGAAGCCTTCTGGAACTTTACTGATTTCATGCTTTTTGTTTTGCAGATGGAACAAGACCAAAGGCTGATCTACTCAGGAAAACTACTCCCTGACCATCTGAAGCTCAATGAGGTCCTTTCCAAGGTAAATATTCCAGCACAGTTTATTGTTAATCATTAAATAAACAGCGTTTTGTGATAAGTATTGCTGGTATTTGACGTGCGCATTAATGTGAACCTATTTTTTGCATTCCAGGAGAACAGACACGTGTTGCACCTTGTGTTCTCTATGAGGAACCAGGTATGTTTTTCTGGACCACGGCAGTACCAGTCACATAGATTTAGAACATGAATGCTTTGTTTCATCTACAGGGAGCAGTGTGTATAGGGAGGGTTGAAGGTCATGCTGTTCTAGTACTTCCCTCATATTGTTCCTGTTTACTGTGCAGAGTGCAGGCAGCATTCTGCAAGCCAGGCATGCTAGTAATATATTATAATGTTCTGTAAACATTTCCTCTGTGTACCCAGTGGCATTTGTTTTGGAAGATTTAGTGCTTTATTCTTTAACGCTAGCCATTGATTTGGATTTTTCCATCAGCCAACAAGCCAATTAAAAATAATGGATTACTGCATCTACACATAAAAGATAAATGAAGGAATCCTCCCTGTTCTGACAGTGGGCTTCCTCTGCTATCAGAATACAATGATTCTGAGGCTGCCAAACAAGTTGCTAAGGCCTGTGCTAGTAATTCACACTGGAAAAAAATATGATTGTAGGTCCAGTTCACTTCTGGTTTGTTCACTGTTGGCAGTCAAGGCCCTGATGAAGAGGGCATTCTTGGACCCTAGAAACGTGTTGGCTACATTTTGGATTGTACCCCTGACTTTTAATGGAATGAAGTTGTATCTGGACCTCTTAGCAGTGGTGAGGTGCTTCTAATTCAATACTTGTTAGAATACACTGATTAGTGCTGCAACCTATTGGCTGCATGCGCTAATTGAACACAAATTTTCCAGCACTACCATTTGAGAGGAGTTCAACATTAAGTCGACTCTACGTGAACATGACAAGTCACTTTGAAAATCGCCATTGGACCTGCCGGCTTTTGATTCTATCTATGGATAGCTTAACCAACCTTTCTCAAACTCTTCACCCCGGAGTAACCTTGAAATCATTCTCAACTCTTGGGGGGGGGGGGGAACCTCTGCTAAAACTCTATCTATTGAGGGTCAGAAGAAAAGTGCCCCATTCAGTAGTGGTCATTCAGAGGAATTACCCCCTTTACAAACAGGAAAAAAAAAAAGGTAATTTCTGTCATGCTGCTGCTCTGCGCAGTGGCTTTGGCTCCAAAACTATGTACACAATATCAGATTGAAGGTCCATCATCCACAGTTCAAGGGACCCCTAACAACCTTTGGAGGAACACTAGAGTTCCGTGCAACCTTTGTTGAGAATGGCTGCTCTAATTCACCTTCAGCCGTTTTGTTTAAACATTCCTTGCAATGTGTCAAGTGGTGATGTCTTGCAGACTAACCTGGAGCCCCTGTGGCTTTATATAGCAAATCCAGTTGTGGTCTCTTGCTCAGTATGTGGTGGTGTCAAGGCCAAAGGTCTTGCGGTGGGATTGTCAAGGCCTCAGATATTACAGGAAGCCATTAAGTCTTGGCTTGGCTACACTTGTGCCCAGATTATGGGCACTTAACCAGTAAACTCTTGTTGGTACAAATACTCATACTTTGCAAAAAGTTCTTCCTGTGCTGGGTTTGGAGTGTAAGATATGTATGAAAATGTGTTTAAGCTGTGTGCCAACAATGATTGTACAACACTGGGTGGTTCCTGTAAGTAACGTACATGGATATCTTGTCTTTAGGCTGCAGAATACAAGCCACAGCCAGGCAGTACAACACAACCTGCTGCTTCTCAGGCAGATGGCGTTAGACAGCGGAATTCATTACCGAATGTTCCATCAGCACAAGAAAATACACCCAGGTATGAATGGCCACATACGTTTGACATTGCTAACATAATCCAGCAGTGTATTAACCATTATATATGTTGTATTGTGTACTGATCTATAATTCCTTTACAGGCCTCAAGCAGCAAATCCACCTCTCTCTCCCTACTCTATGTACAGCCCTCAGCAGATTCTGTGGTGGCAACAGATGTACGCCAGGCAGTACTACATGCAGTAGTAAGTTTCCTATTGCTATATAACATTAAACCACTTGTGGATGTAAAGCATGTCAACATATTCACCAATGAAGACCTATGAGGCAAATCATTTTATATTGTACGCTGAATTGAGCAGCATACAGGCAGTCCGTGTAGTACTGATGTCACCCATATTTCAGGGCTCTGCTTGGGGTCACTCTGGGGTATTTTTTTTTTTTTTTTAACTTTTTTTTTTGTTTAATTTTCTTAAACACATAGACAATACAGACGTACAACAGCAGCTATTAACAGGGAAGGGACCCGCGCAGGGGTCACAAGGTATCCTTACATTACCAAAAACCAATAGAATATTTACGACTACTGTAGTATATCAACATCAATGGGCTGTCCTGACTCTTGCTCCAAGGGTGGGCTGATAATGAGCTAACTCACCTAAATTATCCTGCTATCAAGGATTGGTCTATTAGGATGTCACGGAGAGCCATCATATATCAGAGAGGCCACCTAGTCTGCTGCAGCAGTAGAGGGTTCTGCTAACCACTTACTCCAGACTCTGTCGTGTTTTTTCGGGCAGCCTCTATGTATATAGGTGTCCCTGTAAAGGGGTATCACATTAACAAGTGTTTTCCATAGACCTATAGAGGGGAGGAGTCTTTCGCTTCCAGCATAGGACAATGGATTTCCTGGCATAGAACAGCAGGAGACCCAACAAGGTTCTCTTAGCCACCCTGGGCACCAAGTTCTCCACCAGCCCCAGCAGGCATATGCTTGGGATGGAACGATAGATACTTAGTAGATCTTTCACCTCCGTAATGATTTGTGACCAGAAACCTGTATTTACTGGGCAGGACCAGAAGATGTGGATGAAGTCCCCAGGGGCATGGTCACAACGCCAGCATTCTGGGGAGAGAGAAGACCTCATCCTGTGCACCTGAGCGGGAGACTCTGGGGTAGATTTACTTAAACTGGTGCACTCAGAATCCTGGTGCAACTGTGCATGGTAGCCAATTGGCCTCTAACTTCAGCTTGTTCAATTAGGTTTTAGCAATAAAACTTGGAAATTGGTTTCTATGTGGAGTTGCACCACATTTTGCACACTCCAGTTTAGTAAATAACCCCCTCTTTGTCTTTTATATGTACTTGTTTTGTCTGGAGCGTGTTCACACCCTTTTTCTATTTTACGGCACTGCATTATATGGAGATACTTTATAAAATGTGAGATAAGTCACATACCACAGGAGGATCCATCCTCTGATACACCCATCTGTCTGTGAGTGAACAAGTCCAATTCAGCTGTTCCACTTGTACAGCTGGTGTTGCAGGCTTAACCATGTATATAAAAATATAGGAGAATTGGGGGACTTTAAGCCTGGGTTCACACTGATGCGAATTTAGAGCGGGTTTGATGTGTTTAGGAACAAACAGTCTAGCGCCTTGAGGCGATTCAGTTCGCATTTGCAGCGCTCTACAAATCTTTCATTCATTCAGTTTCGCAGGTCATGTAAAAAGCATAGTATTCCATGGCTTTGGTTCACATCTATGCGTTGCAAATTCCTATGGTGCAGTGCAAATTTTATCTTCATAGGCTTCAATTAAACTTGCAGTAAACTTGCAGCACACAGTTCACATCTCAGCAAATTGTTCACTGTCTGCCTCCTGAAAATCGTGATAAATTTGCACCTGTCCGCCTCAAAACGCAAGGCAAATTTGCACCTCACACAGGATGAAATTCACAATACATCATCACATATAGAAGCGGGGTAGGCGCTGCATCATTGTCCCAGCTTGATCTACATAAAACATGGCTACACCCTGAGATACCTCTTTCTTTTGCGACAAAATTGGCATGAATGTTGCCTGGGGCACTCATACATGCCCTGGGCGTCTGTATGGCCGGCAGTTAAAAGGCCGTCAAAGATCCTTGTGCAGGGCATTCAATAATTAACAATGTATATATTCATTGTGATATACTGCAGCTATGTGTAAACCAGAGAATATGTTAAAGGATAAATTTACCTTTGTAAAAAAAAAGTAAAAAATACACCTTTTTGCAGGAAAAAAATGTGCATTTATTATTTGTTTAAATAGGAGCCTGCAAAGCTCTACACAATGACGGAAAGCAACAATGCACTACCTATGCTCAACAGCACCCTGGTAGTTCATTAAGAACTACAAGCCGTCAGTTGCAAAGGCTGTGTAGGTACTTGTAGTTCTGCTATTCACAGAACTCTGTGAATGAATGACACAGTGTGTTTTTTTTTTTTTTTTTTACTGTGACAGCGGGTGCAGGGAGAAGATCCCTGGCCTGCTGTCACAACGGGATTGGGGGGGGGGGGGGGGGGCTGATGCAACAGTAACACGTTACATCCTGAATATGGGTGTAACATGTTACAAAAGGTGAACTAATTCTTTAAAAGACTTAAAGAACAACTTCACCTTTTGAAGTTGTCCTTTAATGAGACACACCCTTCCCGATCAAGTAACCTTACTGCTGACATAGACCTGACCAGCTCTTTATTATTCTGTGTATGTGTGCATTGTGGCCTGTTTGTTCCTATCAATACTCTGAACAACCACTAGAACCACCATGAATAAGGTTATCTATTGAAATGACTGAGGCCATGGAACACATGTACATAACGAAGAGGAGCCGGCCGGGTCCATGTCAGCAGTAAGATCAGGGCTGAAGGAAGTTATACTCCCAGGTTGCCTGCATTCAGGGGGGTTGGGGGGCTTTTGAACCTTTTTTTATTATTATTATTACTACTACTACTGTTTCATGCATGCAAGTCCCACTTTTTTGCTTGAATATATTGATAATGCAGACTGTTTATTCACTGGCCATTAGTAGGATAATTAGTGGAATAACCTTCTGTTGCCAAGTGACAGGTCCATTTATAATAATACGTTGTATATGAATGCTTAGAAACCTTCTGTATTGTGTACAGAACATATTAATAATAATTCTTCTCTGTCCTCTAGCTATGCTGCAGCTGCTGCCACCACCACCTCTCCCTCTCAGAGAAGACAGGAACTTCCAGTTGTGCCCCCTGCTGCTCCAGACCCGCTTCCTCATCCTTTCCCTGCTGCCAACCAGGCTCCCAACCCTGACGTTCAAGCCCCTGTAAATCCTGTAGCCAATCAGAATTTGCGTATGAATGCACAAGGAGGAGTGGTGGAGGAAGAAGATGAGGTGAACAGAGACTGGTTGGACTGGGTGTACACCGCCGCACGCTTCTCAATCTTTCTCAGTATACTGTATTTCTACTCCAGCCTGAGCCGTTTCATGATGGTCCTTGGTGCCATGATTGTAATGTATCTGTAAGTGTCTTCTTTGATGTCTGTTCTTTATATGAAGGCATGCATTGAATTATTTTTTCTGAAGGCTCTAATTACAATTTTTTTTATAGCTTAATGGATGACTAGAGGCAAAGCTCTTATTTTTTTTTTTTTTTTCTTCTAATATTTGGATAGAGTGCTGAAGGGTTAGAACCTTTGTCCGTTAGGGATTGTCAATTTGGGGGTTATTTACTGAAGGAAAATTCACTTTGCACTGCAAGTGCACTTGAAAGTAAAGTCGCTGTAGATCCAAGGGGGACATGTAAGGAAATTAAAACACAGCATTTTAGCTTGCACATGATTGGATGATAAAAATCAGCAGAGCTTCCCCTCATTTCAGATCTACCCCTTAGATTTACAGCGACTGCACTTTCAAGTGCACTTGCAGTGCAAAGTGGATTTGCCTTTCGTAAATAACCCCCCGCTGTGTACTGTTCGCCAATGTCACTGTGACTGAAAGTGAGGCTAAATACAAAAACAAAATGTTTTGGCTTTAGATATATTTTAATGTTTAGGTTTTCTTAGCTATGCTCCTTTTTTTTAACCAGATATAAGGCCCTTTCCTGGTTTGTATTGACTCTTTAAAACATGTTAGAAGTTAAGCTATAGGCTTTGTGGGGGTTGTGCAACCAGGTTTTTTTTGAAAAATAGAAGGTTGTTGGGATTTTATGGGTCACCAGTTTTTGCCCATAATTATTAGAGAGGTTGTAGACCCTGGTGAAAAAAACAAAAACCTGTAAGACAAAGGCATAATGAGCTAGTATACATCATATACTAGCCAATTATGAAATACTAACCTTAGAACAGAGCCCTCCCAGCGGTGCCCGCACACCGCTGAGACAGCTGCCATATTCCCCGGTTTTTCTTCAGGTTTACGGGCTCCAGTGCTGTGAATGGCCAGAGCTGCGATGTCACTCCTGTGCATGCGCGTGGGAGCCGCCGTTTACAGGACAGGCTCTGAAGGTCCGGCACGATAAGCCGTACCTTCAGAGCGCATGCGCAGATTACATCGTCGGCTGCATGCACTGTGAATATCTCCTAAACAAGTTTAGGAGATACTCGCAGTACCTACAGGTTAAGCCTTACTATAGGCTTACCTGTAGGTACAAGTAAAAAATTTTGCGTTTACTTCCTCTTTAATAACAATGTAGGTCCCAACATACACTCTTGAGGTATTGCTTTACATAATTTTGGGTTTACAGATTGAGGCACACAGAAAATGAAATGACTTGATTTTCAGGAGCTAAGGGTGTACTTATTTGCTATGCTGAATTTTTTAAAGTGGAACTAATCTCACAGAAATACCTCCTCATTCCAGCTATGCGGTGGTTAAATAACTTACTGGCCGATGTTATCTTCTCTCTGACTACTTCCAATGACTGGTTTTTCAGCCCTTTGGATTGGCCAGTCGGGAAATGACATCTTGTACATGTGCACAAGAATCCATCATTTTGGCACAGTTGAAATGTGCTGGGTATGCACACTGAGCTGTGTATGTGCAGCTTAGTGTGCATTTAATAGAAGACTGAGCAGGCAGGTATTATTGCAGAAGAGACATAGGGGGTATTTACTAAAGGCAAATCCACTGTGCACTCGCTGTAGATCTGAGACTGACATGCAAGGAACATAAAAAATATTTTTGCTTGCACATGATTGGATGATAAAATCAGCAGAGATTCCCCCCCTTTCAGGTCTTCCCCTCAGATCTAGTGCACTTGTAGTGCAGAGTGGATTTGCCTTTAGTAAATCAACCCCAATGTCTGTCTCTTCTGGAATAAAGAGCTGCTTGCAGTTTTTTTTTAAGCTTAGTTTTGCTTTAGGTGTTGCCTTACTCTCTCTTCATGTGGCTGCTTGCCCTGTACAGTAGTTGTTGCTGACAAGTCCTTTAAAGACTCCTGCAGTCTGTTTTAGCATAGAGGCTTTTTAAGGACAACGTAATTTTGTATCTTTGACATTTAATTTGTTTTTCCAGTGCTTGTTAATTGTGAGAACCAAACTATGTTCTGTGCTCAACATTTGTTTTTATTTTAGGCACACAGCTGGATGGTTTCCATTTAGGCAAAGACAACCTCAAGAAGCTGCAGTTGCTCAGCCACAGGCTGCTGGAAATCAACAGGATCAAAACAACAACTTACAACAACAGGTGAGTTACTCAGGCTTGCCATATTTACATAGCATGACCATGAGGACATGCTAAAAGCTTCAGTATTAATTGGGTTTGTAGGGATAGTGGGCCACGGGGTAAGTTTATACTTACCTGCTCTCTGCAATGGTTTTGCACAGAGCAGCCCCGATCCTCCTCTTCTGGGGTCCCCCATTGATGCTCTAGGTTCCTTCTCTTTAGCTAGTGCCCCTATAGGAAGCTGCTTTCTATGGTGGCAATTTGGCTGCGTCCATTGACACAGACAGTGCAGCTTGGCCCCACCCCCTCGTCACAGAATTTGATCTGCCCAGATCAATCTGCCCAGTGTGGTGTGACAAACAGGGAGAGCCGCTGCTCTCGTGCACTGCACTGGATCGAGATCAGGTAAGTATAAGGGGGGGCTGAACAGCTGGAGGGACACATGCAGCACAGAGGGCTGTTTACCTTAATGTAGTTTTCAGTTTGAGCCAGTGCGGTTGAAATGGATAGTTATTGTAGCAGAACACTCTGGCTGCTGTATATGCTGTAATACAGCGCTGCAACTTGTGCTGTATACAGAAAGCTGTGCTGTGTTCCCAGCGGAGTCCTAAACACTTCCTTTGTGTGGCTGGGAAGAAACAGAGTTATTCATGTGCCATATCAGCCATTCAGGAAATGCCTTTATTTTTATCAGTGGATAAAAGGCTGTTGTGATTTAAGATAATTGGGAGCCATGCCATGTCTGTACCTATCCCCACTTTTGACTGCTGTAATGTCAAGGAGGTGATGCAGTCACACACTGCTTTTTTTAGTTTTTTTTCCCCTCTCCATTTTTTTTCAGATAGGTATTATTGTTTGAGACTTGGGACCATATAAACCATAAGACTATTATAGATAATGTTTCAGAATTGCACAGAGTGCCTGGGTTTTTGATATCTTCAACCGGTACTGGATGAAGATGGGAATGTTTTGTGGAGGATGGTTGGGACAGACTGTCTACCATCTGGTCATTATCATCCCAGCCTCTTGTGTCTTATTGGTTATAGGAATTTTTTCTGGCTAAAGTATAACGTTCACATTTTTGAAGGGTAAATGTGATTCCAAGGTCTTTTTCCCACTTCCAGAGGAGAAAGGGGAGTCAGTCTTCCCAAGGGTTATACAGACTTTTCACAATCCTGGAAGAGTGTTGCACAGAGGTCTTTTCTAAACACATTTTCTCTGATTATGTTAAGGGTCAGAGGATCTTGGTTTGTTTTAGAGTGACATAATTGAAGGATAGAACACATCACACCCCTGTGCTCAAAAGGAGGGTCAACTGTGTGTCTTCCTCTATGGGAAGCCATTGCAGGTCTTTAGTAAAATAATTATTTTACGTTAGTGTTGTTTTCTAAAGTTGTGTTACTCATTAGGCTGTAAAGGGTGCTTTGCGGAGGTCCATAAAGACGTTTTAGAAATATTTACCATGTTTTCTGTCTTTTCAATAGGAAAATGGTCAAGTTGCGGAAGAAGCACTGAATGAGGCAGCAACCGCCACCCTTCAGGCACACTCATTCACGTCCACAGCCTGGGTCTTCTTCAAAACATTCTTTGCCTCTTTGATTCCTGAGGGCCCTCCAGCAGTGGTGCAATGAAGACCAACCATGAAGGACATTTTGGGTACAGATAATGGACTTGCAGCTGCATTTATTCGGTCTTCCATCCCTTCCATGGCGACAAGAACTGGCCCAGTTCAAAGAACTGACGCTTTATAGCTTTCTAGGAAGACTTTTTGTTGAGACCTGTTTCCTTCAGAAAGAATATTCTTTTCTACCAGTCCAAAGATGTATGTACAGTATGCACATGTGAGTGGGCATTCTCTGCTCATGGCATTTGATTCCTTGTGGAATGTCTGGGTAATTTACACTAATTGTAGTGTTAACGTTTACACATGTAACAACTTTAGCATACTGGCCAGTCTTGCTTTGATCTCTACCGGCTGTGGAGTAGATATATTACCGGACACAGTATGCTAATCTGCATTTCAAAAACTTCCTTGTGCTAACCCTTCACGCACAAATTCCTGCACTTTAGAGAATACTTTCAATAAACTGAGAAGCTTTGTATTGTCTTTGTTGTTTGTTTATCTTTTCACAAATTAGTTTAGGAACAGTTGATGTTTTAGTCTCTGCTTTGTCCAGCACACTGGATGGTGAAGCATGTGTCGTGTTTAGTTTTGCACTGGGGTCACACAGAAAACAGAATTTATCCCACTTACTGTGAAGATTAGGGCCCTAGGGACCCTGATAAAGATGTGCAATATTTAAAGCTGGAGTCCCGCAAAATTTTATTTTATTTTTTAAATTCAGCAGCTACAAATACTGCAGCTGCTGACTTTTAAAATAAGGACACTTACCTGTCCCAGGGTCCAGCGATGTCTGCACCCGAGGCCGAAACGTCCCTTGATCCTCGGATGCTGCTGCCGCCACCTTCGGTAAGGGAATCAGGAAATGAAACCTTGCGGCTTCACTTCCCGGTTCCCTACTGCGCATGCACGAGTCACGCTGTGCAATGTGAATGGTCCATGCGGTCTCTGGGACCGTGTGTGTCCCAGCAGACAGCGCGGGGGGACAGGAAGAGGCGTAGACTCCTGTGGGGGAGTCTATGTCCGGAAGTGGGTGCAAATACCTGAGACAGGTATCTGACCCCCCTCCCCCTGAAAGGTGCCAAATGTGACACCAGAGGGGGGGAGGGTTCCCGAAAAGCGGAAGTTTCATTTTTGTGTGGAACTCAGCTTTAAGGGTGAATTGCAAATGAAACCATACAGGGAGCGTAGTTCATTTTTTGTATCCTGGCATTGCTGTACTGCAGTGGTTCTCAACCTCAGTCCTAAAGTACCCCCAACAGGCCATGTTTACAGGTTTTCCTTTATTTTGCACAGGTGCTTTAAATCAGAGTCAATGGCTTGGTATTTGGACAGCTATTTTTATCCAAGAGAAATTCCCAAAACGTGGCCTGTTGGGTACTTGAGGACTAAGGTTGAGAACCACTGATGTACTGTCCCAGTCCACCCAACTTGTGATACTGGATCCCATCTACTGCTGATGTTAGAACACACCCAATGCTGCCTCTCGTATATGTAAAGCTTCATGAAAACAAATCTGCTATGAAGCTTTTTCCCAGCCACCAATCGGACTCCAACCCGCTTTGGAAATATGAATGTGATTTGTATTGCAGGAAACAGAGTGGACGTCACATAGTATGGGCCTCAGGAAGGAAGTGCACTCCTACTTGCCCCTCTGTACAGTTGCAGTACTTTTGGATTGAATTATTTGCTGAATGATTTAACTTTTGCATAGAATTCCCATGAATTCCCATGCAAAGTGAACAGGCTATTTGCTTGTAGTATGGCATTTTTGCATTGCGGAAGCACATTGTAATTTTGAGCCAAGTGTTTGGGTTGCGCTGCAGCCCCATTTAACTACATGGGGAGATATGTCATATAAATAAGTGCAGTGCTGTGAATAAACTCCCTTCTATAAACCCTGTACAGTCAGAAATATAAATTGCACAGTTGCAATTATGGTCATTGTATTCTATGATTGAATATGACTTAGCGTTTATAGCGCTGTCTAAACTGTATGTAACATCTGCTGCATACAATACACAGTGCTGTGTTTCGGCATTGTGACAGAGGTTTTGTCCTGTTCCCCTAACAAAATTGAGTCTGACAAGTACTGCTCAGCCATTCATAGGAAGCTTTGCATTTGATTGAATAAATGTGCCAACATGGGCCTGCCTCTGCACCTCAGCCAATCAGAAGAAGTCTTGTATTCATTCATAAAAATTCATGCTACATACCATTCATAAAGCGGTCCCAGCTGGCGCATCTGTTTGTAAGGCAGTAGTTCATTTGGACCAGCTTAGCCCAAATAAACTATTTAAAGTCCTAGTAAACCTGGAATTTAAAGCTTTTTGATCAGTATACCAATAAAGTACATGGCAGCCTTTGTATTTTCTCAAGTTTCCGTTAAATCTATTCATCAGGTCCTTATTTAGCCATTTGATATGCTGCATAATACTTTGATGTAGCAGTAAAAGAGAAGTATGGGTTTAGATAAAAAAAAGTTATACTCACCTAGGTGGATGCAGCATCGGTCCCCTGCCGGCTCTAAGACTGCTGATCTCTGTTCTCGGTCTACAGGCTGCAGAGAGATGGTGACTGTCAGTCAGCACTGGGCTGTGGGGGTGGCAGGAGAGACTGTCTCACTGAGAGGTTGAGCCAGCTGATGGTCCAGGCATCTGGGTGGATCCTGACCATATGGTCCTGAGATTATTTTAAGAGCTTGGACCGAATCTGTGATGTCTGCTGAAAACGGGTCACAGTAGGGCTAAATGAACTGCACTCCTGTAACCCTTAGGAGAAGTACAGCCGAAAAATGTTTCTGCTTTAACCTTATATGAGAAATCGGCCATACAGAGTATTAGGAGATGGCTCCAAGTAAACTCTGAAGATCACTCAATTCTTGGAAATGCTGTATTCCCAGAATCTGATTTTCATTTTGTTGTTAGGATGCTAACCTTTAGTGAACAGGGCAGAAGAGTAATATATTGATTTATCTTCTTTTTGGGGCCCATTTCCAGCTATTGTAAGAAAAGATAAGCACCGTGCCTCTTTTTTACACTAAGAAGGAAAGACAGGATGTTTTGGGATTGTGCAGTTTCCTGTACTCATCTTGTGGATTTTAGGGAACGCAAATCGTACAACTTACTAGATCTCTGGTGACCTGAGTGCTGAGCGGTTGGCACAATGTGGCTTCTTATTTTGTTCTCAGCCTGCTTTCTGAGCGTTTCATCATCCTGTGAGTTTGAGCCGTCATCCCCTCTAGAGACCGGGATAGTCTGCAGGTTGACAAAGCCGGCCGCCTTGGTGTGTAAGTACTTGCCTCATCTCTGACGATATTTTCCATGCTTACTTAAAACAGTTCTGCTTGTAATAGCCTAGCATTGTATATGGAGACAAATGCACTGCTTGTTTTATGCTGGCAATCAAAGAATCTGCTAATCTTCCAGGGGGTAGATTATTCTGCTTTATAAAGTAACTTAAAGTATAACTAAAGGCAAAACTTTTTTACAGTTTTGGATAGATTCGAGGGGAGCTAGAATGCCTATCAGTTTTTTTATTGCTGTCTGTGTCCCCCCCATTAAGGGAGTATTAGCGTCTATTTGTCCTGTTTACTGTTCTCACCAAAAGTGTAAGAAAATCCCTAAGTGTGGATTGTCACCAGAACAAAAAAGGGGAAATCTTCCAATGGGGATAACTATTTTGGTGACATCCAGAGATTTCCTCACTCTGGAGGGATTTCTGCTCACTCCCTACTTTAGTTATGGGACATGAAGTGAAGGGAAATCTCAATGGGACAGATGGCAATAACCCTCCTTTATTCTATCCAAATAGGAAACAAATTGCCTTTAGTTCTACTTTAATAAAAGTTGGGCAAGTAAAACATCTACAGTATAAAATGAAAACAGAGATAGCACTTTAACTTTAGATATACACTCAGCGACCACTTTATTAGGTACACCTTGCTACCCTGTTTCCCCGAAAATAAGACCTAGCGTGACTGTCAGTAATGGCTGCAATATAAGCCCTACCCTGTTTCCCCGAAAATAAGCCCTACCCTGAAAATAAGACCTACAAGGACTTTAGGGCTTATTTGGGGGGTAGGGCTTATATTGCAGCCATGACCGTCAATCACGCTAGGTCTTATTTTCGGGGGAAACAGGGTAGTACCGGGTTGGACCCCCCTTTGCCTTAATTCTTCATGGCATGGATTGAACAAGGTTTTGGAAACATTCTTCTGAGATTTTGGTCCATAGTGACATGATGGCATCATACAGTTGCTGCAGATTTGTCGGCTGCGAATCTCCCATTCCACCACATCTCAAAGGTGCTCTATTGGATTGAGATCTGGTGACTGTGGAGGCCATTGGAGTACAGTGACCTCATTGTCATGTTCAACAAACTAGTGGTGAGATGATTTGAGCTTTGTGACACAGTGCACTATCCTGCTGGAAGGAGCCATCAGTAGATGAGTACACTGTAGTCATAAAGGGATGGACATGCTCAGCAACAATACTCAGGTAGGCTTTGGCGTTTAAACCATGCGCAATTGGTACTAAGGGGCCCAAAGTGTGCCAAGAAAATATTACACCACCAGCCTGAACCGTGTATATATGTATTCTGTATACATGTATACACAATTGAGGGCAAGTGGTGTGTGTGTGTGTATATATATATATATATATATATATATATATATATATAATGTATGTGTTACCTGGGATAAAGTGGCTTACACTAGGGCCGCATAATCAAAATGAGCAACACTGAATGAAAGTAAGGTCACACTATATAAACTCACTAATTACAGTGATTTTGCAGTTATATTGATGAATATATGACAGAAACATTAAAAAAATTCCCTAAAGATTCATTCTAGCGTTCCTGGGAAGTACCATTTCTTCTATAATAGAAACCACAAATGTAAAGTACCAATACTTTTGTGACGTGGAAATTATAGCCTATAAAATTATTTTAGATAAGCATACAAAGTGTGCATAAATATTTCAAATTTCTTGCTTCTCTGCGTGTAATTGTATATGTATATTGGGCTAGCCATGTACAGCGAAGCCTCTGCCGCTTGCTTAGTAATATAGCGCAGTGAATTTTTACTGTTTGCTCTCTGTGTCTTAGGTTAGGTCTCTTTGCCTAAGTTTAGGTGTGCCGCAACCCATGCTGCCCTTCTGAATAGTGATGCATTGTGGGATCTCTTTTCAGAGGAGTTTGACTGGCGGTGATTGGCTGCCTCCTCACTGCTTGTTTTAACCCTATAAATGCCTCTCAACTGTATGCATTGCAGTATCTCAGTGCTGCTGATCGATGGAAACAATTTTCTGCAAGATGGGGTGATACTGAGGGGAATGAGAGATGGAAGCTGGGCCTTTACCTCCAGCCATGAGGTAAGAGGCTGCCACTACATACTGCCCTGTCCTTCCATATACATTGCCTAAACCTGCCACTACATCCTGTCCATTGCCTTACCTGCCACTACATCCTGTCAATTGCCTTACCTGCCACTACATCCTGTCCATTGTCTTACCTGCCACTACATCCTGTCCATTGCCTTACCTGCCGCTACATCCTGTCCATTGCCTTACCTGCCGCTACATCCTGTCCATTGCCTTACCTGCCACTACATCCTGTCCATTGTCTTACCTGCCACTACATCCTGTCCATTGCCTTACCTGCCGCTACATCCTGTCCATTGTCTTACCTGCCACTACATCCTGTCCATTGCCTTACCTGCCGCTACATCCTGTCAATTGCCTTACCTGCCGCTACATCCTGTCAATTGCCTTACCTGCCTCTACATCCTGTCCATTGCCTTACCTGCCACTACATCCTGTCAATTGCCTTACCTGCCGCTACATCTTGTCCATTGCCCTACCTGCCGCTACATCTTGTCAATTGCCTTACCTGCCACTACATCCTGTCCATTGTCTTACCTGCCACTACATCCTGTCCATTGTCTTACCTGCCACTACATCCTGTCCATTGCCTTACCTGCCACTACATCCTGTCCATTGCCTTACCTGCCGCTACATCCTGTCCATTGCCTTACCTGCCACTACATCCTGTCCATTGCCTTACCTGCCGCTACATCCTGTCAATTGGCCTACCTGCCGATGCCCTACCCCTACAAAACTGCTCACTGCCCTGGGACCAAATACTGCTTGTTTACCCTGTCACTCCATACTGCTTTGCTACCCGGTGCTGCCATATCATTCAACTTACCTTACTGACATATAAAGTTCACTGTGTTGCCGCTACATACTGCAACACAGTCATGCACTGCTTTTGTATACTGCTCACTGAACAGCACTGCCATTATGTTCTACATGGCCCTGTACTACTTTACTACTACTACATGCTGCTCCCTGCCCTTTCCTACTGCTACATACCACCCACTCCACAGCTATGCACTGCCTTTTTATACTTCTTACTACCTTGCACTGCATTCTGTTCATTGCACTGACACTACACACTGAAGCTGCACATTGCACACACACTAACACCAAGTCACACAAAGTGGAGGAGGGGGGTGCCTTGTTTGGTAGATTGTATGGGGGCCGTTATTTCTAAGAGTATATTCACACCAGATGCGGTGGGGCTTTGTTGGGCAGCTATTCCAGCGCAGTCCCCATTGTCTCTGGTGTGCCTGGTTCACACCACTGCAACGCTGAGCAGTCAACCGCCTTGCACCATGATGAAAGTTCATTTGAAAGAACAAAAATGAACAGTGCAATGCGTTGAGATTGGCGCACCAGCACAACAGCGATGCTGCCAGACCAAACCACAGCGTTGTAACACAGCGACTGGTGTTAATTAGCTCTAAATGTGGCCCTAAAATGCAGTATGTAGTGGCAGGACAAGGGAATTCTTGCAGAGGAGAGTGAAGATATCCGCCTCTTACCCCAGCTGCCATCTCTTCTCCTCAGTGTCCTTCCCATCTGCAACAGTTATGCGTGTGAGGAGGGAACGAGGTGGCCACAACCCTGGCCTTGCCAGCCACTTTCAAAGAAATCACGTGACGTCACCCGTGGCCATCATCGTGGTTACATTGAATGTATACCTACCAGGCACTAGGTGTTAGTGCCATGCTTATAAGTTTTACTCTACATTTTTTATAAAATCAGTCCTATACAGAGAGTACTATATATCTCCCCTTTTTTTTTTCATGTGGGATATCCATTTGGAATTCCGGCATATGGTAATAAGGTGATTAGGACTTAGATTGCTTGATACCTGCATATACTGACGTTGGTGTTTCCCTCATTGACCGATTTGGAAATGACCCTCTATGAAAAGGTGTAATTGACCTATCTGTTAATTCTGGTGGTCCACTATCAGAGGTGAGCGGCTAGTGATAACAATGGTGGAGGTTCTGCACGTTTTCACCGATATGAATAGGATTCACGAGTGGTCACCGCTTTGAGAAGGTTAAGTGTTAGCTTTCGGGTTTCAGGGTAAGGTTACCTTTTGGGTTTGGGCTCAGGTTGAAGTTAAGGGAAAAGGCTGTGGTTAAGGGTTAATTGTGGGCTTATTGTAAGGGGTTAGATTCTGGGTAAATGCTGATTAGTATAATATTTTTTGGTGAGATATAGTACACTTTTAGGTGTAATTTCATCCTTTTGTGTCCCATTACTTAACAGATGAATGCTCACTCTGTTCAGGATAAATCAGACTAATTCTCAAGCCTCAAGTTCCCCCTTGTAGTCCTTCGTTCTCTTGTTTGAAAAAGAATGAACTATGACCTATTTGATTTAAAGTGGTTCTAAAGGTGGAAGGTTTTCTCTGCATTAAGGTAAAAAAAAAACTTGTGTGCAGCCTCCTCAATACTTACCTGATCTCGATCCATCAATGTGAATGAGAGCAGCAGTTCTCTCATCCCTCTGTCTCCTCACTGGCTCAGAGCCAGCAGTGGAAGCCATTGGCTCCTGCTGTTGTCAATCACAGCCAGTGAGGATGGAGTGGGGGTGGGACTGTGCTCAGCTCTGTGTGTCAATGGACACACACACACACAACAGCTTGGGAGCGAGCTTTCACGAGTGACCCTATAGCAAGTGGCTTGCTATGGGGGCACTCATTGGAGGGGGGAGCCAGGAGTGCCGGCGGGGGACCAGAGAAGAGGAGGATCAGGGCTGTTCTGTGCAAAACCACTGCACAGAGCAGGTAAGTATGAGATATTTTTTTATTTTTTTTTCTTAAATAAAACTGCATTCTTTACAATCACTTTAAAGCAGTTGTAAACCACTGGATGTATTTTTTTTTCTTACCTGCAAGGCAAAGGCATAATCTGCTAGTACACATCGCATGCTAGCACATTATGTGAAACTTACCTGAAAACGAAGCCTTCCAGCGATTCAATGTCATCGGTGGAAACAGCTTCCATCTTCACCCGTCTTTCTTCCAGGTTCGCGGGCTCCGGCTCTGTGACTGGCTGGAGCCGCGATGATGTCACTCTCACGCATGCGTGCTGGAGCCGCCGCCGGTCATGGCACAGGGCTCTGAAGGAACGGCACGAGTAGCTGTTCCCTCAGAGCGCATGCGCCAGTGGTGTCACTGGCTACATTTACACTGCCTATACAGTAGGTAAGCCTTATTATAGGTAAAATTCAAAGGTGGAAGTTTACTTCCCATTTAAGTTTAAGAGTTGAGGTTAAGAATTTTTAACACTAATTTTTTATTGAAAGTTATTAATTAACAGTACAAATTGGCATTTACTTTAGTCATATGTATTACATCCTTGTGCTTTTAGTGAATGAGAAGACTACAGAAGTAATCCAAGCTGCTTTTAGACATGCAACGTTCCCAAACATCACCGGAGAAAAAGCTGTCCGATTCCTTGGGGGAGTCAACTATGGTCTAACCAAGTAAGGACACCAGGGATAATTATTATTATTATACAGGATTTATATAGCGCCAACAGTTTGCGCATGACATTCAATTCCACATACAGTCATATGAAAAAGTGCCGTAATTGCAATCCTTCGAAATTGATAGTTTCAACATATTTGAATAGACAAACATATACTTATACTCGAGTATAAGCCGACCCGAATATAAGCCAAGGCACCTAATTTTACCACAAAAAACTGGGAAAACTTATTGGCTCGAGTATAAGCCTAGGGTGAGAAATGCGCAGCTACTGTAAGTGGTAAAGAGGGTCAACAATGCCCATTTGCAGCCTCACTGTGCCCATTTACAGCCATAGGTAAACTTCAAACTCGGTAGTTAAGGGTTCCTAGATGCCCCCTAGCTGCAGCCAAAATTTGGGATCTCGAAATTACATTGCTGCAGATGGATACAGTTGACTGAATTTTAGGGCCCTGTATATTGGGGCCACTTGGTGCTAGGAACGCCAAATTTGGTGTGCAAACCCAGTGGAACTAGCACTATAACATATCCAAAGCTGGGGTTCCTAGCACCAAGTGGCCATGAGATACTGGGCCCCAAAGTCAGTTCGGAAAATGTCAACACTTCTGCAGCAGAGAGTGACATTTTCTGAACCGACTTTGGGGCACCGTATCTCAGGGCCACTTGGTGCTAGGAACCCGAGCTTTGGATATGTTGTAGTGCTAGTTCCACTGGGTTTGCTCACCAAATTTGGATTCACCAAGTGGCCCTGAGATACGGGGCCACAAAGTTGGTTCGGAAAATGTCATTCTATGCTGCAGAAAAGTGCTTGACTCCAGTATAAGCCGAGGGGGGCATTTTCAGCACAAAAAAATGTGCTGAAAAACTCGCCTTATACTCGAGTATATACAGTAATACAAATGCAGGTCTGTCACATGGAATAGAAAGTACACCCCTATGTTTAACTCCACTTCAAATCCTTGAAAGTAGAATTAAGTGTTTCAGACTAGGTGCCAATGATTAGGACCTTTTTCTGCCCCTTTCACATGAGCGCTGTCAGATGGTAAAAAAGGTGATTGAGATGAATTTGTAACTCACCTCAGCCACCTGTCAAAACCAGGCAATGGCCGCAGTACAGCCCAGTACACATTTCCGTGGACTGCAAAAAATAGGCATGTTGCGTTTGGCAGGTGATGACGCTTTCCACTTTGCCTCATAGGGGGGAATGTGGGTGAGCAACCGCTGCCCCCCATTGGGGTGAGGTGGACCAGCCGCTGCTGATTACACGATCCACCGCAAATCGCATGTCAACAGATCGGCCTGTGTAAACTAGCTCCTAAGGATGTATGTATGTGAAGCCTATCTTTTTTAAATACACCCTAAATACATAGAAACCAATCACCTTCTGGGTTTTATGGTCAAAGCTTAACTGAACAAGCTGAAGTTAGAAGCTGATTGACTACCATGCACAACTGCGCCAGAGTGCTCCAGTTTTAGTATATTGCCCCCCCATAGGGTACGCTGTTCTCTGTTCTTTTGATGTGTGTGATGTCATTAAGGTTAGATCAAAAGTACTCTATAAGGCCCTGGCCTTGCAATTGATTTTAAAAGGTCACCAAATTATTTTAAATCAAATTAAATGTGACATAGATTTTAAACGACTGCTAAGTTTGTCCGCTACTGGCAAATTCAGCCAAAGTGCTGACCACTTGATGCCAAGAGTAGTCTCCAAAAACTTCAAAATTGTGGGATCTTCAGGTAACTCTTTCAACAGTCGGTGTCAAAGTACATGCATGTGTACTCAGAAATAGTTTGCATCAATTTGACTTGCATGGAAAGCCAAGAAAAAGCCTTTGCTGTTCAAGGAAAGCAGTGACAGTAGACATGTTTGCGACACACTGAAGACAAAATATCATGAGAAAAAAACATCATACCAACTGCGAAGCATGGCGGTAGAAATGTAAGGAAACAGAGAAATCTTGCATCTGAAGGCATCTTGCATGGAGGAGTGGTCAAGAATTTCACTCAACGTCAGACTGGAGGGTGAACATGCAAAATGCCTACAAGGAATTATTTCTGCTACAAGGGGAAATACATCTTGTGAAACAGAGGGTATTCTTGCTTATTCCACAGTACACCACCATTCCATCTATTGATACGTTTGTTGAATAAAATATTTAACAATATTTTCGATGCGTTTGTGTAACAGATGATCTGATGTTTGTCTTTTGAACAAGTCATATATTTTATACAATATATTATATATATAATATATTTTAATTATAGGTGGATTCTGATGGGCTTAGTAAGCTCCTAGCTTCTCATTTATCTTCGAAACGTCAACTATCAGGTCTATCAGCCATAACTCCTGATTCTGTTCCAGTCCACCAAGAAGTTTGGGGTTTTCCATGCTCCAGCACCTCCAATTGCATTCTTTGATACACTAGTTCACCAAAAGTATTGTGACGCCTGCCTTTACACGCACATTCATTTTGATGACATCCCAGTCTTAGTCCGTAGTGTTCAATATTGAGTTGGCCCACCCTTTGCAGCTATAACAGCTTCAACTTTTCTGGGAAGGCTGTCCACAAGGTTTAGGAGTGTGTCTATGGGAATGTTTGACCATTCTTCCAGAAGCGCATTTGTGAGGTCAGGCACCGACGTTGGACGAAAAGGCCTGGCTCGCAGTCTTCTTCCAGGGTGCCAGTCTTTGGCCATTTAATTGGCTGTCTGGCCCGCACATGCTCAGGAGTTCCCAGCACATAGGCACCACTCAGTATACATTGTACAGAACGCTGAGAACAGGCAGGTACGTTTATTTTATTGCAGAAGAGACATTGCATGACTCCTCTGCAATAAATAGCTTGCCTGCTTGTAAACTGTTTAATTTTGACAAAGTGGTTGTAAAAGTTAAAGGTTTTTTTCTCTGCATTAGGATAAAAACATTTCAATGTCAGCTCCCCCAGCCCACCCTTAAATACTTGCCTAAGGTCGATCTCGATCCAGTGCTGTGCCCATCTGCAGCAGTGCTGTTCTCTCCCCTCTCTCACAGGAAGCTCAACAGCAGAGGGAGCTGTCAATCAAATTATGTGAGAGGGGGCGGGGCTGAGCCACACTGTGTGTGTCAACGCACACAGTATGGTTTAGGATCGATGCCGCACGGGTGCCCCAATAGCAAGCGACTTTCTATAAGTACAATCGGAGAAGGGGGGAAACCAAAACCACCAGAGGGAGACCCCAGAAGAGGAGGATCGGGCTGCTCTGTGCAAAACCATTACACAGAGCAGGTAAGTAGAACATGTTTACAATCACTTTAGTGTTAGTTCACCTTTACAAAAAACCTGCCTATTCAGGTAAGGAGTGTTTGTAGATAAATACAAACTGGACAGCTCTGACTAAAGATGAATAATGTTTTTGCTATAGGTGTAGGCTATTTGCAAACCTCACAAAGCCTGACTGAAAGACGCCCAGGACGTTGCTAAGTGAGGTCTAGTCATTACTGCCCACTTTCACTATCACAGGAGTGAGTTCCTTCTCTGATTCAATCCGCCTCACAAGCTCTTTCTCTCCCCTGATGCAGTAGCTCTGAGCTCAGAATTTGAGATGGAGGAGAGCAGTAATGACTAGGCCTCAATTAGCAACGTCCTGGGAGTATTCCAGTCAGGCTTCAGGAGAAATAGCCTACACCTATAGCAAGGGCATTATTCAACTTTATTCAGGGCTGCACAGTTTGTTTTTATCTACAGAGGCCCCTTATCTGCATATATACGAAATAAGAGGATGGCCGCACACCACAACGAGATGAATGCTTTTCAAATTTCTTTATTGTCACCATGCCAGAAATATGTCACAGGAGCACTGTTGACACGTTTCACACAAGGAGTTCGTGCTCATTCACCATAGGCATAGGCAGGTTTTTTGGTAAAGGTGAACTAACCCTTTAAGTTCTGCTTTACAGGAGAAGTACAGCCAAATCTCATTTGGCTGTACTTCTCCTATGGATCACAGGGTGCAGTTAGTTTTGCACTCCTGTGACTCATTTTCAGCAGACAACAAGCTGAAGTCCATGTCTCTGCTGATGTTACATAACCGGTCCAGGCTCGGGCAAGATCGCGACACTGGAGTCTGGATCTGCCCACATGTCTGGACTGGGACACCCAGCTCAGCCTCTCAGTAAGCCGCCGAGAGCCTGAGCCGGCCACTCCCACCCCCTCCATAGCCCAGCACTCCAGTGAGTGAGGAGGGGGCAGAGCAGAGAATGGTGATTGACAGTCACCAGCTCTCTGCTCAGGCTGCTGTGAGAACCAAGCGATCTGCGACGTTAGATCCCTCGGTTCTTAGTGTTAGAGCCCGATGCAAATCCGTCTAGGTAAGTTATAAATCTACAAAAACCCCAAACCCCATACTTCTCTTTTAAATTCTAACGCACAAACACTGAAAGTTTTCTGTTTACTTTAATCCAGAGGACACCTCACAGGGTCACTAGAAATGGACACCCTGAAGGCTCTGCTGGGTCTCTTCTCTTTGTTTACTAGATCTACAATCAATGCAAATCTAGATTTGAACCTGACTGTGGTCCTTTAGAAACATCTTAGTGCTGACATTTTTTTATATTAGTCTTAGGCTATGTTTCCACTAGTGCGACTTTTCATGCGACTTGGGACTGAAAAGTCGCATGACAAATTGTACCCCATGATTTCCAATGAGTACCGTTCATATATGTGCGACTTCAAGTCGCAGCGACTTCAAAGTAGTCCCTGCACTACTTTGGTCCCACTTTGATGCGACTTGTGGTCCATAGACACAGGCATTGCTTCAAATCGCGGTAAAAAGTCGCGGTAAAATCGCGGTAAAAAATCGCGGCAAAATCGCGCGACTTTAGGGACGCAATAGTGGAAACATAGCCTTACTGTATATTAGAGGAGAATATATTCCTGCGGTGTGTTTAGGAACTCCTGTCTTTCATAATAAGGGGCTCTCCAGATAAATGGCAAAGGAATTAGAGTGATGTGGTACACTACATGTCTGTATGCAGTAGACATGTGCAATTCGTTTCGTAACTAATCAAAATTTTGCATCTTTCAGACATTTGGATGCATCCGAATGTCCGAATAAAAAATTAACGAATTTCAACCAATACGAAAGAAATTATAGTGAATATAACGAATGAATTCGAGATGATACGTTAATTTGTTAAAGAAACAATACAAAACAAAACAAAAAACAAAAATGAAACAATGAACAACAACAACAACAATGAACAATGAACAATGAAATGAAACAAAAGGTCAACTCAAAGTGAGAAGGGTGTTGTATTGTATTTGAGCAGAGGAGAAGAGATATGGTCATTGTGTGTGTTAATAGATTCAAGAAACAAACGACTTTCCAAACTACGAATCATTATCGCGAATATATATACATAAATAAATATCGAATTTCAACTAATATGAAAGAAATTATAGCAGATATAACTAATTAATTCGTCATGATTCGAGATTCAGTATATATAACGAATATTGACACACTACGAATAATAACGAATTATCCGAAAACGAATTAACGTAACATAACGAAATGATGTATTTTAAGAATGACAACGAACCGAAACTAAACAAAATTTCCCATTGTGTACAAGTCTAGTATGCAGCGCGCTGTAAAGCCCCATTTACAAGTTGGTGAGAAGATAAAAACAAGCAGTTGAGCTACAGTTTTACTGCCCCTGGTGGCCCAGCTGCAAGTTAACATAACCAGCAGCCATGTTAGTACAAACCACCATGGTTGCAGTGCAGCAAAATTTATACCAATTTATAATGCCAAATGGGACCAGCTCCAAAATCATTCTGCAGCCATGTCTGCAGGACATTGCAGTATGGTGCGGCAAGCTTTCACATAGGCGGTGAGGAGGTGACCTATAGCCTTTAACCTGCTTCAACCTGCTTCGCCAAATGCCTCTGAAAAGTGATCCACCATTGCTCTTCAGAGGGGCAACAATGACTGCTGCACCCATTAACGAGACCTAAGAGAAGGACCTAAGAGAAGGATCAAGTGCTGCCACGTGTTCTTTAACACCCCAGTCACACCAATTGCGACATTGAAATTTAAGTGAAGTAGCACAATTTCAAAGTAGCATTTCAGTGCTACTTCAGGTGCCACTTGGAAGACATCTGTGCAACTCCATGCAAGTCACACCTGAACTTGCAAAAAGTAGAGCAAGAACTACTTCAAACAAGGAAACTGAATTTGTTAGAAGAAGAAATCTACTATAATTAAAGTCTATGTTTAGTGAAAACCTAAAAAATAATTGGCACAGGGAATGGTACTTTATTGAGATGTGTCCTTTGTGTTGATACCGCCCATGCCCCCCTAATGGACGGGCTGCCACTGCTTCCATCAATGAAAAGTGTTCCATGAATGGAGGAGAGGCAGAAGAATTAAGGGTTCTCCTCCTCTATTCACAGAGCAATTTTCATTGTTAGAAGCTATACTAAAGCTTCTATGAATGGAGGGGGACAGAAAGGGCAGGCAGAGTCAGCACTCTTGACGAGTGCCTATGAAATGTCCAGCGACTGTATTAACCCCCACAGCACCGAAATATTAGGGCTGAGGGTAAACTATGATGTATTTTAAAAATCATAGACTGCTAACAACAATATATATGAGTGATTTACACTTTAAGTTAGGCAGAGGAGAGCAAGATAAAAAGCTCTCCTCTGCCTAACGCCTTCATAAACTTGTGTGTCTTTCATGCATTTTGATTATTGCAGCACAGCTTACACACGGAGAGCAGAGACGACTCTCGATGCCTCATTACAGCTGAGCTTTTCTTGTTGAATTCAGATATACTCATCTGTGACATGCAGGGAGAAAATGCAAGCTTTCCAAAGTAGATCCAAATGGAGGCTAGGGGACAACATACATATAGGCTTTTCACATTAGATTTGTAAACTAATAACTGAGTTGATGAATGTGGCCTCATCCAGCGTCGCTCCAGCCACACGCTCCCCTGACATGTTTCGCCCTGCTCACTGAGGCTTGGTCATAGAGGTGAGGGGGGCGAAACATGTCAGAGGGACATGGCTGGAGCGACGCTGGCTGAGGCCACATTCATCTACATACTAATGCACTTGATTGGTGAGCTACATCCTTTCTTCTCTTTGATAATGCTTTTACACCTCTGAGTGGTGCTGTGATGCCAGCTCCCTTCACTGCAACCAGCGGGGAGATCTCTGTCTCAGCTTAGAGGAGCACTGCAAGTTTCATTTGGAACACTAATAATTTAGTTATTCTATGTGGCCATGCTTAGCGTATTTCTTTAAAGGGTGTGTTCATCTTGTTAATTTATTTTATACACATTTTGCCTTGGGCAAGGGGGAAGTCCTGCACCAATAGTGATCTCATTTTGTGATTGGCTATTTCTTTCAATCTGAAGGTCACAAGAACATCTTTCAAAAACAGACTATTCTCTTTTTTTAAGTGTTGGCTTAGCAATGTATATGACTGATTGTGATAGACTGTGCATGTCTAATACTGACTGATCTACATTTGATCCAGTATCCAAGTCAACGATCTGTCCATTGAGAACAGTGAAGTGGAGCTGAAGAGTGATGAGGCAGTGGACATCATGATCAAAAATGTTAGCGCAACTTTTAAAGGAGTTCTCCATTATGGATATGGGGCCTGGTTGTAAGTGTTTTTATTGTATATTTAAATGACCATGCACATATTATTATTTTATTGTCATATAGTATGATTTGATATACTTGGTTGAAAAATAAACTATACCTTACTCTGTTGTTCACCACTGAGGCTTTGCTAACAAGACAGGGTTGCAGTACAGAACCATAGTTTCCAATTGTCCCTGATTTCAAGGGACTGTCCCTCATTCGGAACAAAGTCCCTCTGTCCCTCTTTCCGCCTCAATTGTCCCTCATTTTGGTCTTATCTATATAGTTCATAGCTTCCAACTGTCCCTGATTTCAAAGGACTGTCCCTCCTTGATCCTCATGTTGGTCTGATCTATATAGTTGTATATAAAATGCATATTTTTATCTTTCAAAAAGTGTTTCTCAGTGCTAAGCCGTGTAAATTTGCTGGGTGGTGCTTTGGCAGGGGAGAGGATATGTACTAGTTGGGGGGGGGGGGTCTGACTCCACCCCCTCACCAGCACATGTCCTCTACCCTCCCAAAGCACCCTTAGCACATATCCCCTTACCCCACTCTCCCCCCAAATGAAAAGATGCCGCATCCCTCTCTGTCCTCCTCCCGCGGCGTCCCTCTCTGTCCTTTTCCCGCGGCATCCCTCTCTGTCCTCCTCCCGCCGCATCCCTCTGTCCTTCTCCATCCCTCTGTCCTCCTCCCAGGACATCCCTCTGTCCGCCTCCCATGACGTCCCTTTGTCCTCCTCCCATGGCGTCCCTCTGTCCTCTTCCCATAGCGACCCTCTGTTCTCCTCCCAATGTGTTCCTCTCTGTCCTCCTCCCATGTCATCCCTCTGTCTTCCTCCCACGGCGTCCCTCTCTGTCCTCTTCCCACGGCATCTCTCTGTCCTCCTCCCACGGCATTCCCCTCTGTCCTCCTCCCACAGTGTCCCTCTCTGTCTACTTCCTATGGCATCCCTCTCTGTCCTCCTCCTGCGGCATCTCTCTCTGTCCTCCTCCCACAGCATCTCTCTCTCTCCTCCTCCCACGGCATCCCTCTGTCCTCCTTCCACAGTGTCCCTCTGTCCTCTTCCCATGGTGTCCCTCTGTCTTCTTCCCAGGGTGTCCCTTTGTCCTCTTCCCACGGCGTTCCTCTGTCCTCTTCCCACGGCATCCCTCTGTCCACTTCCCACGGCATCCCTCTGTCCTCCCACGGCATCCCACTCTCTCCTCCTCCCACGGCATCCCTCTGTCCTCCTCCCACTGCATCCCTCTCTGTCCTCCTCCCACCGTATTCCCACAGCATCCCTCTTTCTTTCTCCCATGGCATCCCTCTCTGTCCTCCTCCCGCGGCATCCCTCTATCCTCCTCCTGCAGCATCCCTCTCTGTCCTCCTCCCACAGTGTCCCTCTGTCCTCTTCCCACAGCATCCCTCTGTCCTCTTCCCACAGCATCCCTCTGTCCTCTTCCCACAGCATCCCTCTGTCCTCTTCCCACAGCATCCCTCTGTCCCCTTCCCATGGCATTCCTCTGTCCTTCTCCCACGGCATCCCTCTGTCCTCCTCTTGCGGCATCCCTCTCTGTCCTCTTCCTATGGCATCCCTCTCTGTCCTCCTCTTGCGGCATCTCTCTCTGTCCTCCTCCCACAGCATCTCTCTCTCCTCCTCCCACGGCATCCCTCTGTCCTCCTCCCACAGTGTCCCTCTGTCCTCTTCCCACAGCATCCCTCTGTCCTCTTCCCACAGCATCCCTCTGTCCTCTTCCCACAGCATCCCTCTGTCCCCTTCCCATGGCATTCCTCTGTCCTTCTCCCACGGCATCCCTCTGTCCTCCTCCTGCGGCATCCCTCTCTGTCCTCTTCCTATGGCATCCCTCTCTGTCCTCCTCCTGCGGCATCTTTCTCTGTCCTCCTCCTGCGGCATCTCTCTCTGTCCTCCTCCCACAGCATCTCTCTCTCCTCCTCCCATGGCATCCCTCTGTCCTCCTCCAGCTGCACCCCTCTCTGTCCTCCTCCCACTGCATCCCTCTGTCCTCTTCCCACGGCATCCCTCTGTCCTCCCCCCACAGCATCCCTCTGTCCTCTTCCCATGGCGTCCCTCTGTCCTCTTCCCATGGCGTCCCTCTGTCCTCTTCCCACTGCATCCCTCTGTCTTCTTCCCATGGCGTCCCTCTGTCCTCTTCCCATGGCGTCCCCCTGTCCTGTTCCCACTGCATCCCTCTGTCTTCTTCCCATGGCGTCCCTCTGTCTTCTTCCCATGGTGTCCCTCTTCCCAAGGTGTCCCTCTGTCCTCTTCCCACTGCGTCCCTCTGTCCTTCTCCCACTGCATCCCTCTGTCCTTCTCCCACTGCGTCCCTCTGTCCTTCTCCCACTGCATCCCTCTGTCCTTCTCCCACTGCGTCCCTCTGTCCTTCTCCCACTGCGTCCCTCTGTCCTTCTCCCACTGCGTCCCTCTGTCCTTCTCCCACTGCATACCTCTGTCCTTCTCCCACTGCATCCCTCTGTCCTTCTCCCACTGCATCCCTCTGTCCTTCTCCCACTGCATCCCTCTGTCCTTCTCCCACTGCATCCCTCTGTCCTTCTCCCACTGCGTCCCTCTGTCCTTCTCCCACTGCGTCCCTCTGTCCTTCTCCCACTGCGTCCCTCTGTCCTTCTCCCACGGCGTCCCTCTGTCCTCCTCCCATGAAGATGACAGGACGGGTCTTAAAAAGGAAGGGCTGTGGCCTTAACAGGAAGGGGTGGGTCATATTTAAATTAGGGGGTGCGTGAGTTAGGTCAGGCCTAGGGCAGCCTAAAACCTAAATACACCACTGCAGAACATTTTGAATGAGTTTATTTAGTAGAGCTTCTATGGGAGCATTTTCATATGAATTTGATATTGACTATATTGCCTCAGTGAAAAAAATAAAACATGGGCAGCCGGTAAAAGAAGCAAAACCTGTCTGGCAGGTGTCTCAAATCTCTATAAGAGATACCAGTGACACTACAGACAGAAATGTCCCTTCCTCTGATCACCACATTATTCCAGCACACAATAATTATGTATGGGTCAGTGGGAGGAATCACAGCACACAGCAGGGGACTTGCTATCCAACACACCTGGAATTATTAGATAGCAGCAGGGGCCGTAGCTCACACTGTGCATAGCTGTCGGGCATAGCTTCCCAGCATACACATCTCGCCCCACACCCTAGCTACACACCGTGCATAGCTGTCATTGTACACTGGGGTGGGAGGAGCTTGTGATGGAAGGCTTGAGTAACAGCAGCAAAAGGACTGTGTTAACAACAAAGTGCCACCCTAGGCCATGGTCCAGGCAGCCTAATGTAAAATCTAGTCCTGTCCTTACTTCTTGTTCCGGTGACAACTGTACCATTTTGGAATTTCCATCACTTTTTGTCTCAGAGATAACAGTCACCAGGATAAATAAAGTGGGTGAATCTACCGAGCAAGGACGCAGGCAGTGAAAAAAAGTTGAAAGACTTCTCAACCTTCTCTTCTCTATCCAAAAAAATAATTTTATTTTCCAAGGAACGTGATACTGTATGGACTTTAAATGTTTTCTCTGTGATTAAATTGTTTCTGTTATGTGATCTGTATTTAATGTAAGATAAAACTTTTACTCCTGATGTTTCAGGCTTATATTAATGAAAAGATATCAAACTAAAATAAATATGTCTTTGCCATTGTAGTGTAAATGTTCAACAGTCTATTG